>CAKASE010000083.1:8750000-10000000 GCA_916720795.1 Danaus chrysippus
TCTGCGTATCGCGTTTGAGTTTAAGACCTTGTATGGAAAGGTATGTATGGTTATTACTTATAATATATATATATATATACACACAGTACAAAGTTATTATCTGTGACCGAACTGTCAGTTAGGTGACATTTCTTCGATGTTATGTAGTTAAAATACAAGACAACACACAAGACAACAACACTGTTAAAATAGTTTTTATATATGAAGTCTTGTGACCGTTTCACAATATATATAAAAAAAAATACATTTTTCTTCATCAAAGTTTATATAAAGGATTTGATAGTATTAAGAATTCACATTCTTTAATACTTATTTTAATATCTGGAAAGCAATCTCAATTGGTAGAACTCAATTTAATTAACACTTAGAATGTTTTACTGATGTTAAAATAAAGACGTATTGTATTCTACCAGTAGGTATGTACTACGTATGTTTTCAATGTTCTCAAAAGCTACGGAACAATTAATTTTTGGTATGGCCACATAAAAGCATAATTAAAAATGGTTTATCTACTGTTTTTTTATAATTATATTTCTTACTTGCTCAGCCATTTTGGTGTTTTATAATGTATTGTCAGAAATTTATCTGTAACCATTATTATTGTTACAATTCTCGCGATGTCGTCAAATGAAAGGAGTATAAAAATAGATTCCTTGTGACCACAAAATATAGGATCATAGGACAATATTTGTCGAATATAATAAAATAAAAATCTAATTGAGAAATTATTCCTTTTTAAAATCGATTAGGAAACACATCATGAAACTTTATTATTTTAATGGAATAATTAATGACATGTTTACATTTGTTAGAGTTTTGAAACGTCATAGAGTTGATTCAACGTACAAGTTGCGATAAGATTACTCACTAGTAATGTACTTCAAGCCTCAAGGTTTGTTTACTGCAATAATCAGTAAACATAACCTTCATAATTAGAGCACAGTAAAGTTTTTATAGATTTAAAAAAAATAAACAAATGCTTCTATAAATAGTGGCAATTTATGACATGAATTTAAATTTATCCATTAACAAATTTAGTCATTTGTTAAATACACGCCCTTAATATTTTAGATGTCATAATAAATAATTCGATTTAATTAATTATAGTTGATGAATAGGTTTTCAAATTACAATTTGTACTAATGGTGAATTCTAATTACGAAAATGGAGTTTTAATTACGTATACGATCCTTTCTTTTAATTCAATGATTACTTACCGATTGTAATTTTATTTCATATGATGTTAAAATTATTGAATGACATATTTATCACTAGCTGCGTCCCGCGGTGTTACCCGGGGATATCCGGGATTTCCGGGATGTAAAGTAGCCTATGTGTTATCCCTGGACGTCAGCTTCCTGTACACAAAATTTTATTAAAATCGGTTCAGCCGTTTGAGCGTGAAGAAGTAACAAACATACACACACACTCACAATCTTTCGCAATTATAATATTAGTAGGATGTATAACAATATTTTTTGTATAAGGATTTGGTGTCCGACTTGAAGAGTGAGACTAGCGGCAAGTTTGAAGACCTCGTAGTAGCTCTCATGACGCCATTGCCTCAGTTCTACGCCAAGGAACTGCATGATGCTACCGCTGGGATTGGCACTGATGAAGACGTGCTCATAGAAGTGATGTGCACTATGTCCAATCACGAGATAAACGTCATCAAACAGGCTTACACAGCAAGTAAGTTACACACACACACACACACGTCACACACACACATACATATATATATTTCAGATTTTTCATACCTTATACAAATTATACTCTGGATTATAAATTTTAAACCATGCGGTAAAATATTTGTTGTATTTGAATATAACATTTTTGTGTCTCGATAGCACAAACGATAAATTAAATTACATAAGTTTTTGATCTTAAAATGTATGCAAGTCAAGTTTTTGCTAACTTCAATGGGACATAATCTAGTTTCTGATAATATATCAAAGTGTCAGGAAGTTTTGCTTCAAGTTAAGAATAGAAGTCTGATATAATAAGTGTTCAATATAAGTATGTGATAATTTAAAGTGTTTATAATAATGACTATAACTAAAATAGATTCCGCTTCTAATATATTGTTACTCAAACATTACTAGAGTAATGGCTGAAATTTTTCACCTTTGTTAATATTCCCAACACGATTACCAGTGAAAGTTTAGTCAACTTTCAACTTTCCGAATATGGAACATTTGGTATTGCCATTGAATAAAATGTTTTATTGTTTTGTTTTTCAAAAATACATTTAAAATCTTTTTTTTTTTTCTCGATTCTCGTCCGTTCCGTTTGTATTAATCTTCAAGGTAATATCTATTGATTAAAATTATTTATTTATGGGGAATTAAAATTTAATTATATTTAAAAAAAATAAATCACTGGGTAGGAATTTTGTTTATTATTAATATAAATAAATAACTTTTACTTCGTACATGCAATCATTTTTTATCTATTTTTTTAGCATTGATGCATAATTTCTTAATCTATTTCAGTCACATAAACATGGATTGGTTTTTATTTACTTTTAAGTATTTTTCTCTTCAAACTAGTTTTTCTCGCGGTTTCACTTCTATACAGGGTGACTGGTGAATTACTATCAATATTTAAGGAGCATACTCGGTACATGATTCTCATTCGAATTATGTAAAAAAAATAGGTACTTAATTTTTGACCAAATTTCCGTATAAATAAATAAAGTGTGTACACGTTCCAAGTGTTCCAAGTGTGGACGCGTGCGGCGGCGTGCTGATACAACACTACGCCGCCGCCGCGTCTGTGTGAGTGTGTGTGTATACCTAATCTGTAGGGTGTTCACACGATGCGTAATTAATTACATAACTTTTGGTTAACTTTACTTAGAAGTTTATTAATATTTATGTTATATTAATTTTTATTTCGTCATATATGATCGTCAAATATCACGTCCTCAAGTATCGATAGTAATTCACCGGTCACCCTGTATATACTAGTTAAAAATTTTATGAAAATATTATATACATAGTATTTATTTTAAATATTTACCAATAGTTTTAAATTTATTAGGTGTAAACAACTATAAACTCTTTTTTATAATGTTATTTTAAAATCATAAACAGCCTATATTTTTTTCGTCGAAATTGTTGATTATCATCTTGAACAGATTATTATTATTTAAAATATTAAGAGTATTATTATTTAAAAAAGCAAATAATTTTTGCTATTATTTTTATTTTTGCACAATATAAGTTTATTACGTCAATTTCAAAGCATGATGTTTATTTGAGGGTTTGGCTTTCTATTACTAAGAGATTTTAAATTTTCATAGACGTATTTTTAAAAAATAATAATGAAGAATAAAATAAAACAAATAATTACATATGTGGGTTTCTATACGATCACAATGCATTTTTTTTAAACTTTGACAGACTCCATGGAACTAATAGCGCTCGTGACCGAACCGAGATGAATTTGTTTTGTTTACTTTCGAACAGTGGCGGCCGGTGGGTAATCGAACTGGTGGTGCACTTTACTAAAATATAAAAATTAGAAAATGCAAGAAAACAATATAACGAGATGTCAATCATGGCTCAATTCGTCATACATCGGGCGCTCTCGGTAATCTTCGGCCGCTCGTGCGGCGCTCGAGAACCGACTCATTACTCGGTACATTTCTATGAACTATCTTTAGTTTCACGCGTCAGGCGTAGTAATGCGTATCTCATACAAGATGTATTTGGAGTCCTCGTGTACTCGCCGAAGCGCACGATATGAGTTTAGTAAAGCGCTCAAGCTATTTGATCATAATTAGAAAATTTAATTTTTTATACGTTTTTATATGTTTAAAAAATAAATATTAAAATGGTAATTTAAAAATAAAGATGAATAATATTTTGTAATTTTTAAATCTTTTGAATTGGTGGTTCAGCGCACGAGTGCACTTAAGGAACAGCCGCCACTGCTTTCGAAGCATTAAATACTCGTGAAATAATAATAAATGAACTAGTTTCATATTAAAATATTACTGTAACATTACGTTATTCTATTTCGTTTAATTATTATATTTTTAATAGTTACAATATAACCAATTTTTATCAACTTCAATGACCTCTCCACGGCACGTCTATTCTTTGGAACGATATCTGTAAAGCAAAAACTATATATGCTTAGTTGAAAGAAGTATCACGTTATCTATCACTTAAAAAGTACCTATAATTATTGTGTTCTGAATTAATCTTAGATATTCAGTAGGGAAAAATTATTAAAAATATTTATTAAATAAAGTAAGAGGCATATATCGACTCATATTTAAAGAACGAAGCAAATAAATACTTTTATTTTTCCTCAATGATTTACAAACAGAGCAACCAATATATATATCGGGACATCCCGAGGTCCTATGCATAATTTTGAAACGACTATTATATCTATCTCATATTTTATTCACTTTATTTGGTTTTAAATGTTTTGCACACCATGTTATTATTAAGTATACATCCGCGACAAACAACAAAATGCTCGTAATTATATTTGTGTTTGTCTTTCGTGTGTAGTGTCACGATCACCGTGTTTTATGACGTTGATATAGCAAAAGCTATAGAGTATTAAGGTTGCTAACATTTTTAAGCAGTATAGTCTCGATATGTGTTAGTTTGTTTTCCTTTTATTTTATAAAGTACCTCGCGTTTATTATGATTTAAGTAATTTTGTTTGTAATTTTTGTACATGTTCACTATACTTTCGTGAAATTGTTTATGTTTTTGTTGTTCTTAACATATGTGAAATTTATGTAGTATTATTGAAAACATATTATATTGGTGTAGTAAAAAAAGGTTATTTCAAATTCTCTCCATGTAAAGACGTCCTAACATCAAAATAAGTCATTTAATTTTTCAAAATTTGTCATAAAAAGTTTGATACACACTATGTTAATTTATGAATCTTCCTGCAAACAACGAAAGGATATAACCAATTCTGAATGATATACATTACCGTGAAACCACATTCTTGGTCAATTTATGGAAGTAGAATGGACAATTTCCTTAATGTGAAACATAAGTTTATAAACTAACATCATACATGCACAAATCAGTGGTTGTTTAATCTATATAAAAGAATATAAGATATGAAAGGCGATCCCAGGATTGGCAATATTATTATAGTATGTTGGTTGCTATTAAAGATCAACAATATTGGTCTACGTCATGCTGACTCATCGATGACTAAAGAGGACAAAAAAAAGCGCTCTGGCATAGCTCCAAATGTCTTACAAAACACGCCTACAATTCTGACGCTATCGTATTATTGTTAATGTGTTTCTGATCGGCTGTAGAAAGTAGATTAGAAAAAAAAATATTTTTTATGAATTTCATCATCAATTGATTCCAATCATCTGTACTCCGATACATTTATTCCTGTGTAAATGTACGATTGTGACGCCTCATAACGTCATTATGTTATTGAAATTACGTACGCAATAGACTAACGTATGAAATGTATTTCGATGATAAATTTTTTTTAGCCTTAGATTTTTTTCTAATTTTATATATATAACACGCTTTTAATCTGATCGCTATTGATTTCATTACAATATAGAAAAAAATATTTTTAGTGCCAGATTAATATTAAAATAATTTCTCGGCCGCATTTTAAAGAGTCAGCCATTATACTTGTCGACTCGTCGAAAAATTCAATCTCGTATCCTAATTGGGATCAAAGATTCTTAATCGGCGTAACCGAATTAGTAACTGAAAAAATAAATCACTGGTTGAATGAATTAACATTTTTAATACAACACTGAACTTATTTCAGAATAGATATCCCTTTAAAAACTTATGAATATTGTGGTGGAAATATAATAGCGTCATAAATACACACTATTCCAAATAGGCCTCTACGAATGACCGCCTTAGGTGACGTCACTAAAATCCCCAGCGGCGCTTACATTCCTTGTAATAACATTTGTGACGAAGTTACTATGGCTAACTTCCTACGTTAAAATGTCTGTGTAATCTATTTTCCATACAAATACCATTAAGTATAATGCTTTCTGCCCTTCCTTCATATTTCGTCAAACAAAGATGTTTGATTTAGAAGTTTTGTTTACAAAATATAAATAGTAGTTCAAATTTTCGGCTTCATCACAATGCTCAAGATTACTTTGTAATATATTAGCAGTTGGATATCTAACTATAGTTTATAGAATTACGATTCTTCTACATTATCATTATCCAAAAAGATGGAATAAAAAAAAGCGGTAAACACAAAAACTGAAAAAAAAATAGTCCAAATTTCTTATTTTTCCTGTCAGTATCTTAAAATTAATTCAATATAGTTTTCCGTTAACAGAAATCTTTGTAGAAGACTAACAGAAACACAGTTTAGGTATAAAAAGACTTTTATATAATTAAAAAAAAAATCCTTTCTACTAATCAGTCCCAAATTAAAAATTATATATAAAGAAATAATTTGTTCAATAAAAAGATATTCTGTGTGGTGAAGCATAAACGCGTATTCATTCAATCGATCAGGATGTATGTACATTAAACATTAATGCTATAATGTATGTCCATTAAACATTAATGCTATAAAATGGAACCTTGGGGTGCACTTTCATTTTAACGCAAATGTCAAACCTGCAATCCTGTTTTTTAGCCTTCACCTTCCACACAAGTCTTATCTGTACTGACCATAAATATATGACCATTTATAAATAATGTATTGCTCATCTATTAGATGTATATACTCTATGATAAGATGGGTTAAATGATCGGTTCATACTATAACACTTCACTGAGTAATAAAAACTATTCAATTTACATATTAAATGTTATTATTTCAGTATACGGAACTCTCTTAGAAGACGACCTACGCGGCGACACTTCTGGTAACTTCAAGAGACTCATGACGTCACTGTGCATGGTAATTATCAGCTGATCACACATCTGACTCACAGTTAAAGAAATAAGTCAGTCACTAAAATATATATATTTTTTATTCAGGGTAACAGATCTGAAAATTTCCACGTCGATCAAAATCAAGCCAGAGAGGACGCTAGAAGCCTACTGCAAGCAGGTATTGAAACGTATTTTTATGATATCATATGTTAGTAATGAAGAAAATCTAATATTGTATTGTAATAGTTTTGAAGTTCGTGGTGGCCTAGAGGTTAAAAGCTCGCCTCTCTTGCATGAGAGCGCAGGTTCGAAACCTGGCAAGTACCAATTTGATCTTTTCCGAGCCACATGTACTTTCTAAGAGTATTTAAACACCACTGACAGACGGTGAAGGAAAACATCGTGAGGAAACCTGGACTTATAATTTCAAATTATTAGTTTGAAATCGCTAACCCGTCTTGAGCAAGCGTGGTGATTATTGCTCAAATCTTATCTGTATGACAAGAGGCCTTTGCTCAGCAGAAGGCTCTGATATGCTGATAATGATGATGATGAATAATTTTATATTCAAATAAGTACATATATTTAAAGTTAGCTAGATCTGTTAATCCATAAAAATGTTTTTGTTTATGGCCTTTAAATATCTTACATTTATAACTTTAACTGCAACTGTGTAATCCCCTATTGATCTTAGTATTGTTTAGTTATATTTTATAATCTCATAAGCAGTGTTGTATTGTAAATGAAAAGCTGAAACCGTCCTATAAGAGTTTTGATTAAAGTTCTAAAATGTCGTTTAATCTTCCAGGTGAACTTCGTCTCGGTACAGACGAGTCTGTTTTCAACGCGGTGCTATGTTCCCGTTCGTTCCCACAGCTGGCGGCCATTTTCCAGGAGTACCAGTTCCTGACGGGTCATGACATCGATGACGCCATCAAAGCCGAATTCTCCGGCGACCTTGAGAAGGCTCTGAGAGCTATCGGTGAGATATAGAAATTATTTCGATATATAATATACCGTTTGCTTATAAAATATAAAGAATTAAACAGGAATATGTTCAGAAACTTTAAGACGTTTCTGAAAATATCCCTGTACATATTCCATAGGTCCACTATGTCATAACTACAATATTTGAGTAATACAATATTACAGACACTGAATATACAAATAGTTATATTAGATATCATTATAAGATTTGAATTAAAATTTCCAGTCAAATATATGAAGGTCACATTCATTTCATCGAACTTTTCAATGCTATTCCACCTATAAAGCACTAGAAAATTTGCCAAGAAGGTACAACACTAAGAATTATATGACATATCCACAGTGAAAGTTGTCCGCAACAAACCGTTGTTCTTCGCGGAGAGGCTGCACAAGTCTATGAAGGGTTTGGGGACCAACGACCGTCAGCTCATCCGCATCATGGTGACCCGCTGTGAGGTGGACCTTGGAGACATCGCCGATATGTTCCAGTCCAAGTACGGAGAGACCCTGCAGAGCTGGATCGAGGTACTTTAAATTCCTACTTTAGTGAGAAAATGAGAGGTCTTTCTAGCTGGTTTAGCATCAGTTGCTGTGGTAGTTAAATAGTAAAAATAACTTTTTCGATGGTTAGACAATTATGACTTTAGTGGAAAATGGAGAGGTCTTTCTGGCTGGTTTCGCATTAGTTGCTGTGATAGTTAAATAGCAGCCAGCACTAGTGAAAATAACCTTTTGGATTGTAAGACAATTATAACATTAAATGAAACAGGTGTTATGTAATATTTTCAAGCTTACGACTATTGCGAAAAATTAAATAAGAAATAAAAAATATATTCATCAAACAAAATTCTTGTTTCTTCCAAAAAACAAGAACATTTAATTTAAATATAAATATAATTTCAACTAATATTGTTGGATCCTGTAAGCGATGAGATATTTAATTACTTCTATGAAAAGATAGGATAATAATATAACGGCATTATTTTTAATATGTGTAATACCTAATTATGGGATATGAATAAATATCTTGGTTATTATTTCTTTAAAGAAATTAAAAATGTATATATTTTTATAGTTTTTATAATCACATATAATATGTCAATAATATCTCATAATTGTACTCCAACTTGAACAATTTTAAGTACTACTTAATAAGGTACTTAAATTTACTTAAATATCTTATATTTGATAATTGAATACGTTATAGAAGAAAACAGTATTCTATTCATAACAAATACAAGACTGGTGATAATAGTTAGATTAAAAATAGAACTCTATTTATATCTTAACACAAAAACAATTCATTTCAATTGATTTCTAAATATAACATAAATCTTGTACTAGAAATAAATTTCTTATTTTAAGACCATTTATATTTATAGAAATTATTAAGTTATCAATAGTTATTTTTAGTTAATCAAGTGATTTGTAAAGTTTAAAATTCTTGATAAATACTGAAATATAATTTAATATTTTTTATTTACAGGGTGATTGTTCCGGGCACTACAAGAAATGTCTGCTGGGTTTACTTGGTCTCTACTAGACACAAGAACTGTATCGCCTTTGTCTCATTCGTTTTTAAATTTAAGCTTGTTCATTTTATATTTGTAGCAAGGCCAACCAAACGAGATAAATTTTGTAAACAATGTTGACTTTGAAAAGCATATTATTGATTAGCTACCACATAAGAAATAATGGTTTAAATAATGGTTTTATATAGGATATATAGGATACAATACATACATTATTTTTGCCTTGAGAATAATGAGGCAAATATTTTCAACTCTTCAATTTTATTTATATACTAGAAGACCTGGCGAACTTCGTATCGCCCTATAATCAAGAAATATCTATTACGTTTTTTATTTACATTTTTGAAGTTTACCTGTAAGCCATAAATCTCCGTGTTTTGAAGTGCGACAGAATGATTGACATATTAGTTAGTTGTCAAATCTAATGTAAAAAAAAACGTTTGTATGGGAAATAGAAAAGGGCTGTTTTTATGGTTTTCCCAGTAATGAATCAATTTTTTTCAGCTTTTATACCTTCCCTGAACCTCCACGAACATTTAAAGACTAAGATAAGATAAATCCGTTCAGCTGTTCTCGAGTTTTAGCGAGACTAAGGAACAGCAATCCATTTTTATATATATATATAGAAGATTTTACTCGTTTCTTTGGCCTTACTATTCTGATTAATTAGTATATGAGTATTTTTCATTATATTTGCCAGATAAAGCAAAACATAATTGGTTACATGACCGTCCTATTGATCTGATTGTAATTGATATAAATAAAATTATTTTTATTATATAATATAAAAAATATTTACCATTCTCATTCGACTTAATACATTTATATGATATATTGATTAATATTAATGGTTCTGCCTAAGATGCCTTGCTTTATATAAAATTTTATTAGACTGGCCTTAAAATGTAAATAATGTGTTTTAAATACATACTATATACACACATGTTATCTCTAAAAAAATGAAGCCCCATTTATATGAGCATATACAATTTTTTTTAACATAGTGTTGAAATGCTACAGAATTTTTAAACAACTGATAATAATTAAGAAAAGCTTATATTATATATTGTGAAAAAATTGAAAAGTCTAAAAGTAATTTCATGATAATGAATAAGTAATGTTCTCATTAATTGAATATGAAGAAGTACAATTGAATTTAATATTTACAAAAACATTTATTAATTATATTATTCAATAATTTCCCTACAAAAATCCTATATCTTTAATCCTGGCAACACTGAATCTCCTCCCCACCTTTACATTATTTTCATACTAGTTAAGAATATTGTAAGTTATTACATTTTTAAATGTAAAGCCAAGCCTACTATTTGTATTGGTTTGGCTCAAAACGCTTGTATTTGGCTTTTTAATGCTGTTGTGAATGTCGAGGCCAATTTATATTTATTATAGTTACTTCATGATTATACACTTAAATTATATATTGATGTCTAATAAATTATATAATATAACATTGGTTTTATTTATAAAGAGTTTTATACACTTATTGGAACTTTTGTTAGAAACATTTTGATTTGAGAATAGCCTAAAAATTTAAATGAAACTAATATTTTCGGATTTTACTTCGAGATCATCTCGTCTGTCCGTTATCACGGTTTCTGAAAAGTAGCCGAAACGTCGGGAGTATGTAGTTTCTAATCAAAAATAAAAGGCGAAGTAAAATCCGAAAATATTAGTTTCATTTAAATGAGTACTCGCGAAAATCTTACATCTCATTAGCCTAAAAATTATTACTAAACTATACTTAAGCCTGCTAGTCTTGTTTAGACTTAATCTTTTGTATTGCGTTTTTTGGGAAATATGTATTTACATACATCGCAATTTTACATGAATCAATTTAGCGAAAATGTTTTGATATTTATTTTACGAACTTCTCCACCTTATATGTTTCAGTGACAATAACTTTGATGTTTATTGCTTCACCACTTGTAATAGAATCACTAGTCCAGCACTTACATTCCCTTTATAATATTCAATGTAACATTTAGGTGAGGGTTGAACCATTTAATTTTCTAAGTTTAACGTTATTTACATTCTATTATAAATGGGGAATTTTGCAGGATAGGAAACTAGCGCCCTCTGTATTATATTGTAACTCTTTTTTTATCAACTTCATCAATTATTATGACACTAGATTCACAGAACAGAATGTTGAAAATTCTTATTGTTGTTATATTCAAACGCAATATACTAAGATTTTTAGCATGACGTTTCAAAATATTAGATTGAATTAATATATCAATCACTGTTCCGATTATTATTAGAGTACTATTTTTTAACTGACATTTGTAGGAAGTAGGAAGTATGAAGTATTTGTAGGAAAATTTTCGATTATTAAATTAATGTTGTGCGTGAATTTAAGTCTCAGCAGTAATTTAAAATTCATTTTGTACGTTGTTTTATGTGGTAACAGTAAGCTTATGGTGGTTATACTAAATGGTAAGTTTAATCGATTACACATATTTATTTTACTCTTCATTTTACCCGTTTGTTTTTTTAGTATTCATAATTTGTAAATTAAATTTATCTACATCGATCTAGAGAAATCGCCTTTTCATAAAATAAGATTTGGGAAGGGACCTTATTTAACTATTAAAATAAATTATTATGTATACTTTCATATATCATTTCCAGTATTTATATTATTTTTATTTGTCCGTACTATCAACACTTCTATAATGCTGTAATAGAACTCTTGGGAATTGATTGAAACTATTGTTATGTTGTGAAACCATAGGTGTGGCAATGACTATAATTGGTTCCGGAATAAATTTTAATCGCTCAGCACTGCTAGCTATATCATTATTGAGGGTGTTGCCGAAGAACCACGTTGGTTACCAGCCCGCGAGGTAGATGGTACAACATGAAAATTATGAGTAACAGATCCACCAGTATAGTTACTTGAGCTTTGATTCTCCTCGTGGCTACTAGAGGGTAGAGGTTGTAAGTGTGTTGCGTCTCACGCTGGCTAACAATAGTTATTGCTCAAGACGAGTATGAGTTTTCAAACTTACAATTTGAAATAAACACATGATGTTTTCTTTCGCCTCTATCAGTGGTATCTAAATACTCTTAGAAAGTACATATGACTTGGTAAAATCACATTCGTACTTGCCAGGTTTCTAACCCGCGCCCTCATGCACGCGAGGCGATACTTTAACTACTAGGCCATCACGACCACCACCAGATGTTTATTGCTCCCCAACTCGTAAGTCATACACTTTATTTATAATATTACTGGGAACATATTTAGGTCAAAGTGTTACAATATCATACAGAGGGCGCTAGTCTCCCTCATGAGAGTTTCGATTAAATAATAGAACACTGAACATAATGTAAAACATGCTAAGGCTCTAATTATAAATCAAATTGTTAAGTATTTTGTAAATTTAAATTACTGTACAGAAAGATTATTAACTAGAATTTACTCTATTATAACAAACTAGCTTTTGCCGCGACTACGTCCGCGTGGATTAGTGACTTCCGGCAGATTTTTGGTTCTTTCCACATAGTTCCCGTTCTTGCCGGGTTTTCGGAATGGTCGAGTTCCCGTAGAATTTTCAGGATAAAATCTATGTTTTTTTTAATTCACAATGAAGTACTCTTAACCAACAACATATTTATTTGTTTATTTGAATAAAGATTAATATTATTATGTTGATACAACTTAAACAAATTAATTCGACCAAATTAGGTACCATAAAAACGGTTTTTGTGAGTTAATCTTAAAAGATAGACATATACTGTTGCCGACTGTTTTTTAGATCATTAAAAGAGCTATTATTCTTTAACACATATTTTTTGTGTATCTTGAACCGTTTTCACGGCGCACGCAACGGAAGGCCTCAAAGATGAAATAATTTCTCCCGTTTTTTACACATTTACCACTATATCTTTGCTCCTATTAGGTCGTAGCGTGATGTTATATAGCCCACAGCCTTCCTCGATAACTGGACTATCCAACACAAAAAGAATTATTCAATTCGAACCAGTAGTTTCGGAGATTAGCGCTTTCAAACAAACAAACAAACAAACAAACTCTTCAGCTTTATAATATTAGTATAGATATATATACAGATGGCTCTAGTTAACTATCATAAGAATTCAGAATAAATATTAAAATATAAATACCGTTAAAGTAAGTATATACATTACATTTTAAATTATTACTAATAACTAGAAGACCTGGCGAACTTCGTATCGCCCTATAATCAAGAAATATCTATTACGTTTCTTTATTTATATTTTTGGAGTTTACTTGTAAGCCATAAATTTTCGTGTTTTGAACTGCGACAGAATGATTGATATATTAGTTAGTTGTCAAATCTAATGTCAAAAAGAACGTTTGTATGGGAAATAGAAAATGGCTATTTTTATGGTTTTCCCAGGAATGAATCAATTTTTTTTAGCTTTTATACTTTCCCTGTACCTCCACGAACATTTCAAGACTAAGATAAGATAAGTCCGTTCAGCCGTTCTCGAGTTTTAGCGAGACTAAGGAACAGCAATCCATTTTTATATATATAGAAGATAGAAGATTATTTCTTAAACTTGGTTCACTGTTGTATTATTGGGAATGGATTTTACTTTTTTTAACTATGCAAGTTCTGACATATTAAAGTGCTTAAAGCCCTTTTTACAATGCTATTTCTTTTCAAACATTATTTTATATCATCAAGACTAATCGAAGTCTACTTTATAGAAGACGTTAACACTTTGGTAAAATTTATTGGATATTAAAAATGAGCAAGTCTCAAAGCAAATATTCTTAATTTAAATAATGAGTATAATTTGGTGCTGTAGGTCAATAAATTCGAAATTTCTGTTGTACATAAAATTAGATTTCCTATAACATGATCATGACTCGGTTTGATCAAACTGGCGATATCAGAGTGTGACGTCATATTTAATGGGCTGTCATCACGTGCCTACAAACATATTATCACGCATGAACTGTATCGCCTGGGGATTCTAGTGCTGAAACTCCAAAATGAAAACGTCGCTTCCTGAGTGTAAAATATACACAGACGACATGAAAATAACTTGTCTTGTTTAAAGACGCACAAGAATTCAAAACAATTCTCTCTGTTAAATATATTTCGACTAGTTTTTATCTTTTTTGGCCGAAGGGAAATTATTGTGTTAAAAAAATATGCTTACTACTGGTGATCGCCATCTATTGCCTACATATCACAATTTCCTAAAAAATGTAGTTGTTAGGAAAAGTTCATTCATAAGGTGGAAAAAAATAAATATAATCTTTGAGTCTAATAAAGAGGCTAGTGATGGATTGTTGAAGCACAATAAAAAATAAGGGATGAGCCAAAGACTGTTGACGAATGAGGTATCAGATATACAAACAAAATGCAGACGATAAGTTCTCTCAAACTTGACGTTTTGATAAAGGAGATATTTTCAGGGAAATAATTTTCTTGTCTAAAATAAATATAAGTTTTGATGCTATGGAATTACATAATGAAGTTTTGAACTCCAAATAAATTCATGTAATATAATAAAAAAGACATCGATTTTATTTTGGAACTAATTTTTGATATATTATAAGTAAAGAACATTTTGTATTCTCAGATTATACTTTTAGAAGAACTAATAAAAAAAATGAACAAATTTTTCGCCACCATTGCCTAAAATATTTGAAATTATAGCCATGCCGATGTCGTGAATATTGAAATGACGTTTTGGACGTTATTAGCATTCCCTTTAAAGAGCGTCCAAGCAAATAATGATTTTAGTAGTGGATTCACTAGTTAATAGATTGACTATCTCTGTACACATCAGAGAGACGGAATAACTAAAACCCTGTAATTATGACACTGTTGAATAATATATGTATTTCGATTTAAACATTTGTGACATATCGCGGAAAAAGAGGTTTTATCTGTAGCAATTTTTAGAAGACGTGGTTAGTCGGATTTATTAAAAAAGTTACTTTAAAAAACTCATAAATACAATATCTGTCTTACATTATTCTGCCACGAATATTGGTCTCTCGATTCCTAAGTATTGTAGAGAACGTAGGCGTCATCTTAATATGTGTTGATATATACCATTTCGTTGCGTTTGCGGCACAATTTATAGCAGCGAACATTTCAGCTCTTTGAGTGAATTACATTAATTTAAACTTTATGCGTATAAGACAAGTGAATTGTTGCGAAGTGAATTACTTCACGTCATGTCTCCGTAACCGTTACAGATAATACATAACTATATGTAGTTTATTATAGATTTTTTACTACAAATTAAAATCAGAACCTTTTCAGTAAAGGAATAACTTAAGCCTTTACTTTTTTCCTATTAAAATAGTAATCAAATAGGCAGTCCTTCTGATCAACTCGGATCTGATTGGCCAATCACTATGTGAAACTATTTTTGAGACTTAGAAGGTAACGAAAGAAAAGTTCGCTTCTTATTAATAATATTAGTTTATACGATTACGGTCTTCAGTTTTTTTAAGGTAACAAGATGTCTAATAGCAGTTGGGATAGTTGAGAGACTACATGGGAATCGTAAAAACTTTCTAGACAGAAAAACGTTAAAAAGATATTTTTTATATAGGCTTTATATATTAAGTCATGCCATTTTCTTTCTTTATCCTTTTTTATTTTGTAATAAAATGTTAAACATGTAACTTTTAACATATTATGTTAAATAGCTTCAGGATCATATTATTTCACAGTAATTAATATGGCTGTTGTAGGCTAAAGCTGGGAAATTGGCAGGAAGAAGGCTATTGTTTTAAAATAACTTTAACAAAAAATATCCCATACAACACGTATATACATACAAAACATGCCTTCTAACAACACAAAACTTTATTTAAAGATATTTATCAGATTATAAAGAGCTAAAGTACTTGTTATGCTATGTATTACAAATTCCCTGTTAAATTATTTCATTCACGTAGCCGGACAACAAACGGTTAATTAATCATAGGTTCAGATAATTCGAATCGCCAATGCAAATATAATTTCGGTTTCATGTGCAAATATCCTAAAGTTAACTCTGAGAATGAAAACTATTTAATTTTGAAATGACACACTGAAATACCTTTGTAATATCGAATGAAATACGATTTATAACAACACATAACTTCGAAGTTGTTGTTTGTAGTCCATCAATGTTTCTTGTGCATTTTCAAATGGTTTGTACAAATTTATAAAAAAAAAAATACAGCAGAATAATATCAAGTTAAGGAAACTCAACCAAAGTCATTATTTAAACTTAATGTGCCTATTTTTACTACAAAACATTTCCTTCTACTCGGATTTGCTGTTTTAATTCTCTTTTTTATTTAATTAATTATTATTACATTTACTCTTTCTTCTTAAAATTCTAATTATTTAATTAACAAAAGAGTTACTTTTCGTGTATTCTCAGTGTTTTATTTGGGAGTAACCTTATCTAAAATCTTAAGTAAGTAATTAACAACTGTTTTTAAAAGTCAAGCAACCCGAATCTGTTTTATATAGCTTAATAGTCCCAAAATTATAATATGTGTTTGTAGTATAAAAAAGACTGAAAAACATTAAAATTCTTAAATTAATATAACGAAATCAATTGAAACAAATGACTTGAGACTAATGAACGAGGAAAGATACGGTCTTAAATATCGTTTTTACGATGTTATTTATGAATATTATTTTTTTATTACTTTGCAATTTTTACTACTGTATACGTAATCTATTTCATACATAAAGTTTTCAAGAAAATCAAGCGTCAAAAATATAATCAGAGTTATTTATTATGTATGTTATTTGAGTGCTAAATACAGTGTCGTATGTTTTCATTGAATGATGCCCAATTTTCCGCTACATGAGTAAACCGATGGGATAATTCAAGAGTCCACCAATCCTTCCGTTGTTTTTTTCTAGAGGGTTAAAGATTATGGTCATGAAACTTTATGTATAAAATAGATTGATTCGTAAAATCTTTATCACTAACATCAAAAGCCGAAATTGTTCTAAAAGACAAATTTATAAAAGAAAAAAGTTCGGACTTTATTTTCAGCATAATCACTTAATTGCCGTCGTTTTAGTGCCTACGGAAACTTTAATATTTTACAATACAAACATAACCGTGCCTAAAATATGCTTGTATCCAGTAGGAATATATTTACACTGGCCCATGCTTGACGCTTAAAACCCAATAGTTTATCTGAATGTGTCAAGAACTTTTCATATTGACTTGAATCATATTTTTTAAATATATTCTCAATTAATGTATAAACATTTTGATGTCATAATATACTAATTTTTTAAATTATAATTAAGTATCAAGAATATCTCATTTTGAGTATCACAAACCTCGTTACATACTATAATAGTAACCACATCATTAATAAGATAGAAAACAAAGCTCAATTCATCAGTTGAGACGTACTGTTAATTAAATCGAGTTTTAAAGGTCGCTGTGAGATACTTGAGATGTATGTCTTAAGACTTCATTTTCAATGAACTCTCCTTATGGGTCTAAATTACGGGTACGGTCTAAATTATTATGGATGTATTTGCTTTAGTATATAAAAAAATATTAAAAAATCTTAATATTGTTATATATATATGTACATATAATGTAAGTTTATATCAGACTAATTACCACGAGGAGCCTTAATCGATTTTTAATGAAGGTACCTACTTATTTCATCTAAAATAGTGGAAATCAAAATGTGTATAATATGGAGTACCGACATACAAGTTATTATTAACAAGGATGCCTCAAGGCTCAAATAAATTTTAATAATTTATATTTCAATTCAATATTTCTTTACAAACCTTCAGAAGGTTTCCAATTTTTCATTTATTCAATAAAATATATCACGAAATATTCAAACAATATTGTTATGATATCGTTAACCCGAAACTAAACATCCTGGGCTATAAAGAAAAAGATAATCAAATTTCGAGATGAAGGCACAACAATATTTTCAACAATTTTCGTATCAAACAAATGTATATTAAAGCATTTTCTGAAACGTAAACAAGGTATAAGCCTGTAAAGGCGGTAAACCGACGTCTGTAGAGAACAACTGGTCTTAAATATGAAATTATGGGAATAAAATTATATTTTCCGTATTTCAACATCAGGATACTTTGAACGTGGGAATCTTTCCAGCAAATATTTGAGAAGCCATCGAAAGAGACATTCACCGTCGATTGTCTTGCCAGTTCGTATTTTCTTTATACGGCCAGTGGACATTTGATGGTTAATTTTGTACGGATTAGGTATTTATTTCATCTCGACCTGGTATATTTTCGTTCTCCAGAAATATGAGTGGATTCATATTGCATCAGATATTTTGTTTCCATTGATATTAAATATACGAATTATTACAAATGTTTGAGGAATTTTTGTGATATTCGCACTGAGAAAATCGTTTGAATTTTCTGAGTTGTATTTCGTAAAAGCAGTTGACAGCAGCCAGGACAAGTGATTTGGCTGTCAAGTCAATTGTTTCTGTTTGTCGTGAGAATTAATAAAAACGAAATGTGTAAAATTAGTTCCAGTATTTCTATTATTTGTACAGAGAATAGATGTAAGGAAATGAAGCCCATCTTCTTTTTTGTGTTCTAATTATAATTTGATTTTTTTTATTAAGTATATATACATATCCTTATGTGAAGTTGTGTTCAAGTCATGAAGACTGCAATAAGACTGGGACAAAAGTCTAAGAAGCTTGTCTATTATTTTGATCTCTGTATTAGTCATTACCTTAAATTTAGTATTAAGCATAGCAAGTTATATATGTATCGAAAGCTGAATAAATATATATTTTTATAGCAATTAAACAGTAAAGTTTTATTTAAAATATGTTTTATAAAATGAATTTTATATCTTGAATCTTGATCCTATAATCCACATGCATTCAACTTGTTGATGGACTTTTGGGGAATTTGATTTATTTTTATTTGACAACATATTGTTTACTGAGAGTAAAAATTTCATCGTTATTTATTTAAACATAGTACAATGTTACCCTGTGCTCTAAAATTTGCAAAAAACACGAATTTTCGCAAAAATATTTATGATGGCTCAAAGTTACCCCAAACTCAATGTAACTTTGGACCACCTACAAATCAGGGATTTGCATAGACTTCTCCAATCATTTTTTATTTTTTTTTAGCGGTGCCATAACCACAGACTATCCAGATCACAGAGCAAACTGTTCTTTTAATCGAAATAATAGAATCCTAAAGGCAGCGACAGAAAATATTCAAAAAGTGGTCCAAAGTTACCCGACCTGACTGTATTCCAAATCATGACTTCAATATAATATTAAGGGTATTACAATTGTAATATTATTTTTCTCCTAAGTGAGTTTTATTCTTGTGAGAAATATTAATAAAGATATCTCAAACCGTAATATTTGCGATTTCTTTGGTAAATCATTGTATTGCCTGAGGGATGAACACAAATTGCAGTGGAACTTTTCTGAAATTATTTACAATTAAATTATACGCTTTGAGTTGTTTAATTCGCCACCAGCAGCAGTGTTTACAATCCTTATATAATTGATCAGCCATAAAGCCTTTCTCAATATTGACAATGGTTACACACAGTAACATTAAAAAGTTAAAATAAAAAAATCAGTATTAAAAATAATTACATCTTCTCTTTACTTGCAATCTGAATTAAATATACTGTAGGCGGTATTAAGGTCTGGGTACATTGTTGTAAAAGACTATTGTAAAATGAAAAAAGCATTGCAGACAGATTCTTATATCAATCTGTCGTTTTATAAGAGGTCTCGCTATTGCCTTTGTGATATAAAAAAGTGAAAAAAATCTCTGTAACAAATGTCAGCTTGGGGTAAACGGGTGCAAACACGCAGAACGCTGTTTGAAGCCTACGGTATTGGTATGCAAATAAATAAAAACATCTGAAAGTATCTCCTTATATTGCTTTTCAATACAATGTTCACTATTCACATGAATCCTTATAAATTGTTTTGACGATTGTCACAATATATGTATGACATTTTGAATGGACACGGATTGCTTACAATTTTTTATAAAATAAATAAATATCTTTTACAAGTACTATAAATGATCGTGTAGATCTTAACAAGGACGAATCTATATAATATGTAGATTCTATCTATATAATCAGTTTTTAAAACACAGTATTAATTTATTGTACATAAGCTTTTAGTGATTTAAGTAACGATTTCAAACATCAAAAGTTATATCCATTAAACATTATGAAATATTGTAACAAAACATTTTAAACTAAAACAAGAGTTTTGAAGTACATTAAAAGCTTATAGAGAAGCCTATTATACATAAAAAAACTTATTCGAGCGTTATTCTCGTAAGTGTTCGACATTTCTGTTTACACATTAAAATTGAAATTCTAATACCTCTCATTATTTAATAATATACCTTATTGAAAAGTTACTAAAATGAAAATATGTTTTAGGTATAATAATCCCGACAGGATAAAGTTAATATTTAAATTAGAATTAATAATAAGAATTTGATTTTTACTATCATCTGATCTGAGTCAACTCTCGAATTTAGCCTTTTTAAGAGTATCATCAGCATATCAGAGCTCACTGCTGAGCAAAGGCCTCTTTCTCACTTGGAGAATGTTTGAGCATTAATTACCACGCTTGCTCAAGACGGGTTGGTGATTTCAGACTTATACTTGTGGAATAATTTATGAGTCGAGGTTTCCTCACAATGTTTTCCTTCACTGTCTGTCAATGGTGTCTAAATACTCTTAGAAAGTACATATGACTCGGAAAAATCATATTGGTACTTGCCAGGATGGATCCCGCGCCCTCTGCAACGAGAGGTGGGCCCTTTAACCACTAGGCCACCTATTGACTTTTTTACGAGTATTACATTCAATCTCAAGGTGCCCATTTTTATTTGCTTAACTTAACCCTTCAAGAAACTATCGATTCTATTAGAGATAAGATTTTTATAGTTTCCCTCTTTTATTTAGCGCTTTTGATCGCCTCTTTTACAACGTGTTTCTTAAAGTGATGTTGAGCTCACAAGGTCCTGGGACAAATAGACAATATGACACTTCAACTGTTTTACTACAAGTAGTTTCAAAACAATAGAAAATGGGTATCAATTACATAATATTGCTTTGAATTAAGAAATACACTGTAAATAATATAAAGCATATGCCAAGAAAGTAGAGCAGAATTAGTTTTGAAAAAAAAATGGTAACTGAAAAAAGCATTCACTTATGGCAAAAATGGGGAGTGGGAAAGAATGTAGAATATAAGGAGAAGTATTGTTTAAAATAATAGTGGAATCCAGTTCGTCATTTTATGTTAATAAAAACCTATTTAAAACTTTAACTTACATTTTACTTTAAAATATAAATGTGGAGTATAAAATATTTCGCGTGAGACTAATTAAAAAATCTGTAGAATTTTAATTATTCACCGCTTTTTAAAAATTTTATATATTATAATTAATTTTTGCAACATTATCAAACGACTCTAAAAAAGGGGGAGATTATTATTAATTCGTTTGTATTTATTATTATTATTTTGTTTATAACCTTATAACTATCGAATGACTTTGATTTTTTTTTATTATTTGAAAGCTGGTGCTTCAAGTTTGGATATACAAAAGGAAATGTATAGGTAAATTTTATAACTATGTGTTGATATTTTGGAGTCAGGTATTAAATTAGATTATTAGAAAGTCAACAAAAATTGTGTTCGTTTATCAACATTAGGTGTTCAGATGATTTTTGTGCAGATATTTACAATTTATTATTAGATAGGATAAGTTAGGAAACGGGTAGGTGTTTACTCCGAGGGAGTAAGTCCGGTCTTTGCCAGGACCGGCCTGTCGCTGGTGTGCCCTGTCGCTGACAGATTCGGGGTACAATGACATAGCGGCCGATGGCTTTCGCAGTGGTTTTAGTTAGTAGAGGCCTGCCCAGGTCGAGTGTCACACATCGTAAAAATAGTTTCCCTGCGACATAAAAAAAGGAAATAGAAGGTGTTTGAGTGAAAAACTATTTCTTTTAGTGTCTCTGTTGTTTTTATTAAAGTTGTTTTTTTTTCTTAAAAATTATTTTATACTCATATCTAAGTTTATAAATAATTGTAACAGTAATACCAATGCATGCCAGCAGGCGCATCCGTTGCGTTATGCGCCTGTTCCAGATGCGGCCGGTCTTGCCGATCCAGAATCGGTCTGCATAGCCACCAACGAAAGTGTCTATTATAAACACACACTCTCATAAATCAAATCATCTATAATAGATGAAAAGGCCAATGATGATGAATACTAATGTGATTAATGTTTTGCAAAATTTTCTCTGAATTTCTAAATATAACGTAATATATTTAGCCTCGTATTATAATTGAACAAAACTAGAATAAAATAAAATAACACATGCATTTTCTAACAAAATTATAATCAAATTAGACGAAGAAAAATTTCATACATGCACACGTCCGCCTTTTACAGCCAGAGGCGAAATTAACCTAACTAAATCCATTATTTTCAACTTTGTTTAACAAACTCTTTTGGTTTTACCTCGTCCGTTGCATTAAGAAAATCTTATATCCATGTAATGCAGTTCTCGCTTACTTAGTGAGGTAATATCATTAAACAATATGCGAAAAAATTATGTAAAAGGATAATTTCATTTTGAAACCGTTTTTTAATGTAAAAACGTGTTTTGTAAAACAAGGGCAAACTTTTAAAGCCAACAAGAAAGACGTTAATGGCTCGTTTGAAAACTTGTAGTACTATTAAATTGTACTGTCGTTATATGATATAGATAATATTTGATATCTAAATCAGGCATATATACGGTTATCTTTATAGAAACTAATATAAACAGTGCAGAAAAATATACAACTCCAAGATCACATTACCTTAGTAACGAATCGGATACGTAGAGCTTGAATTTTAATGAGGAAAGTTAAATTCAAAAGTATAATCAGAATTACAGCTAAATTAAACTGTAAACATGTTTAACGAGTTTATCTTAAACTTGGGATATCAGGTTAAGGGTTCTCGGCGTTGATTGCAGGATTTCGTTACGTAATAAGACTTTTATTTGCTATATTACGTCGTTTATAGGCTTCTTTCCACGCAACATTTAGGGATTAAGGTATTATGTTTGTGGGGACTAAAATTCTTACAAACCGATGAGCTCCAAATGCGCTTCATGTTATACCAAAATTTCTACGTTAATCCTTTGCTGCGTAAAATGTATTTATAAACATGTATTTATTATTTCAGATATATAAATTAAAAATTAATAATCTCGAAGATATGGTTTAAAATATTCGATTTAATTAAACATTTCACATACATGTATTTATTTGAAATGTTTCACAGAAGCGTATAAATATTTAAAAAAAGTTTTTGAAATATAATGGAACAAATCAACTTAATATAATATATCTAAATAATACACTTCAAGAAGGTTTGTTTAAACTTTAAATATTCACAACTGTTTTAATATTATATCGCCTTATAGAAATAAACACTTAATAAAAGTCCTCATTTCATCCATGAAAGATAACTATAACCAGTTTTATAAGATACAAACTAATTAGACAAATGGTTTTATAAACTCAGAATATTAATAAAAATGTCGACACAAAGCTAACAGTTTCTTTTGAAACAACAGCTCTCTAAACTACAACGCTTCGTTAGAAGTCAAACATTTTGTTGGTTTGTTTGTTGGTACCAAACACGATGTCTTTCGCTGTTTCACTAGTATACAAACTTTGGACTTTGGTATTTGTTCATCATTTTACATTCTATTTAAAGTTATATTGTTCGTTTTGTGATTTCAAATACAAGTATGGGAGTAATACAACATTTACTTAATACTCTGACATTTCATTTGTTTGTACTACTGTGTGTTAAGTCCAAGTTGATATCGTCATACATACGACTGGTAACAGTATTATTTAATTAAATAACCATCGTAGATTTCAACTACTGCACTACAACAATTGTTTTACAACTATTGCATGAGAAACCGGGAACACTTTCTTTGAACCTAATTCTAAAATTCCATGGCAACAAAAATAGGGAAATCGATTGTAATAACGATGTCTTTTTAAAATGACTAGGATTTAACAATTATGTTTCTGATTTAACCTAACTACTTAGTAATATGTTTACAGTACAAATAATTTTAACTATAATTAAAAAAGTTAACAAGAAATGAAAATATTCAACCCATTTATTTAGAGCCGTAATAACAATAGTCAATTTGGTTTAACGTAGAAGTAAAATGATTTGTAAGGATTTAAACATATTTGTAATTTCATATTTTTTTTAATATACGCATTATGGAGTCAAGTCAATGTCCGTAGAATATCATAGAAAATATATTATTTTATATGTTTTAACAATATCAAAACAGTATTATTTAAATGCGACGCAAGTATTTTTATTAAAATATTACAATACCTGATATATGTAGGACCCTTTTTTTGCTGGGTCGCGGTTATTTTACTTACGCCAGTCTTATAGGTTCCGTAGTAAATCATTTGAGGACTATTTGTTTTCGTTATTTACTTTCCTTTTGATAGATTTATGAACAATTCATCTCCAAAACTCCAAATTCATCTAGAAATTTATAAGATCTAGAATTGAAAATTCTTTTAAACTATTCAGTTTTAATATATTTATTATAAACCATGTAAGAATCATATGTCTGTCCCTAAACTCCAATAGCTTCGAACATTTTTAGGTCATTCTTTGTTTTAGTCCTACTATTCCGGTTTGAGAGCTAAGCTGTTGACAACAACTGATATTTTAAATAAGGTATTGATGAATCAATTAATAAAATGTTCATTACAAATTAAGATAAAATTTCGCTGCAAGTACCTTCGTAGTAAAGATATAAATCTATCCTAATCAATGGTTTTATGTTAACGAAAACAAGAACTCTTTAACTTCTAAAGCTTTTGAAATCAAGTTCAATAAGGAAACTTTTTAGATATAATGTCGTGTATTACAGAGTGTAGATTATTTTATATAAAATTGCTTTATTTTTTGATAAGGCGTTAAGTATTTTTACATTGGTTGCATTTAAGATCATCATTCAAGATCATAAGTTATAAAATTATGTACTTCGTTTTACATGTAATAAAATAAAAGTTAAAATTGTATAAATAAGCTAGAGCAAACAAATTAGATTGAATAATATTTCAAAAAAGTTCTCTCCGGCGGGGAATCGAACCCCGGTCTCCCGCGTGACAGGCGGGGATACTGACCACTATACTACCGAAGACTTGTAAGCAGGTTCGAAATAAATAAATATTGAATATTAAATTTAGAATATGTTCAATGACAACTAACTGTTTGCTTAATAGATTACGAGATAAATATTAAATATGCATGAATTTATGGAACTTTCTTTACACACATGTATATCGAAGAGTGGGACTTTTCAAAATAATCCTTTATATAAAATCTTATTGAAATTAGGTGATATAAACAAAACTATGACCAGTATTAAAAATATCTTTTGGATTTGTCAAACTTATGGCAATAATGTCTTTATTATTATATTGAGGTAATCTTTTTTTATATTTCTCCTCTTGGATTATAATTTACATGAATTTATTTTCGATATCTTGCATTTCATAACGGCGTATACAGAAAAATAAAATGAAAATAAAGATGTTATTTCAGTTATTCGCTATCAACAACCAATGATTTCTCAATTTCCTGTAACTTCAAGATTTGTTACTGAGGTCTTGTCATATGGTCACCTAAAACCTTTTCTGTAAAATAATCAATACTTTGAGTCGAAGTCAGAAATGCGTTTTAATATACCTTAGATTATGAAACATAGTTCTATGAAAATTTCTACTCTCAGAATTGTGTACTAAATTACATTTCCATGAAGTATAATATTTAATTAAATTAAACAGGGTAGCCCCAAGATATCTTGGCAATTCTAACTTACAAATAATCACAATCGGTACCCATATTCGTGGTCCGTATTTTATGCAATATAATTGAAGTTAGTAATTGGACCTCTTGCGAAACAAATTTGCATCATAAAGTGACTCGATCTGGCTCTATGTTGAAATTGCTCGCGTTTCTATATACGTAGTTACAGAACTTTAACTCCTTGTCAATCTAAACTTCAAGTTACAATAGCTATGTATTTTTATTATTGATTCTGTTTAGAGTTATTGTTAGAGACTTTTAAATAGTTATATTTAATTTTTTTATGATTAATACGTTAATATTTTACCGTTTAATGATGGATAATTACCAAGAATAGGTACTAATTAGAAATAAGATTTAAAAAGTCAATTACATACATAAATACACAACAAATGGCTTTCTCAGCTCTTTAAGTGTAAGACTGTTTCTTTTATATAAATATAAGTATAAATAAGTCTGAAACATTCTTAAAAGTGACGTAGGTTATCTCCAAAAGTTATTTACTTAAGGTAACGCTTTATTGAGTTAATACTCCTTTACATTGAATATTCAATGATTTTTGCAATTGAATGGGCTCTATTCCCGGCTGCGGCGTACTTTTTTATTTAATCAATGTAATACTTGTTATTTTCAGCATTTAAGCGATATAGTTATTTATTGATTTATGCTACCATGGCAAATAAAATACAAGCCTCGATCGAGAATTTGTATATTTAAATTTGTCTCAATTTTTACTATAAAAAACGCAACAAATACAAATCTTTATTAGCTAGGGTTTGTTATTATTAAAATTCAACAATTGTTGGCTTACACAACTGTATGTCAGATTATCTTATTCTTGTTATTTGGACAGTAGAAATGCAAACTCGGAAAATAGATTGAATCACGTTCGTAACCCGGTTGCGTTTACTTTAAAACGTCTTGACAATACATTTAAATTTTTAAAGGGAACTGAAAACGGTTTGTAACTATGTATTTTGGTACGGTTCAACATAATTTGGATTTACTGCAAAATCTTATAGTAAACTATAGCTTGTATAAATACAAACAGTATCTTTCTCATTTCTGGGAAACATGGATTCTTATTATGACACACTTAAAATACAGATACTTATATTTTCTTTTATAAATTTCAAAGTAGGTAAATTTCTGAGCATAAATTTGAACAATTAAAACCTTAAAATGTTGTCACAGCTACTGTTACTTACTGAAAGCGACGTCTTTCATTTTAAATGTCAAATTTGTAATATACACGATTTTATTATTCTTTTACAATACATACATTAAATAATTTAAGATATAATTCATAAAAATGGCGATGGCGGAGAAGAAAAACGAGTACCCGCCAGGCGTGGAGGCGGATAGGCGGTTGCTGCAATTTGAAACTTGGGAGGATTATTTAGATTCACTTATAGAGATTGCTGATCTGCGTAATCTCAGAAGTGTTGATTCTGCTCGCACCATTGCTGCTCTTGGTTATAGGTAAATAATTGGGAATATTGAAATCTTCCGTGCATAAGTATCGCTTGTTTCTTAGTATTAAAAAAATAACAATTTCCTTGACTTTTTGGCCTGTTTTTGCTTAATAGATCGGCTCATATTAAGAAAAACTTTACATTAACTTATATAAAAATGATTAAGTTTTGTATATTTCTCTAATTATAAGGAAACTTTCAGCTTAGAATAAAAGACAGGTGTTATTATTATTTTTGTTCAAAACTTTTACTAGAGCCAACGGTGATACGCTAACGGAGAAGGAATTCTACGCTCGTCGAAAAGTCATACACAATATTGTATATCCCGTATCCAAACCTTATGTGTTAGTAAGTGAGGGTGCTAACATTGAAGATCCATTTAATAGAGAGCTGGCTGTAAGAGAACGCGCAAACAGAGTCGGAATATTACAGGTGACAATTTACGATTCAAGTTCATAAACTATCGTTAAAGAAACTAACGACTTCAATTTTGAAACGGATTGTAAAATGCAAATTTAACTTAAAGTTTATGGTACTCGAGAAAATCGAAAAGAAGGAATTGCATTAAAAGTTTGTACTGAGCTTCTGCGTCGGTTGTTCTAAAGAAGTTTGCGTATTGTTAAGAAATAGTATAAACATTGATGTTGTCAATCAATAACAGTTTGTTCATTTAACTACATTATTTGATTCTTATTTGGTGGTTTTGCTTTCTAATGAGACGAAAAATGATAAATATGTTTAAGGTATATTTATTGCTAAAAATCTTTAGAATTATATTAGAGAATTCCGCCAAAGAATTAAAGCAATTTTTATTTGGATTTTATTTTACATATATAGTAAATAATTTTAAATTTTAAGTCCATCTCAAACTTTTATTACGAAAGCGTGTTGTACACGACACAAATAATACACTTACATATAATGTGTGTGCAGACACATACAGATTGCATTTGTGGTCGGTTGTATTGCTACTAATTGGTGATGTATTGCTCTCTACTAATGGTTCGTTTGAAGTATGATTTTGCATTTCAGTCCGTGATTTTCATTCGTCACTTCACTAAAGGCGGTTTTGAAATATCCGGATACATTGATTACGCTCATCGGCTTATTTCGGAAGATTGGGCGCCATTTTTCAGGTCAAATAAAATGCTATGGCCAAGGGATAACGATTTAGGTTACTATCACTGGAGGCATGGAACAGTTCGGAGCAATATCAGCAGAAACTACAAGGTACATTTTTATTTTAATATGAATATGGGCTATTGAATAAAAATGTTAAAATTTAAATATCTGTTAGCCAACTTTTCTTTCGACATTTCTTAGTGCATTTTGCACTGTAATATCAATTTATTCTCTTTAAAATTACAATGGACTATCATCAGAAAATATATTCCTTATGAATAATGTTCCACTACCGTCGCGAACGATGGAAAGTCGAACACTTTTTATTTTATTTAATTTGACATAGTTCTAGTAAAATGAATCTTACCAATTTATAAATCTAACTTATTGATCATATTATTAAATTTATAGCCTGTAATGGATCCCGAACGGGGTCTGTTATTCCAAAATCGTCATGACCACAAAATTATCTGCCCAGACCCTCAGCAAGAACCGGGACAGAATACTAGTAAACAGAGAATCTATTCACCAAGATACACTCAGATAGAGATATATGACCACGTTGTAAGAAGAAAGAGTTGAAAATATTGTGATGTTTCAATAGAAATAAATTTAAAAGAGAACATTTTTGTTAAGCGATCTATTCATCTAGTTTTATATTTTCTTATTTTTAACGCGTATAAAAATAATGATTACTTCAGACTATATTTATTTCATCATGTTTATTACTTTGGTTTTATACAAAATAAATTTGTATTGAAAACTAGTATTTAACTTATTTTCTATTATACATTATTTATCCGTAATACTTTCGTTTCTTAATATAAATAATAAAATTAAATAAGAAAATGTCATTTTTGTGTATCGTTTTGGATGTTATTTATACAATACAAATCATTCAACTTAAAAATAAGTCTTAATATAAGGGATTAAGTCAGAGATTGCGACGAAGCGAGTCTTGATCGTTTGGCTGTCTCTCTTGAAGCTTTGTGTACAATGGAAGTGCGTAATGTTATACCGAAGATGTCTTCATGGTATCTGTTCTCATCCTAAAATAGATAATTATATATAAATAGTTAAAAAAAACTCATGACACGTCCCTGTTAAATATATTATGTACATATATACACGGGCGTAAAAAAATATTATTGTACACATTACTTTTTTACTCGAATCTTTGTTCCCAATATAACGGGATTCTGTTAATAACTTTTCAAATAAATAACATTTCGAAAGTACAGACAGGTATCAAAATATTAGTTTCTATAGTTTCTGTATGCCACACATTTAATAAAACTATACAAAAGGCCCAAAATTATATTATTATCAGGTAGGAATGTTACCATTAAATAGAGTATGAAGTCGTTAGCCTCTTCTTCAGTAAGATGAGCGTGGTGTTCCAAAACCTTCTTTAGTTTGCATTGCACCTCCTCCGCCATTTTACAATCACCGCAAACATAAAAATGACCACCTTCCTCAACTAGCATTCGTGTGATATATGCCCCTTCATCTTCTAGTAATGCTTGAACGTGTTTCTACAATAAATAATGATTGTCAAATTTAACAAAATCAGGCCGACATTATTTGCGTTTAATGTAAAGTGTAAAATGCCTACTGATTAGTTTCTATTCGAATAATAATAATTTTTAAAATATAGGTAAACATTTTTTTAATAAAAATAAATAAAAGTAGATTTACATGGTGGGTTGTGAATAATTTTTATTTCATAAAAAGCCATGTCGCTGTCGAATAAAGAAATATAATTTTATTTACCTTGCTCACGTTATCTTCCCTCGACAGAGCAAGCAATGATTTGGTTAGGATTCCATCAGCTACCGCTTGTTCTTTTTCCTCCCGATAAAGATCCATTCCCCTATATCTGCATCCGAATAGCAAGCAAATTGAGCCATGTTTCTTGTTATTAGTCTTATCGATTTGGCATCTCCTATGTTGCCAAAAGCCTCTGAATGGAGCAATGCCAGAACCAGGTCCAACTAATATGAGAGGCGCGGATATATCTTGTGGCATGTGAAAACTTGGTGCTCTGCAAAAATTGTAAGTCAACTCTTAACTCATTATATACAGGTCTTCTTAATGAAGAAAAATAAATTTATACCAACTTTCAAACATATAACTTATGGAAGTTGATTTTATATTAAAAATAGATTATTATTTGAAATTTTAAAGTATATTATTAAAAATTGTTCTCACCGTCGTATGAAAGCGTAGACAATATCGTCTGGCTTTAAGCCCTGTAAATACGTCGAACAGACGCCGTAGTGTGTTGGTCCAAGTCCATCTATAAGTATGGAAATTACATGCATCATTATAACAGCTTTTAAGACCTTGTGATTATAAAACAAACATACCCGGGTAAAATTATGTAACTTGTAAATATATTTACATGAAAGAACACAAATTAGTATTAAATATGACATATTGTAAACTATTTACTTACTCTGTGTTTTAAACATAACGACAGCAACTGTGACTTGAATTCTCTTTGGGTTAACCAGTGGTGAAGAAGAAATAGAATAAAATCGAGGTTGTAGAGGTGGGAGTAAGGCTGCTAGAAGAGATGCTTGAGGCTTGCATGAAGGCACTTGTCCAAACACTTCAGCTAAATGTGGACAATAGTGATGCCTCCAGTCGTCGTATTTATTTGAGTCCTAGCAATAAATAGCTTGTATAAATAAATAATTTATTACGCTATTTTTTTACGGATAACCTTAATATTACTTAAAATATTACCTCAATAAGTTCTGTTAAATATTGTGCCTCATTTTGATCACTGCACGCTGATGCTAAATATTTCAATACTTTGGTTGACGGAGGAGTTGTGATGTCCAGAAAACGCGTGTATAATTCACGAATGGTTACTGTGGGTATGCGCTCATGTTTCTCCCAAGTTCTTACTCTGCCTAAAGTTTTAAAAAATAATTTGTTATTTGGTTACCCTATATCTAATTTATTGAACGATTTTAAAATTTACTTCATTAACTCTTAAAGTATCTGTCAAGATCCTCTTAAGACATGAGAGTGACAAACGCCAGTTAATTAATTATTTAAGCTGTACTATCGTTGCCTAAATAAAAATAAATCATTCAAAATCAGTATATAGTTTAGACTTTACATATAAGTAAACAAACGTACAAACAAAACTTTTGATTTTTATTATGAAAACGTCTACATATTTGTAATATATACATACGTATGTGATAACATATTTTTTTCGATTTGATTTAAGACTTTGTTTTATTATTAACAACTACGAGATGTTAGTGCTAAGTATCCTGACAATTGTTTAAGTAAACAAAACTTTTTAAAGATAGAGAAAAAACAACCATCATGATTGCTACATAAGGTATATATATATTATTTTTAAATAGTATTCCAACCTGTTGGGGTTAATGTTTCCTTCATAACCTGAAGCTGAACAGTCTTATCAAAATTGTCAATTCCTTTTAATCTTTCTAAAACTGAATCTACAATCTCTTTCCGATTGCAAGGCATAATACCAACATGATCTCCGGGCTCATATTTTAACTCAGTCTGAAATTGAATGTTCAATAATATTGGTCCAAGTCCAGAAAATTATAAAATGATTAATTCTACTTAAATGCAATACGAAATACATACGTCTGATTCCATATCAACAAACACTGTAACACGGTCATCTGTGAATTCACCCAAATTTTTGTTTTCTCTTACTTTACAGGAAATAATATATTTTTTATAACCATCAGTGAGAGCAGTCTCCATGTCCGGTTTTTTGTCGACCTTGCCAAATCTAACTGTTTCTTCGCTTAATCTCAACATACCGAAGGATTTTTTTGCATCCTTTACCATATCGTTCTCTTCTAAACAAAACGATTCACAAGCAACCTTCATAGATGAAAAAGGTTATTTATATGAAAAGAATATAATTATGCATTTACATACATATGTTAATTATAAAATATACATACATGAAATATACTTGAAGACCACGAACGGAATTGCTGCTCTTGACCACTCATTTCATCTCCACAAGTTAGTTCCATAAGCCTCTCTCCGCCTAAGTCTTCTAGGACTCTGTCTATACTTTTTCCAAAATTACAGTATTTTGGATACACACTCGAACCCAGAGCAAAGACAGCGAAACAAACATTGCTTAATGGCCCGATGCTCTCCACGGTCGATGTTCCTGTTACACTGCCTAGTAGAAATTTTTTAAAACAATAAGAAATCGATCTTTCAATTGATGATTTTATCGTCTAAATCATTATCAGTTCCTACATTGATTGTTTAAAGAAACGTGCTTACTTTTATTAGACTCCAATCGTGATAATTGCCTTTTGAAATCGTTGCCGTTTGTAGTTTTAGATGATTCCATGCGAGATATTTGTTTTTTGTATTCTATATTTGGTGCCATTACACTATTTGTCCGCATTAGAGTTTTTGGTGTTGGTACTTTAGTGACGCTGAAATATTCATGTTATCATAAATTTTATGAAAAAAAATATAATTTTAAAAAGTTTTGTACACCCAAACAAATTCATAATTTTTATAAATTGAAATAAAACTAATGATATTAATATGTAGCTTATTTTAACATACCTAGCGCTGTCTGTTAGATCTCCGTATTGTTTTTCGTTGTACAACATTTGAAATAAATGTTTGGCAAAGCCCTGAATAAGATAAAATTACATTATATACCTTTTGCACAAAACGGTTAGCGAAATAATTGCAATAGAGGTAGACTACTTGGCATTATAGTGTGAAAAATAACACAGCTAAAAAAACAAATTGGCTAAAGTTAATACAACTTGTACATAAGTGAACAATTTTGTAGGTGTAGTTAAACATGGCTCTATGAAATAATAATATTTACTTTAATAAGCAGGCTCGTTATGCTTACTAAGCAATGTTTGTGTTGGATCTTTTTTATAAGGGAGGACGGAAAAATCATCAAGATTTTAATTTTTTGTATCCTAAAGGTTTAAGCTTTTGCCGTGAGCCAGTATCACGAAATACAAATTAGATTAATCCTGTTAACTGATATTCTTTAGCATAATTTACGATAAGTTTTTAAGAGCGTTAACTGAATGATAATGAAATATGTTTATATTACATATTAGAAGAATTATTTGAATATTTTATACTGGATTGTCCCAAAACATTTATTTTACGAACTAGTTCAAACTGTTATTGAATAATGTGAAAGTTTTAATGGCCAAAACCATGTTATATTTTCAGGGTTTAACACAACGATTATAACGAGTAATGTAACAATTATATTTATATTGTAATTGAGCTACATTTAAGTATTTAAATTTATAATTATGTGCTATCAAATTCTGTTAAATGTCATACCTCGCCATTCGCGGGAGGTTCACCGTTCCCAAAAGTTGATGTGACGATTAACAAGAGAGTTTCGTGTTCTATTGAAAAGACATCGTAGTCAGACATACAGTGGACCTAAAATAATAAAGTATTTATTGTATGTCTCTCAAACTGTTCATACTTTATTTTGCAACAATTTTAACTGTTTTATAGTAAATAAAAATACTTCAGAAAGTCCGTAAATATCTCTCTCGCACTAAGTTCAAACTTTCGTATAATGTTTTATATGTTTACCTGGGCATTAAACGCGTAACCGAAAATTGTTCCTAACTCTTTGGCATACTGTTCAGATTTCCCCGTTTCTGTAGCATAGAGGATAGTTGCTTTGATTCTTTTAGACAGAGCTTGACCAAAAAGTTTGGAAGTAAACTTGACGGCTCGAGCGATTTGCTTAAAGTGAAACTTTCTATGTCGAGGCTTGTTATCTTCAGACTTGATCCATTGATGAGTCTTCCAAGCTGGTTCCTTTGGGTTTAGGTTTTTGTAAAATAAAATTATTGAAATTACTCATGTGACACAAATATTTTTTTTAGATATAGGTGTAAATGAGTTGCAATTATACTAACCTGATAGTCGTAGGATGGTCTCAAGAAGTATAAAGCCATTTCTTGATGAAATACTGATGTTAATGAAGAAGACATTGGAGGGACGATCCATATCCAATCTGATGGACAACCACCTCTAGAACATATAATTTAATATTAAATACAGTTTTCGTGGAGATTATTACGCCTATTCATAAGTGCAGTTATATGACATATTACCTGCTTTTATTTTCATTATCTAAATGTTTTATAAATTGTTCGGAAGCTGAATGATGATCCACTATCGATACATTATCTCTGTGAAAGCTATGCAACACTGCTATATTAATTTCAACAAGTGCTTTGTCTTTCCATAAAGAGACGTATGAATTTGTATCCAAACCCATTCTGTTTGCCACGCTCTGGAATATATTTGTCAAAACGGTTATTTGTTTTATTTTTTAAAATATCGATTGAATAAATAACGGTGTTATAAATTACCTCTATAATATTAAGTCTGTTAGAGTCGGCGAAATTACGACATCCTATTTCTGTGCCCATGTACCAGCCGTTGAAAGCCGTTCCTGTGAATTCCAGCCCACCACAGTCCAATCTCATATTAGATACTGCTGGCAATGCATACCACTGAAGTCCCAAATCTTGAAACCAGTCGTATCTGTGTAAAGGTATATTATAGGTATAAGAGGTACATAGAAGGACTTCATTGCAATTCCAATATAACTCTGGTTGAAGGTTCAAAACTTATTCCAGTGGAATAAAATATCATTATATATTTTATCTTTGAATTTTAATTCAAAAATTGTTGGATAGGCCATTTTTGGTGAATAAAGTCTATTGATAACTCCTATCATCAACAACAACAAACATCAACATCCTTATCCTAAGTTTAATTTATATTTTTTTCTTTTTCATCTAGAGTATCAAATGCATTATCATGACATATGGTACTTAACTTATATGTATTTATATGTATATATTAAATATATCGATTCAATTAATAAAATTCATAACAAGTTAAAACTACTCATTAGTAAAGCATCTTACAAAATTTCAATGAAATCTTACTTAGGATGCTCCATTTTAACTTCCATAATAATGTCACGGGGAATATCAAAGTAAACAGGATCTTTGCCATCAGCAGATAGAACCAATGGAAGTATGTCCCACGCTGTTCGAGGTGGTTTCCAGCCAAGTTTAACACAAATCTACAAGAATATTTCTCTATTTTAACTTTAACAACTACTTCTACTTTAAAACTTTACAATAATAGCTATAGCTCCAATTATTTTATGTTGCTACGAGACTCAAGAAAGTTCACGTTTAACACAAAGAAACATGCAATCCCAGAAAGACACTTTAAACAGTTTTTGTATGTAACTGCAAGGAAAATTTATTGTGTTTTGTTAATTTCGCAAGGGATTCCATCCTTTGTACATTAGCGGTTTAGTGTTTGTTATCAAGGGAACATTTGGAAGAGTATAACAGTTTAGATTACGTGTTTTATTAGACCATGATTGTATTGATAGTGTTTTATTGTTCTCGTAAATTCTTAAAATTTATAGCATTAATGCTCACAATTTAACGAAATATATTTTTGAAAAATTTGTTAGTGTTTAAGAGTAATTTCTCTCTTTAACCGTTTAAAGTTAATTCAAAGAAACGAGGAAAACCATCTAAGAGTATTTAATTGTGGAACTTGAAATTGTTGTAGTGTTTAAGTCTTATTTCTTTTATTTAGTGGTTTTACTGTAAATTTTAAAGTATAAAGCATTTCTAAATAAGGTTCAGTAATTAAACCGGTCTTATAATCACTTGAATTATATTGTCTATTGTCTTATTCTTATTATGCTCTATAAAATATAATTGCTCCGTTGCCATGAGAACTGTGAATGAATGGTGTGGACTAAAATATATTTTCAAATTCACCGTCCACGAAATATTAATAAATATGAAGAAAACATAATGTAATTATATTAAATTAACACATGTGTGTCTCTAATTGGCGTAAAAAATTCTCGTTTTATACGTAACTAATAGCTACGAGTATATATGTGCGATAAACGCTTTGTTTATAAAATGATTTCTATGATTTTAGCACAATTGTATAAAAAAAAATCTAAAAGGGATTGTCAAGCTTACAATTAGTATTTGTTTTGTTTTAAAAATTACTTTTTTTTTGACTCTATGTAAGTTACATAATAAAAGAAAAAGGGGAAACAAACAAACAACCAGCTTATAATAACAATAACACAAACAAAAGTCACTTAAGCGTCGGTCAATAACGCATAACTCATATAAAGAACTATAGACTAATATGTAATACGTAGATATTTATGTAAACAAAATGAAACACAGATCAAACAATTAGTATAAACATGAAGAACATTTGTGCGTACAATATTATAAAGAGAAAAATATTATGTAATATATATTTTTTCAAATAAACCTTAATTTCTACTTATTTACCTCTGTGAATTCTACCCGCGCTGGATCACCTAGAATAGTGCCATCTGGTTCCATGTAACCAGCGTAGCAGATTAGTTGTGGGTTCCAAATTCTATAGTCATGTTTGCCGTCCGTCCGTTGAGGGAATATTGTTATTGCTGATCTGAAACATATTAACATATTATATTTGTCCAAATATCTGATACCTGAGCGTCAAATCTTGATTCAATAGTGAAAGAAAAAGGGAACTAAAACAAATTTTTTATAATTTTATTATTTAGTATAGATGAAAAAATATCGCTTAATAGTTACTTGGCATTACTTATGTAAGCCGGATTACAACCAGCTACTTCAGCGTACTTAGCCATCATTATATGTATGTAACTCAAGGTTGGAAAAAATGGCATATTTCGTTAGTGCCGTTTTACTTATTGAAAACTAAGTTCGACATTCTACTTTAATTTAATTCAATTTGATTCATTCAAATCAATTAATGGAAGTACTTACTTCAATTAACTGATAATAATGATTAACGAACATGACAATGTCATTATATTTAAATAAACAATGAGACCTAAAGAACCGCTGCTCAAAGTTAGCATAGAAATATATAAATTTTAATATTGCCACGTGCTTGGTATTCAAGGTTTTAAGAGAAATCTATAAATAATTCATTCATTAAGCCAAACAATCTAGACGTAATTGATAATTGATATTAACCATAGTTATTAATACTAATTGAATTCAATATAAAACGGAAAATTATTAGTTTCTGCAAAAAAAAAACCAACAAATTATCGGCCTTGAATTACCTACATATTATCAAATTTATTGCATGTACCGATGTCTTTTTTATCGGCATGTTATTTGTATCCATGTTTATAAAAGAATTTTTGGTACTGACTTATATTTGTAACAGGTGCAAGATCGATATAATTTCATTCTTTTTCATATTACCGTCGAGTTTTTACGAATTTGCATAAGTAGGACAAAAAAAAAATTTAACATCACAACATTTAACATATTTGTTTTGCAAATAATTTATGTTGTACAAAAGAACATAGAAGTATTTACGTTTTTGACATAATCAAATTCTTTTTTTCTCATCATTTTTTAAACGATTGTCATCTGTTAATTAGCTTTGTTGTAGCAGTCGTTTGACATTTGCCACCAATATTATCGTTCACAAACGATGAAGCCATTCAATTGTTCAAAATAGTCTTTTGTAAATATGTCACTTCCATTCTGTATTTTTTGTAAAGAATATGTTATTGGAAAAATTTAAAATTCTTTGCCATCTATTTTTTAAGCCTGAGTTTTCATATTTCCATACAAAATATTTATTAATACGAGTATAATTTAAAATATTTTTAAAGCCAAGTTTTTTGATTATAAATACATATAAAGATTTTATATATTATGTATATTTTAGCAGTACTATTATTTGTGTAACATAAAATTAATATAAACAAATAAGAGATCATATCTATATGTAAATATAACAATATCTCGGTATTTACCTTATGTTTCCTTTATTCGTGGCATATTTAATGTGATTGCAAAGCGATTCAAACATGCCACTCGCCGTTGTAACAGCTCTGCAGTCGAATATCTGTGAAAAGGTATTTTTGAACTTTTCTCACCAAAACCAGTTTCAGAGAGAAAATGTTTTCCATATTAAAACTCAAGCCACATTTCTGTTAATGTCTTGTATACTCATTATAAAGTTAACCTTAACGTTGTCCTTGTTAAAAGTTTACTCCGTTGTTATTTGTAAAATATTATAACCGACTTTTCTTCTGTTTCCGGGCTTTTATTAGGACACATAATTAATTGTAACAAAATATTTGCTTTCTTTATCTTCGTGTGATATAAACAATTAATGCCGATTTTTAACGATTGCTCGAATTTTATTTCGTATATATGTTATAAAACCTAAAATAAATTGTATACCTGTAGCTTTTTCCACTGTATACGTCCAATACATCGAGAGGCGTTCCTCCACGCTAGTTTCGCTCCGAACACTAATTCAGGTGTTTTCAATTGATATGTGCCAGTTTCATTTAACTCCCTTTCAACCTCTTGTATTCTTTTAAGATGTGCATCTGAATTTTCTCTATGGACGTAAATAAAGCCTCATTTTCCGCACAAATATATTTATTAATATTTCACTTATAATAAGAAACAAAAACATAAAACATAAGTTTAAAATGAAATTATTAAAATAAGTCATAAAAATTTGTGATTCGAGTACAATTGAACGGACAGAGCAGTCTTGTAAACGAGGTTCGTGGGAACTATGCTGCATTGAGGTTAGTTTTACACCTAATTTGGTTATAAAATTACTATGCGTGTGATAATAATGCTAATATACCTTCGTATCGAGGAGAAATATTGTCTGAGAAATGCTTGGGCTTCTTTAAACACCTCTTCTGTGGTCCGTGGAGTGTCCCCTCTGTTTGGAATATCCATTACGCTATTTTGACACACTTTTTCGGAACATTTAGTGTTCTGTAAAAATAAAACAATGATATTTCTATGTCGTTATGTTTGTATAGCTACGAGTATATTCAAATCAGGTTACTTCATCGAACAAAAAAAATAGGAATGCTGAGTATGTTTTTCAAATGTTTTTTTAAAAGTATCCTTTTTATGTTTTAGGTTATTTTAAAATTCTTTTCTTTAATACTTTTAATACATATGAGACAATCGAACCCAATCTGTCTCTTGAAGTTTATTGTAGTTTTGAGCCCCTCAATGACATGATCGTTGGTAAAAATGTATTAAGACAAATATTTTTTTTTTTTGGATTATTACTACTAAAATAAAAAGAAGGCTAGCCAGTTACATTAGCCACAAGAGTAATCCTAACAAAAGGGCTGCCACTATTTAAAAAACATGACGTGAACTAATGAAGATTGTCTCAACACGATCCCGGGGGATACGTTTGCTGAGCTCAGGTTATCTTGGTTGAGGTAATTTGTAGTTAAGACCAATGCGGTTCATTTTGAACCAGTACCAGCTTAAACAGCTTATGAAGCTCTTCGCGTGTAATAAGTGTGGATAGTTATTCGTTTTTGTAAAAGTAGAAATATAATAGACCGGAGTTCTTGTTGTAATTGCCTTTTTGTGAATCCTTCACTTAAATCTTGATTCTGAATTATATGAAATTTATATGTTACCTTAATCTTTACACAAATGACTAAGTGGCTATTAGTCGGTTGGTCGCAAAATTTTAAACGCTTTAGGTATTATTTGTAATATGCCGCGAAAAATATATAATTTCATTAGAAAAATCTTTTCCTTTATCTGTAAAAATATGTGGGTATACAAAAATTATTATATTTTAAACTATTGACGCACTAGGTATGGATTAATCTTAAGATATCAAAGTAATTAATACTAACGACAAAACAATTAAAATTCATTAACATACATATAATTAAACAAGCGTCTTGGAAGTTGCGATATGATCTATAGAAACAATGTTTATAAATTGACTCTCAATTAGCACCTACACAAGCTGTATGAAGAAAAACCCATCTTTATTAACATAGGTTCATATTGACAGAGGTATCATATATGAATATATTATAATATCAATAAATGGCTGTTAGGATGCATATCAGTATTTTTACCCTTACACTGCCAGACTAAACACAAAATGGTATACTAGTTGAATTAATACTTCGATGTGAGTACTAAGGATAATTCTAAATAGAAGGAAATTTTAATAAAAGTACATATTTTTAAGATAACTGAACAAAGCGCCGTTCATTTGTTTTAATCAATACGACATATTAACTCAGCGATATCAATTTAAACGAATTGATACTGTCATCGATTGATGTAATGAATTTGTGTTTAAAAAAATGTATGGCATTTTTGTTTAAAAAAATGTATGATAAATTTTGAAACGTCTATTTAAACATTCAATTTGTAGGTGGTTTTGTCATAAATGTTTTTCCTTATAGACAAATTGTTTGTTGATATTTAGATATGTGATGAATTCATAGAATAAAAACCGCTCAGTATTGATACTCCTAATAAAATGTTTAAATTATTTTTTTATTTCGATTTAATTTTATTGAATATTAATATTTTATAAAAATCTTCGTAATAAAACTATAATATATCACTACATTGCATTATTTGAATGGAAATTAATATTATTTTAATAAACAACTCTATCGAAGTATGTATGTATTGCGTTACTATTATTACTTACATCAACTAAGTCAATAAAAACTTTACTTAACTCTGTTGAGGCCACCTTACTAATCAGAAATTATATCTAAAATTAAATTCTATATGGCTTTTAGGAACTCTTATCAGTAGTAGTGTCGGATAGATATTTTATGGAGCTATTGAATTTAGAGCTATTTCTCGGGTAGATGTTCATGTGGAGAAGTATGGAATACAAATAAATAATTACTAGCCTTCTAGTAAGAAGTACCTATACAAATGCATGATTACATATACTTCATTGCATTATATGTAATGCTGTCTGAATGGAAATTTATATATTATTTTAATAAACTACTCTATCGAAGTGTATATTGCGTTATTTCTACTATTTATAGCAATTAAGTGAATAAAACTTTACTTAACTCTATTGAGGCCACGTTATAGATCAGAAATTATATTAAAAATTAAATTCGTTATCTATATATCGTTTTTTGGACTGTATTATGAGTAATATTACTGATTGTCGGGTAGATGTTTATATAATATAAAAAAATACTAGACTTCTATGTAACAATTATTACACAAATGTATTACACCTTACAGTCTATTGCAATATAACGCAATCTCGTTTGGTATTGCCATGTTCGTTCCTACAATCAAACGTGTAAATTGGTTAACCAGCTTCTTGTGTTCGTATGCTTGTATAAATATTGTTCAAACTTCAGCTTTGTCTCATCAATTATATACCAATATTAGGTTAACATATACTTTTTATAAGATGTAAACAAAGTTTAAAAAGAAATAGCATTTGTGTGAACAGCTTATAATTTAAGCGCATATTAATTATTTTAGAAGCATTAACGAAAGCAGCAATTTGTATTCAGAAGCGTATAATCTTAATGTAATTAACTCGACCTCGTTTATAAGTCATAAAAAAATCGATTATCGAGGTTAATAAGTAATCTGTCATTCCCATCACTAATAAAAACGGTGAATTTTATAGCCTGGGAAACATTTTAATGGTCAAAATCTCGTAATCTGTAACGAATTAATTATGGTTTTTATATCTATTATAGTTACACGGAACGAAGGTATAACCGGATCTAGACAATTGTGACCTCAACATTGTAATACGATGATCAAACGGGTTCAGTGTACTCAATACCGTTATTGTCTGCTATTGAGCTACCGAGACAAACCAATTCTCATTTGACGTCTGTCAAACATTCATTTGAGATGCAATTTATGAGCATAACAACATGCAGGCTTTATATAAATTGGCCTTCATAAAAGAATCGTCTTATGTTCTTTGGCAAAAAAAAAAGAAAATCGTTTGCTCTCCTATCTAAACAATTCAAACACCGAATGAGATTTTTGAGAAATAAAACATTGACTTAGAAGTTAGAATAAAACAATTTCTGTATCCCTAATATTTTTTTATCTTACAATGATTGACCGGAAAGGAATTTTGTGGGTGATTTCTTTTGTGGTAATAGCTTTTGACATTAGAGTTGAAATCGAAACTGTCAGATTATCATATTCCGAATTCGTTAGAGAGCTGTGGTTGGGTAACTTTTAAGTTTTAGAATTACATAAATTAATAATGCTACAAGGATACTACGAAATAAAGTGTTTTGTTTTGTGATTATTTTATTTAATTTTCATAATAAAAATAGTTTTATCATTCCCATGTACCATAGACAAATCGTCGCCATTTTTATCTCCTAATAGAGTGATTACTCGGCAATCTTTTTTTTGTAGTATCATTATAAAAACATTCAATATTTGAATAATGATAGCACTGGTTAGATTTATTACCTGTGTCATTTTAGAGAAAATATTGATATAATGATATAAGTTGTGACGTTCAGTAGCTCCGGGTCGTCAAGGATTTTAAATTTCAATTCATACATTCATAAATTGTCAACAAAAGTTATTGCTGCCCAAAATATTGCCTTTTTTATAAAGTATAGTTTTGACAATAATTTTTCGTATAATTTAATGTAAGCAGAATGTAAAAAATGTACAGGTTATAATTTTTATCTCCTTTTTTTCACTTGTTCCATTTTCATATCTACCTGGCAATAAACACAAAACAAACTGAAGGCAATCCAATGCCAGACAATTTGGAACACAGACCTCGGGATTCCCCGCATCCGCTTCGTCACGTTTCAATCCCATCTCGGTCTCGTCTTGATTGCTTTTTTCTTTTTGTTTCATTTTTATATGAAAAGATCTTGTCAATTATTATGGCCATAGATACTATACGTAAAGATTGTTCTGCGAAGTATAACGTTCAGAATTCCCATATTCTAATTTATTTATTTTTCTTTTGAAAATCGTTAATACAATAAGACCATCTCAAATCAGGTTGACTGATTGCAGCCTTGAAATCCTGTTATGAAACTCTTCTTGGAACTAACAATTCAGATTATGCGGACAGCACTTTTAAAACTTACATTTGATTGAATATAGAAGATTGCAGATTTTTCTTAAGTCTTATTTGAAATTATTCATCCCGAGTATGCTATAAGTAATTTTATTTAATTCGTTTTCATATCTTTACAAATTCAGAATACCCCTTTTTGTTTCAACTCTTTGAAGGACTGTAGGTTCAAGGTTATGTACATATGTATAAAAAACATTAATTACGTAGTTACTCTTAAAATTTACAGATAAAGCATTCGCATGATTCCAAGTAATAAATTAATACACCTCTAACAAGCGGTCCGCGAAACTAGATCATTATTTAACGTTTAATGAGAGTCTGTCAGTCGGTCTTTGTTATTAAATTAGCACCGTATTTCAAGTGGCCTGTGAAATACAAGGTGTGCTAAGCTCGTCTCAAAAATAATATGTATTTAACAAATAACCCTAATTTTATAATTTAATTCAATTCTATAAGAGCTTTTCTTATTATTTTTTGGTTCATGTTAAAATAATTTTTAATAAAAATATTAAAATTTTCGATCTCTCTGTGCTCGTCTGTTCCAGTCATCTGCTAAACAGACTTCGGTTAAATTAGTAACCCAACGATTCAATATCAAAATATGTTTTGGCTCACATGTCTTTATATTCCATACATATTTAATTTAAATTTCATTTAAATGTAATCTATTTCATTGTATTGATTTTTAAGTCACATACATTGATCATATATAATTAGATAAGAAAGTTCAAAAACAGTTTTTATTGAAGAGTGTTTAATATATTTTCTATAGTTTATGTTCGCAATAAAAAAAATCACCGTGAATGTAGTTGTGTGTTGTTAGTCTAAATACGATTGGACAATAATATGACATAAAAAATATATTGCAACGTGTTATATCAAAGAAACATAATTTTATGAATGTTATAAAGATCTTGAGTTGAATCACATAGTACAAAATTATGTCTGACTATGTCATTGACTTCGTTGGAGCGAAATGACTTTTTATATAGAAAAAGTAATTAATTAATAAGCAAAGCTTATTTTTTAACATCAGCTATGTGTCAAAGAAAAAAAAATGGTTCAAAACATTCCATACATTCCAGAGATTAGATAGAAGGAACAGACGGACAAAAAAATTTTTTTGTATGTATATCCCGTGTATTTAGCAATATGTATAGTAAAAGTTGTTTATTTCAATATTACATACATATTGTTATTTTATTTATTAGTATAATACATTCTATGATGAAGATATTTTAAGATAATCGCCGATTCAACACATTTTATAAAAAACATGTGATAAATCTCAGTCTATTTATTTATTTTTTGTGAATTTTATTCAAATTTATGAAATTTAATTTAATATGAAGTATGATTATGCAGTTTTCCATTTAAACGAAAACCGCTTACGTCATTCTAGTATAAAATATTCAATTTTTATTCAGCAAAAATATAAAGTTTTCACGATGAATGGCTTGAATTCTCTTCTGACAATTGTATTTATAATCGTGGATACTTTAACTGGAGCTTGTAATAATGTTATATAGTTTACGATCGTTATATAAGTCAGTTATGAATTACAAATGTAATGTTACGTGTACTATGTGTAACGGAACGTATTTAACAGATATCTATAACATTTGTCTTGTTTCTTTATCTTTGATCTGTAAATTTGATATTTAGAAACTCAAAACCGATACGTGGTCCCTTATCAGCACAATCAATCATTACCGCAATGAATCTGACAGGTTATTAAAGACTTATACATAAGAAAATACAGTCAGGTTTATAATAGAAACTAGTGGAAGCTTGATTGAGTTGTTAATTGAGAACAATTTATGAAGTTTTGATATCAAGATTTTGAACCAAGTACGTTTACCTACCCTTGTACTAAAATGGGAATAATTTTAGTCATATATATACAAATAGCCATATATATATACAAATAACTCATCAAATTAAGAATAAATCATTAAAGTAACCGAAGTGTCGACTAAATGTAGTATAATAAATAGTAAAATATATCCTAAAATGATAGTTTCACACAGTTGTGTATTGACGAAAACCTTGATTACATTATTATAGCATTGAGTAAACCGTGACAAAATGTGTAAGACATCATCAAAAAATTATTTCATGTTTAAAATTAGCGCCCATATTTTATTTCAATATAATGAGTAATGATAAAAATATTCTTGGAATAACTATGTTTCAGTTCAGTGGCGGACCTCCGCCTACGAAAGATATCTGTAATAATTTTGGTGTGACATCTAATATGCTCTACCATGCATGCTTGGGTATTAAAATATATAATTCATGCCTATTTTTAAGGCAAAATTTTAGATTGCAATTCAATACTAACTTTTCGATCCGTTTTTATTTTAACTACAATTAATATGCTTTTTAATTAAAACTAAAATTCGATTCGTTTATCATGTGTATAATATAAGGTGATTATTAATAAAGCTGTTTAAGTTACTTTGTACTTATGAAAACATTGATTAGAAGTCATCAAAAGTATTTGGTTCAGCCAAACTACAAGTAGTTCTTATGTTTTTCAGAACACGACGCAGCAGGATCTATTGTGTACATATTTTTTTTTAACCATACCAATGCATAAATAAATTCAATTCACCACGATCTAGACTATCATTTAATTAAATCACAATATTCTTTAAAAGTCATATCGCGTCGATGACGTCACCTTAAAAGATATTATTTAACTCGTTAATTTTCATACTATTCGTCAGAGACTTTTCTATAATTAAGATTATTTAATCATAAATACAAGTAACTCTTTAATTTATTCAAAGAAATAAACGGCAGGGTACAAAACAAATATGATTTTGTCTTCACAGTGTAAATCCCAGGAGGTATTTATGCGCGTGCGCAAACAATTAGACCGAGCTATCCCAGAGACACGTTACCAATTCCTGTTAAAAATGTGGAGAGACTGCAACCCCTACAAACAAGCTAAAAAATAATCTAAACATAAATATATCTTGCTACAGCTATGAGAAGATTTCCAAATGTTATTAAAAAAATGAGTTAATTCAATACCAATTCATCTGCTCGAAATAATAAAGTTTTCACTACATTACTGATTTTGATTCTTTCGTAACCCTAATTTGTATCACAAAATTATCAAACCAAAAACATATCAACTCAATATTTCGCTATTCATATGTTAGAATTTTAATTGGAATATAAAATACTACAAGCAAAATTTAATATAACTTTCCTTACTGTTCCTTTTAAACTATTTTTTAAACTGTTCATAGTAAGCTCTGTGTTTACTGAAAACGGCAAAAGTTGTTAGGGAATGAACTGAACGCAATTGTTCTATTATTAATCACATTCCAGTAACACATTGAATTTCGTAACGTGTACATTTGTATTCTCAAATTAGAATCTTCTGTCATTTAGATGTAAACAAAAATTGTAAACATAGTTTTTGTTAGCTGCAGCGTAATTTATCTCCGGTAAATTTTAGCTATTACTTAATACTTGGAAATACAAATAAAACATTTATAATGAATGCATATTTAAAAGATTCATCTCATAGCAAATATTTTTATACATAACTATTTTAACATATCATTCGGCAGTTAGATAAAATGTTCAAATGATCTGAAATTGGAACATAATATTTCAAATAGCGATATAATTTTAATATAACAATCTGTAAAAAAACGATTTATTTTATTCACAGCGAAACGCCGACTCAATACCGACAACATGATCGCTATATAACAATAGGGGACCTATTTTTTTGTTGAAATTAATAACCGGACACATCATTTTTTTATCGATTCCTAATAACGTTTAGTCACATCTAAATGTACATCGTGATGTTATAGGCAAGGGAATCAAATATAAATGTAAACTTGTTTGTTATATACAATGCTACCGAAGTTAATGATTAAAATATTTGCACTTTATAATTTTGTTTCAAACCACAGCAGTTTGTTTCAGAAAATATAGGAATAAGAAAGTGTTTATTAAAAATTAAAAGATCTCAGGAAAGTAAAAATGTTCGCATTGAATATAATTTTTATGACGGAGTTTCAAATATATATATTTTATTTAAAAAGAATGTTTTTTGTATTTGAATGGTTAACAGTCTATAGACCTAATAGTAAGTGATCACCGTCATATATGTAAATTTGCACTCGTAAGAGGTGTTCCGAGTATGCCACCGGCCTTTACAAAATTATAGTATCCCAATTTACATTGTACTGCTACTGATGACTATATGTAATTTCGAAAATTAGATACTAAGTTTTTTATTACAAACTTTGTTCAGCATTAAATCATTACTTCTTTTAATACAAAAAAGAATAAAATAATTGTGTTATATAACTTACGTATAAACATTTTTTTTCCACACTTCACTGAGAAAATTAATGCCAAAGAAAATCTCCAAAACTTACTGTTATATCTATTATGTAAACGAACTTTAAGAGATTAAATATTATAACTCCGCTCTTTTCTATCTCAGACAGCTAAATATCGAGATGAAACATTCTGAAGATATGATTTGATAAAGAAATAGTGATAAATATTTATCATTATTTTGTCTCTGCAGTTTTTTTATATTTCATACAATCTCTATTGAAAAACGTATGTTTCAGTGCTTCCTCAAATAAAGTTTTTATTAATATTTATATATTACAAAATAAATAATGTTTAAACTATAAATGTCAAATACTACGATAAAATTATTGTTAATGTAGAGAATTCAAAGAAAAAGATGTAATTATTTGTCAACTTAAGTATTTACGATATTTTTTGTGAACGTTTTTTCTGTATATAAAAAATATATTTAAGATTTAAAAATGTAACGCCCGGGTGCTTTGATTTATCATATAGATGAAACTTCAAGTTTAGACGTTCAAAAATATATACTTTTGTAAATAACGAAATAAAATATTATATCTTAAACAAATATTCAATATTAGCAGATGACTCGTAGGACATATGGCTTGACGTTTATTCATATATATGCACTTAAATTTATTGATGGTAGTCATTTTCGTAAAATTATATATTAGTTAACTTTAATAAACAACATTATTTTCACATTAGCCATACAGCATTATTATTTTAATGGCTTAAAAACTCACTATTAATTTTAATTTTATGAATGTCTTAACACTATAGCTTAAAGCAAAACAAATTTGATTTTAAACAGCTCATTGTTTGCTGTTAAAATCATTAATATAGTGTGTGTTAACGGGTGTGTTGTTTTGATGTATTTTCACCAGTGCATCATATTTTAACCAGGAGTATTAATATTTTATAATTTCGTCGAACTCCAGCGCATGTTTGCTCTTTATCTTTTGTTTACAAAACGTGTATTACACTGGAATAAATCACTTACGAAACTGCACATTTCATCGATCTGTGAGTGGAGGTTGTCGAAGTTCTCCTCACCAACCAGGTGATTTTTCAGCCGTATGGGTTGAGGAACCTTCAGCTTCAGATTAGGTTTTCCGTTCTTCTGTCCATCCACAATACTTCCACTGAACGGACAATATCCATTAACACGATTCGCAACCGCCATTTTATGTAATTCGTAATCAGTTTCCATTATAACACCTAATTTTAGCACTTATTTAGTTCTATGTGTGTCGTTGCTTGTTATACAAGTCACGTATCTAACGTTCAAACAAAACGCGCGACCCTGTGCGTACTAACAGAGATGTAAGCTGCAGCATAATATATATGTAAACTGGTGTAGGTTTGAGTGCGGACTGAGTCTGTTGTCTCGGCAACCGGTCCGGCGTCCGCAAAAAATATCAACAAGAATCGCGTCACGGCAGTAATTATGATAAAAAATTAACATATTGGAACCAACTTGTACACGGACTTTCCTATTTCAATCCGGATTCAAGTGTTATTTTAATTAGATCTTATTTAAAATCGAATTTATCAATCAGGTATTAATGAGATACATATACATTCTTTTTTAAATTCCAGTGGTTTTGTTATTTGTGTTAAGACGTTTGTAATATCATGCGAGGTTTGTGAATCTTAAATATGTGTTTTACTTAATGGTGATATATTTACATTGTTAATAACCATATCAGTTTATTTATAGGCACCGAAGGTTGTTAGTATAATCTGATTAAAAGGCTAGACACAGGCATAGCGAGTAGGGGTGATATTGTTACAATTTTGTTGTTCTATTTAATAAACATGTACGTAGTTTTTTATAAACATCTCTGCTTATATATAGCCTAGTTTTTTAAAGATACAAGAATTTTGAAACTTTTAGTATTTTTTATGGTGGGAAAGAACTCAAAACATTATTTGGAGAAAGTTATATGTATGTTTCTGACATTATTCTATAAATAATATTCGCATAATCAATAAAAAGAAATTGCTAAGGTAATGACTTATTGCTAATATTTCTTCATATCTAAAGTAACTTAACGGCAATTTCCTTCCTAGTTCAATTGATAAGAATTGCATAATTCAAAACGCCCACCAGTAATAGAATGAACTAGCCCAGTAATTGTGTAATAAAATGCTTGTATTAAAACCTTATCCATAATAAGACCACATTCAAAAGGAAGCCATATATCTACTAACGAGACGGGATTTTTGACTGTTCTATTTTAAAGAAGTTTATTTTTAATCGATGGTGCTAGAGCCAAAACAGGAGAGTTATATTTGTAACACAATTATCGAAACATTAGTGCTCGAACAATTAATTGTTTGTTTTAGTTTATCGACTTCCTTTTATAAGTTTTTTAAAGTTTTAACGCTGTTTAAAACAGCAATTTTAAAAGAATCTGGCTTTAAAATAAAAACGTTACGAAGAAGAAAGAAAAGAAATTATTTGAAATTACACTATTTTTTAATTTAAAAAATATATAAATATATATATTTTTATAGTACATCAATAAACTCTCGGTTTGTTCCTTACATTTCTTACACTTTTATTCGACAATATTTGGTAGCGGGATGTTACAAATATTACAGCATCAGAATTTACCAAATGGAGAAAGTACGTATTCGAGATCAGTTAGTGCTTATTGTCAATCATATTAGAACTATTGACATCGGCTTATTTATGACAAACAAGCTCCCAGGTTCTTCCCAGATTTTCAATTTCAACAAATCATAGTCATAATTTGGAAAACATTGATGACTAAATGTCTACGTGAGTCTTGACAGATATTTCCACTTGAATATGTTTCTGATGCCAGAACGTATGCTTGAACTAAGTAACAAATATAGGTATATGAATAGAAGACAATCTCTTATATGTTTATAATATAGGCTTGAATAAAATAAAAAATAAATATTTATATTATATGCAGTCGCATTTATTTCAATGCGATCGTAAATTGAATGGCAAATGCGTTCATAACACGTTGCTAGTAGTAATATTCTATTATAACATTATAAGATATTATATTTTTATATATTATTGAATTTTTTTTTAATTATCTTGGTATTTCCCATGAACCGGCATAACATATTAAGTATTATTATGAACTATAACGTCAGCTTTGAATTAATGTGAAACCATATATTATATAATTCGTTCAAGGCAAAAGGATGTGTGTTTATATGTATGTACTCAACTATAATAAAGGTGGAAGTTTCGTTTGTTGGAACATTTTAAACATAAGAACAACTTATAATATATAATAACTTTGTTTTTTATCACAATTTTCTTACAATAATCAGCCCTTATATAAATTATTATATGTATATCCACACACATGAAATATTTTTTATGAATATTACATAATATATATGAATATTTTACATTTATACATATATAATATATGATGACGATGAGAATACATGCAACTAACACGTAATTAGTGATAATAGTACGCGGAAAAAGGTTTTCCTACCAATTGACCGTGGTCAAGGAATTCCGACTTGATTAAGAGAACGTACGCATATGCATATATTGTCATTTTTCAGTTCGGTAACTGTGATAGAGAGTTTCAATTTTAATTAATATAAACGAAATTAAATCGCTATATTGACTTAAATTTACTCTTTTTAATTTACTCTATAAATCTATAAGTATCTTTTAAAAATTTATTTGATTTCTCACCACGTGTACCATAATCTGTCGTTGATTTTAAAATTCTTACAGAAACATCTTTTCATACTTTACTTTAGTAAATTTGATCTAAATTTAATCGATAAAAGTCAAATCAATCAACTTTTATCTTCCGATGTCTAATGAATGGAATTATGGTCAGAATCTTAAGAAAAGAGTGAATCATTTATCTTCAGGTGCATAAATACAAAAATGTTTGCTGTAAAGAAAATGCTGTAAGAATGTAATATATAAAAAAAAACTTTAATGAATACTTTAAGAATATATTTCATCTGAAAATGAAAAGATTTGAAATACATAAATAATATAGGGACGTTCCACAGTTTATCATTAGTAATAATACACCAATTTAGCAAAGCCTGTGCTTTGCTAAATTGGTGACACATGAGGTAGAAAATGACCAGGTTTTACCAAATCAGATAAAAAAATATTTAAATATCAACTTAACCACGTCACGTCTAAGCTGTTATAAAGAAATTACAGGTATTAGACTGACTAATACTAAACAATACCAGTAAGAGGAAGAGGAAAGACAAAGTAAAAGAACAATGTATGACGCTACAGATCAACGCCCTTTCACGAGTTTAAACGCGACATTATATCAAACATAACACTATTTCTAAGAACAGATGCAACAGAGATATTTACAAGGTCGCAAGTTAATAGACTCTCGCTGAGATCTACGATAAAACATTATTTATCCTTGTTCTATTAAAACTATTGTTATATATTAAAAAAATACTACTTAAATAAAACCAATAGCAGCTATTGCTATTTAGTCGAATGTAAATTTAATTCTTATGACAGGAATAGATATCTTATTTAAGATATTAAAAAGAATATTAAAATAAAAAAGACTGTTCACATATATGTGTCCAGATAAAAGATGATAAGAGTATTAAATTCTTCAAATATGAATGCTAATATTAATTTAGGCCAAAAATAAATTAGCTCTCTTTTAAAATTAATTTATAAATGATAAGATGCATTAATAATTGTTTCAAATTTTGTTTAACACAGTAACTGTACAGTCTATAGCACCTTATCATATTATAGCCACTCCAATAATATTATACTAAAACAAAATGCTAAATAATAAACTATATAATTTTAATGCTAAATCAGAATGCTTAATAACAATTTTGTATGGAGTTTAGTAGAATAATTGTGTTTTTTAAATAGTGCCAATATTTTGCAGCAAATGTATACATTTAATAAAATTCACAAGTATACTGTATAAGTATACTTGTGAATTTTAACTTGGGAAAGGAGAAAAATTGTTACTTCTGTGACATAAAGAACATATTACATCTCCCATTAAAAGCAAATTCTATCTATGATTAAAGTTATAGGATGAAAATAAAACAAAACTTAGTCATTACCGAATATCAAGGAACTTTATTTGATAAATAACAGACAATTTATAATCATATATCGTCAAATATTAATATTAATTAACAGTTAAATTCAATAAGTATTTGAAATCGTGCGAATAATTTGATATGAATCTGATAATATTTTTTAGTCCCAAAGGTGCAATAAATTTTATCTGATTGTAAATATCTGGTAAAGACAAACATTAATATTTTACGAAATAGAAATATTAATAATTAGAAATATTGTATATATTTAAAAATTAATAATAGAAAATATGAATACATTTCTTAGGACTAGCGTAAAGGATCACATAGTCAATTCTAAGTAAAGTAGCGTAGAAGAAATTTGAGACGAATGGTAAATACAGCTGGAACATTAAATTTTACTATCCTAATATTTTTTTTTCGTTTTTATAATTCATGTAAATATTTGGCTTAATTATAACGATTTTAAAATCATGTTTCATATATTGTTTTAATAAAGTAAACATTAAATTACTCAATAAAATTGTATGTACAAAGAATAAAATAAACTAACTATAATTTATTTTGTACAAAATTTGGCAATATGTTTTAAATAATGTTGAAATCCATTGTTATATTGAATTCATTTGAAATAAAATATAGTTATAAATGCACTAATATAAATGCTAAATAAAGCATACCAACATACATACGTCAAAAACATTGAAACTAACTATACATTTTAAATTTTTTCTTGTAATTCTGCGTGAATTTTTTATAAGGATCATTATTAGGATTCACTTCTATTAACGAAAGCAATCTAATAATTTTATAGCAATAGTTTAATTTAATTTAGTTATTATGTGTGCGTGTATTTCTGCAAAATTTAAGGAGACATTACTCCTTTTTCTTATTTACAAATTCAATTAAATGATACACAACCTCCTAGCCTGACGGCTAAAACAAATCTTTTATTTATATAAGGGATGCCTTAATTTACTTAAAGAATAAAATGGATAAACACTTTTCATAGCTGCCCAATGTGTTAAAATGTAATATAATACTGTATTTATTAAAAGCTACGTAAATAATGAGGGACAACATTTTAACTACAATTTGACTCTCGTTTATCTTTCTTTCATTGATACTGAAAAAATAATAAAAACTGTTTTGATTTGTTTTATTTAGATAAACTCTACTAGAAGCTGGACCACAAAAAACCAATAATTATTATATTATAATACTAATTATTATAAGATTAAGCATAAAGACGACTTTCAATATTAAATACAATATGATCGCTGTAAAAAGCGCGATTTTCTAGATATTAGAAGTATATTATTTGATATCGTAAAAGACAGTTAAGCTTGTTTTGAATTAACATGATTTGAAACAAAACGTGACGACCGGCGTCATGGTTGGGCTGCCACTCGGTTCCTACGAGCTGATTCACGAGAGGCGCTGTGCACTTCAGCCGTGCGGAGTGTAATGCCGAATATATCCTCGTGATAACGATTTTCTTCCTTTAAATTAAGGAAAGATTTGTCAAATAATTACCAAATATATATTATTTAAAAAAAAAATCAATTACCTTAAGCAGGAACATGAAATTCTGAACCTGTTCGTCAGTCATGTTACCGTGCTTCTTGACAATTCCTTTTAGTTTTTGGTGCACGTCTTCAGCCATCTTACAATCGCCACAAACATAAAAGTGTGCACCCCTATTAATTAGTAAATCGTGAATTTCAGCTCCTTCCTTTTCTGCCAATTCTTGGACGTACATCTAACAATAACGATTGGTTATGAAATTATGAAGCTAATTTTATATTTTTTATAATACATTCTAGAGTAAAAGGTTTCAATTTACCTTAGGAACATTTTTTTCTCTGGACAAAGCAAGAAAAACTTTCGATAGAACTCCCTCCTTCAAAGCATTCTCCTTTTCTTCTCTATATAAATCCATAGTTTTGGTACGACATCCAAAGAAAAGCCATACAGGTCCGGCATTGAGCCGTGAGCTAGCATTAAGAAGAGCTCTACGATGATGCCAAAATCCTCTAAAAGGTGCAATACCTGTTCCTGGGCCTATCAGTATAAGAGGCACAGTAAGGTCATGCGGAAGATGAAAATTTGGAGCACTGAAATGAATACAAAATATTAGTCACCAATAGTATGCGATGACTCAAAGGGAAAATACAATAGAATGTTTACCTTCTAATGAATAGGTAAACCTCATCCCCAGATTTACGATCCATGAGATAATTTGAGCAAACACCATAGTGGACAGGACCTTCGCCATCTGTTTAAACATGACATCACTCACATGCAATATGTATATTAATAGAGAACTAGACACGTTACTTATATAGTGGACAGCAATAGATTTTTGAAAGAACACATGTAATATATTAAATCTGATATAGAAATAGATATATCATTATATTTTGATCATTTATTTTCAATCTTGGCAAGAATAGTGACATTATAAACGATGTTTTGTATGATAATTATCTAATTTTGTGTATTTTTACCAACCTTGAGTTCTGTAAGTAACGACTGCAACCGTGAGATGTAATCGTTTCGGGTGGGCGATTGGAGATGATGAAATTGAATAAAATCTCGGTTGCAAAGGGGATAAGAGTGCAGCAAGCAATGACGCACTTGGTTTTGCAGAGCTAAATTGACTTAGAACTTCTGGCAAGGTTGGGAAATGGTAGTGTCGCCAATCTTCGTAGGCTGCTGGGTCCTAAAGGAAATAAAATATTTATTTAACTTTAAGAACGAATATGTGCTACAATATTTACATTAAAACATAATTTTGAATGAAAATTCTACCGTTGAGAGAGTATTAAGTTGTTTCCTTTCTTCTTCATTATCACAAGTTGTTGCCAAATATTGCAAAAGAATTGTTGTTGGGGGGCTTGTGATGTCCAAAAAGCGTGTAAAAAGCTCACGAACACTAACTACGGGGAGCTTTTCATGAGGTTCCCATGATTTTACAGGACCTGTGAAGGTATACATGACTAATTGAAAAATCCTTCCGAGGCATATATATACCTGTATTCGTGATAAATTTCGAAATGTAAATCGAAAAAAATACAAATCTATGTTTACCACTTGATGTATGAGTCTCTTTCATCAGTTGCAATTGCAATGGCGCATCGTAATTATCAATGTCCTTCAGCCGAGCCAACAGACTGTCAACCAATTCTTTACGATTACATGCCATTATTCCCACGTGGTCGCCTGGATCATAATTAATATCACCCTGAAATATATATCTGTTACATTGGCAAGTTCCTCATTATATCCGTTTCAATTACCCTTTATCACGGCTGATATTACCTTAGGCTCCATATCAATGAAAATGGTAGATCGTTCAGCTGACGTATCTCCTAAATCTTTGTTTGCTTTAACAACGCAAGTCACCAGTTGCCTGTTTAAAGCTGATTGTAAAGCATTCAGCAGAGGAGGTGGTTTTACGACAGGAAGAGCAAATCGCACGGTTTCTTCACTAAGCGCTACTGTTCCAAGAGCTCTTTTCGCCTCTTGTAAGGTTTCATCGTCATCCAAACAGAACGTTTCACATGCAACCTATATGCCAAAATAGAATTTATAACATATCCGAGAACTAAGACTGAGCTCCATATTATATTATGGTAATTAAGCTAATAACTTCGGGATATTTGCGTGTATTGCAATAAGATTATATACTCATTATATAGGAATCAATTTATCAAACACGACAAATATACATATGTTATATTAAAAAAAAACTAGTATTTTCTAAATATTAATTGATACACCTCCATATAATTGTTTGAATTAGTCATTAAACGGATTTATAATATATACTTATTTTGTTTTTAAAAAATATTGATTTCATGAATGATATTAATATAGAAAAAACAAGTTTCATTTGACATATATACATTTATGAAACTAAAAACAATATTGAACGGTTAATGTTTAAGAAAAAATTTTACATGATAACACTAATCAGTGGAGAACCGGTTGTCAGCCTATTAACAATGGCAACTCACGTTAAAAACACTGGAGGCCCATTTCCGGAATGCTTGGTCTTGGCCGCACATTTCGTCGCCTGTCGCAAGGTCATGGATTCGTTCTCCACCGAGGTCACCCAACAATTTGTCTACGTATTTCCCGAAGTTACAAAAATTTGGATATGCACTTGAACCGAGAGCGAAAACAGCGAATCTTACGTTGCTCAAAGGCCCAAAACTATCTATGGAGGCGGCATCAGTTGTACTACCTAAAATTTCATCCTCATTTTATTTTTATATAAATTAAAAATAAATAAATACTAGTAACATAATACTATTACACCAAATGAGATCTAATTTCACACCAATTTATACCTTTTAATGATTCAAGACGACTGAGTTGCTTGGGGTTCCCAGCGTATCTTTGGAATTCAATTTGACTGTTTGCTTTTATAATTGATTTAGGTGTCAGCAACTGTGAACTCCTATAAGCCAAAATTGATATAAATTTACCAGGTAATTGTTATATAGCAATACTATTATTGACTAATTCTTACCCAGATGTTTCCTCTCCTACTTGGTCAGCATACAAAAGTTCACAAAGATGTTCCCCAAAAGCCTATAAGAAATGATTGTTGTTACGTAAAGTTATATATACGGAATTTCTTACTTACTCGTAGGTATTTATTTAAGTAATAACTTTGTTTCCTTTTTAGTGTAATTAACTCATAACATAAGAACGATTATATATATCGGCGCTATAAGCTTTAATATCGGATGTGGCATGAAAATAATTTTAGGTTTCCATCAATTCTAATTAAAACTCATTAGTATTCATGATTATTGGTAAAAGTAAAACGAAATTAAAGATTGTTTAAAAGGAGAATAGAACTATGTTAAAATCTTGGTATAAATATGACGTCTACCATCGTATATCATGGAACGTTCTTGAAAAAGTGACATTAGTAACGTCAGTGAGGCTGGCGTCTCTCTCTTTTAAAAACAACGAATTTGCAATAAATCTGATATACATATTTTATTTTAAGCATCACGAAGAAATAAAAAGTAAATATATAATCGAACCTTAAAAATATTTGTGAACATTCCTAAATCAAATAATTATTTTGATACTTTTGACTGTTTTTATTTACTAAGAATGCTGCTTTTAGTAATAAAAATCAAATAATGTTAAATGATTGCCACATAGTTAAATAAGATTTGTAAGGAGACTCAGACATACCACTCCGTTTTCTGGTGGATCTCCGTTACCGAAAGTCGACGTAACGACCAATAAAAGCGCCTCATGTTCAATAGATGTTATGTCGTAATCCATCATACAGTGAACCTAAAATACACGATGGATTTAAATTGTGCATAAAAATCCCTCTTATCTTATCTAAATCAATTTAGGAAACGTTTTAGTATTAGATTGAAATCATCGTATTTCTAATAAGGAAATATGGGAATAATGTCTATATAGGCGTAATAGAAAAATTCCTCCCACTACCTATCAGGTTAATCGACGTTATTCCTAATTTAATTTCAAGGCAACTTGTAAATACCTGAGCATTGAACGCGTGACCGAATGTGACCCCTAATTCTTTAGCATACTGTTCAGACTTCCCAGTCTCGGTTGCATATAGTACGGTGGCTTTAATCCTCTTAGAGAGCGCTCTACCAAAGAGTTTGGAGGTAAATTTCACAGCGCGTGCAATCTGTTTGAAGTGGAACTTTCTATTTATAGGCCTCTTCCCTGTGATCGGCTTTGATTTCTGCCATTGATGGGTCTTCCATGCCGGTTCCTTGTAAAAAGGGAATGGGGATCGTATATTGCTTATTATTATTTATCAAAATATATTAAAATATTGACATGAACGTAATTAAAATATTAATATAAAGACCATAGATCTATATCAGATTTAACAACTGTCGTTGTTTCTGTTCGTTACAAAGGGAAAAAATTAACCAACGGGCAAAAATAATCAAGTAATATATTTAGTATTTGAAACTGATATATTCTAACCTGATACTCGTATGCAGGTCGAAGATAATAAAGCGCCATCTCTTGGTGAAATACTGGAGTGATGGATGAAGACATGGGTGGTACGATCCATATCCAATCCGCTGGACATCCAGACCTTTTTAAAGACAATAAGCGTTATGTACAATCTCGCCAACATATCGTTACAAAAATCTTGTAATAAAAATATTATTGTACCAGAATTCAAAGTTTTATAAATTTATTTTGGTAGATATTATTATATTTAAAACATATAAAGCTGTCACAAAATTTTTTTAGTTCTTCATTCAATGGTACTTTTTGATAGTATTTTATATACACCGAAACCAGAGGCAACTCAAACAAATATTTGTCTTTACTATTATGTAAGGTTGTAACATAAAACTAAGTTAAGGAATAAAAAAATTACAAATTATTGTCCATTTGACCGAAGCAACTATTAAGATTAACATATTTAATTAAAAAAGTTATTATATTCAGCAGGATCTTCGAAATTGACGTAAATAAAAATGTTCGTAGTAGAGTAAAAACGTAATATTGTTTATGTTTCCACTGAGAAGCTACATACGTCATATTACGACGCTCCAATTCCGTGCATTGATTGTATTGTAAACCAGATATAATAGGTCACACGATTTGTCTTACCGCACATGTGGCTACTCACAGAACACTTGCAGGGCTCTGGTGTTGATAGCTTTATGCTTACAAGATTACACGGCAATATTATGTAAATATTATGATTATTATATGTACTCATATGCACACATAATACACTGATTTCAATGTTGATTAATATTCTATCAAGATTGTAATGAAGACACGTTTTGTATACTTTGTAAATTTATATGCAAATAATAATCTTATCTTTACCTTAGTCTGTTTTCATTATCCAAATGTTTTATAAAGCTCTCTGAAGCAGTATGATGATCTACGATTGTCGCATTATGTTGTTGAAAGCTATGTAATACAGCCACATTTACTTCTACAAGAGCCTTGTCCTTCCATAGATTAACTGGTGTTCTTGTATCCAAACCCATTTTCTCTGCTACTTTCTGTTTTAAATAAATTAATTAAGTACCTATACAATTTTTGTCAATGACCTAATTTAAAAACAAAGAGTATGCAAACCTCCAGCATATTTAGGCGGTTGTTGTCGCAGAAGTTTCTACATCCAATTTCGGTGCTCATGTACCAACCATTGAAGGCGTTGGCAGTAAATTCAATACCTCCGCAGTCAAAACGCATGCTGGAGACTGCTGGAAGTGCATACCAACGTAGTTGAAGCTCCTCGAACCATTCGTAACTGTAAAAGAACCCTTTTTATAATCTACGAATAATATATAAAATTCCTAGCGACCCTAGGATTGTTTATAAAAAAATATCTAGAAAAAATATATTCTGTATCTTCAACTTGACAGTGGTTTTTTAATGCAGCGTCAACGATGTGTTTTTTTTGTCCTGTCTGTCTGCAACTTAAAAAAATAATTGCATAAATAATAAAAACAAAACACAAGTCTTTTGTTTTCACCAACCCCTTTCATTGAACAAAATACGCCAATTAGTGCTTTAATTAAAATGCAACTTTACAGTACTGACTGAACAAAAATGTCTTCAAGAATTATACGGAAAACCTAAATCACGTCTCTCCTATGAAAAACCTGTATGAAAAAGAGAAAAAACGGAAATCTTGCATACAAATAAAGTTTTGCCATAACTTCATAATAGTGTTTTGTTATTATGTTGTTCTTTTATGTTTCATTAACCATTTTTTCTTTATTCAATCAATTAATATTCCGATATAAAATTAATCTTTAGTAAAATCGATTTTCAGTGAAGTGAAACAGTTTTTCATTTTATTAACCACTCAGTACTTATCACATTACAACCAGTTAACATTATCAATACCGAAACATTATTGAATGTGCTCGGATTTATGACCAATAAACGCAGATTGGAGATCACTGGAACACTTTTACGATAAGCAATCTGCTCTGTATGGACGTCGGTCGCCTATTTGCGGGCCTTTACAAAGCACAATATGCATTCTCAGACTTTTATGTTCACATAAATGTAAGATGAAAAACGCGACGTGTCGCTTGAGTAGCCGTGTTTGAAATTTTTGTATATGCTTTTAAAAATTTGCGATATCTGGGTAGAAAATTTCTTTCACAGATTATTACTTTGATCTTTTAAAGAAGTTTACTATAGTATCTATTGATGTTACTATTAAATTTTGTAAATGACTTACGTTGGATGGGTCATGTGGATTTCCATCACAAGATCCCGTGGTATTTCAAAGTAGTCTGGATCCTTTCCATTCGCCGACAGCACCAATGGCAATATGTCCCACGCGGTGCGTTGAGGCTTCCATCCCAATTTGAGGCAAAGCTGAATTGAATAATTTATATTATATGTGAAAATAAATCACCCAAATCAAATACTTCTTTATACTCGATGTGCAATATAATATAGTGACAGAGGTTCAGTACTATTATTCAAATATTTTTTAAGTGTTCATAAATTAGTCGATTATTTCCTTAGATGTAATACAACAATACATATAAGAACAATTAAGAATTTTTAGTGGTGTTATTTTTTGTAAGAATTCAATATACAATGTAAAATTCTTCATTAGTATATTTTTTTATCAATACTTCCTATCCCATACAAAAGCCCAAAACTTTATTAAGTTCATAAATTCATCATCAGAAGCAGGTGTATTAAAGTTCGTGGGACTATAATAAAGGATTAATTTACTGCCCAATAAGCTGTTATTTAACAAGAGAAAACTTTGTACAATCAGCTGCTAACTCTAAACTTGCAATGGTAACTTTTACTTCGAAAAGATCTTTAATAGATACATATAATTCTAATTATTGCAAGCAATATATTCATTGAATATTAAAACGATTTTTGTTTGTAATTATTGTTATTATATTCTCGATAAATAAAAACAAAACAAGAAGGATTTAAGAAGTGTAACTAATCAGAAATACAGACATAAAATATACGTATTTTTTCGTCTTTCAAATAAACCTTGAAAACAAATCAAATATCGAACAGGTGTTTTATGGACGATTCTACCCTTGCTGGATTTGTCGCGAATCCTATAAACCTTCGATGAGATTTTTATTTTATATTTTATTTTCTTATATATTCTTCAAAACACTTGTAATATTATAAAAGTAGATATTGAAAATCAAAAGGTTATGGTATATGGATATAAACAAAGTTTATTTACTTCAGTGAACTCGCAGTGCATGGGGTCACCCAGTACAGTACCATCGGGCATCTTGTACCCAGCATAGCTTATGAGCTGACTGTTCCATATTCTGTAATCGTGTTTACCGTCTGTGCGCTGTGGGAACACCGTTATCGCTGACCTGGGGACAAATATTATATTATTAATTCTTTTTATTACAAAATTTTGGATACAGAAATATGAATAAAGTTGACCAAATTTTATTTAAAAGTAAATTACATCTGCTTATATAAGTTCGAATAGAATGAAATTATGTAGATAAATAAATAATAATGCAACATTAGAAACATAATCAGGATTTAAAACATTTCAAATAAATTAACTGATGTAGGCTTCAAAAATGTAGTGTACTTTTAATATAATTTGTATTTCACCTATTCTATAGGTTCAAAATTAATCAGCATCTACAGAACTTATACATGAACTTACTTTAAAATATATACATCATATTCAAGATACTTCGTCTATGTTGAAATCACTTAAAAAACAAATTTAAAAGGACTCACCGAATATTTCCCTTGTTGGTACTGTACTTGATATGGTTGCAGAGCGCTTCGAACATACCACTTGTAGTTGTTACTTGACGACAGTCAAAAACCTGCATAAAAAAAAATTTTTGACTACCTACATCTAATGTCATAGTCATAAAAACAATCAAATAATCCTCTCCTTCTAATTTCAATCAACGGATCAATAGTCATTTAAATTAAAACCGTAATTTTTTCATGTTCTCATTATAAAATTAAAATATAATTTTATTATTTCACCGAAATTATAAGTACTGAAAATAAACCACTCTTGAAATAACTTTCGTCGAGTTAACGTTGAAAATAGACAATTATTCTGAGTGAAGGACCGTTGAATGCATAATGTAAAAAGGCGATGTCTCTGAAACATTGGAATATTTTATTATTAACTTGAATTTTCTCATATTTTGGTCAGCGGTATTGTAAAAACTACTTAAATTAACATATAATTTTATTATATCACTTCTTCGATAAAATTTTATACTCACCAATAATAAAAAAATATATATACATATATGTATGTTATATAGGTTTCAATAATAAATAGAAATGTTAAATTCCAATTCAATCATGTACTCGTATATAAAACGCGTTCTAAAGAACGAATGAAAGTAATTTATTCACTTTAGATGATTCAGTCACCGACAAACCGAGGCTCCATACAGATTAACCAGCAATCTATTTAAGCAATGTAATTACGAAATGTACTCGCGAACATCAGGGTAACTTAAAATTGGTCTCACTAATTCCAACCTAAGTCCTTATTCCGGTAGAGGGAACGAATGGCTGAGGAAAAACGAATAAATTACTCGTAATGTCATTACACTGTGACTCAATCAGGCGTTTTAATTAGAAAAATATCGAGAAAATTACAAAACGACTAAATTTATTATTTTCATAAAAATGATTGAGTATCGGTTCTGTCTTACCATATTTTGAAAATCAATTTAAAGAAAATAAGTTGTTATATTGTTGTTTTATAATCGAACGAAATTTATTTAGAAAAATTGTCTAACTTTATCACAATATACTAAATACAAAGTTACTCATATATACAAATGGATTTTGATTAGTCTTTTTTAGTATTTAAATTTCTGTCTAACATAAAAACTATTTAATTATACCTGATAGACAGGTTTAATTTTAGGAAAACTGAAACTTTAATTTCAGTACGGAAACTTTATGTGTGCATTTAAGGACTATATAAATTTTTTGAACGAACACATACTTTGTTCCCAGCTTAAATGTTGATTGTGGTCGTTATGAAAATTTCTGTTATATTACCGTAATAAAGATAATATTCCTAATTTAAGTTTTCAGAAAGCTATTTAAAAAATATGAGGATATTTTATTCACATCGTTAAGTTGTCTGAATATGTCCCTTCATTGGTTGATGGGAAATTAATGAAAAACTTACCATATATTCTGAATTATATATTTATAAGAAAAAAAATAGACGAACTTATGTAATCTTTAATAGAAAAAAAATCAATTGAATAAGAAGACTATGGGCTCTTGAAAACTGTTGCTGCTTTAGAGTTTGTAATAGCTAAAAACCAAAGCCAATAAAAATATACGACAGGTTATTCAGAAATATTAAAACCAACATAGCAAAATAGTCGATACACTAATGGGAAGGAAAAGTAAAAAAATAAGTAACTTTATAAATACGACAAATAATTCAAAATTTCTTAAAGAAGTAGTAATGTTAGTTTTGCGTACAACAATTTTACAAGACTCATACACATCTCAGCAACTCTAATTTGAAACGCTTCAAGATTCCACCAGCAATTTATTATCAATCACTGATATTATAATTTTGAACTCTATTATCTTTGACATAGGTAAGATAATTAGAATCTTGGCTAGAGTAATATTTAACGTCACTACGTGACAACCTCACGTGTAAATAGTTAGTGACGCAAAATGACAGATTACCTGTAAATAATGTTTTGGTGTCCATTGTTTTTACTTATTTAATTATTACTAATTATTAATTGATTAAATAGTTTTTATCAATTAGTAGTATTTATGTACGATAACAAATATATTTCCCATTCAAATTAATTTTAGTAATCATGTTTAAAAGATGTGTGTAATCAAGTTTTTTAAGCCTTATGTAAGCCTTATTCATAATTGTAAATAAACAATATACAACAATGTACTTAACGGCACGTGGTGGTTTACTGATAAGAGAATATCTAGAATAATAATAAATGAACCAAGCCATTGAAAACGTAGTAAGTCTATTTATAGTGTAATTCCATATTTATATTATATAATTTTTCATTCATTATTATTCATTTATAATTGTTCACACACATTTAAAGTATTAATTGGTTTTACTTATTGGGTAGAATGTACAGGCTTAAAATAATCCACAGGTTCTCAATACCATCACCTAAACTATTCCGATCGAACATCGCGTAAATTAACTATCAGCCCCAATGATGGAGCAAGAATGCGCAAAATATTTTTTCATTAAAGCAACCGGATAGTTGAAAACAAACTAGTTAATTGCCTATGTTTTTCTGATGGCAGAAAATGGAGAGTTTCCTCATTGGCAAATTCATTTACTTTTATGCCGGGAACCTTGTTAAGTTAATCGATTAGTTTTAAATATTTTACAGATAAAGATAAACGAGAACTTTTATTGATTTTCTTTAGATACCGAATTTGTTTTTGTGAACACTTGATTCCAGCATTTGGCAATAGTCACGTTTACTATAAAGCGAAATGAGCCTATGCCTTTAGTTCCCTTAAAATATTTATTTAACTACTCACATAATTACGTCTATAAAAGATTCATAATATTACATGAAATTTTACTTACTTGTAATTTGGACCACTGTATTCTACCAATGCAACGACTAGCGTTTCTCCAGGCTAGTTTTGCTCCAAATACTAATTCCGTGGTAGTCAGCTGGTACGTCCCGGTCTTGGCAACTTCTTCCTGAACCGTTTTCCAACGAGCCTCGTGTGCTACTGTATTCGCTCTAGATAAAAAAATATCAACTTAGGCAACAAAAAAAAATATCGGATATTATTTAGTATTATCGGATATTATTTGTAACGAAAGTATAAAATTTTTTCTTTCCTAAACTTTCCCGAAGTTTTAAGTAAATTGTAGTTAGTTAATTTCAATTCGTTTTAAAGAAGGAAATACAATGTTGATAAAATAAACACTTTTAAAATCACTTTCGAAAACGGAGTGAACCATTAAACAAGTATGCTAATAAGTCTTGAAGTTTCAAAACATTGATTTTAATAGAAGTGTTTGAGGTTTATACAATTTTAATTCCAAATATACAGTTATTTGAGCAATTTAATAGATGATACCTAGAACTATTTGTCTCAATAAAAAATCGATAATTCGAATAATTTTTTATATTATAGATATATATGTATATCTATTCAATTACCTTCTTATAGAAGCGAAGTATTGACCGAGAAAATCTTTAGCATCATTCAACACTTCTTCGGAATTTCTTGGTATATCGCCGCGACCAGGAATAGCCATCAAACTGCCCAGACAGGCCTTTTCGTTGCATAGTGTTGGCTGTAAACAAGACGAGATATTAAAAAATTGAAATACCTATGAACATTAATATCCAATACAAAAGAGATATTTTATTAAGACTTGGCAAAAGCGTATTGAACTGAAAACATTTTTTTAAGCTTCTTTAATTTTGATCTTCAAATAAATAATTGTTTTCTTATAAAAAAGTCAATCAAAAAGAAGAAAATGAAAATGAGAGTTCGAAATCTTTTAAATCAATTGTATATTTATGGCTGAAAATAGGAGGTACTTTAAAAATTTTCATGTATTTTCTTCTGTGTGACTACATTAAAATGATGTCCAAATATCTATTTATTACTTGAAATTACGGAATACTTACATTTAATTTATTTACTTAACAAATTCGACCATAATTTAATATTAAGATATTTGAGCATACTATTTACTTTATATTCCAGCATGTTTGAAACCGAACTATTGAGAAAACAGCACAAATCAACCTAAAATACACTGACACTGATAATTTGGACATATATTTAGAGAAAGCAATTTCTTCAATGGTTTTACGACGCTCAAGCAAAGTGTCCATAAAAGTAAGTAATGTTTTCATACAGTCCCAATGATTCGGTTCGAACACGCGTCACGTCCCCGAATACGATATTATCTTTATTACATTTTGAATGTTACTTTATTAAAACGCCATGAATTTAAGACTTGCCGATAAACAATTTATTTGATTATGACACTTAATTTTAGAGAAAATTACTTATACTTTAATTATCTTGGCACTAATATGTTATAGTAACATTGATTGTTAAGTTTATAAAATAATTTTTATTTTAATGTGCTTCTTCTGCACCGCTTCTTTGACATTTTATTGAAGTGAAACTTTTTTAGGCGCATGAAGGTAACGTCACGCAACGGAAGTGTCGAAAGAGAGAGAGAGAGCGATCGAGACCGATTGAGTTGAGTGAGAATAGGGAGCAAGCAAGTGAGAAAGATTGAGAGAAAAAGTGAGACAGAGCGAATGTCGTATAACGTTTTAGATTTGTATAAATATAAACAAGATTTATAAATTAGTTCGCGAAAGAAGTTTTACTTCTGACATGTGTACTTTGTACGCACCCATTTTTATTTTTATTTAATCTGTTTAATGAATTTAAGGGCGGAATCGTAAACTATCCAATAATTTTAAAGTTCTGTCCTGTTTTACTGTAAGTTTTATTTACTTTAAATTATCATTGAAATAAATGTATTCCATTACAATTTCTAAAAAAACATATCGACTTATATATATATATATATATATATATATATATATATACAAAAGGCTAACGAATTTGTTTTATAATCCATTACCATAGAAATACAAGCATACATGTAATAAGAATTTGCAAACACATATAGTAACATTACATTTTAATCATAACATAATCTTGAAGATCCACACAAAGGCCAAAACATAATCTAGTGATTTAGCTTCGGCAATGACTCATAGGGTTTGGCTTACCCGTGGTATCACCTTCTAACAGGACATGTGCATAACAATGCTATTACATGTGACTTTCGATCGTTGCGTAGGAGTTATCAAAGACCTACCGTATTTTCCCTTTCTACTAGTATCCTAAAAATTTTCTTCTTCATAAATCTCCTGCAACTATACTCGCCTGGTGCTACAACTAGACTTATCCCAATAGGGTTTATGTGACATTGTTACTGTTTTATTTATAGAAACTAACTCGACTACGACCGGAAATTAAATAAATATATTTTTCAAATATCCCTAAATTTAATGCATCCGTAAAACAGCTTGTTACTTTAATTTTAAAACCAGAATATTTTTAAAGATATTCTCTATAATATACGCAGTATTGAAATATATAGAAAAACAGTTTTTTTTTTTAAATGTGTCAAAAAGTAAACGAAACAGAAAAGTTAAAAAGTCAGACTCTAAAAGAATTATCGTCCAGACAAAAATATGTAGATAAAATTCCTTTAATGTCGTAACATTAATGCAATCGTCAAATTTAAAAACGGAAAACCTGACTATTTTTCGTTTTGTCATACTTAACTATCAGAACGATTGCTTTCTTTTGACCAAACATCACGTACAAATGTGAATTTTTTACTCAATAAATGTTTATAAAATTGTATCTTAAATATAAATAGTCCTGGGAATTCCCACATACAAGCACGTGTTAAACATCATTTTAGTTGATACTTAGCGAGATGAACGTTATTCTCAATTTGTGAAATACGAATAATATGATGTTTGAATAAAATGTTTATATAAACGACGAGTGCTGAGCCAATGTAAATGCCATAATTTAAATCAACAAGATAACTAACCTCCCTTTAAATGAAATAATTAAGAAATAACATAATTCTATATTTTTGGGGTCATATTTAACAATATATCAAACTATCATATTAAATAAATATATGTAGTCTGTGGTGGCCTAGTGGGTTAAAGGCCCTCCTCTCATGCATGGGGGCACGGGTTCGATCCTGACAAGTAGCAATGCGATTTTTCCGAATCATATGTACTTTCTGAGAGTACTTAGACATCACTGATTGATGCATTCTCAAAGAGGGTTGATATCAGGCAGGCGGTCGGTCGTAAAAACAATTAGCCAAAACTATTTATAACATGTAAGGCAGACCCTGGCTAAAGCTGGAAAATTGCCAGGTAGAAAAAGAGTAAACAATATATCAAACACTATCGAATTATTATTATTATTTCAGTTATTTACTGTCTTTGTCAAAAATAATTGTTAATTCTTCTATAAAGGTGCTCTTATGATAAACCACTTATAACAAATGAGGTTTAAATTTCGTTTAGTTGTATTAATTTCTTATTTAATTATAAGTTAATGCTAATTATAAAGTTGGTTTTTTATTACTTATTTACTAATAAAATGGTATACATATTCTTATATATAAATTATATTAATAAGATCAATAGAATCAAACGCAGTAAGGTAGATTACATTGATTTATAGAGCACTTTGTAAAAGCTTTTGATTCTATGTTAATTGGAGCATAAAATTATGATTGTATCTCGTTCTTTGTTATAGAATATAAACATAATAATTTGTTTTTATAATTGAAGTATAAACGATTCACAATAGTCTATTATCTCAAGCTCAATCTTCAATTATATGTACTATGTATTTTACATCTTAAATCTATTTCATTACTAACTTACAGAATATGCCGAATTGTTTGTTTTCTTAGACTCCTTTACGCCTCCGCTCCCAAGGCAATCGTCATAAAATTTTGCATACGTTTTTTTACCAAGGATATAAAAATAATGTTGTATACCATCACGAAAAAAAAGTCTATCCCGGAATGTAAAAAATGTCTTTTTCCACAGAGATGTCTTTGTCAGAACAAAAACAGATGCTACAAAGTTATTCTCACGTAGGTTTAAACTTATTGTAAAGATAAGAACATGAGTTGTATGGTCTTGGTCAAAGTTGTTTACTGGCAAAATTAATTTTACTGTTTTCTGACATCAGTATGTTTCTTGTGTATGTATTACAAATTTCTTTTAACTAATGATGATTACATTTTTATTTCAAACAGTAGATATTAAACGTAAAAGTTAATATATTCGATTTCTATTCCGTTATTGGATTTATATAAATTAAGTGTATAGGAAAATCTGTTACATAATTTACGTACAAAACAATCTGACCATTTCCAGTCGTTTTATCGTTAAAGAGACTTACCACACTCGGACACGTTGTGTCGTACAATCTGTCATACAAATACTCCCTTGATTCATGGTTCTTTAACACTTTAGGTCTTGTAACTTTACGTGGTTTCTTCCTATCAAGCTTTTGTATCTGAATCTTCAAGTCTTTGGCATTTCCATTCTGATCATTAATTTCGGGCAAAACAATATGGTCGATTGGACAAGTTTTACTCTCATTCGTCACTCCGGAAATAATTTTCTCATCATGTGCTATAGTAGCCAATGTACTGTTTAAAACCGTATCAGAGTTTTGAATAACTCCGGGAGCCATTATTTTCTAAATTCACAAACAATTAAAGATGTAATTATAAGGTAGAGGTTTTAAAGTAATGAGGCGCAGGCCAATACGCGGCGCACTAATCACAAGTAGGTGTCACCGGTGTATTTATAACAGTTTTATCGTCTGTGGCAAAACGTACTAGTTTGTTTTTAATATTTGCAAACAAAGATTCATATCTTAATTTGTTTTGTTGTGGCCGAAGAAAGGATATTCAAGTGTTGGCTACGAGAATGTATGTTAATTGGTTTATAATTATTATTTAAAAATTTTATTGAACAGGTTTATCTATATCCTATACGCTCCTACAAGCCGTGGCATTTAATGGGCGGTTTCAATCAAATTCATCAAACCCTCCCGCAGGAACTTGGACTTTATTTGATTATATCTAAAACTATTGAGATTGACCCCTAGAGGAATTTTCGTTGCTATCAAAATTAAGTTTATGTTTGTTTCTAATCACTTACAGACAGACAGTGTTATTTTTATATATGTATATTTCTTTAATATATTATATTATATGTTATTAATATGTAATCACAATTTTTATTAAAAACATTTTAATTCCTCATAACACATTAATAATAATTATTACATAAGATTAAGATATAAATTTGTTAAAATATGAGAAAAATAACATAAAAAAACAATGAATTAAATATGGTTAGAAACTGTTATAAAATTGGACGCACACCATACGAACTATATTGACTTAGTCACATACTACATGAACTCTTTAAATAAAATGATTTTGTTTTTGTTAAAGTTTCTCAGTTTGAAAATTTACACCTAAATAAAATCCAAAAAGAAAAACCATTTCAAAAATAATAATAATAGCAAAAAGAATTCTCTTTTTGGTCAATTGTTTTATATCGTATCTTTTCTTTTGTAGTTTTTTAATTTTTTTTATGTTTCAAAATTAAACTATTTTGAAAAGAGTATAAGAAAGGCTATATCAGATTTATGATGTCTTAATCTAATATTTAAGATAATGTTTTCAATAGAAGAATGTCCTGTATTTTAAGCAAATAATAAAACTTAAATACTAATAATACATTTATTAATATTTAATTTATTAATTATATACAAATATTATAAGTAGTTCATGCTTTGAAATTTAAAAAAATAATAAACAAGATATACTACTTTGTTATCAAATTTCAAATAAATTTTTAAGTAATATTTTACTTCCAAATATTTCAATAACTTTTTTATTCAGTCTCATCTGTAAGATTTTTTTATAAAATAATCCCTTTGATTTATAAAAATGAGAATACATTTTATTCAAACACACGTGTGTTCATTGGGGATTTACATATTTGGCTATCACAAAGCAAATATAAAATAATATTTGATTAAATAAGTATGACTGTTTCCTCAGATCACACTGCTATTGATAACGGGGTATCAAGTCATGTGCTGTTTAATAATATTTGAACAAAGTCATACATTCAATCGAATCACGTTGTTTGCTTATTTAGTTTAAAAAAAGGAACAATCAATAAAGTATTTCTTTAGTACCTTATATTCACAAAGGAACACTTAAACACACACATACACAAACACACACACACACACACATACAAATCTATTTAATAGGTACAAATAAATATACAAATTTATAAAATACGATAATATAATACAAAAGTTTTTGGTTCAATGATTTGAAATTAAAATAACACCCTAACAAATTATGAATGTTAAATTATAGCTCGAGTTTTATTGAATCAATTTCAAATTGAAGTGGTTACATTGTCTTTTGTCGTCCAATATAAACATAACAATTACTTATTAAACATCTCATTGTTTCAAAACTTTAATACATCTTAGTCTAGACTTTATTTATTCTTTGTACCTTATGGTTATGTATGATTATTTTTTTTGTATTAACGGTATAGTTTTTGAAATAGATGTATCGTTTAATATTCTATTAAAACTAAATATTTTTTAGTTGTAATGGACTTGAAATTACAAAACATCAGTCACTTGTTGTTGTCTAAGGCATCATGTATCATAAAATATTATACAGGGTGACTGGTGAATTACTATCAATATTTGAGGACGTGATATTTGACGATCATATATGACAAAATAAAAATGAATATAACATAAATATTAATAAACTTCTAAGTAAAGTTAACCAAAAGTTATCTAATTAATTACGCATCGTGTGAACACCCTACAGATTAGGTATACACTGACACTCACACATACGCATGTCGTGACGTGGTGTTGTATCAACACGTCGCCGCACGCGTCCACACTTGAACACTTGGAACGTGTCAACACTTTACTTATTTATACGGAAATTTTGTCAAAAATTAAGTGCCTATTTTTTTTTACATAATTCGAATGAGAATCATGTACCGAGTATGCTCCTTAAATATTGATAGTAATTCACCAGTCACCCTGTATACGTTCTACAAACTTTCATATAATTATATTTAATGGCTGAATTTATGGCGTACAAATAAATTAATTTTGGTACCAAAATCTTGTTTCGATTTTTATATTTTTTCTGATTATTTAGAAAGTTTTTTTACATACCTTAAGGGCGAAAAAGAGAGAAAGGTTACGGGATTGTTAAAAGTCAGCATCGTCCTTTATGTTGCAAATGCTTTTAAAATTCTCTTTATACAGGAATTATATGTATACCATCTTGACTTATAAACCATCTCATTTTGTAGTCTTCAATAGTTCCTTACCACGTATTTTAGTGTCCAAAAATTACAAAGGGGCACTAGGTACAGAATGCGATGGAGAATCCGTGACGGGGATATTTTGTTAAACAATTCCTTATATTAATGTTGATTAAAACACCCAAGAGGTTTCTATGTTCTGTCGTAGACTTACGAGCTGTAGATCATCTATCAGAAAGATTCAATACGTCGACAATACTAACTGCCGGATGAATTTAAATAATATCACAATACGATGTTATATTGTTCATGTAGCAACAGGAATTGTTCTTGAAAGAAATACTGGCTTGCTCTATTAAATAACTAGTTAATTTTAGGTTAATTTGGTTCTATCTACTACATGGTTACTTCGTCATATGGGAGGTGTTCATAGTGATGTGAGTGATGCAGCCATTTATCTTCTGCCATTCAATTAATTATCGGACACATTTTGTTAGGCACTCTCGGCTTTCAAACAAAACCTTTAATTTATATCTCTCCAGTAAGAATAGAAACAATCTAAATAGTCCTTATAAAATGTCATTTACGAGGAAAATAAAGGTCACAGTTTTATAAGACAAAACTAATAATACAACAAAACACCGGTTCCTGTAATCAAATCTTATCTCTTTTTCTCCCGACCTTACAAAAGTCTGGAAGAAATTATTGTATGATATAAAATATTTCAGAATTTATATTAAATAAAGAATAACCATATTTTTAATGATGTACTTGGCTTGGCAAGTTATATGTTCTTTTACTGGCTTTAGATTAAGTCATTAGATTTTTGAAGTCTCAGAATAAAATAACACCATTCCTACCAAAAATTGTATAATCCTAATTATTATTTAATAGAACCCTAACAGGTGATTCATATCTATTATAAATATATTTATATGTATTAATTATATATATTTATAATTAATAAATATAAATATTTTAAAAAATCTCGATGGACGTAAAAATATCATAAGAACAGGTGTTCTATAAAGAAGAGAAAAACGAATTAATTTTATCAAATATAAAATATAAAAGTGATATAAAAGTTATGTTTTACTATTAAATCATCAATGTGGACTGTTATTTATGAGACAAGTGACTACTTGTGATCCTGGTAACTAAGTACAAACAAAAATTACATTCGTGTGGAGACATGTCCTATGTTACGACGTACTGATATTTGTTTAAGCGGACAGTTAAATGTAATAAAAAAAATATTACGATTTGGGCTGTAAAATAATAATTTATAATAATACAAAAAGCGTATTCAAAGTTGGACAAACGGCTTTACTTTATGTACTTATTTAACAAAATGAGTATGAATTCTGTATGCAGCTTTGTCTCTAGAACTTTTTAACGGTAACATTTTTTATTTCATATTTTGTGTCGTTTATGAAAAGTTTTTCTATAATTTTAAATGTTTTATTCCGAATACTTGTTTGTTTTATATTATGCAAAAATAAATGTAATACATATATTTATTTTTACCAACCATGCATATGAAAAGACGAATGAATATTGATTTTTTTATCAATAAATTTTTATCGGGAACAAACATAAAAAAAAAGTAAATCCTTTTCTGTCTGTGTTCTACTATCAGATTTCTTAGCACATTTCAGCCATAAGGTATGTTAAATACGCAAAAAACATTCCCATTACTATCCAGTTACAAGTCATGTCTACTTTAGACAAACTATAAAGAGAAATATGCATAGAGAAACAACATTAAGAATAAAGATTAATTGATTATCAATTAAAATATATATACTTATATTCATTTATTTATTAAATAAACTTAAATGGGGCATTTTTATAATCTATTTATTATTTATATTACTGAAATATGAAAAGTAATTGCCGGGTTGAGATTAAGTCATGCCGAAAATGCTAAAAATATCCGAGCATAATTTGAACGTTGTAATTACACAGACTACGTCACAGGCTTAGTAATTAGTGCTAGCCTGAGATAAATATTAATTATGGCGATTTTATAAAAAAGTTTATGTTTTATGCACTTATAATTTCAAGAATATATTGCCCAATTTATATATCAACGTCTTTTGTTTGTGACTTCGTATGTAGATAAATAAAAAAATCTTTAATATGAGATTCCGTTCATAATTTTACTACGTTGTAAAAATATTAGTCTTTTCCACTACCGAGATATTTTTTAAATCTTTTTCTATTATTACAACAGTTACTTCATTATTATTAATGTAACATTTTTTCCAAATAAATTATAATTTTTTTAACATTCAAAACCTATATTTGTCCATCTCATAAATATTTTTTTATAATACTGTAACACATCATTTCATTAACTTTTAATTTCATAGCATTGACGTTAGCAGTTATCTTTCTTTTATGAAAGTTGTCTGAAACGTCTTGATTGTAATATATTATTTAAAAAAAAAATGGTAAAATAACTTGTATTTCAGGATTATCAATTCAATTTAAACTTGTATAACGGCACTGAAATTTGTGCGTAAAAATATTCCTGCCAAAAATCAAATTGGTTAAGATCTATCTTCTCAAATATTAATGGTTTGCTGTCTCTGAAATATTAAGAAGTCTATCACAGGACGGCCGCACCGTAATTATTATAGCAGAGATATTCCGAGGGTTTACCATATTAATATTCATCGTAACTCTCATAGGACCAAATCTTACATTTATCTTTAACTCGTCTACGAACATAAAAATAAGTAATTTGAAATAAATCCTCATTACTACATTTATTCTGCAGAACCGAAGTGACCTTTCTTCTTTATTGGTATTTATCAAGGGATTCCATCCAAATCCCGATATTTATAGACCAAACAATAGGCTACTGTTCTAACATTTTAGCTACATACAGATATATGCAAAATGTTCATGGAAATCATTGCTTTAGTTGAATTGAAATAAGCAATGTATCTTGGACATACAAGTTTCATATTTCTGGTACTGTACAATATGTTAAAAAACAATATAAAGCAAGTAGTCACTTATAGGGGCAATATTAATGTATTCAACTTCCACGTCCCAGTTGTCCGAATAGCAAGTTATTATGGAGAGAATTATTTAGCAGTCCAATATTTGCTTTCTTTTTAATATTAAGACGATCGTCGAATTTTGTCTTTGATCCGAAGACATTTTAGCATAAGGCAACGTCTCGTCTTTTCTCTTTTGTTATTTAAAATATTTGTCACCGTAGTATAATATTGACCTGCATAAAATGTAAAGTGAATATTGTTTAAATATTAATATTTAAATATTTAATAGGTTTTGTTTGTTTGTTTGAATGACTCAAATCTATATTGTTACAACCTTATGTTGTATTTCGATTACAATGAATTAATTATTATTACAGATGTACACATTTTCATAAATTAGAAATGTATGTAGCGTCATTTGTATTCTAGTTATTTATTTTTAAATAGAGAGTCTTAGCCATTCCATGTTTACAAATAGCATCATCATCATCATCAGCCTATCAGAGCCCACTACTACAGAGGCAAAGGCCTCTTCTCACATGGAGAACGTTGCAAATACTTTAACGTTGCTAATACAAATATTAAGTAATTTATAAAAGTTATGTATATGTAAATAAATACAAAGTAGAAAAGCATGACTAAACGATCACGAGGTAGTGTAAGCTCCTACAATATTTGCCGAGATCTTAGTGATAGTGCGACAGACCACATGATCTGCAGATAGAAAACTGAGTCAGTTATGATCTGATCATGAAAGGGGTAACATCTCGAGCACACATTAAAATAAAATAACCAAATTTAAATCCAACCTAAAAAACATCAGATTTATTAAATCATAAACAAATTCTTATCAAGATGTATATACTAACCAGAAGATTTTCTGAGAAAGTATGTTCCTTAATTAAAACACAGACTTAAAACATACGTAAGTAGAAAAAAAGGACATGTTGCGAGACAAAAAGCCTTAAGCAAAAACTAGGCGTCTCAGGGTTGACACTTAACCCATTTTAAAGAAAAGTTAGGGGGATTAGAGAAGGGGAACGAATCTCTCTCGCAAATGTAATACCGGTATCTGGCGTGTTTCATTATTCTTTCGTACTTTTTGTGTTAGAATCGCTGTTTTACAAGAAGAAAAAATATACTACGTTATTCATGAGAAGAAAATATTCGTAAATTTTACAATATTATTACTACTTTTATTTAGTATTAATAAAAATAGTTTCCATGATGCACATTCAATATTTCTATGATTTACTTGCAATTTAAAATTTCAGACATTCCTTGAATCCTAAAAGAAATTCAAATAATAAAACTTAATTTAATGTTCCCAGAAAATTATTTCAACATAGTTTCTGCTGTAATTTTTTTACCACCAAACATTTTAAATAAGAACATATAAGTCATTATAAAAAATATTTTTTATTTGAGCATAGTTTGAGTAATATTAAACAAGACTTATTTAATTTTTGATACCTATATAACATAGCAGCTAGCAAAGCAATTTCAACTATTTATCTTGTAAACCAAATATGTGACAAGCCGTTTGAAATGCATGTCATATTCTCTTTACAATTTTATCTACTTTCAACTAGACACCGATATTAAATACACAAATGCCGTTAATTTACCAACAATATAAATTAAATAAATAACATTAACATTATGAGTACATTATGTATGTAACTATGTTGTCAAAGATAAAAATATTACAATGTTGAGCAAGGGTTGAAATGATGGAAATACTCTGACAATTTCGACAACAGAATCAAAATCAGATAAAAGTTCGTTTCCACTGAAACTGGATTCACCAAATTTTCAGAAATGAAACAACGTAATTCAGTTTCACGTGGCACTGCTTAGATTCCAATAAGTTGCCGAATTCAATATATCATAAAAATATATTTAAATGTACTTAACACTTACTCTTGTTCAGGGCTTTGCTTGTCTGTGAACTTAAAAGGATATTTTAATTGATGTCAAAAGCCTACCTTTACAAATGTAATACCTTTGAAATTTGCATGAGTTATAATAGTGAGATAAATAGCAAAGGCAGTGTTAATTCATAGCAACATTATAATAATCAAATAATTTATTTGTCTAGTAAATTTAACGTCAATATCGTTAAATTTAATCACGATTTGTCGCTGTTCGATTAACAAGCAATTTTGCGTCCCTTACGATAGGAGATAGGACACGTTCTTCCAAAAAGTGCCCGATTTATTAGATGACTTTAAAATAATTAGAATATTTCAAAAATATATATGTTATATAAATGAGATTTAATACTATTTTCTAATAATCATACATACATTTTTATTTGTCCACATGTACAAGTATGTCTATGGTTGCAATACATAACCACAAACTGTTTGAAGACCGGATATTACCTGGTCAACATATTGAAATCTACATTTACCTAAATGTATACAAGGTAGCATCTACTACTAATTGGTTTTAGAGTTTTATAGTATACTACATATATGTTAAATATTACCCCTTTAATCTGACTGCGACATAAGTATCAAATATAAAGATGCTGAAAGAGAAGTAAGAAAGAGAAGTGTATTATAATTTTTATATTTTAATAGAGCAAAATATTTTGATGATTTAACTCATACTCATCTTATATATATATATATGGATTGCTGTTCCTTAGTCTCGCTAAAACTCGAGAACAGCTGAACGGATTTATCTTATCTTAGTCTTGAAATGTTCGTGGAGGTTCAGGGAAAGTATAAAAGCCGAAAATAATTGATTCATTACTGGAAAAACCATAAAAACAGCCCTTTTCTATTTCCCATACAAACGTTTTCTTTGACATTAGATTTGACAACTAACTAATATGTCAATCATTCTGTTCGATTGAAACAGGTGAAACCTGATTAATAATGTCCTCTAAAACGGAATAGAGTTCGCCCGGTCACCTATACATATATTACTAATGACGAAACTAACGCAGACGAAGTCGCGGGCAAAAACTAGTACTCAATAAATTTCAACTATCATTAGTAGTTACTGTTTATATGGACCCAATTTAAAACATCTCCAGACATTACTAAATTTTGATCAATATGTTTTTTTTTGTTGATATATACCTAAGCTTAAAAGGGTTGTATATTATAATAGTTATACAACTCAATTTGTTTGGGATTACAATTTTATTAAATCATTTCATTAAATTAAGAATGTAGTTTACAATAACGTTAAATCCGACAGTAAAGTAAACGGTTGATTTAACTAATGTTCAAGTACTAAATTATTTCTCTCGAGTGTAACGACTACTTCCCTACTAGTATTACATTAAAAACATGTGGTATATAAAGAGGAATATTTCAGCTTAGAGTTATTTTTCATATGTATAGTACAATCTTTTGATACTACAATACTTAGCTATTTTTCTTTTGATGGTTAGGTTAGGATCTTTAATAATAAGCAATAATTTTAAGATCAAAAGAAAATTTTGCAATTTATCTTTACAATATTATTATTCTAAACAGTATTCTGTTCTTCGATATTGTTTGTAAATGTCACATCTAATATATTATCACAAACGTTACACTTAAACGTGAGTATTTGAAGACACAGTTAGGTTTAAATAAGAGGTTAATGACACTTAATCAAAGTTTTATCAAACATCAACACAAAAACACTTAGATTTCACGTGACTGAAATCGCAATTGAAATACATAACGAAACCTAATACAAGTACTTTCAAGTATGTTATTTAAAAAACTTAAATTTACTGTGGATTATCAAGAAGAGTTATATAATATTATCGAAATAAACTCAACAAATAAAATTCAACTTTATATGTATTTTATGTATAAGGATCAAAGTTCAGTACTTATTTTTAATTTAGCTGAACACGCGTGCTCTATATGTTTAGACAATGGTCAAGATAATGTTGTATAGAAGTCTACACTAAATAAAAATTACTTAGATTTTTGCAGAGAACAATATATTAGTGTTCTTGGTAACCTAAATGTATGAGAAAGTATTATTATAGAAGGTGTTCAATAATTGATCATGTTGTCAAATCGATTACAAGTGACATTCAATTTAAGATGCGATTGGCGTAGGGATTGCTGTAGCCTTAAACCAATTAACTTGTGATTGGCAAACGGTAGCGATGTTATGTTTCCGTAGTGGCTATGGATGGAATCATATTAACACATGCCTTAAATTAACAATAAAATTATAATTTTCCTTAATTTTCCCATTCTATTTCTATTAAAATATTAACACAATTTTACACATAAAGAAACATTAAAAAATAAATATGATAGAAGCTATAAAATCCATTAACATTTACTTATTCTTTTATTTATATAAATATATAAATAAAAATATATATATATATATATATATATATATATATATATATATATATATATATATATATATATATATATATATATATAAGTAAATATATATATACATATATATTTACTTCACAGACTTCCTTGACTTCAGTGATATTGCGGATTTTGATAATCCGTTTGCTAATTTAAATTCTATGAACGTATTGCCTGCGGTAACAAATTGGTTACATAGTAGTATGTATACACGTCGGCACATGGTTATCACAAAAAACTTCTACTTTTAATGTCTATCAGTGACTGCTGGTGTTTCACAACGTGGCTTCTTATCTCCTTTATAATTTTCATTTTTCATAAAATACAAACAGTCAAAGAATATTTTGTCTCTGCTATTTGTATTCAGACAATCTCCAAATTTACATTTACGGTCCCTTTAGGAATCATTCGCAAGCCATAAAAAATCAGACTTGTGTGAAATAAGTAATAAGAACAAGTCGGCTTCGAGGCATATGGCTTCGTTATAGATCCGGTTATCGCTTTAATAACTTAATTACTTAAAATGTTGTATTCCTCATATTTGGTCTTCGCAACCGTGACCAAGTGTCTCAAATTTGCTTTCAAGCCTTGTGGCTAACAACTTCTCCTCCGCAGAATTTTCTCAATAGATTTTATATCACCTGTTCATTCCTGATACCTCTTTTTTTCTTAAGAAAAGATTGTTTTCTTGTGTAACTCTCATGAACGATCATTACCTTCTCAAAATAACCTTATCCTTAAAATATCTGTATCTTAAAATATCCTTATCTATATCTTAAAATATCCTTATCCTTAAAATATACCATTCTTCTTTCTACTAGTCGCTTCCTTTACAATGAAAATAGTCCAACTTAAGAACTCGTTACCTTTCCCTGTAAGAACTGCTACTTCCTTGCTATCTGTCTATCAAGGTCAAAAAGTTATTTTACTCTAATTCCGTACAAAGCTATCTGTCTGCATCCTAACATAACTTTTATACTCTCAAGTTTTTCCAAGCATACGTTAAACATATTACATATAGGTATATCGTATATATTTGTGTATAGAAATATTAATGTTTTTGTGTTAATATGAAAATATTTTCTCTACTTCAACTTTCTTTCATATTAATTTAAAATAAATCGCTCATTAGCGACAAGGTGTTTTGTACTTCACTATCTTTTTTGGACATTCTTCATTAATTTTACTTTGTGCTGTGAACGATAAAGCATATTAATAAAAGATTAATTGCAGTTTAAACATACATCAATATTCAAAGATGGCGTCCATAATCCGTACACCATTTGTAAACTACACACGTCTCAAGTGAGGGGTTTATCTACTGTACAGTAAGCTGTTTGGGGACTGATGTCAGGGGAACGTTAATGAGTACAATATACGACTCACGCTAGTACTAAGCACAAAATTATAATTACTTGACAATGCTTACAAATCACTTTGTATATGTACAAATAAGCTGATGAAAGTAAAACTTTTTTTGCATGTCTTGTTATTGTGAAGAGCATATTATTATTACAAGAATTAAAATTCTATATGAATACCAATTAATATATAAATGATAACTTCACTAAGCTGAAATTGATGAGCTTAAAAATGAATAGTTCTAATTATTTCCTTCAGTTAGACAGCTTCTACAGAATAGCTTATCTTATAAAAATCAAAAATTAAACACAATATTATTGTTTTATTAAACTAAGCGCATTATCGAAGTCTAACAAGGGATTTAAACGTCTTTTAAATGGTGCTCGTTTATAAATGAATATATTCCGATAAAATCCACAACACAAAAAACTATGAATAAGTCATTTAGCCTTTCCATACATTTTGAAATATTAAAATTATGTTTAGTTTCCTAAATTGATGATATCAAAATTTATTTACTGTTACTTTATATAAAGAATTTTATGTAATGTCTGCATCATATTTTTTTTTCAGTGCCTTGATAACATACCAACAGCTTTATCTTTTTCCTATTTTTCTGTATTTAAATATATTTCATAACCGTTACTTTTGTAAAATCTTTTATTGCGATGTCATATTCAATATTTTAATTATAAAATACGTGTATATAACGCGAGTGTGTGCTCTATTTTATATTAACATAACTATGTTTATGCACATTATGAATGCACAACGTTTCCTATGGGTCCACTTCATTTGCAAATTGAACATCAACTAAATTCCAATCAGTCTATTAGTTCAAAACTTTGGGGCGATCGATAAATCGAAAGCATTTTATCATCACCGCAATAACTATTAATCTTGATTTGAAATTCAGTACTTACATTTAATACAATATTAACGGCTCCAACAATTTATCAATCCACGACCACGTGTCATTTAAATAAACATCGTATCTTGATAGTCATTTCGTTAATATGAAAATACACGTCAATACTTCATCAATATTTCGTTAATCAAACTATGTAATAATCTATTACCGCCCACTTCTCGTCCGCCCTTTAACTGTCATCTAATATTGAATGTTGTTCCAAAGTTATGATAACGTCGGGTTCTTCGACAGTAACATAGAACTCGAACTGAATAAGTTTCGGTAATATTAATTAAATACCAGAAATAAATGTGTTCACAAAAATTATATGAAGTAACGATATAATTTTCTAGTAGTAATTAATCTTATGATAACTATTACTAAGAATCAGGAGATAGTAATCTATTACGGTGACAGTAGAATATTTTCTTGATACATAATATTGTTTTTTTTATAACATGAGTTAAAATGAAAAGAGACACATTTTGTTTTTATTTTTTAAGTAAATTTCACAAGCATGGCTTTCACAAATTAATTTATTTGAATTACAATAGAATACTTAGAGTTGTGTTTTTTAATATAATGGTTTAATATTCTATAGATGTGTTAGAAAATTTAAACCTTTTTTGTTTTTACATTATGAAGCAAAATTCGATAACTTTTATTAGTAGTCCATACTACTGCACCTAATACTTACTACGCCTAACCGCTAATTTTAACATATGTTCTGGAATGCTTCTTACTGGAAAAATAATATAAAATCACTGAAGATAAGGTACAACGTCTTATTTAAATCTAGTCTTCGAACCGAATCACCAATTTAGCCTTAAGGGAACCTTAGTAAATGAAAAGAAATGTCATATTTTATTTATTTCATTTGATAAAACAAATGGTTTTTATGAGATAAAAAAAATATTATATTTATAATTAATTAATTTGTAAGTCCACTATGAACCAAAAACTTTAACGATACTATATACTCCGATAAATTGATTTAAACGTATACGAGAGTGTCCAAATTTCATTTTGATCTATGTACTAATACAGTAATACCAATAAGACTTTAATGTAGTTTCAAATATAAAATTATTTAAGTTATTTTCTCTGAGCCAATTCAATACATTTTCTAGTTTTTGAAAAATAAATAACTTTTTGGTGCGAGGTAAACAGTTAAAAAGTGTTAAACCACTATTCACTTTTAAATTTATCAAAATGAACGATTAATAGTTTATTCAAAATTCGGATGAATTTTTTGAAAGTTATCTGATTTTTTGTTTTCTTTTAAAGAATAAAATTGTTGGTAATACTTCAGTTTTTTATTTTATTTATATAAGCTATTAAATATAAAATTAGTTCAGAATAGGAGTAAATTGAAAATCAGACAACTGTGATTTCCACAAAACTAACGCTAAATAATGATTAGAGCAAGATATGAATTCAAATTGTTTTTATCGTAATATTAACTTATATGTAGTTCGCCTTCCAAAATTATTTATAACAAAGTAACATGCTAGAATGCTTTTCAATTCAAACAGTGCACAGTGTACGGTTCCGAAATTATAAAAAAATTACTCTTTAGAGATCAACATTAGGTATGCTCAGTGGCAAAGCCATCGTCACGTTATCACATCCACACCAATATGAATATAATATTTTCGTTGTAAAAATTACGTGGCGATCATGCCCTTCATTTTTATTGGCTACACTAGCAACAACACAAGTGTTAAGGGGACAAAAGTAAGGAAGCAAAGAGACGAATAATAATAAATGTCTTTGTGTAAGTGAAAACAAAACAAAATCACATATGAATATGAAACATAAAACATTACCTTAACACACATCATTAGGAAGATCATTAACGTACATAACATTTTACTAATCACTACAACCCTGACAAAATCTGTCTTCTTCGGATTGAGTCAAGGAAAATTAAACAGTTATTAATACGTCGAAATTCCGACTTGGGGCTTGTTTTCAAAGGACTCATTTATGTCATATTCTGATTTTAGAATATGCTTATGAAAGAATTCATCATTCCATAGTATTTAAATATAAAAATAGTGAAATTAATCCATAGATGATATGACGCTTTTGATAACCGAAACATAACAGTAGGCTACATATTCTATCAACAAGAATACTCTCAAATACGTTATCGCTTAAAATGATTTAGAGATACAAATGAATTAAGAAAATCTTATTGAGTTAACTATCTTATTTACTGAATAAGGTTAAAACAATGAATATTAATACTAATATGCCTGTTAATAAACCCATATTTTCTAATTTTCAAGATAAAAAATATACTTATATTAAGTCACTACCAGGAACGAAATAGTACAAAAAAACTTAATTATCTATTCACTTAGTTGTTTCTGATTAAGTATTTGACATACTGGAACTTAAACTTTGACCTACGATTTTATTACAATTATAAGCGTCATTTTGCACCAATCAGCATATTTAATTATTAATAATTTAGCAACAATTAGATGACGGACCGAACACCTTTATAAAGCCAAATGCTATATCTGATTCCTTTCGACCAATACTATAGAGATATAGTATGAAAGAAATGCTCAGTAGAATCAGTAAACTTAACTTGTCTGAATACTCAGAACTTCTGTATATCAAAGACAACATGACAAATAATACAATTGTGTCAATATTTTCCTAGCATCATGAATTTTATATTCAAAACGAGGTTATTAACATAGCTTCAATTCAGTGCGCATTTTGCTAAAACAATGAATTGGTACTACAAACTTTCGAATTATTTGTGTTGTTCTCGCGTATTGTCAACATTCATAGTTAAGTTCGTCTTTTGTGTACCATGTTTAAGTTACGCTTTATGGTGCTTATTTTCTTTGGCCATTAATATTAAAAACTACTTTTCTTATATTAAGTAACATACCTTAAATTAACATTTTTTACAAATGATAATATAAAAACAATACGAGAAAAATTTTGAAAAACCACCACACACTTTTTCTGTCTGTACCTATATTTATATGTTTTATATAAACTCTAATCTCCTTAACTTTAATACATTTTAACTAAACCAAACTTAACTTGTTGTGAAATTGTATATTGTGTATGAATATATGTTAGTTACATCTTTTCTCTTAAATAGCTAAAAAGAGCTTGCTAAATTTAAATTGTGTGCTTTTTACTTTTTTAATGTTGTATGAATGTTCAGTATAATTTCCTGTTTTAAAACAATTATCTCAATGACATGTCTTTAAATAAAAGTTATATTTAAATTTAAAACTTATCTCTTTATCTCGGAAGCTTTTTGAAGCATATGTTAAACAATATCTTTAATTAAACAGTTATATTATTGTCTACATATGTATCTCTTCTTCTTCTTCTACCTGGCAATTTTCCCAGCTATAGCCAGGGTCTGCCTTTCATGTTGTGAATAGTTTTTGGCTATTTGTTTTTACGACCAGCCGCCTGCCTGACATCAACCGTCTTTTGGGAATCAAAATTAATCAGTGATATCTAAATACTCTTAGAAAGTACATATGATTCGGAAAATCCTATTGGTACTTGCCCGGGCCAGGATTGAACCCGCGCTCTCGGGCGACGAGAGGCGAGCCCTTTAACCACTGAGCCATCACTGACTTGTCTACATATGTATCTATTCATTTAAATTCATTCTACTTTAAACATCAATTAATCTTTGCTTTTCGCAAAAGGTGAATCTCTTAATAAGGTCTTATTTAACAAAATTAAGAAAAAAACTTTAATTTTAAAATCGGAAACGAAATGTTTTTAAATTCAATGTAATGTACAAGGTAAGTTATTTAAGAAGTATATTCTACTTCAACATAATGTTAAATAATTTAATAATTAGTTTAAGTTAACACAGAAACACAAATCAAGCAGTAAATCAATCAAAGGGAAGTTTTAATAATTTAGAACGGCGTTTATTCTTACCTGAGTATTTTATATCGGCTGATAAACGATAAGCATTTTGACATTGATGAATGTAAACTTTTGAAATTGTCGCTATGTCTGACTATTATAACAGCTCCATATTTTTATTGCAAGCATCATCCACTAAATTATATTACTTTGATACGTCTTATCAATATTCATGGACATAAATGAATAATTTCAAACCAGAGTTTACCGATAATGATTTTTTCCTTTCAAATATTCGATGAGAAGCATTGGAATGGTTATCGCTGAGGGTCTCGATGCGGAATTTGTCACCGGAGTTTTAAAAATACATATTTAATTTGATAAGGAGGGTGAATTTTTCGGTTTAAGATTTGTCTGTGCTTTCGATAGGTCCTTCTTAGTTTTATTCAACAATATTTTTTACAGACTCCACTGTTAACACTGTTGGTAATAAATACCAATATATATTTATATATACTTTTTAATATAGCTCTTTCATAGCTTTCGTCCGTATTGATTTGGCAGTCAGACTTGGAGAGAAATATGTGTTAAAGCAATAATTATTCTAAATAGCCGGTTGTGACATCTATAGCAAATACAATTGTTAAGCCATGATTAGCCGGAACTACACGGAATTTCAAGGTAAGTTATAGCCCATATCTTCAAGAACATAAATAAAACAATATCGATGAAGCGGAACGATCCTTCCTTTCTCATATAGCAAATGAGCGGAACAGTTTACCAGTGTCTGTGTTCTCACTTACACTTTGGAGGTTTATAAGGAAAGAGTGAAATGTTTCAAAGGTGACAATGAGTTTGAAATATATGACTATATTCAACTACGATCGGGTGAAATGATAGCCAAGGACGGTCAAGTTCTTGTGTAAAAAACTTTTTACATACTCATATGTTTAACATTTATCAAAAAGACAGTCTGTTCGTGTGTTATCCTTTAAAAGAACCAATGTATAACGTCTTTTATATGAACATATATATTTACTATATGACCATCAAGAGAATTAGAAACATTTGAAGTTTTTTAACATTATTTTTCAATCTTTATATAACCGTTATAAAGTTTAATGATAATACAGAATTTATGTTACAATTTATAAGTCAATATTTTGCATAAAATATGTAACGGTTTAAAGATAACAAATTAATCCATGCAAAATATATGTTAACAAAGGAATGCAATTAGTTTTGACCCCAAAATGATTGCCAGGCATTGGAACTTAATTAAAACGACAATAACATATTCCAAATAATAATTACTTACACAAACAAAGGACATTTGTAAACCCCTTAATGAAAACGAACCTTATTTTGCGGTCTGTCTCTAAGTTATTTTCTATTAAAATATTTACTGTATCGGATAATACTCCAACACACACGATTTATAGTTTAAATTATTTTACATTTGTCATTCTGTAACTAGTTTTATATTAAATGGTTCACTAGGATTATTATTTAGTGATATGTTAAAATATTGTTCTTTCAGACAGTAATAATATTTGTATCAGTCATAAATAATTATAATATTAGGAACGGCTTATATGGAGCCTTTGTTTTTATGACATTAAATTTTGAAATACAAGAAAACCGAGAAGATTTCTATGATGTGTCATTATATTATAATTTAAAGGAACAGGACACTACAACAGATTTTTTCCCAACAAAATCCTCTTATAATACTTATTACATCAAACGATTACTTTAATAACTGCAAAAGTAATTTCTAAAACCACAGTCCCACTGATAAGCCTAAAGATATTTTCCTATGGACATTTGTAAAGGCTTCAACACTCCCGCTTATCAAGAGAAACTTGGCTTTAATAGCCAAGCTCTTTGAGTGGATAGTGGCATTCAAATAGAGCCAACCAAAATTTGTGTTCCAATCCGTGTAATACGAGTGTAGTTGGACTTGAATATTAAAGTATATTTTAAAAAAAATTTACAACAAACCCATAAAAACAGAAAAAGATTATGCTTCTTACTACACGTACCTAATATAACTAAATAACTGGTAAAGATGTCAAAATAATAGTAATATAGAACTTAAGATATGTGAAATAGGCTACAATTTAATGTTTGAAGTATGTCTTGTTCCATGTTTTAACCGTTTACAACTTTCCTTTTACAGATATAAAATTTTAATATGTAATGTTTACATTGTTTTTATATTCATACATTATATTTTTTAACAGTTTTTTTTACCTATAAAAAGTTTAACAAAAGTCTATGTACACTGTATAGCAAATAAAACTTTATGTAGCTATTAACTTATCGTTTGGTGTCACTATTAGAACAAGTGTAACGAAAAAGTGCTACAGTATCCGGAGAGTGTAAATCTGTCCTTTGTAAGTAAAGTAATTTATTAACGTACCGTATTAAAATTATACAAGTTTAAACTATTTTAATCACTACACGCCAAAACTGATCATTTCACTTATTAAAACAAACCATGGCAGGTTATATGCTAAATAAATAAAACAATGAATAATTAATTATTATTAATTAATATAATTGCTGAATAATTTTCTGTTAATTAACTCATTTAATATTTAAATTTTATATAAAAACAAGTGGTAAAAAATAGGAACAAAATGGTAAACCTAAAAACAATATCAATAAAATCACACCTGGTTTCGGCGCAGATATTATAATACAAATTATTCCTCTTGGTATATTGATAACGCTATCTCCGATCCTTGATTAATATTCATACTCATAAATTTATAATTTTGATTTGAATTTTGTAAAAGTTTTAAGCATCCGATAGGAAATATTGAAATGGGAATTGTTGAAATGTGGATTTAACATTGAATCCAATACTCCTGGGTGTTTAAAATGTTCGTGTGGCTTAGAAATTGCTAAGCATAACATATTTTACAGGACTTGAAATTATTCTCGTTATGAGTTTTAATTATTCTGTCATTTTAGTATTAATTCTGTTATATAATTTTAATAAATTTCTCCCCTGGTTTAGAAAATATTAAACTTCAATTGGTCCACACAAATTACAAATTGCAATCATTTCAAGATATTTTTTTGTCCACTAACCAAACAAATATAATAATTATAAAACAAAAAGTATACATATTAAGGCAAAGAAAAAAGTTTGTAATAAAAACTTCGGTGATAAAAATATTTAGTAATGAAGATCAAAAATTTAATAATGAAGATTAAAAATATCATAATATCCATGATAGATAACAAATCAAATGGATATTTTTTTTTATTGCACATATTTTATAAACAAAAACATTAGTACATTACAAATTAGTCCGTACTTCCATAATTCATTGGTATGGGAATGAAAAGGAGAAATTTTTATGTGAGTTCTGTAAATACTCAAATCATACTCAAATCTACCGATAGTTTATAAACTAATTATTTGATCGTAGTAGTATTAAAGTAGCTATTATAGATTAAAGTGGTCTTCTTGATTATCTCAACCAGGTCTTATTGGCCCATTAAAATTTACTTTCTATCTTATCTATATATATAAAAGAAAGTCGTGTTAGTTACACCACTTATAGCTCAAGAACGGCTGAACCGATTTAGCTGAAAATTGGCAGGGAGGGAGTTTAGAACCAGGAAATTGCAATAGGATACTTTTTATCCCGTTCGACAGCATTCCCGTGGGACTTGACATGAAACGTCAGTCACTATAAAACGTGGAATAACGAAACACAATTGACAGCTATGCAATTGCCGTATAATGACAGATTTGTCATTTAGTATTTGCGGGATAAATTTAGAAAATCATTGTTTTTCACATGGGCAGTTATAGTTTTGTGTATTCACGAGTTGGGAAACCATCCGCTTTATTTGTGTTAACGTTAGACCAAAAAACAAAAAATGTGGTTTACAAAGGAGCACTTCAATGAAACGGATAATTTGCGGACACGTATAATGCTTCGATTCGGTATCTACTTTGGATTCACTTTCATTTACTTAGAGAAGTTCAACTAAATAACACTTCATTTTTGTAATCGAAATGAATTCATTACTGTTGTGAAATGAAATAAATATTTTTCTTTTCAAATATAAAACAAAAAAAAATCTTCATCTTTTAATCACCAAATGAAATGTTACATAAAACAAAGCCTTCTGGAGGCGAAACGGAGTTCTCCAGGTTTACTAGTAGCCTATATTTTCAAGTAAAATTTGTCAAACAAATATTATTTCCATTACTACTATTACCTCACCACATGTCCATGCGTGCATATGTTCTCATAGATAGGCCATCGTACTCTGTGAGTTTAGACAGTGAATCTTTCTTTAAAATTTTGTTAAAAAATCTGCTTTGCTGGAAGGTATATGAATTCTATAATAGTAAGCAAACGCTGCGTTCATCTACAACTTTCAGCTGTTAAATTTTCAAGTAAGCTTCTAAAAGGCTTGTCTATAAACTCCGGCATGAGCCTGCAGGGGGAGGTTTTTTAATTTTTTCAACGATGTTACTAAAAACTTTACAGAAACGGTATCAACATTTCCTAACATAATTTTACAAATTTTCCAATATTCAAAGTGGAAAAATTTAAATACAGTTTTAAGCGTTCTCCTGCATCATAACAGTTTTTACTCTGTTTTTTTAATCTTCCTACATATGTCCTTTGAACAAGATGTAGAAAAATACTAGATTTATTTTTTTTTATGAAACCTATTTTTAATATTTTATTTTTACATATTTCCGACATTTCGATTACTTTTCATCTACCGTGATCACAGACAGATAAGATGAAAGTACATATGTGTCAGTAAATCTTGTCATAGTTTGTCTACCACCAACAATGGCTTCATTTTGTAGCATACTGCTTTTGAAACAGGTAGAATGTACTATATGGAAGTGTGTCTAGGCTTTAAATAGCCTTGTGGATTAATATTGGTGTATACCCATCTTCACGAGCGAGGATCTGCGGTTTGTCAAACAGGATTTAGTCGCTGTCCACACACTGCTGACTTCGACGGACGCCTATTTTTAATACCCGAGATACGTTCTTTAACCCTTTTATCTGTGCTCATCTTTATTTTACATATACCAGACAAATACATGCAGAGATTTCGTTCATACATCTTTTAAGATATGCGATATATATGTATTTAGCAAAAAATCCAATGTTTTATTACCATAACCATAGAAGCTCACACCAACAGCAATAACTGCTGTTCCTCAATATTTTCAAGACAAAACCTCAACCGCCAGAATATCCTACGACCTCAATCTTATCAGAGATGAATCGACAGTCAATGTGAAACCGCTATCTTGCAAACCAATACATGTATTGGTAGAGATATATGTACAAGCTGTTTGCTTAATTTATTTTATGTATGTAACTGACTATTATTCATGGGTGATTTTACTAACTCATACAGTAAATATTATACTGGAAATATATTTATTTTATGAAAAGTAATAAAGATATGCAACTAGTATAGTTTTATATCTCGTAAAAGTTATAAAGTGGTATTTCATAGTAAAACACGGTTAGGTAAGAGATATTCTTCAACACGTTAGAAGAACGGGGATGTCAGGAGAGCATTTTATTGCAACTTTTGGGTTTTTACCTTTTCTTATTGGATCTTGATAATTACTCTTTTTTAGGAAATTTATTTAAGAATTGATTCATACATTTAAAAATTAACACAAATTTTCTGTGGTTGTATTGAATTCATAACATTTTATTCTACGGATATTTAAAAGAGTCGAAGTATTTAGTGAGACGTAATAATTTTAAATACAGGGTGACTGGTGAATTACTATCGATATTTGAGGACGTGATATTTGACGATCATATATGACAAAATAAAAATTAATATAACATAAATATTAATAAACTTCTAAGTAAAGTTAACCAAAAGTTATGTAATTAATTACGCATCGTGTGAACACCCTACAGATTAGGTATACACACACACTCACACATACGCGTGTCGCGACGTAGTGTTGTATCAGCACGCCGCCCCACGCGTCCACACTTGAACACTTGGAACGTGTCAACACTTTATTTATTTATACGGAAATTTTGTCAAAAATTAAGTGCCTATTTTTTTTACATAATTCGAATGAGAATCATTTACCGAGTATTCTCCTTAAATATTGATAGTAATTCACCAGTCACCCTGTATATTTGTTTAATTTAAATATTTATAATTAAACACATGCTTTATTAATTTTTAACTTGATAATCTGATTACTATGTAGTAACGATATTCTTAGAAATAGGATATAATATGCATAGCCCTATAAATGAAACCAAGGTTAGAATATTTTCAAAACTATAATTCACAACATATGTTTAGCAATCTCAATTATTTTTGAAATCTTCATAGAAAAACAAAACTTCGTATGAAATTTAAAGAAAATATTTTTCAATATTACTCAGAAAAGACCACATCATAACTATCCTCTTAATATATATGTATAATACATATTTAATGTTTTCTCTGTTGAATGGCATGACATATCTGAAATTAATCTTTCAGGGAAACAAATTTATCTTGTGGTGTCTGAATAATAAATACAGTAGGTCGTTAATAAGTAAAAAAGATAGTTGGATAGATGAATTGTTAACGTGCAAGTAATTTAATTTAACATGACAAACAATAAAAAAAATCATCAGAAAATCTTTACTCATTTATAATTAATTACTTATAATCATAATTTGATTGTAGTGGAAGAATGACCAGAATATATTTTTATATGAATAAGAGAAAAAGCATTATTAACCTAAGTCGCATTGAATATTTTAGAAAATAACTTTTTATATATTCATAGAATATAAAAATTAATAAAGATAAACCAAACTATAAAAAGGTATTAAATTGTTCCATTCGCCTTAAGTGTGAAAGAAACTCTCCATATCAGTCGCAAAGTGTTCATAAGAAACATGATCTTACACCATTCTTAGGTAAGTCAGGACGTTCGAAAATGTAATTTACGAATTTATATATTATTTTATGGCTTTGTTTTTGATATCTAACTCTTTTACTTTAGAGTACATGCGATAAACTTAAATCAAATACATAATAACTGCCTTAGCAAAACTAACTTAATAAAGCGTAAAAAAAGACTTGATAAAAATGATGATTTCGTAACCAGGACAATTTGTATGTGCTGTTAATATTTATATGTTTTGTTCTTCACAAACCCAAAATTAAAACAATAAATATGAAATGATCGTATCCATACTATATTCAAATCAAAACTCTTTCTGATTTCTGCTACAAATAATATGTAATAATAATAAGATTTCCGCGACTATTCATTTTAATTTAAACTAATATTATTCGGATTACTACGCGTATTTTATATTTTGAAAAACTACATACTCCCGACGTTTCGTTCACTTTTCAGCACGGCACAGCAAAAAAACGGATATTATTAGTTTCATTTAATATGTAATAATATGACACGATTTATTACAACACAATGACTATAAATTTTCAATTGTAATGGCGATAGTAAATACCTTGTTAATCCTGAAAGCCACTAATGCTAACCAGGTATTAATTGACCTGAGTTACGTTCCGTAATTAATGATTCTTAATAGAATAATCATACAGTGATATAAGTTGCATATGTATGTATGTATAGGTACATAATTGCAGTATTAAATTTTTTTGAATTATCTTTTTCTTTTACAGTCCCTTTATATGTTACACTAGATCTATAAGAAGAGGTGATCTCTAAGCCTAATTTATTATTGCAATATATACTACACTTGTTTTAAATAAGTAACGAAATCAATTTTTATTTAAATATAGTCTTCAGTAATTCGTATTTACACATAACAACAAAAATAATTATAAAGCATCCTAGAATTTATTGAACATTGGATGTTACAATAACCCCATAGAATAATAATAATATCGCAGCAGTTTTTATGACCAAACCAGAACCACCAACTATTCAATTGATTCTACCGAAGACAACAGTTTAAGTGCATTAAAAGATCAATAAAAAAAAATTCATTACAAGAGACCAGGTTTCTACTAATTACAGCAGCATTCCAGTTTATATTAAATAGAGCAGCATTCTAATGAAAATGAGGAAATCATAATCATTTACATTTCTTGTAAATTATCGAAAAATGGTATTTCCTGTCTGTAAATAAAACATAGATTTCAAATTTCAGTTTCATTCACTCATGAATAATCTAGACACTGTTATTTAAATCGTTTACCCTGTAATTATACATATATGTCAGCTGATGATAAGGCGACCGGTTGACTAGAAAGATTAAGGGCTTTTAATTTTTTTTAATAAAAGTATGCCTTTCCAGTCGTAAGACTCAAAGTTATTTTCTTAACGCATGGTAAAATAAAATCTATCGTAGCACTTTCATGATGTTGTATTGTTACTAATTTGAAAAATAAAATATAATAACACTACACTTAATAAGTCCAAAAATATTTTTGAGGAAGACAAAAATCACAAACTATTTTATCTCATATTGTTTTTATCCACAATAACCTTTTTAATAACTTAAAAACTGCCTCTATCCACTAAACAACACATATTCCTAAAAATTTCGAAGGTCAGTCTCGTGAAGAAATCAATTCTCCTGTGACCTAAATCTCATTACATATAACGCAGTGATCCATGCAAAATTGCTAACCTACCACTTATAGCCGATATAAACTGTAACATTTTATAAAAAAAAAATCATTAAGCCTACACAATGAACATAATTTAATTAAATTATGAATTCCTATATTAAAATTATGGTTCGATTACTATGTACTTATTAGGTACATGAAGAATTTTATGCTGCTGGATAAGTACCGATACTCCCGTTATGAGATATATTCACAACAAGATTGTGCCAAATAGGCTGACATGAGATATGTAAAGATTATATATCATGCTGAATGAGCTTGTGGCTTTAGAGCCAAACACTTCAGCTTGTGTTTAGTGCGGCGTTTAGCGGAACGCATTACAACATAAGGACTTAAAAGTATGCGTCCACAAAGGACAGTCTTTATCCTCTTCAACGTGACTACGTAAAACAATAATACCTACCTCGTTCAGTAACTTAAATTTAACTCAAAATGTCAGGACAGCTACTATTTATTATTTTAGGCAACCTAACGAAGTAGTCTTTTAGTCTAAGGGAACCTTCAACATCCCTGTAAAGACTGGAGTCTTCCAAAACTATGATTACAACCGGCTTCAGTGGGGGTTCATAGAATTTAAACTGCAGTAAAACAAATAAAGACGTTTCATTTAGACCATTAACACAAAATGAGTACTTTTCAGTTATAAACTGAAGAACAATCTACACATACATGGCACCATTTTTACATCTAGTCCTTAAGGAAATCCTGACAGCACATTTGGGACTGCTTTTTCAGCACTAAATTTCAGAGGTAAGTCCTTTAAGAACCAACCTTCATCTTGACGCTGAGAAAGCAAAGTACTGAAAACTAAACATTGGCGGGTATGTTACTATTTTGTTAAGGATTCATAAATGAGTATCCTAAATGCTAGAAATTGTAGTTTAATTTCCGAATTAATGTACAATGCTTTAAAATAAAGAAAATTCAACCAGAAATATTAAATTATGCACTTAAAAATTAATATGAATTCCCAATATGGATTGCGATATTTCTCCCATCTGTAACCAAATACGGTGTGATTGATTTAACAAATTTAATTTACGGATACATTACCTACTTTTACATACAAAAAGCAAGATTTCTTATGTTATACTTTCCAACTAACAACTCTTAATTAGTTCAAATGAGAACGAGAAACTATTTGCAGGTTTTATAACTTTTTTCATTAAATTATTGGCAAGGACGTTAATCGAAAATTGACATATAATACCAATGTTAAAGACCATTACTTAACTCAAATATAATTAATAAAACAAATTAAATATTATACAATATAGCTTTTAAAAAATAGAACATTAGATAACAATATATAGACCGATTTAAAATTACAAAGTATGTTTCATTGATTCAAAAAAAAGTCAAGTAAAAATTTCTTTCAAATAAAATTTAAATAAAAGAGATACAATAATATATTCATAGCAGTTATAAGCGTACCGCAGAAATATTGTGAACCAGTTGCTTCTTATTAGGTGTACAACTTTGCTTCCGCCGTTTTTTTCCGAAATTCGAGGCTTTATTGTAAAAAACTGGTTATACATTTATGATTCAAAGTATTGTCCATCGCTGGCCACTACTTTCTCCCATCTTTCGGGCAGCATACGAATCCCGCGTTGAAAAAACTGGTCATCTTTTGAAGCGATCCACAAATAGATCCAATTTTTAACTTCTTCATAATACCGGAAGTGCTGGTCAGCCAGGCCGTGTGCCATCGATCGAAACAAGTGATAGTCCGAGGGAGCAACGTCTGGAGAATACGGCGGGTGGGGTAGAACTTCCCATTTCAACGTTTCCAAGTACGTCTTGACCACTTTCGCAACACGGGGTCGAGCATTGTCGTGCTGTAAAATCACTTCATCATGTATCTCGTTGTATTGCGGCCGTTTGTCTTTCAATGCTCGGCTCAAACGCATTAATTGTTTTCGATAACTATCGCCTGTGATTGTTTCAGTCGGTTTTAACAACTCATAATGCACTACGCCGAGCTGGTCCCACCAAATACAGAGCACACCTTGGAATCGTGAATATTCGGTTTGGCCGTCGACGTGGAAGCATGGCCGTGATATCCCCATAATTTTCTGCGCTTGGGATTATCGTAATGAACCCATTTTTCGTCCCCAGTCACAATGCGATGCAGAAATCCTTTCCATCTTTGCCTTGCAAGCAGCTATTCACAAGCAAACAAACGCCGTTCAACATCTCTCGGCTGCAACTCGTACGGCACCCAATTTCCTTGTTTCTGAATCATTCCCATGACTTTCAGGCATTTTGAAATGGCTTGTTACATCACTCCTAATGATCCTGCCAATTATTGTTGCGTTTGACACGAGTCTTGATCAAGTAATGCCACCAATTCTGCATCTTCGAAAACCTTCTCTCTTCCACCGCCATGCCGGTCTTCGACGTCAAAATCACCGTTCTTGAAGCGTTGAAACCAATCTCGGCACGTTCTTTCACTAATAGCAGCCTCACCATAGGTATTTGAGAGCATTCGATGAGCCTCAGCCGCAGATTTCTTCATATTAAAGCAGAAAATTAAAACCTCCCGCAAATGACGAGAATTTGGCTCGTAAGCTGACATGTTTAATCGAGAATAACTTTATGATGCAGACACAATTCGACTAATATTTCGATGGCGTTATGTTTACAAATGCCTAAGCTTATTGTATGATATCAACGATCTATTTATTTCGATTACCATTTACCGCTACAACCATCTATTGCAAAACGGCGGAAGCAAAGTTGTACACCTATGTACATCAAACTATTAGGCCTTAGTTCAAATGAATGAATTAGGCATTACATATATGTATCTATTACTCTATAAAAGCGGGATGAATGCTATCTCAATTTAGCATCTAACATTTTTTATTTTGTATTTTAATGGTAAAACATAATTTAAGATATTTTATATAAGTGTGAGCGTCTTGACAATAACTATCCTATACTGCAAAGTCGAAAATCTTTGAATTCTCCTATGAAAAAGGAAGGCAAAGGGAAAAAGGATTATCCTAAGAAAACCTAATGGATTTCACCTCCATCCCGATTTGACAGTTAATTATATTACCTCATGACAGCTGACATGACGTTATCGGCAATATAATCATCTAACAGCTGTTGAGTAATAAAATAAAATTATTTTTAAATTAACGTACGATTTGGTGTTTACCAAAATGTGTCTGGCTGGATGAGAAGGTAAATGTGTAAACTTATTTATAAAACAGGCGTTTAACAGAAGAAAAGTTCAAAAAATCTAAATAAAAATAACATTTTTGATCCTAATTAAACAAATTAAACAGCGACCAAGATATTCATCTATATATTTTAATATCATTCTGTGTAAAAATTTGGAATACATAATCTTTCAGGTGGTAGCCGTATATTTGAAATGTAATTCAAAATGTTTTTAATAAATCATAAAATCACACAAATAACATTAAGCATATAAATACATGAGTGAGAATATAAAAGTACGTAACCAGCTAATACGACACCTTGTTAGCACTACAGAACTCATTAGTCTTAAGACCTACTTTGCGACTGTACTGTACCCATTGTAATGCGACAAGCAATAGATGAATGCAGCAATTGAGACGCTTAAAAAATTTAGTGAAATAATACAAGAAAGAAAAATTATATGTATATTAAAGGTAGTATCCAAATATACCCTTTGAATGAATTATATACACTGGAAACTTTTATATTAGTTGGAACTTAAATTTTTGACGGCGGTAGCACTTTTTCATTTTAAAAATATACCTCACTAACTTCGACACCTAGTCTGCACTGTAATATTTTACCAGCCCACCACTACCAAGAGACTAGTAAATCACATTTGCTTTCTTGATGAATACGCACATTGTATGTCCTATCAGCGCAGCCTTCCTTACCATATCCAAATTACACTCGTAAGAATAACATACTTCAACGCCACCGGGTATATGTGTATATCCACAATGATATCTGCTATGATCACCATGTTACCATGTTCACCATCAAACAACCAGACACTTAGCCAAATTGGTTCCATGTACGTCTTTTTCCCCTCCAAATAAAGCAATCCACTTCCTCCTCATGTGGACGACAAAGTATTGGATCAGTTTGCCTGACCGTGTTTCCAATCAATTATAATTTTGATGTACTCAAGTCTGAATTATATTTTACTGAGATAGTGCGTCTACCATCTACAGATTTTTATAACCTACCAACTGATCGAATGCTAGTCAAGAACCATCCGGTTGAAATTTAAAAAAAACTTTAAGAGTAACGTCTTAACCATAAAAATATGCTTTATCAGCCTTGTTTGTTCGAGATGTTCTTAATTATTTTGGAGTTGTTGTGGTTATTCATGATTAATTATTAATTACAAGAAGTTCATAAGATCGGCACTAATTAAGACGTAATATTAAAAAAAAAAAAATTTAGCTCCTATTATAAACTCAGTTTCCTTAAATTCTTATTTATTTAGGCTAACTACGTAATTTTATATATTAAAAAACAAAATATTGAATGTCTGGAAGGTTTAAACTTACTTTTATTAAATATTTTAAAACTTTTCTATATAAATATAAAACGTTACTTATTTAACATTGTGCGCTTAAATAGTACAAATTCCTCTATAATATACATAGATATATTATAGATATAGCTGTATATTGAAAATTTCGTGCTAATAAATTTAAAATATAAGAACTAATGTTAAAAATAAAATTATGAATGTAATTCTTGAATTTTCACTAAATTCAGCATAAGAAGGCACATTTTCATTTTTGTAATTATGTTTTAAAGTCTATTTTATTATCATCATCATACAGACATCAGGTAGTTTCTACTCTTTTTGATATATATTACTCGGCTTTCAATGTATATGAATATTTTTTAAATACTTAACAGTAACCTTAGAAATAACTTGAATTTTTATTGATTCATCTTGAATTTATACATCAACAACGTTTTTCAATTATTTTAGTAACTTAAATTTTAATTTCGTAGCGACAAACCATTAGATTTGTGTACTATGAACTACATAGATGTGAATAAATGCATTAATTGTCGCGTGAGCCTCGTTGCAATTCTCAACCTTTAATAATAATTGAAACATTGAAAATAGTCCTTGTTTTTCGATTGTGAATAATAAAAACTATGATTTCTATACTATGTAATTAATAATTATTCATATTCGTAAAACATGTCTCAAAACGTTAGTCTAATACGGACTCTATAAAACATGTTAGAACATACCGCAAACAAATAAAACTTATACAATAAAATGAACTTTGTCCTTGTTGCCTCTTTAACGAACTCAAACTCAATTTTGTTATCAGTAATATAAAAAATTTATATTTGAGGTTGACCTCAACAATGCTACATAGGTCAATGCATAATTGGATTTGTAACAGTTGATGGATTGTATTGACATCGGATTATCAGCTTCACTAAGCAAGTTAACATATCAGATAATTTAGCCACAGTAATACGACAAATAAATAGCAAAATCAATCAAATCACAACAGTTATTAGCAACAACGTAGCAACAAGCTATTAGCTATGTTAAATGTCAATGAAAATTAAAGGACTTTTCTTCAATTTTGTACCACACTCTCCAGTATTTCTCGTTTTAATCGGACACCACAATAGAAGATAGTGATTATATGTCGTTGTCTAATTACGATTGTAAGTAGATTTAACACTAGGTTTTTAGCAGTAAAGTAAACTATTGCGTTTAAAATTAAGATAAAAGAAAAGACTGAAAAGATAAAAAAAGAATGATACCCTATTTCTTTGGAGAAAACACAACTATAATGAGCAAATCTTTTGTGAGAGAATGGAACTGCTCGTAGCATTTACTCCCAGATAAGATTAACAGTCAGACATTCAATATCTTTTACAAAATTTGTATTGCAATTATCATAAATAAATTGTTATCATCAACTACATAAGATACGAATTTTTAATAAAACCAAACAATGATACATTTTTTGGGATAAATAAAAATTCAAGGTAATGAAAAGATGTTACCGTGGCTGGGGACGTAGATAAAAGAGAATCTGTTTTTTGAATCTATTGATACAGAATCCTGAAAATAAAGTTCCACGAATAATAAGATATAATTTTACGTTCAATTTGATTCTAATTTAATGTTAAATTACCTGTGTTAAATTTCTTATTATTTACGTCACAATCGAATAAAAACGAAATTATTATTTATATAAGAAAAATTCACAGTTCACAATTGATTTCTTCCCTCCATTTCTATAATATTTATTTAATGAAATGGTAGTGTGTAAATGAATAATTAATAATCTACAAACACAAAGATTCATACAATAGTGATGACAGTTAAGTATAAATTTACAATCAATACTTCATAGAATCTCTTTGAATTATTTATTCCGACTGCATCCGAAACTTCCAGTTCGACTAGTTGAAAACACTTAACAAACGTAACAAGATTTATAGAACTAAATATCTGCTAAAAAATTTCCTTAACTAAAAGTCTAATTCTAATTTAGTACTTGTTTGCTTTTATTGTGTTTCAAAACCTTTAATCACGATATTATAAAACTTTATTTGGGAAATAATACAAAGGTTGTCCTTGTTTTTCATTGAAAAAAATAGCAAAAACTAGTTAGTATATTCAAAGAAACACTTTTTAAAGTTAACTTAAGTTTAATCACTCCTTAATAAATTAATGAACATTAGTTACCGATTCAATTTTTTTCACTCTATTTATCACTCTAGTTATACATTAGTTTATATACACAATACTTTAATAAAAGTACACATCAACTCTCCATCAATAGTTCTTTAATAGTTGTGTAATGAGCTATTACCGCCCTCATAGTTTTGGTCCTTTAACTGACATATTAAATATTTTTCCCAAGTTATGATAACGTATTTTCTGTCAAGCTTATAATGTTTCTAATATGACACCAAAATTAATTCTTCGTAGTTTGAAAACCAAAGAAATTTTCTCTACTTTAAGACTCAAATACATAGTGGTTTAGTATGAGAAACCAAGTGCTTCTCTGTAACTTTCTTAAAATAAATACTTGTGTTTTCCTTTACACTGGTAGCTTTATAAAAAACTTTTTACTTTTTTAATGATTCATTTTGTTGAAAAATTTTAGAAGATTCTATATTCTATATATCAACAAATCGTATATGTCGACATTAATTTTAAGAATTTTAAGGGTATTCAAATTATGCGAAAGAGATGTTACTATTACGTTTTCAGACATATAGACTATAATATACTATTATGTTTTCAGACATAATTAATATTTAAAATCCATACAATACAATAAATAATTACTCAAACTAGTTACGTCTAATTTAAATTTGTCTCTATTAGCAAAACTCTAATTTGTAATGCACGTTGGATGACAGTTTGTTGACTAGCAATTAGCAGAACTCATATATGGATTATGACCACGTGATAATCCTCGGGGATTGTAAAATTGTTATTTCATCTCTGAAACCTGAAATTTGCAATTATGCATATTACAATACTTAAAAGAATTACAAAAGTGTGTAAATAACTATTAGTTTATTGATTTTGTTCCTCTATAAACGAGTAAAAGAATAAGATGTTTAACTCAATGCTATGATAATATTAATGAAATATCATTACTTTAATTATTCAATAATCTTCTTAAATTTTTTCTACTTTTACTTCTTTAACGAGTATTTTGAAAAGATTTTAATAATCAGTGTTCCAATATACATCACTCTACAACATTTAAACTCTCATAAATTATAACAAAAGCTAACTCAGAACATTTTATGAATAAAATATTATATATCCATAATTCAAACAAGGTTTAAAAAAATTCAAGTTCAAGTTTTAGCATTAAAAAACTATTTGTTTGAAATATTTACAAAACCTGTTGCTGGCTCATAGTTAAATCTTTTGTTAGATATGATTTGAAATGGGAGTGAGAAACAACGAAAGTCGAATACTAAAGCATATATATATATATATATATATATATATATATATATATATATATATATATATATATATATATATATATATATACATATACAAAAGGACAATTTATAATAGTTTGTGTTACATAACATTAACAAGCACTTTATATTCATGATTTCTTTGCCGCTGTAGCGTCAACCTCTCACATATATGTATGTATAAGAAGCGCTAAGTAACTGAAAAATGAGGAACTTTACGTCCCTTCTCATTTTCTCTACTACAATCCTATTATTTCCTTAATAAAAACACAACATCAACATCGCTTGGGCTTTGAATGTAATTTTAAATTGTTTAATGAGAAGATCATAAGTGTTCATGTTAGATCACCTCTATTATTTATTCCATACAATTGTGTAAGTTACTCAGTTACTGTTCATCTATTACTTTTTTAGTTATTATATATAATTTCAATGATTATATACACATATTGTTTTACATGACATTTTGTTACAAATAATTTATTCGTAACATTCAATACATACTTATAATGTAATATAAAAATAAAACATAATAATAATATTGTATCTTAAAATACAAGTAATCTACATATAAATCCTCCGTATATCCAGAACCCTTATAATTAATAATTGTTTGTTCACCCAGGGATCACTAATTTTGGAAGAGCACACATAAATTTTAATCGGTGCGAGGGTAACCTTCATTTGGTACAAAATAATTGTAAGGTTAAAGTAACGATCATCCAACCTGACCTATTGCTTGCACCTGTTCTTTATTATAAGGACCTCTGAACAAATTTAATCCATGGCGAAATTATAAATAACTGTTATACGTTCTACTGTCTTTAGATTATATACTCTAGGTCTATATAGTCAAGGTTAATTTTGGCTTGATTTTATAGTTGATTGGAAAATTGTTTACGTAGAGTGACTCAGTGTTTGTGAAATATGTTCATATACATATAATGTATTGAAATTGCCTGATAAGAAAAAATAAATTAATTTTTAAATTATGTTCAAGTGACTCAACATTTTGAAGTAAAAAGAAAGTAAAATTGTTTTCAATGAAAAACGTAAATGTGAATGTCCTGCCAAGTTCTACGTGACTTCCAAAAGAAATAGTAACAAAGTTAAGAATCACGTTTAGCTATTTACAAAGATATTTGCTTTAGACAAGTTTTTTATTTGCGTGGACATTTCAAAGAAAAATTATGAACCTATTAATTTTATGTAAATTGTTATTAATTTCATTTGGTCAAATATGTTTTGTTTTAATTACAAAGATCTTTTCTCTTCAGCTAGTTTGTATAATTCTATCTATATAGAATATTACTAATAGTAAATGCAAAATTTTAAGTTGCTATAAATATATTTTTATAAATTCACTTTTTAATGTCATCATTTATAATAAATTTATTTTATTTCATTGAAAATGGTAAATTTTCACAGTTGAATGTATATATTTCTTCGCTTTTTTCCACAGATGATTTTTGTGAAATTGGATGTGTCAAGATTGCTTTAAATTATTTTTAATAACAAGCCCATAGGTATATATTATATTTAAAACATAAAAATATAATTACTTATTATAGTATGCAGTCCTAATAAATGAAAATTATTTTTAACGTGTCCATTTCAAATGTTACGATCCATTTTTTTTTATTCTTATCAGTTGTATAGAATATAATTTAACTTACATAGTACGTTATATTGTTTATGAGAATATATTTAAATAATGTTATTTTGTTTAAAACCTTGTCAATGACGTTTAAGATCAAAAATTTTAATACTATTTATTAATTGATTGGTTCACCACAAATGCCCAACGCCAAAACCGACCATTCAAATACGCGCTGCTGAACATAATCGAATTTCAATCATCCTTCGCAAATTACTTGAATACAGGCCTTAATAAAAAATTGACTCAAAGAAAATATAAAGTATGTATTTCTGAAAAAGATACAAAGTGTCTATATTTCATTGAAGATAAGAATTTTTTTTTTCGTATGAATAAATTTATATTTGTATTGTTATAAGCACAAAATATGATAATTGAAATCAACGTTATGAAAGTCAATGTTTTGGATACCAGTAGGAACGAGAATAAAGAAGAAACTAATATTTTTTCTATGAGAATGACGAAAAATTTCTTTAATTAAATAATTTATCTTGTAAAAATTATCTTCTAACATGTCATTGTAACTCAATCACCTCTGGAAAGCCATGATATCCAACTATAAATTATGAAAATATTAAAAGAAATATAGTACATACTTTTACCCAATATTTTCTACTTATTCTAAACATATTTTTACTTTTTACCAAAAAAAAATACAGTTTTAAGATTGAGATTAGGACAAAAATAGAAAATGATAGTGTTAAACGACTCATTAGAATATCTAGTCGAACTTGACTAATTAAACTATCTCTAGTCCTAAAATTAATTAAATTTAAAATTTAAATTATTAAAGGAAGCGACTTTAAAGGATATTAAATAACAATATCAAAAGGGTTAAAAAGTACAATCAGGTTAACTCCTTCGGTGATTTGATTCTTACACGAACTTTAGTTATATAAATATTTTCTTATGTCTTAAATAATATAAGGAAACATATAAATCACGATGTTTAATATGTGTGTTTAGGATTTTTTATTTAATCACGGTACAACTACATAACTTGAACTCATTTTGTCACGACAAAACTTGTGCATTCCTGTTGAAAATCAAAAACTGAACTATTTTCCTCTCATCCTATTGTAAATATAAAACAGGGTGACAGTTAAGCCTTATTTCTTTTCACGATTCCCTACACGGTAAGTCTATAATCCTTGAGTAAATCTTTAAGAATTCGTGTCAGCGTTGAATTTTTGAAATATTTCCCGTAATGTCGCAATTTTTATCCTCTGTCTTTAGTTATCTCGCGTTAGTATATTGTAGAAAAGTATGCAACTCAATTGGAAATGAAACTGTTTACTTGAAATTGCCAAGAGTTAAAAAAATATTGCTCTCGAAAACATTTCATTGACGAAAATATAATTAATTACTTTTTTATAATATTAGAAATATGTAGTGTTACTACATATTTATAATAATTATCATATGACTAATTATTATATGACTTATTAATAATAGTTAAAATCCAATATAAATTCATGTCAGCCACACCGTTGTATAGATAAAATCATAGCGAATGACATTACTGACTTCACGGAACCAAACCTGGAGAAGTGAACTAGAAGATTCCTAATGCTAACCAACAAGTATAAGGGCATTTCCCTACAAACATCCGTGAAAATGTAGTGTTAGATATAAGTTTATTATAATATATCTTAACAATTTCCTAGTTTTCCTGTAAGCTACTGCCTGTAAACTACACCTTATACAACTTAAGATAACGCGAACAAACAACAAAGTGTAATTAAACTTAAAGTAACTAATATACAAATAATAAGTGATAGTTTAAAATCACAACGACTTGGATAAGTGCATTTCGTATTATAAGTTTTTAGTTAAGTATCAATGTAAATTAAATTTACTTTTTGAATATATATATATTTTAATAAAATTTTATATTGAATAAAATATAACCTTTTAAGCAATAACACATACTTAAATCAATATTAAATGTGCTTCAAGTAAAAACGCAAAATCAATGTAGGATTACAGTTTTTGTAAACAGACACGAAAGTTTGATGAAAATTTTATTTCTTTGTTAAGATACCGATTTCGAGCAATATCTGTGGTTTATCCGATGTTTTTGTGTACAGTTGCGTGTATCATAGTTTTTTCTTGGAACTCATATATATATATATATATATTATTATATAAAATAAAATATTTTCTTACATTATATATTTAAGGTACGCTTATAATATTTAATTATTAAATTTATAAAGTAATTGGTTGAAAGCACAGAAAAATTATTGAGTTAATTTCCAAAGAGGTTGCAATAAAGATAACTCAATCAAAAGTTTTGATCCACATAGCCGAATACAAACAGTATTCGAATACATTATACAAATTAAGCATGTAAATTTAAAATCAAATTATAAAACTCCCGTAGGAAATTTACATTACAATTACAATTATATTTACATAAAAATTCAAACTTACAATTGGGTATTATTAAACAGGGACATAGGTATTATCTGCTTCGTAACTTTGTACACTCTTCGACAAAAGGACTTTATAAAACTCCCAAAACTTTTAGCATAAGTGCCATAAATAAACCCAGTCACGACCGATTTTATACCCGCAAATAGGACTCGTATATGAAGATGGGATCATAAAGCAATCTCTCTAAATCTTTGTTTGAAAAATACTTAAATTTATTATTTACATTCCAACACGTTGTCTCATATCAATCAATGGTAGGAAGACTTTTTGTATAGAATAAAAAACTATAAATATAAATAGAAGAAAATCCATCTAAATAAATATTACAGATAACACGGAAGCAAGAGTGTTGTATTTCCCAATACATATATAAAGATTTGGAAATATGTATATAAAAAAATGTATATTATGTATATATATTTACTGTATTAAAATATTAAAAAAAATATTTTATTAAAAAATTACATGATACATTATTAATTATTATAAAAAGCCTATTTAATTTCACAAAATCTGCTATTAAAACTTAAAAATAAATGTTTAAATAGTTGAATTGGGGAAGTGCTTAAGATTAATGACTGTAGTAAATTTTTTCTGTAACAGTTAAGAATGGGTCGCTGCACGCTCTATCGATTGTAAACTCTTCTTTGTAATTAGTAGTTATTTATTAAGAAACTTCCTTATAATTAAATATATATAAAGTTCATTTCAAACTTTACTTACAAGAAAGCGATAACATTGCGCCCTATTTTGTAAAAATGTACTACAAAAATTCCAAAAACATTAACAAGTTACAAAGCAAAGAAAGAATATTCCATTCTAGTTTATATGCAGTTTGTATAATGTAAGTTTCCAATCTCAAACTGAAATTGAAATATGTTGTAAAATAGACTAAGAACAATTGACTATGAGTAGCATAATACCATTATATTGATACAGAAAGCATATTTTCATAAAGGTATATTTGTTTATGCGATCGCTTACTCTAATATGTTCCCAATATGCATTCAAGTGGTGAATATAATTCTTTAGTACTGCAAAATTGCAGTATTTGTATTTCATATAATACTCGTAATTTAATAGTTCTCCATACTTCCTACGTACCTTCGAAACTATTACATTTATAATATTGGTTAGGTTTATGTAACTCATAAGGAGTTATTTCATTCCACAATACGGAAAATTTTTAAGTTTTTAATAAAGGGTTTAAGTATTTTCACACATATGTAAATTTTACGAGGAAACTGCTAAACAAATCCTTACTAAGCTTTACGGTTAGGTAAAGTATATAAATTACAGACTGCAAACTAACGATCTCAGTTCGTATATGAGACCACTACCACAGAAAAGGCAAACTTAAATCAATACAACTACGAGTATGACATAAAAAATTATATAAGATAAAATTTTTGGGTCTATTTATGAGCAAACAATTATTATAAAGAAGTTTTTTTTGAGTCAAATTGCAGTAGACTGTTCTATATTTTTTACATCACTTACGCTCAATGATTATGTATGTTGAACAAGCAGTAAGCTGCTAGATATACCTACAACATATTTGGTCATGCATATTTATTTTTATTTTTACGGCACATCGACATTACATATATTAAGTACATACAGTACACACATGAATATTGTCAAGGATGATAGCAAAAGTTATGCCCTATCACCTCCACTTCAAGGTAGCATACCTAAGTGTTACTTCAACGACACAAAGAATTCCCAAACATCTGTTTTCTGTCAACTCCTGAGAATTTCAAAAATATAAGATGTGTTCAGAATGATGACATGTCTTCCCGATGTTTTTGTCAATTTACATATTGGACACTTCAGCCAGTTCAATAGTACGTCCTATCCTTCATTTCTCAGGTTGAAAATTGGACGTTGCTACACTTGTTTAGCTAAGTATAAACCCTTGTGGATTGACCACTTAAAGAAAGCCTTAAGGTCCTTGGATATCTGGAATAATTTTAATTCTTTTGAGACCTTGGTGGTTATACAGAAGGGAAAACAAAGCAGAATTGAAATCTAAATTACTCGAAAATGTTCCCTTTCTTTTTAAATTCCACTCTTTGATATTTATGCCAAATGTACTTCATTATTATTTCTTTTATTTGAATTTAATGCAATAAATATTAATTTAAATGAGAGCCATTGTTACCTCCAAAGAAAAACTCAACCAAATCTCATGCCAGCGGGAGATCTTGTTAATAATAAAACGGTTTTCCCCTCAATATTGTAGACACTTAACGCTATACTCTGTAAGAACCATTAGCGTTGTGATTTAGCTTGGCTACTAAAACACTTAACAAAAATTCTGTAGTTTTCTCAGTTCCAAACACAACTCTAAGCCAACAAGTATTAACTCAGCATTTAGAACATTTCTATTGAATTCTTCAGATATTTCCACCACCGAGAATGTGCGAACTTTAATAAAAAGCGTTCCGCGACAGTCTATTTATTCCTGCGTTAAAGCTGCGTACTATTTGTATAGTTGGCAAATAAAGGTAATACAAAACACAACGAAGCGAGGACTGCTCGTTTATAATAAGCCATTAAAAAGGCGATGTTGACGTGTAAGTAATAACGCTTATAGAATTCAATAATAGTTATGATAATTTTTGTAATATTTTACCAATTATAAACTGTAGCGTACTGAAATTGATATGTTTAAACATTTTTCTTTTATATTTATTAAATATTCAAATACAAGATTCGCACAATTCAAACCACCTTTACAAATAAAATAAATGATTTGCATATAATATGTAGTAAATATGACGACAATATTTTATAAATCTTGATACAGTTTTGAAAGGGTAAAAACAGTTCTACCAACGATGTCTTAACATGTACAGAAATATGCTTTAAAGTACAGTTAGCTCACAAATATCTATTTTTTTATATATGACATATCTTATTTTTTTTAATAAATAATCCAACAAGTAAACAAACTTAATATGAGAAAGAAAATTTGCATTTTAAATTCGCAATCCGCGCTTCTTATGACCTGCTCTTTACCTTTGAGATGCGCTCATGTGCAATGAAATAACATGTTAGCAAATAACAAGTACTAACGCCTCCTTATTGAAAATATAAAACTTATTTACAACCCAGATCATTAAACTCGAGCAAATAGTCTTTAAAATTTATTTCAATGTCGTCTCTCTTGTATTTATAGATTCGATATATTAAAAAAAATATTTCCTTGTCTAGCAATCCTCATTTCTGAAGCAGGTGTAGATATCAAAGAAAATTTTATATTAAATTCCTAAGTCTGCAGTATTTAAATGGTGTAAGAAAATTAGTTTCAAGTCAAATAGAACCTATCGTAACTTTTCTGCTTTATGATTTAGAGTTTCTAACACAAGTATAGGATTATCAAAAATATTGATTACTTGGTTATATTATAAACGGATTAAAAGTATTCAAAACAATCTATGTATATCGGTGAAAGTATTTGCAATTTGCAACCTAATTTTAACTCGACATAAAATCGAATTTACATTGATAAATAATCTTTGAAATCCATATTATATATCTATCATTACTCAATAATATTACGCGCTGAAATATTCAACTCTCATTAAAGAGGTGCGCATTACAAGTTACAACTGAATTAGCATATAAATTTTCAGTTAACTGAACACCATTGAATGTTAATATAATTGATGGATCAAATCAATCAGCTCCTAATCTAAAGTGATCTATTTGATGGCAAAACTCATCGAATTTGTCATATCTCAGTAACCGATTCCAATCTGTAAAGTTTGTAAAGGACGTTTTGGTTGTAAATTAATAGGAATTTAGGGGTCAAAATAATAAATTAGATTAGATGAAATAGAATTTAGTTTATATTTTAATCCTGTTAAATTTATATAAAGTAAGCTTAACGAAGTCTAGTTTAGGTTTTGCAAGTAAATCTAAAGGCTTAGAGCAAGTAAAAAGAAACAATGCTCCGGCTTTAATTTCCACGGTAAGGTACACCTTGGTTTTTATTCTCAGCCCGCAGCTTCCGGCTATGCGTCGCGACTTTATTACACTCAAGCTTACTCACGTCTTTTTATGTAATTCTGTAACCTCATTTGCGGTATTATATTAATTATTATTAAAAGTGAAAAGCTGGTATATTAGCCATTGGTTTCGTTTTTAATTCTAAATATTGAATTTACAAAATTATTGAGAACCAAATTATTCACTAGACTTCACTGTTATGCATATGCACAAGAATTCAAGTAAGTTATGGCCTCTTTCAGCTTAAGTACAGGAAATGAAAGATTTTGTAAACCGACAGATGTTTTGTCAGTGCGACTTTCTAATTTATTTAAAATGCTTTTTATATACAAATGGGAAGGCAAAGATAAAAATTACAAAGTTCTTAATACGTTACAACATAATTTCTTAATATTGTGAAGTTAAATCTAAGATATAATTTAATGACGCGGGTACTATTTATATTGAAAAGACAACAAACCCCCTTTAAACGTGTCACATGATTATTTTTAGTACATTTGATACATCCTCTCTTTGTATCATGTACGTACAGGTGCACTAACAAAGAATGTTATACTCTCATTCTTTGTTCATTGTTTATATCACAGTAAGTATTTATCCTCCAAGCACTCATTGCGTCTATTTATTTAGGACGTCAGGGATATAGCTCCTTAATTAGAAATGAGTATATAATATGCGATATAATTTCAAACAGAAAAAAAATATATGTAGATAACGTTTTCATTTTTAATTTTTGGTAACATCATAAAATGTGGTTAGTATTTTAAAGAAGTATTACAAAACTTTTGCCTTAAAATACCAAACTCATCTCTCGTAAAGATAAAACGGAATAAAGCGGTTGAATAGAGATAAAAAAGAAAAAAAAACATTAAAACGAAGAAAATGTTCAAAAACAATTTCCATGTATCCCTATAATTAGACAGACACCACACACTTATGTGGTAAGTTTCAAGATCGAAACAGTGTCCCAAGGGACTTTGTTTTATTCTCATGCCCGCAGGCTTCTTATGTTTGCAAGAAAATGTATGACAATATGTGTATAGAATTGTGTTCTAGCGTGGGCGTGTATTACGTCAGTGTTTTTGCATCTACAATGCATGAAGTTTATTGTGTGATACGATCAGCTCGATATAAGCTTCAATATTTTATGAGAAAGCGCCGTTTGAGGATTACGGATATGTTCATTGATAGAATTTTCAAAGTTGCACTGGGAATTCTATTCATAAATTGTACAACGATTCTCATGGTAAAGAAAATATTTCATGAAGCACAAAGGCTCTTTGGCTTTAAATAAATTTTCTTCTGCACAGTCCACAGTATGTCGCAGCTATAAAATAAATTCGAACACACGTAAACCCGCTGCGAGACATCCATAAAACGATCTGCCAATATATTATTTTTTCACCTGTTTCAGTAATTTTGACCTATATCTGAATTACGATTCGCCTTTCAGATTTTATTTCAATAATAACTGAGCCTAATTTTATCACAATATATTTAATAGCAATTTTTTTTTTAAAGTTACGGTTATGCTACCAATCACAGCTGTGCAAGTGATGTTATCACAAAGTGCTTAAAATCTATTCATCGAGATTTACAAAATTGGACTACACTACTCAGAAAACTTAGGCAAAACGGTATTTTTCAGAGTTCAGATCTACACTAGCTGATAATTGTTTCAATGAATAGCTTCAATCTCAATTTATTTTACTCTAGATAGTATACAGTAAAGTATATAAATCTATTGTAAACAATAATGAAGGTTTAGTAATTTCGATATAAGTCTCGCTAAAGTAACATTTAATTGAAATTTAATTAGAAAAAAATAATGAAAATTCTAATACACAGAACAAAAGTTTAATTAGTAAGGCAACGGTGATGTACATATATTTCGGAGATTGCAGGTTCGGATTCCACTCGTGTCGATAAATTTAACACTATAATTTCTATTCAAATTATAATTTAAGTTTCGCTCAACATTGCTTTCATGTTAAACCATTGTTATACAAACTAACGATATTACCTTATACTCAATTTCAGGGAAGTCTTATGAGTACAAATATATTAGAATCTAACGTGACCTAATGTTGTGGTTATTATAAACTACATGTAGAATTCAGATCTGCAAAACGTGTTTGAAATTTGCCCCAATGATGTAGACTTTTAAGTTTGTCCGTATCAGTTATGATATTAAAATAAGTCAGTGGTGGCCTAGTGGTCAAAAGGGGCACTCTCATGTTTGAGGGCGCGGGATTGATCCTGGCAAGTACCAATGTGATTTTCTGATGTACTTTCTAGGAATATTTAGACATCACTGATTAATGCATTCCCAAAGAGGGTTGATGTCAGGCAGGCGGCCGGTCGTAAAAACAATTAGCCAAAACTATTTCACAACATGTAAGGCAAACCCTGGCTAAAGCTGGGAAATTGCCAGGTAGAAGAAGAAGTAATGATATTAATTTAGGCATATTAAAAATGTATTTATATATCCCTTCCTGTCATTTTTCCTTAAGGTATTAGAGCATTAATGATATTTAAGTTAAACAAAAACCGGTTTTTCCTGTACTTTTGCAGTGGCTTTAATTCTGACAAGAATTCCGAATCAAGAACATTTTTATTCGCTAAATTTAATTCAGTTACGGAGCATTACTACTTATGATAAAACTGAATTTCAAAATGTTAACAAGCAACTTGAAGCCGGGCATAATTAATTAAAAACGTACGGCATTAGAGTTAAATGAAACAAACGACTTACAAAACAAAAAGTTTTGTAGACCGCGAAAAATGGATTATGAACTCACTTTTAATAATGTCGAAGAATTACATTAATATAAAAAACTTTTATTTTAATTTCTTTTAATTTTCAACCTCAAATATAATAATTTATTTCTTATATGATTCTCATTTCGTAGTTTTAAAAGATTGTATAATGAATGAATTAATTAATTAACTAAGTTTTAATAATTTCAACTAAAAGGATTCCCAAAATCTTCTTGCATAAACATAAAGCAATCAATGTATTCAAGAATACATTTATTTCCCTTTAAAACTAATCTCAATGCAGATTACTCAGAAACAAGTAACTAGTTTAATTAATATTAGTCAAGTTTCTGTAGAAATAACACTATTAAAATACAATTCATCCCACTTAGTAATCAAATTGGGGCAGAAATTGTTCAGACATCTGTTGCGTTGCATCAACTATTTTCCAACAACCACGCAATCACATTTACATATTCAGATGTACTATCAATAGTGTATTTTGATACTTCTCTACTACTGCTTTTTGAAAAACTAACTCAAAGGTCATATACATACAATTACTTCTATTTTCATTATAAGTTCAATATAAAGTTAAGCCTTAATTCAAACCATAATTGAATTAAACAATTACAAAACTCGACTTTTTCATATGGAACATTTTCATTGATAACAAAGAAGAAAAAATCTAAAAAAATTATCTGATTATACTAAAGGTTAATATAAATACTTAATTTGATTAATGCATCACGGTCTTTATATTTTGACAGTCACTGAGAATAAAAAAACAATTCAGTTTTTTCTTCAAACTTAAATAAACATGAAATCGAAGAAAAAACTACAGAAAACGGACATAAAAATAATAAAAAGCCAACGAAACCCTTATTTTTACAAGCAAAATGGAAGTTAATGTGAGCTCAGTAACCAAACTGGATTTTAATGGAATTTAAAAAATAACTGAAAAACGGGGTCATTGTTATAAAGATAGTTATAAGAGCTTCCCCGTTTTCTTTGCGATATTCATTATGGAACGCCAACACTATCTCCCGGCTGAGCAAAAAAAAAACATAATTTCGTATTTGTCAGAGAAAGAGCATTTTTATGTAAAAATAAAATTCGACCACATTTTTAATGACTCACAATCTTTATAGACAATAGTTATTTAGTATTGATTACGCCATCTATTTGTTAAAATCAGTATAACTACACGGTAATATATTTTTCATATAACATTAATTGTTCCACCGTCCACCTGTTAATTAAGAAAGTTTTGTAAACTCCAGCGGAAACTCAGTTATTTCCCTTTAATAGCTTAAGGGTACGGCTATATTAATTCCTGGTGCTATAAATGTTGGGTATCTATGTCATCACTGCCACTGCACATTCAGATTCATATCAGTTTTGAATATATATTAAAATTTTGTTTTCATATTGCCATGACGGAATAAAGCTGTTCTGAAGTCATGTTTTGATTTATTAAAATACAATATCTATTGAAAACGTTATCATTTATATCATTATGGAATATATAAAATATACAAACTGTATGTATAATTTTTAAGTATATCAGTTTTTTTTTGTTTTAGTTGTTCATCTTTTTATGCGAAGTATTTTTGTAAGAATTTCATTTTTAATAATATATTTTATTTCATTAATTAAAAACATAACTACCAAATAATTATTAATATAATAATAAAATTACAAACAAGAATATGGAATACACATATACACATGAAAACGAAATACATGACAGTTAAAAAAACTTAATCAAAAGATTCAGACAAATGGCAATGAAAACATGAATTAATAAAATATATTCACATTACAGCTACAAATATTAATAGATGAAAAAACATGGTAATATTTAATAATATTTTAAAGGATAATAATTACTAAAATTCTAGAGTAAATATTAAATTACGTTCATACACAGATAGAGTACGTGAGTCATAAAGATATCATACTATTTTGCAAAGCTGAAAGGTTGAAAATGAACTAGTGAATAATATAAACGTACACGTGAGAATTCCTTCACGGGATTTACGAAATTTTCGCTTATTTTCTACCAAATATTAAGATCACGAAACAAGAATATTTTATAAGTCAAAATATATGAAGCTAAATCATCAACATGGTTTCATGTAAAATATTAATCAAATTATAATAATTAGAATTGGGATAAAAAGAAGATGGAATTATTTCTTATTTTATATTTTATGTACTTAACAATCAGAACTTATAGATGAAATTAATTATAGTTTTAAAATATATTCAAATTTTAGTAAAGAACTTCTGTTTAAACTCGTAGGGGCCATTTTTCACTGTACATAAATAGGGACTCTTTTGTAACACTCACCTACATCAAGCCATCAAAAAACATATCACACGATTGAATACACCAAAATATCAAGTACAAAATTATCTAAACTCTTACTTTTTTGTATTTCTATTATGTTTAAACAAATTAATTGTTTATAAATTGTTGAGATACTTCAAACGAAACTTCGCGGTCGAAAACTTGGTATTAATTAAAAAGGCCAAAGTTTTAATGCGGGAAATAATAGGATATTAGAACGTTAAGTTTTCAGGTAACGTTTTAAATAATTGAAGCATTGATTTCGTTAAAGGAAGTTCACAATTATAAGGCTGTGATTACAATGATTACTGTCTTCATTACATTCTTCTAAATTGATTAAACAACGGTATTATTAGAAAAACAAATTCTTAACTACATCCACAAATTCCTAGTTCACCTTTAATCGTTATTATATCCTACACTTTATTACATAACCGTTATGACAGATAACTGGTTGGAAAATATATGGAAGACACTTTTATTTATAATCTACATATATTTATAATTAGATAAAAATCTATTACAATGTTTTAATTTTACCGTGAATTGCGATAGTCATTTAAGTATGAAATATCTTGTGTCCTGAAAGTTTCATTATTATTACAACAAGTAAAAGCCTTAAAAATCGAAACTAAAAAAAAAACGTAATATTTATTTGTAAATATAATTTGACTAAAGTTTATTTGAAATATGCTTACAGTTTTAAATAAACAAATATGTTTCGTCTTCTTCTATAAATAAAACAAATATTTTTGAGGTACGTTCTTAATTAAAAAGTCATTGTAAGTCATTGTAAGTCATTGTAAGTCATAAAATGATTCTCCTTCATAGTGTTCTCTAGCAAAATAAAATTTCTTTTAAAAATATCAAAGTAGTTTACATAGTGGGAAGTAAATAAATGAAGCCATAGCATATATAAATAAAAATAATGAGGTAAAACAGACTTATTAATTTATAAAAAGCATTATTCGACTCGTTTAAATCTACCAATAATTATTTTTAAAACAATACGTACGTTGTCAACATTACCTTTATTGCAGAGACAGTGAATATTAAAATACATTTTCATATATTCAAGAAACACGACTCTGACATCCGTTCCCGAATATATTGCTTTTTAAATGAACCACCTTTCCTTCACTTATAACATCTCTTTTATTATTATAATATTGTCACTGTCAATACACTTCATAGCAAATCTTCAGCTAACGGTTAACCTTTAAAAAGTATAGTCAAATAACCCATTTTTTCCTATAAATCTATTATCTCTTCTGTTTAACTTCTTCGGTTTCTGTAAGACATACAATATTTCTTCAACAAAGTTGTTCACATTTGAAAATAACAAGGTTAGAACGTAGATTACCACATTTTTCTCAACAAAAACAACAAAATAAATCCTAACCAACAGCACAAACTCCATTTTAATAAATTATGAGAGTGAATTACACATTTTCAAGTTGAATTAACTCTGTGAACGTTGCACTTGCTCTTTTCTTACAAACTCTTAAATCTTGTTCATACCTTACAAATATAAAGGAATTGGTAACAAAGTCTAGACTTTAAAGATATAATATTTCACACTGCTTAAACAGTTTAATAAAAAAACTGGATTATATCTCTCCGAAAATAATATTAAAAAATTTCAATATATATTTCGATAACAAGAACATTTCAGATATTCAATCCGATTTTCAAAAGTGTATTTTTGTGTATTGTTATCCGAAGAAATAATTGAAAAGGAAATTTAATTATCTTTATAACGGAAAAGACTTTTATTATGACATACAGACTTTAATTACACAAATACTGCACATGTATTTTAAAAAACCTGTCCCAGTAAAATGAACTTTAATAACAAACATTGTAAGTCTATATATCTTTACAAACAAGACGATATATTTGTTAGACATAATGCACTAATTTCAAATGAACTAGGTCATCCTAACATTTTCACTAATGGGAAAATTTCGTATATCTTTTATTTTCGTATATTTTCAAGGTATTAAGACGCACTTATTATCATACATTTAGTAACTAAATCAGTTTTAATTTATTTAAATAAAAGTATAGTGATATTCTGCATTATTTATTTTATATTTAATCCGTTGACGAAATGAATGTATTTGTGGTCTATCCTTGATAATGGAAACTGTTAAGTGACTTAAAGTTTTACATACAGTGATCATTAAATTGTTATTTAAAGAAAATGACAGGTTTGTTTGAAGAATTTTAATAACTCACCTTTAATATTTGGATTGGTAAAATGTCTTTTGTATTACTATAGAATATTCTCAACCTCCTCGTTATAGCTTTCAGCTTGGTAAGTTTCAGGGTCACCAACACTTCTAATGTTTTCAACTTGTTTATAGATAACTAGAAGAAAAGGAACGTCTATGGTTCTGAATTTAATTATTCTAGATAATAATTTCATAACTCCGATCTTAAATATAAGGATCCTGAATTCAAAAGGCAAAAGTAAAATTAATATTATCCACGAAAATGTTTAATATTTTTTCTCTAAAATTTCAAATCTCCTTCATGAGTAGGGTATATGATAGTAGAGCATATTTTCTTTAGTTATACTTTTACATAGTTTAAGAAAATGTTAGCAAAAAGTTGTAGTTAGAATTTAATTTAATCTGTCAAAATATTTATTCTGTAAGTGATTCTGAATTACGCGGTCAAGACTTTAAAGAGATGTTTTAAAAATTATGACCTCGAGCTTAAATGGTCAAGCAATTATTATTTCTTATTAAATATGTACATTCCTCTATTTTGAACAACTTGAATGATGAAAAATCACCACACTGTGCAAATCAGTTTAACACATTTTGGAAAGTGTCGTAAATTAATAGTGCTCACGCGTTTAAGTAAAATACTATACTATAACGTAGTACAATTATAAAATATTTCCATCTTATATAAGTTTATTAAAACCCACGCAAAAACGAAACACCCCTTGTGTTATAAGTTTGACGTGTCTGTGTGTGTCTCAGTTTGTGTATGTGTTTATCTGAGGCAACGTAGCTCCCAAACGAACGATCCGACTTTAATGTGTTTTTGTTGTTTGAAAGGTATATCCGTCTAGAGTGTTCTTAGCTATGTTTGGTTTAAATCGGTTCAGGTCTTCAAGGTCATCTAGTCGTTTGTTAGGTGTTATAGGAATGTTACACGCACAATTTGCTTGCAAGCGTATGTAGGATCTGACATTTGAAACACTAATGTCTTCTAGAACTACTGAGCTGGTCTGCTGTTAGGATTCTAAGATAGGAGACGTAACCCTGGCCTGCCTTTTAGTTAACCCCTCGAGATTGGGCTCGTTGAATTGGTTGGTTGGTTGGACTGGTTCTCTTCATGTTTTTAATTGGGTCGGGAGTTGTATTAATTCTTAATTTTTTTAGTTATTTTCACGTTTTATTTACACAAAAATGTCTATATTCTAATGTTATTCTCTATAACAGACACTCAGCTGAAAGTGTACAACATAACAAGAACGTAATCCTTTTTCCCCGCAACTTTTATTTTAACATTATAACATTTACATTGTTTATGCATTCCATGAAAATCTTTTCATAACACTTGACATTGAAAACCTGGAATTATATGCTACAAATATTAAAGAAGCAATTTTAATAATTTATCTAAACATTATATTAAATTAGAATTATATATCGAATAAAAAAATATTTCCGCTGTTATTTATTTACATTTGTTGAAATCCACGTAAAGAAACTGAATTTATCATTTGATATTCAGGTTTGATTCTTATTAAGCTGAGAAAATACAGTTATTGTTAGTCTTGATTGAGAAAAAGACGTCATCAAAATCATTCTGATATCTAAAGGATTCCAGTGTATTATGAGAAAGAACATAATTCGAGTGGGGGAATGATAAAAATACACAATAAATTTTGCTTATTCAAAACAAGAATGACGTTATTCTGTAATATAAAGTCTTAACGTTTCAGATCTTAGAGGTGAATTGCAATTAATTGAAATGACTAGTCACAATGAGAATTAAGAATTACTATTTACTATTATATGCTTTAGAGACCAAAAGATATAAACAATTTTAACTTTAAGTGAATTAAAATAATAGTTGTCCATTCAGTTTTAAAAACTGTCGTTGAAAATATGTCGCTTTATTGCTGCTATAACATAACTTTTTTAGTTTATGATTTCGAGATTACTGTACTCTAGAATATAAGGAAAAGCATATAAAATGTTAGTATTATTACTACTGGTTTTGTTACGGAATTCTAAAAATTTTAAGAAAATTATTCAGGACGTATAGATCTTTATAAAAAGTTTCTAAATTATGTCTCTAACAATATCTTCAACACAAAAAAATATTGATTTGGTTTCCAAAAGGCTTTTTATATCCTCATACTAAAACATCTCTGATACCTCAATATCTAACTTTTTAAAGATGCTTGTGTAAAAATATATCTTACTACTATCTTACCCTCTCTTTACATGATAAATATTTACGCTTTATAGAAAGCCAACGTTATAACAGTGTACACTGTGTTTAACTTTAATCCATTCTCAAATATGATAACCAAAACATTGAGACGACTGTAAACACCATATAATCAAAATATACATTAAGTATATACAGAAAAAACTAAAAGAATATAGCATATTAAGCAAAAAGTGCTAAGTGCATCTGTTCCTATTAAATAACCATAACCAACAATCTTCACATCTCTATCCATTGCATACGAATTAGCATCTCAAGTTATATTGGATCTTTGAACAGAACTTGCTCTTTGTTTTACTTAAATCTGGTTTAAATTTATGACAAACAGCTCAAACAACAAATTGGTAATCAAGTCTCACAGGACGTAAAGCAGGATTCTGTTGTATTTCGCGCTGTTGTTGATATATTAGAGAAGTCTTTGTTCGCTCGAGACTCACTTTATTATTAAGTACTACTTAGCACACAATACATACCTATATAGAAGAAAATAATGTATGTATTCTATGATTGCAAATTTCATTGCATTTTTCTTCGGTTTCCTAAATCCCTTACGTACTTTGAAAGCATAGCACGATTAATATATTAAGCCATGAGTGTATGTTACATTAATTTATTCCTTAAACACCAATCTACATACAATAACACTTCTGCCTTGGATAAACCATCGCACACTATGTTCACACAAGCTTTTCATATAAATAAGTAAATAAAATAAAGTTATACAAATTAATTATTTCATTTAAAAAATTAAACACGAAAATCGTAATTTCAAAATGTCTTTATAAATAAAATTATTATTTATCGTGACTATTGAGTACAATGTCATATTTGTGGATTTAAATACAATTATTATCGAAGTGCTTCGATTGTGAGAAGTTTCGTTGTTTTATTTAAAAAGAAATCACTTTTTCATTTTAGGTTCATAATTTTTATGAAAGAATTATAATAGAATCACCTGCAAGAAATATGTTTTGTATAGAAAATTAACAAACCCATTTCAAACAAAAACTTCCTCAGCCAGACGCTAGAACTTAAGTGTATCGAAAACAATGTATGTATGATATTTTCTCATACAATGCACATAACATTTTCATTCAAAACACGGATAATATAAAAATCTTTGAAGCTAACTTCTTCATCAAATATGAAAAGTATAAATATAAAATGAGATTCATAAATAAAATATTTTAGTTGATTTTAATACACAGAAGGGTTATTGTTTTTGACAATTCTAACAAATTTTAGCATTTGATTGAAGATAATAAAAATGCTACAAAGGCGTTAAAAAATAGCGATTTAATTGAAATTTTTCTTGAATCAAAAAAATAAATAAAAACACTTCATTTGTTGGTTTCATCCAACATTGACATTGACAACGTAACAATTAAGTTTCCAAACTCAATTTTCTGTAAAGAAATAAACTCCTTAAAGGTGTCCAAAAAAAGATATCCAACCATTTTGTAGGTAGGTACTAAAACTACTTTGAAAAGTATTTTGTATCCATATATTTCCTTTATCTACATCAAAGTAAAAACATGGCGGTAACATACATATAATATGTTACTGTTACCCCTATATTGACATAACTTACTTTCTATACATATTAACTTACTATTAATAAATAGCCATATAAATCAAAAATTCCAAATAGGAAAAACATTAAATTCCTATGAAATTAATTTATATTGTTATTTATTTTTTAATCCAGGCTGACGTAAAAATATCGATGGTTAAAAGAACAACGAAGTATTTAAGAAAAAAATCGAGGTCGGAGTTTAATTAAAAAGTTATGGTTCTGAAAATAATAGGATATTACGGTGTTAAGTGTTTAACGACTAACTTTTGAAATTAATGAACGCGAAATAAGAAAGGCATTCGTTTTAAATTTATTTAATAGTAACAAAATTACCTCAACGCTTGGATGAAAGACTTTAAAATGAAAGCAACTTTTCTAACTGGATATTAAAAGTATATTTTTTAGTAGCCACTCATAAAAAATGTGTTTCATTACAAAAGTATTAACTATTTTTTCACTTCTAAAATTTATTATAGAAAACAACAATGAAGTGAAATTTCACAACTCTACTAGTTTGTTCACTTTAATGACTAACTGAAATGAGTTTCGTAGTCTTAATCTTATGAAAAATATACCATTCATAGTTCATTTCATAGCCATAGGTATTAAGAAACAGTGTTGAGATTAAAATTACCAAAGTATATAAAAATAATATGAAATATATATGTTCAAAAGATATTGTCTAACACTTTCTTGAACTTAATTTAAATCCATTGATATGTATCAGCATAACGTTCTACAACTTATTGACACTATCTATCTATCTCTTTAAGATGAAAGCAGGTCAATAGATAACATTGTTTTAGATCTTCAAAATATTAAGTTTTTCAATAGGTACGTTTAAGTTTTCAGTTTTAACTTTCACTGCATATCGCTTCAATTAGAAGTTTAAAATATAAAGGACTATATTTAGCCATTTTCTAAATAGAACTAACTATATTTAACCTTTTTAATGCTAACAGTATGTTCTGAGACTTGAGATGGGATTAGACAGAATTGCACTTAAATATTAATCCAACGTTGTATAGCGATACCAACTGAAAAATATATTTTTATTATATTTAAAAAGTAGAAAAAGTTTAGTAAATAATAAAAGGTAATTAAATAAGTGTTCCGCGACTTAAAAGATTAATAAAATAATAAAAACTAAGACGAACTATATACATTTTTCTACATAAATTTACATGTAAACTAAGAGCTCTAGATTTCGTTGAGAAAAAAATTCTTCTTACAAATGCTTTATATATAAAATCATAAATTATACAATGGAATTACATAGTTACATATTTAATTAATTACATATTATTTCATAAGTTTCAAGAAGATATGCTTAATGTTCTTAAATCCTAATGACTTCAAACTAAAATTTTTGTATATTACTAAGTATATACAATTGTAGTCATTATGAAAAAAAGAGAAATCTGGTTTTCTTAAGTCGTTTATGAAATATAACTGTTGTTATAAGATAAATGAGGTGTTATTAAGATTTATATAATCTTGACAATATTACAAGTATTTCAGACGGTTGGCAAACGACCCACCAGCAGTCAGGGACAAGAGGGTAGTCTTGGGATGTTATTAAGAAGACGCAGAGAACTGTTGATCCTTAGTATTTATACCCTTCAAAAATTAAATTATAAAGAAAATTTTATACATATTATTTTAATTTATTTAAGAATAATATTTAATATAATCTTTAAGGGCACATATTCAAAGGAATTGTCAAAAGTAACGATTTGATACTTTATTTTGGGAAACGCTTGGTGTCAGTGAATATATACTAAACATAAATTTCTTGAATCATAAATATTGTAACGACATACAATAGTCAGGTTCTTAAAAGTATAAAAAAACATGAATATATTTAAAAGAAATTGGTTTAGTAAGCAATTGTAAATAATAAAAATTACGATATAAATACAAAGAAAGAAACATAATAAAAATAACAACGAAAAAGAATTTCTACCTAAGTGCATACAAGAAAGTATATGATATAATTAAATTATTTACTTATTAAAAACTGTCACACAATGATTTTTTGAATTTGAATTTGAAGAGTACATGTTAAGTCTATTCTTAACAGAATCGCTTTCTGGAATGAAATACCTGCCTTGCGGACTTTTCATACAAATTCAGACATAATTTGAGCATTCAAAAGTTGTCCCGTATGCCTATTTTAATAAAATAAGTTTTAATATTATTGATTTCAATGGAGAAAAAAATTATAAAATATTTATATTTTGTCTTTCATATATTGTACAAATTCTATTGATACTTTTCAGGTTCAATATATTCAAATAGTTTTAAATGACATATTAGATTTTCCAATGGAAATTTTCCTGCTTTATTTAATTTTACATCATACCAGTTGTTATTAAGAGACTTCGTGGACAACCCCGCCAGCTATTTTATTTAATAGTTCACTGTTTACTTTCATACAAGCAATAGTAATATAACTTTTAATGGAAATTTTAAATTGGTAGAATGGAAATTAATATGCGATAATATTTTTTATTCAAGTGAGAACTGAGTGGATTTTTTGTAAGCTTGATCCTTTTGCCTAAAATACAGTTAAAACTTCATATTACAGAGAAAATGTACTTCCAAAAATACGATGTGAATTATTTAAATCCAAGAAAATCTTTTTAACATTTCTTCTTATTTCACGTAAGTATTGTTTAAATATTAAAGTCACATAATTAAATGTAAAATGAAAATTACGTAGAAATAATGAAGCAACAGCTTTTCTGTAACATTGTCACGGAAACTGCTCACTTCCTGCGTCACAAGTGTCACAAAAATGTATTCATTTTCATAATATAATATAACAATAGAATGATCGTAATATGAATAACAATCATAAAATTATACATCACTTAGAACAATGTTTCTTTCAACAATTTTATTTAAGTAGATATAAACTAAATAAATCTTAAATTTACCTCGATTCTAACCGAAGTTTTATTCAAGATATATTTAATATTAACTCTTTCAAAAAGTATATATGAAAAAGTAAACACTTGTAACAGAATTCCCGTTCAGATTGGAATAATTCAAAGCAAATAAAAATAAATAGAATCTTATTTCATGATACGGAGGCACTCTGAATGTCAATCAATGCGTCAAATTGCAGAGAAATATTTGAATGCTCGCTCCAGCTTATCAGACTGACAAATCCAGTTAAATGACCCATGATATACGCTTCGTTTAAAGCATATTTATGTGCTGCAGCTTTTAAATTGTATATATTATCATCTTATTCATGAATACCGTCTTAAAATAGAGGAATATTTAGTTAAACATGTGATTTAAATCGTAATTTTCACTACGTTATATTACATTAATATCACGCAGTGGAAATATAATAATACATATATGTTTTAGAAACATGAACACTCCATGTGTATTTCGAGTCGGGAGTAAATCAATTCAGGGTCGTAAATTAGGAAGGATTCTTTCTTCTCATACAAACTCGCAATTTATTGTACATTGTTTAAAAGTGAACTCCATGTGTATATATAACTTCTATAAATTACTGCACGGCACGCCTTTGTTGTTGATATTTTTTATTCATACTAAAAACATTTTCTAAAACAGTGTTTTCAATTACCTATATAATAGCATAATTGAAAAGTTTCCTAGCATTTCAGAGTACACACAAAAAATTTATGAAAATACTAATCTTTACAACAGGATACTTAATATCAAAGTGAGATGGAATTACTTTTAAATAATTGTAATCAAATTCAAATCTATAAATCCAATTCATTTCATACGAAATGCTGAAAATTTATAATATTCTGAATTCTGTATTCAATTTTATGTTTTATAACATCACAATAAAATTGTAATTATGGAGATTATAAAACTATATGACTGCCAATTAAGTCGACGACGATTTCATTAAATGATTTCATTTCATTTCAAATGTTTACAGTTGGATTTAATTAACATTGTTTTCAGGAAACAAATTGACAGAGAAAATTGGTTGTTCCAAAATAATTCGAATATTTTATAATCGGAAATCAGGTTAAATAAAATGCTATTTATTTTATTACAAACATGTTTTAATATAATGATTTTTTAATACAATTAAACAAAATCCGTCATTTATATTTATTTATACTTATTTTATAATAAATTTAAATTAGCATGTAACTTATGGTAGTTTAACATTAACTCGCGATTTAACAATTCCGAAAATTTTCTTACACTACTTTACTAATTAAAATTGATAATGATCCTGACACTATTGAGTAACAGATAAAATAAGTTAAAGGTCGTAGGAGAGTTTAATCACAGATCTGTTTATAGAAAATTATGTATGTATATAAATACATGCATAAGGCTACAATTGAATGGCCAGCGATACCGTCTTTAGTACAGTTTGTTTCATTATACATCGTCAGCCTCTAAGTGTTTCACTGGTAATCATATTGTCATAGATTTCTATTTATAAAAAAACCAGAAACGGTAAATTTTTGAGGACAATAACCCATATCATAGTTACCTACTACAGATGAAGGAGCGTAAAACGATCAAAAAGTTTTATGATGATGAGGATAAGTTTGAAACTACTAATTGATATTTCTGGTGAAATGCATATCTGTCGTTGCTAATGTTGCATATGTATTAAGTGGAATATCCCCCAATAATTAGCATATATAATATTTGAGAACAAAACCTACTTATCGCGATTCAATAACAACAATAAATCAATGAGGTAGTAAGTTAAAGGATGTTTCGATAAAAAAGGGTAGGTAATTAAAAAAAACAGACATAATCAGTATTGTCTAAAACAAGACCGCTAACAGTTTCTTGTGTGGAGGGAACGATAAATAAATCCATAGGTCGGTTTGCCTAAACGTAAAAAAGACCCTTCAAGCTTGAACACTCGAATATTCATCACCATGTACTATAATATGTAATACACAAATGACTGTCAATAAAGAATTCATTGTTGAATAGAGTTTTATTTATTTTTTACTTATTCAGCTAATTTCCAAAATAAAAGATAAAAATGAAGACAAAGTCCGCCGTAATTGGTACGTCATATTTTTTTATTTACAACAAACTGTGAGCTACTTATGATACCCGGTTTAAAGCGACTGCTATTTTTGTTGGCAATGTTAATAATATCATTGTTAACTCTAAACCTACACACACTTGCTTTACAAAAGGTTCCACAAAAAAGAAGTTGCATAGACTTCATTTTTTATGTCGGGATTAAAAAGTTAATGTTCCAAGCAAAAGCTATACAGGGTACACCAAAGAGACTAGACTAAAATTATTAAAATACCTTTTCGACTATACAGATTCTTGGCATTCCAGTAACAGTGTTTTACCTGCAGCCTCGAAGTCTGCAGCATCTAATCTTGCTTAAAATTCAGAGTATACGAAAATAAATAGAAAAGAGGAAAACATAGTCCTTCCACTTAATGTACATAACTTTCAGTTTATTTATAATATGTTATCAAGAACTTTGGTGTTTATGGAATGTTATACACCCAACCATTTATAAAAAGTTATTAACAGCATATGAAAAAAAATCTTAGATCTTAGTCGTTTCATTCGTGGCTTAACTAGTGTTTTCAATATATAAGCAATCGAATAAAACATTTTCAAATAACTCCTGGTTTATTTCACGATCACGATCTCTTTGTCAGTATGTCACACATTTAATCTCAAAACTACAAAGATTTCATAATAAAATACCCTGGTAAGAATAAAAATGAAAAAAGTATAAAAATACTATCGTGTAGTAGTTTCAGTAAAAAAATAAGATAGAAACCTTGTGATTAGCTCTAAAAATATATTGCTCTCTTGTCATAGTAAGTAATTGAGTTATTAAATTAAACAGTTTCACAAAGAAAAAAGTTAGATTACTCCTTCAGTTTCTTCACAATATTTCTATGCAAAAATGTTAGTTACTCTTTAATTAGATATCAATTAAATTAATAAACGAATGATACTGAGTTTGATTGTATATTCGATATAAAAGCGGTAATTTTCATGCTATATGTATGAACTGTGCATTAATAAAAAATTTAAATGTTTAAAAAAAACATATTTTTGTATTGTTTTTATTAATTAAATACTTTATTGTTACATAAAATTAAACCAAACCAAAATCCAAATAAATCTAGGTTTACTTTATTACTGAATGATAAAATATTTAATTTTATGTATATTTATGTAAAATGAGAGACTATATATCAGATAAGATTCATATATATCAGAATTTAAACACTTAATTTACTACTATACTCCTGTTGTGCTTTCGAAAATTGTTGGAAAAACTTAAATGAAACTGATATTATTCAGATTTCTACATGTATTTTCTTTTTTTTTAAACTACAAAATATGAACAAAAATTATGATTATTCACGAAAGTCTTAGATGTCATTATGTAAAAAAAACTATTCTATGATTATAAAAAAAAAACGACTAACAGCTTTCTCAAACAAATGGAAACTGGAACTATAAGTTGAAAGAAATCATTGCATTAAATAACTTAAAAGCCCTCCGTAACCTACTTTGTTAGGTATTTAAAGTGGCTCTATCAACTCAACAAGTCAATGCCTTTTGTGAAGTCTAGCTGATATCGGTTTATATAAAAAAAAATATGCAAATAAAAAACATTCTGCATTGAGGGCTTCATGATATCTCGCTATTTTTTATTTATGGTTCGTAGAATAATAGTTCTTATGCTATATTTTCTATAAGTCTTAATTTTATGTACATATATATAAATATTTATCATACCCTTTATCAAATCAAAGCAAGGAGTAGATTCTATACATATCTATGTATGACCATATTAATTCTGAGTTTAATACAAATGTATTTCAAAGAGCAACCATTCCAATACAATCAAAAGAAAAGCATCAGATTCATGAATTTCACCATATCTCCAAGCTACGTCTATAAACTGAATTTTTAATGCTTTGCTCAAAAAAACACTAACAACACAAAGAGCTATGGATCGAAACATTTTCAAACTCAAATAAAAATGAGAGAACATACGCCACTATAAACGAACAAATAAGATCTCCTCCGATTTCTTAGATAAACTTTGTTGGTTCCATCAGAAAAGAGGCAAAGAAAGATTGAAGAAAATTTATTAGTTAAAGGCACATACAACTACGTCACTAAACTATGAAGGCATGAACTAATCATTGACGCTTTACTGTTTATATGTACAATTATTATAATAAACTAATAAATACTAATACATAAAAATATTTAGTGGTATTTTAATCTTTCATAATTTATACAACCTGTTATTTATTGAATTATAACATATTACGTATGATAATTATACGTCAAAATTATGTTAGTAATTATAAATTATAATTATATTTCTTCAATATTTCCATAAATTTAATAATATATACCACAATCTCTTACTTTTGTTTCAGCCATTGTATAAATCTTGTATCTAAATTGAATATGATATGAAGTTTCATAATAAACTTACATCTTATATCTATGTGGAAAAAATAAACAAATACCAAAATGTCAGGAATCAGAAGTGTATTTTCTCATTGTTTTCAATAATACTATAATTACTACTTATACATTATATACCTTTATAAAAGTTTCACATAATAGAAAACCACTTATCGGACCAACTAGCGTTCACAAGCATTTTGTTATTCATACATAATATTTGAGTTTAAATAGACAGGATTATGATAATATATTCCGATTTATTAGGCTCGTCCCAACACACTCATTAATTTCCAACCTAAGCGTAAAATAATACGTTATCGATGTATCCAACTATACACATGCATAAATAATTTTCTATAAAATACAACAATTAATACAATCCTGTCATTTTAATGTTCTCATATTAAACTTCAAATTTATTGAGTTCATGGAAATGTTTTGGGTCTATTAAAGTAGATATATCCATTTATATTTATTTAAAAAGTTTTCTAGAAATAATACAACTAAAAAATATTACAGTGGTTTCATAATGACTCCTCATTTTTTGTTCTTTCATACAGTGCAGGGAGATAAATTGTATCTGAACTTACTCTACAAATATGTATTTTTGTATCAAAACAAACGTATTTGTTTTAAGTCTGAAGTTTACTTACAGATGTCCTAACAACGTATAAGCAGACAAATAAACAATAAGTATTTATTTTAGGTATATATTTACGTCACTTATTTATTTCTTTAAGTATTTTATACATTTTGTTATGTGTACAATTTTATATAGATAGAAGTTCTATCAAAAGTCAATTTAAAACACTTCCTGTTGCTAAAATAATATTCTCACATTCCTCTCCGTTTTTCATTTACCATATAGTCCTTGAAAATCTTTCTAGCATTTAATAACTCTAACGAACATTTTGAAAAGAAATACGTTGAATATTTTCATATCTTTAGAGTGAAAAATAAAATAAATTAGGTGTTTCAGAAACAAACCTTTATATATTTTAGAACCAAATATTACTTTTACATTGAACCTGTGACAATCTTATGAACGCAATGTAAGAACAGAGAGAATTGAAATACCAAGGAAAATCATTTATTTCTATCTTATACCTATACCTATGGAATTCAAGCACAAGTTTTTACCACATACTTTAGCTTGTACCACATACTTTAGTATTAAGCAATGTCAATAATATAGACTAAAAATATTTATCAGTAAATGTTCGCAGTTTGATCAAAGTATTATGAAAATATAAGATAAAAGTGACACGTAAATGTACTCAAATCAAAAAGCGCACAAAGGCGTTATCCTGTTTACTGATAAGCGGCGATGCATCCCCGCCATTAATGAGGACACCGATACACGTTATAACCCATTAAACGTGAAGGCATTGTTAAGGTTATATATAAATAGGCATGTGTCAACTGACATTCCCAAGATAAGCTAAAATAAAATAAAAAATTCCATCTATTTGCAACGCATTATCTAAGTTCTTTAAAAAGATTATTCTTTTAAAAATACGTTCAATAAAAGTAGCTTCAATTTTATTTTTACTCATTGTAGTGTCATTAAAATTATGAATATAAAAATTAAGAGAAAAACTTACCAAGTTACTGATGCCGTATAGAGTGTCATACGATTCAGCTTTGGAGGCGACATTCCTCAATTTGCACGGCTTCTTCAAAGGCGGCGGCGGCTGTGCAGGTCCATGCTTGTGGGAAGGAGATGGCTGCTGGTTTCCACCACCACCTCCAGCACACGCCACGTGATTAGAACTAGACTTATTCTCCTTCTCTTTCAGCTTGCTGTTTTGCGTTAGATTATTCTTTGTAAAGTTCCCAAGCTGCTCGAACATGCTGGACAAGTGCTGCGACATCATCTTGACAGCTTTGACTACACTTTCAACCAAATTCGAACATACATAAGTGCATGACTGATTTTAAATTGACATATTTTAGTCCACGTCACTTCCTACGAGAAAAAGTTTGAGAATAAATCCTGTATTTTTAAATTAAATTCCTTTATTGTTAAACGAAGCCTCAAATCATAAAAATAATGTAACTGAGTAATTTAATTCATTAATTCAGAACATATTTGCTAAAGTAATTTCATTTATATTCAGTTAATTTTCTCTATAACATTAAGATTTAAGTTTTCTTGTTTATATTGACAGTACACAGTCAGAACTATTCAAGTTCCGATACTGCCACGTGTTCCGGTACGAGATATCTCAAGGCTGTCTCTAACTACATATTTAGTTTTAATAATCTAACTATTAAAATATAAAACAAAAATTTTTCAAGTGTATTTCTGAAGACTCCAACAAAAAAGAGTTTGATTATATTTTAAATATAAAATACAATTTAAATGTTATTCCCACAAAAACATTACATTTTTGCATCTCCAAAATAAAATGCTTGTAATAAATCTTATATCGCCCGCCACTTTACTTAATACCACTTGTTGTTTAAATGAGAAAATTGTCTAAGCAGCCGAAAGGCTTTAGAAAGAATGTTGGACAAAAAAATAATGAAGCAATATTTTGAAAGCGCTGGGCCAAAACAAAGCCTGTAATAATAGCCTTCGAAGTTATATCAAAGCATTTGTTTCCGTTCCGCTATGCCGTCTATTTCAATTCACGTTTCTAATGTTGACGCTCGTTGTATGAAGTGGAATGAATAGGGTTTTTTTAATTTTTTGAACTCTCTTTCAAGTCTAAATCAAATTACAAACGAGTTACATGGTGCTTTTATCAAACACGATCAAATTACAAGTTAAATTACAATCGGGAATTGATAAATATTAAAATAATACGAAATGATGTCTCTGAATTAAAACTTTATCAAGAAACAGTTAATCAAAGCACATTGGCATTTCTAAAACAAAGTTTGAATACAAACAACAATGGAAACAGTCACGGTACAAGATCACGGTAAACTTGCCTTATCTTGTCTAAGTTGAAATGACACTTATCCACTTTCAGATGCCAATTGATGGCAACTAATATTTATTGTTTGCATTGGAATCACAGATTTACTTATATATATACTTAAATACATGGTTCCAAAAATTTAACCTGATGATTCATATGAAAATTACAGCAAACAAAACATTCTAATACAAATCGTAATATATTTTCTCGGAATATAACAATGCAGATTTTTTAAATACTATCTACTCTGATAATTCCACTTGAGAGAAGAATAAACTACTTATAAGAAAACACGATCAAACAATATTTTTAGGTATTTTTTCAATAAATGCAGTTTTTCTTAACCCTTTTCAAAAGCAGTAAATAATATCATCTCACTAACAACTGTTAAATGCAATACATATTGTTAAGTTTTATAAAATAGCAATTTCAAGCTATTCTGGTTTTATATAAAGTTGCAAAATTTCTGCAATATTATTCAAATACAAACGGTTTCGGTATTCATTTAAATACTTTAAGTGAAATTAAATCAGCCAGCGTCCAGAACTGTTTCTTGTAATAACATAATATACTTTTTTTGTTATTAGCATAATTGAATTGAATTTTTACGACCACTCTACGTTTAATACTTAATGAATCCTAATTAATTAAAAGTTTTGACGTAAAATAAAAACAAAATAGCAGTTATGAAATTAAATTAGAGTTAAACACTTTGAAATCTTCTTCAATCTCTTTCCACAACAAGCTATTTAAAAATAAGAGTTCTTTCATTATTTTTCCAACAAAAAATAAAAATGGAACCTGTTAACGGAATCTAAGTATATATTTTTTATTTGTACTATAGTGACCTCGTGGTGGCCAGAATTAAAAATAAATACGAAAAGCGTTAAAAAGTGTAAGCAGTTTTAAATTGGTACGCCGAAATAAAATACTGGTAGATTGAAGTAGAACTGTATTCCGTACTGCAATATCATTAATATTCATTCTGTGGTGAAAAAACTACAAGTAGCCAAAGGTTTTTGAATGGATTCTAATGACTAGAAAGCGAATGTTACAAAAATAATTCTACCAATAAAATCGTTACACGTACGGCAGCGAGCAAATACGTGAAAATGTATTTCTCTTTGCCTTCTGTTACACGTTTACCAATATACCAGTAGTCATAAAATAGCTTAAATATTTAGTAATAACATACGTTACTTGCAAACTGTAAATACAAGTAACTAAACTTTCAGATTTTGTATCTTAATTAATTATTTTTTCATACAAATTATACGTAAACTTTTTCTAAGTATATTTTTTTGTTATTTAAGGAAATAAAAAAATATTAAACATATCTTTACTACATTTTAGAACAGTATAAGACAAACATTTAAGACTATTGTTCTCAGACGTTACGTATATTTTGCAAATAAAACTGCAATGAACATATAATACTGTAAATCATTGGTTTATACAGCTATACATTATTGAACTGAAAAGCTTGAAAAGAAAGACATCTAAAATTTTGGAGTACACATTTAAACTGAACTAAGTTTTTAGATACTACGCGTTTTTCATCACACTGTCATCTCGTCCACCCGTGATCACGGGTGCTGTAAAGAGACCAAAACGTAAAAAAACTTTGAGTCGTTTAAACCACAAAAATAATTGAATTAAACTTTACACCAACTTTCGCTATAAAATTATACGTTTAAAACCAAACCTACAATGCATATGTCTGATTTAGCAATGAGCTATACGATCGAAGATTCTGAAAATAACAGATTACAAATTATGATTATCACGTTTGTTTGTGCTGTTGTATATAATTTGCAATAGTATTCATCACAAAACTCTAATCTCTATTCGTACTGTACGTTTAGTTCCCAATTACAAACATATCAACTCGTTTTCCCCTCGGGCCATCATGATATAGTATGCACACAAGAATACCAAATACTATTCCTGCCTGTACCAAAATCAAAACATTCGGTCTAAAAAACCGTTCGTCGATATCGTTTTTCATGGCAAAGTCGCGATCTTCATCACAGAAAGAATTTTTATGAAATAACTTTTTACTGGTATTTAATAATTTAAACTTATCTTTTTAGTTAATTATGAGTATTTAAATATAAACAGAGTTTTATTTATTTAAGCCTAAAACTTGAGATTTTAGAAGTTTGGGACTTCAATTAAATAAGCAAATAATAAAAATACTTACATTACATATTCACGACGCATCTTATAATTCTTACTGTCTTGACTGATATAATCTAAGCCAGAATCGATTCTCTATAATATAATTTAAAGCCACTGCTCTTTGCGACAAAATAAAAGGTTTATTACAATCTAGCTAAGACGTAGCTTACGAATTGCTATAACTTTTTTTTAGTTTTGGCCCTTATGAAACTGAGGTGACCTTTTACTCTTCTTAAATGTTCTAATATAAATCAAAGCCACATAAACATAATAATATGACAATTACATATAACAATTTTATAAATATCGGAATAATTAAAAATTTATACATTTTTTTAACTATTACACCTTTTTTACTTGATTCAACAAAACCATAGGACAGAAATATGTTTAAAGAAATGAAATATATCCAAATAAGCTTTTTTTTGTCGGACACAACAAGGATTATTTTTTTATAAATATAACAAAGGCATATTTATAGTACAATACCGAATTTAAATATTACTCTTAATCAAATTTAACAAAAAAACATGCGATTCCTGTTAAAAACATACAATTAATTAAAATTTATTTATTAAACGTTAAACGACGGAATAAATTTCAAAAAAATAGTTGCTTCATCTGCCATTATTGAATTAGGATGAATTTTAATCGGTTTAAATATATTTGGAAAGAACATTTTCTGTTATTATTTAATTTAAATGCGATGGTGAACACCACAAAATATATATGTAGCTATTTCACAAATAATTGGAAGTACAAAGTTATTAAAATTGTATTAAAAATGTTATTTTAATATATTGAATATAAATTATATAATAAATAAATTTTTATTTTTGTAAAACTGATGACATTGGTGCGTGCATTAATATTTTACTCGCTCCTCTTGTAATAAATGGATAGTTGTATTTTTTAAGCGTAAAATGGGTGACACAAATTTATACTCTTGTCAAGTTTTAACACTCACAATGATTTAATTGTTTATAAAAGAGTTTTAAATACGTAACAAATGAAAATTATGTACAAAGTATGCGGCAAAAATTTCAAAAGCCTGGTTCCGTGACTAACGTGTGACTAAACTAAGACACATTTTAAATAGTTGTAAAGTATTACGTACGCATAAACCTTTTATATAACTTATTTGAAACGAAGATGTAATAAAAAATAGACTTGCCGAATATTTTAAATATATCGGTTGTTTGATATCACTGTAATATTTCATTTGATAATGGATTAATCTAAATATTGTTAACTCTAGAAAAATAGTTAACTCTTTAATCTTAACGCATTAATTCTTAATTAAAAAGCAAAGTTTAAAAAATAAAAAGAGAAAATTAAAATACAACCAATCCGCTTAGTAAAATATCTTCATAAACAATAAATTGTTTTATCTCTTTTTTAATTTCCTTCTTATAAAAGGTTTAGTTTTCTACAATTTTTGTGTTTATTAATATAATATTTTTTGTAGTTTCAAAATTAATAATATTTGTTTTATTAAGTATATGTCACGTCACTTAAGCAAAAATATTATAATTAAACGGATTATTTAATACAAAAAATAAATGCAATATATACCTATACTTTCCTTATTTTCGTAACTTTTTATGGTTGTCTTTAATTTTAAAAATCATAACGAATTGATATTTACATTTTTTCGTAAAGGCAACGTTACGTTTATGATTTCTTACTATTGTGTAATTTATATTTGTTTTATCCAAAATATTATTTTTATGACAAAAAAATACTTTCAAATATACTTAAGCGGAATTAAATTAAGTCAAGAAATCTGAGCTTGGGATAGAATTATGTTAAAAAATAATTTTACCAAAAAAAATATCAACAAATTAATTTTTACCTACAAAGATGAATTTCCACTCAGAGAAAAAGTTACCAGAAAGTTTAATGAATAGAATTAATAAGTTCTAGAACTTTATGAAACTATTATTATTTAAAGTTCTCACGATAAAGTGATGCAGTGCCCAGAAGGCGACCGCATAGATCTGTATGTCCGCGTCAACTCCAGTCTTCGTGAGCTGATGGTAAGCAGACCACCACTCAAGACACGCATGCGTAACATGACTCCTCCCCATAAAGTTTTCAGAACGAGATGTTACTATAACTTTGAAAAGTATATTAAAAAAACTCGAATATAATGTATGTACTATATGTGTCGCTAATAACCACTTCAACAAGTAAATGCAACCTCAAACAATTGAAAATCCATTTTTTACCGATTTGAAGACAGACCATCGTGACGACGATCTATACAAAGACGGAGAGGATATACCATAAAGTTTTATTCAGAATTTAGACCAACACAAATTAATTATTGTTAAATTAGAACATATGTATATAATCTATAGTTCTAATATTACGGTTATATTTAATGAAACTTCCTTAAATATCAAGAGCGAATGATAAAGATATAAGGCTCTTTATACATCCCTTCAGTTACATGGATTTATAATATTTAAGGCAAAATAAATCAATCGGCAACATGTATTGTAAAACAAACCTTGAAAAAACGAACACAAAAATTGTATTAATTATGATTGCTTTAAAATTAAATAGTTCATTCATCATCAAGTTTTATGTACCATTCATATTATGAAATATATTAAACTAAATCTAACTTCTTTTTCTTACTGTATCCTAATGTTACTCTTCAGTTTTAAACTACGGAACACGATGCATTTATACATCCTACTTCTAACTTTCTCTTAGAATGTCACATAATAAAGCACACACTAATGAAACATAGTTTTCCTAATTTACACGATAACACTTAATACAAATACGTCAACTCAATATTCAAACAAAAAATATACGGATACAAAAACCCATCTTGGGTAACAAAACTGTCAAGAGGGTAAAGGTATTTGTTTGAAAGATTATCCAGGGTCACAAAAAGGAGTGCACGCGTTGTTTGTCACGCTTGGGACCTAATCTGGGCCTCTTTACTGGCTCCACTGTATCTATCAAATAAACAATAGAAACAGGTAAAACTGAGTGGAAAAACTTGTACCTTATACAGTTTGGAAGAAGCGATATATTTTCTCACATTACATCGATAGGTCGGTAGGACTTCAAAGTGTTTTGTCACTCCTGACATAACAAACACGGTGAATTACAGCTAAACATTTTTCAATTTGCTTTCATTTAAATTATTAAATCAGAATTAGAATGACTTTTCTCGAAAAAACTTTAAACAATGAACCATAATTTGAAGGCTTATTTATAATAGGGCAATATATTTATTCATTTCGTAATTTAATAATTACCCATACAATATAAGTAAAAACATAAGCGAATAGAGGAAGTCAATATAAAATAACAGCCATCGTTGTAAACCGTTCAAACATTAAGGCTCCAAAGCATCGCTAAACTGAAAATATATACAATTTTATCCCTTGTAGTGACACCACGATCCCTTATTTTATGTGGAAGCTCCCTTTCTACAGATAACAGGCGTACATATGGATTTATTGACACCTTTTGTATCCTTATTATATATATAAACATATAATATAAAATCAAGATACATATGTAAATTTATACGCTTTTTATCCAGTATATATTAAACGGAGTATTAAGAGTTCTCTAAGTTTTTTTTTGCATTTTATTTATAAAACGAAGTCTCAATGTCAATTACTAATAATTCCATCCGTTTATATATCTATTAGTAGATGACAGAAATACGATATTATAATAATAAAAGGAAATATAATCCTTACAATTAAACAGATATGGTTATATTACAGCAAATGACTCTAAAATGTTCGAACATTTCAAACACATGTAACGTCGGTGTTTTAATGGAAACGGCGTATTTTTATGATTAAACGAATAAAAATGTACAGGTAAATATACCCTATTAACAGAAAAATAAATGAAGAAATAAGACAAATCAAATAAATATAACAAATTGCATTGCTTTACAAATTGCACTGCATTTATTATGCCAGTGACCCATTACTGATTGTACCAGATTGAATCACAAATCACCTTTACCTTCAGTTGTACTAACATTATAATTTAAAAAATACTTATAAAACGATGCATCTTTGAAATATGAATCAAATAGCAAATGTCAGCATTCTTATCTCACCTTTTAAAACTTTTGATTCGAGTTTAAAATCCCGAAAGATTCATTATTTCTAACATTTGAAAACATGTGGTTAAATTGTCGAACAGATCTCGAGAATTTACCCGAATTAAATCATTTAGTTAATTGCACCATACTTTTGCATACCGATCTTACTTCATATAAACTTAATTAAAACTTCTCCTAACAATTTCTTATAAAATTATTAAAATTAATAAAAAATATTATCGTTAAATATTTGAGATTACAACCGATAATTTCAATACCACTTACAACGGTATCGAAAAGATCAAAGCTTAGATTGTTTCTACATAAATAGACGATAATGAATCATTGACATTACAAAATCTCATCTCCTTCGATAAATTAAACCTCAAACTCCTTTAAAACTTGAGTTTAATATAAGTAATAAAATATTCATTATGATTTAAAGTCCGCAAATATGAACCTTAATATCATTTTATTAAAATAACATTTCTAATAGTTTTTCAATACCCTTTTTTCAGCTTATACATAAACTTATTTATTAGTGATTAGATTAAACAATATATTTATTCATAATATTATAACATTAGTTGGCATTAGAAATAAACCCAGCATGCTGTTCTAAAGACGATTAGATTATTTAAATAAATATGTCAGTTATGAAAGCAATTAAAAGTTTCGGCACTTGAGCAGTGTTGTATCCACGAACGTTTCCCGTAACATATGTAATATCCTATTATTTATTCTGCATATAATGTTATATCACACCAATTACTTCCCGCAATTTTACCTGTTTACCACCTTTTATATCCTTGTCTTTGCATTGATTGTAACACAAATGTAACCTTATTAATCCATTTAGTATATTTTCTTTGATATTATTACTTACTTAATTTAATAAATTAGTATTAGTTGTAGTAGTAACAGAATTTTAAAGTCTTAATACAATATAATTATTACCGAATTTACATAGATATTATGGTGTATGAAGGATCTAGCTACGTTCCACTGGTCAATGCTTGATCGCATCACGAAACCAAATCCATCAACACGTTGCGATTATATTAACATAGAGCTGCGATAAATAGACACGGCGTTATGCACATTTTACAATACTTTCTTTGTAAAGCGATAAACAAAGTCGAAAAATAATCTAGTTTTCACAAAGTTAATGCCACAGTTTCTATTAATTTTTATAGATCTTCTCATTTTATATATTTTTGGAGCTTTTATGTATGTTATTATATTTATGATCATAATTAAACGTATCTATTTTTCAAAAGGTATTAAACTGACCTCGAGTATTTGCAAAAAACTTTAACACGAAATAAAATTCAAGGATATAAAATAAATGACTAATGCATTATATAAGAATAAAACTTCCGATCGATATACCTATCAGTGACATTAAATAAATATATTTCAAAAAATCACCTAAAAGGTTTATATTATGTTAAAGTACGTGTCAGGGAAGATCGTTTGAGACAAAGAGCAAATGGTCTTCCTGATATTACAAAGTATTGCAATCTGTCATGGAATAAAAGAAATTATAGCGAGAAAGCCACGCAAATATCACAGATCATCGGAATATCACCGGTGCAGCGAACAAATTGATATTAATTGGCCTCGAAAAATATGTATGACCCATTAAAAATTCTGTCCAAAAAGCTATCCGCGTTAACATAAAAATGGAATAGTATAAAAAATTCTTTGATATATGTATACAGAAAGTTATATTTATGTTAGAAAAAAGACAATACTATTTATTAATAACAAATAGCTCTAAGTTAACTTTAGTTATAAAGATAAAACAAAATATTGTACCTATTTAAAATGTTAAAGAAAGATCTAGAACAACAAAAAGCCACTCACTTGTTTCTTACATCAGTGTAAACACTTAAAAGCCCGTAATGGAAGGTTTGTCTGTTAGAGAGGTGTGTTGTGTTGAATATGTGTGAATAACAACAATTACTAAATTATTAACAACAATTAAGGATTATTAACATTATAATATAATTCTATAAAATATTCATTCAAGATCGGAAACATTTGGTTAAAACGCTGTGTTTCTAAAGCACATAAAGATAGAGCATTCACGTCTTCCTGTGAACGCGGTCACGGAAAAGCAATCGAAACGTAAGATTTGAAATCATAACTTAGACCAAATATATGTATTTTCTAGCAAAATCCAAAAATATCGTTTTATTACAATAAATTTGATACAATAAACTAGTTCTTATTACATACATTGATGGTTTGAAATTCCCAACAAAAAAGTTAACTAAAATTATTTAAGTCCCATCTTAAGTACATCCTTATTCGAAATTATTGTTTGAAAATATCTATAATACGTTTTCGTTTAAAGTTCATGTAACATATTACCCAAATCAGCCATTATTTTATAATAGTTTATAACACGACTAATAAACTCGGAGTAATCTCCAAGCAAAGTTGCAGTCCATTGCGTGCGTCTATTTTCCACCACATGCATCAACACGCCCCAGTTCACGCTGTCTGCATGTGAGATAAATCCGATTTTATATCAAATGCTGAGAAGTTTGTATAACCACAAAATGTAGTTCCACTTTCCTTGTAAATTCTAAAAGAATTTAATGTAAAGGTTTTATTTATATAACATTTGGGATTATAATTGTTTCTAAAAACATATTTTTTCTACATTTAGTTTTGTTATACCAAAATTTGTATAAAAAATATCATACATAATTAGAATATAATTCCTCAAAAGGTAATATCATTAATTATAATTTAATGTTTTAAAAAAACCGTAACAAATCAATCTGCAACATCTAAATTATAGTTAATAAAGGCCAAAAAAAAATTTACCAAATAAATTATCGCTCTTTACTCTAATCTATGACTATAGAATAAAATTTAATATAATATCTATACTAAATAAACTTTAAAGAGTTTTAAAACGGAAATCATTATCAATGATTTTAAACTTACATTTTAGAAGAACAAGATAATGATCTTGATACAACGGTACCTAAAATTAAAACATTTTTATGTTAAAGTCACATTAAGTAAGTATCTAAATTTGTTCCATTTAAACCTTACAACATATATAAGATAGGTTCATTTATTATCAAAAGTCAATTGTTACCTGAAATAGAATAATACACAATGCTATAACAATACAAATATTCAACATTAAACATACGAATATGAAAAACAATAACGATGTCCAATTTGCAGTAAATCAAAACAAGAGTAAAAATATTCAGCATCCAGAGTTGATATTTTTTTTTAATTTGATAAAAAAATAATATCATTTCTGATACAAATACATTTCAGTGTTCGTTGATATTACTAATTAATAATTATAGTGACGAACTGTTAACGAAGTTATGACGAACTCAATAAAACTTAAATTCTTATTTCGTACCAGATAATCCTAATACAAACATAACAAAAATATTTCTTACCATACCCCATAACAATTTAAGGAGGTATCGATCTAATAAAAATCTTGAAAACACAATTTTTCTAACACCATGAAAACCAAAAGTGGTTAAAATCTTTTGCAACCGCTGCCAAAATTTCTATAACATAAGTACGCCAATACACGAACGCGATAAAATATATATATTTAATATAAGAACATAAAAAAATTAAGTCAATTTAACCTAATCAAACGTCCAAGCTATTTTTTAATAGCCACAAAGAGAAAGACTATTATAGCCCTTATCTATGTATAAATACTAAAAAGACCGCATAGCTAATAGAATATTTCATTTCCTGAGACTTATAAAGCGACTTTAATAAATCAAATGAACATAACTATTCTGAATGTGTTTTTAAATGAATGCGAATGAATGCGCAATGAATTGTATATGTATTGCACCTGGCATTAGCTCGTTTACTCAATCGCACATTTGTTTGACAAATTATTAAACTGCCGAGACTGATTTATTGAATAGTATAAAAAAAATTCTGAAATTTTGTAACCACGAAAGTAGTATAAACTTTTATTACTACTCATATTATTTTAAAAATTCTCATTTTTTACTCACCAAATTTGTAGGCTTCTAAATAGTCTAGTTCTAATTCTAACTTTCTCAAAATCATATTTGTATTTAATAACGGTCTTAAAAATATTAGAATAAAATCAGGTTTATCGTTTTGTGTGCCTCCTTAAAAAAATTAACAAAGACAAAATATCAAGGCTGTTAATCAATTTTATCTATTATTTTCATAAATACATGATATTTTAATACGAAACACCACGAACCGGATTCGTATAGGAGATAAATGTCCAACAGTAAAATGAAATACAGACAGTCATTTATAAAATACTCGGCTTGAAATATGTGGCAATGAATTTCTTTGATAGGATACCATATCCGCCGTGTAATAGGCAAAAAGGTTAACCCTAAGATGTTGCTTTAGACACATGAATATTTGCATCTATTAATTCTTACAATAGACAAGTTATATTAATGTTAAAATTAATATTGTATGTATTTTATTAAAAATAAAGTTCGATAACAATTTTCTAAACTTTACTAAATAAATCTTAAACGATATACTTTTACATAAGGAAGCTCGTTGTACCTAAAAATTGTCAATGAATAATTAATTTAAACCAAAAAAAAGTTGTTCTGAGTGAAGAAAACAATTAAATGGTTTTCATAAAAGCCGTGTTGTATTTCTATTTTAAATGACAAATCAATATTCAGCGATGCAAAGTGACCAACACAAAGATATGAGGGATTCAGAGGGGCTGGAATCTGCCGTATGGAATGTGTTAAGCGCTTTTCGATTTCACGGGTTCGTTGCAAACAGTTTGTTCTCACAGTAAAATTAAACTCCAGAGAATATGACTTTACCCTTTGCGCAAATATATATTTAGATTTATCCATTTATATTTCTCGTATTACAATATTAATATAAAAAATATAGGACAGAAAATATTAAATTAAACTTGCTTCAAACGCCACGAGCGGTCGGCAAAATGAAATAACGAATAAGAAATAGGTCTTCTGAATAGCAAATATTATGATTTGTATTTGTTATTTATGTTGCACTATTACACTAATGTTTAATTTTAAATATTCACGGTACTATAGTAACAAAAAATGCATTATATGTAGGTATAGTAAGAATAACAAAAAAAATTAAAACCAGAATAAACGAGCATATTTTTACTAATAATAAATATATAAAATATTCGTATAGATTAATTTTTATATTGGTTCCTTTACGTAACAAAACGTACCGTCAATTCTCTGTCGATAATTAAAAGCAAACAGGACTAGAGAAAAAATTGCTATCTAGAGACATATTTTAAATTATCGAAGATTAAGTCTTTATTAATTAAAATTTATACTTAAAAATTATAGAGGACGCACCGGGCTTAATTGAAAATAAATATTTGACATAAATCCCTGCTTTATTTTATTAGACAACATTTCAATTCAAATTATATATTTTTTTCTATGACAATGTTTACAGACAGTCTATATAAGTCAACATAGAAAATATAAAATATTATTGATAAATATTTTTAAATCTCATTAACTACAGATACTTAAAATTCCTATTACATTCGTTACAATGTAAAAGTCGAAAACTACTATTACATTGAAAATGTTGGTAATATACGAAAAATCTCGTAATGCCTTAAGGCGGGGCAAAGGTCTATTTACTGCCGATGGGTTAAGAGCTTAACCCGCTAGACTGAAATACGACCAGAAACATTCAGGTTCTATTAAACTAAGTATATTTATTTTAAACAGTAAGCTGAAACATCCACTGTCTTTCATTTAGATTTTTATTTGTATTAAATTAGAGCGACTTATAAACATTTTATCGCGAGCATCTAAAAATGATATAGTAAAAATTCAACGTTGGTATTTGGTAAGGGAAAATAAAATAAAAATTAAGGTACATTGATATTAAAGCGGAAAGAAAAGAGAATAACAGGCGAAGAATGTTCAATAAAAGCAATCAGTGGTGGCCCTGCCGCGATCGTACATGATTGCTTTTCACGGAAACGTCCAATTTTGACCGTATTTACAAACTATCTGCTACTGACTGCGGATATAACCCAACTTGTGGAACAATAATTTTATTATTAAATTTCTCTTGCTGAATATGGTTATGTCCTTAAAAGTCTTAAAAGTGTTAACGCGTTTGCAAATTACCTACCAACCTATTCTATTAATTTCTAATTTAAGACAAAGTTTGTATTGTTTTATTCAAAGTTTTTTTATTTATTACTTTGTCCTCTTAATAAGTAATTAATTAAATAATTTATTTAATTGTAATTGCTGGATTTTTATTCGTTTCGTTTAACATAGATTAAATCCTTTTTCATATTTGAATGCATTTTTATATAATTATCATTCTAATGAGGAACTTATTACATTCTCATATATATGTCCCTATTTCATTAATCTATTCAGTTAATATATAAAATACGTAAATGATAAAAAATATTCATAACAATTTCAAATTAATAAAAGTTTTATTGTAAGGCAGATCTCTTCAGACGCACCGCTATCGATGACCACTTGAAGTAATTGCCGTCGTAATGGATATTTGCATATATAGAGGGTATTTTTTATAATGTAAATTGAAGCATATATAAAAAAGCTGAAATAATAATTATTTTCTATAATTTATTGACAATACAGACTTTAATAGTATTCATGTGGATTCAAATTCAGAGCAACTCGTAATACATACTTATAACTTTTCGTATGAAATTGAACTTATTAACAATTCTGTACTTATAATTCTGTAAAATTAAGGTCCTTTTTGGATGTACTTTAAAATAGAAATGTTGATTCTTGTTATCTTTTAAACTTATAAAGCCTTTGAGGAGAAATTCTAAGTAAAATACTACACACTCTGTAGTTATACGTTAGCGGTTTCTTTATCAGTTTCTCAACATAATTTACTTTTCAACATTAAAATGTACTAGACATTTTATTCGAATTTTTATAATTTTTGTGTATAGCTTCTAAATCGTTTATAAAATTTTAAAAGTATTTTCAAATATAATAATTATTTATATTTTTTTAAACTTACAATATTTTAATAAACACCATTTAAATATACATATATTCTAAGAATCCCAACGTATTAAAAAGCAAAAGAAATTTAAAAAACCTATGTAACCTGATACGTCACTTCAAAAATATCTGAGTCACCGGAGAGTACCTTATTGCCTCATGTCCAACAAACGACCAATTTGTCTATCCGACTGCTGTCACCCTTTTTTATCTTTGCAAATGATGGTAAGATATAAATATGTTATTCGCAAAAGAAAACATTTAAAACATTTTATATTACTAGGTATGCATAAAAGTTCGGTTTCAAAACTATTTTCATAATTCAGGCCTTTTTGACCTAGCTAATATTTAAATCTAAATCACTTTCCATCGGTATTTTTTTTATTTAAAACCGCTAATTTTTGATATCCTTCAGTTACGAAGCAGTTAATTCTTTTAACTTTATAGAATAATAATAGGACTTAAAATATGACAATTATTATTAAATTAAAAGCAAACCGTATCCCTCAATCGAAACCTCGCCTGTTTTTGAAATCTATTTCAACGATTCATCAACTTTTAACAAACATTTCATATTTTTATTTCCAACTGGAACGTCAACCGAACAAGGGTAGGAATTTTAAATGTCTTCACGTTCCGTGCCGAGTCATTTTCTGTGATAAAAAGGACCCTCGTCCGATCAAAACAGACAAAATATTTTTTTCACAAAAACATTTATATTTCATATAACAAATTTCACCCTTCACATATTTTATACTAAAATATGGATGCTTTAGCAGTTCATATTTTTAGAGAGTATTTAGGTGATAAAATAGTCTCATTCAAGTATCTTGGATGTTTAAAACCTGATTAATCCATGCATTATAACGCAGTCCGAGTCAAACTGAAAGAACAAAAGTCAATTGCCGCTTATGCGTATTTGTGTGATAACTAGAGGCCCGTTAACACAATCATACAGTGACCCACATCTGACATATGTGATCGAGTGAGTGATAGTAATAGTGGCTTATTGACCTCCAATCAAAACATTAAAATAAATCTGCCCTCCGAAATTGTATTGTAATCACAACACAAATGTAATGTTTAGCTTAAAGGTAGATTTATATACATATGTATGTATATAAATTCCCTTAAATTAAGAATTAAGGTAGTCCCATTCGCCCATGTAAAATCTTACTCGATTTGGTATTTGTTTTAAGTTGTATTGATCATCAGTCGAAAAGATCTTACACTAAAATGCTCCCTTAAAACGAATGCAGTGGCGTTTTTGATTAAATAATATTATTGCTATTCTTAAAATTAAGGCGTTGTTCGAATTAATCTTTAATCAAACGCAGTCTACAAATAAATTTCTAAATTATGTTAAATATTATAAGTAGCCGCTAAAAGTATTTATTTTATATTTTTTTAGCATCTGTGAATTTCAACCTGAATGCTTCTCAATTCATGATACAAACATTACATCCTATTCTATAAAACGTTAATACATTAATATATAAAAAAAAAAACAATACAAGTCCTTCCTAGGTTCGAAGAAGAAGTACCTCTTATCAAAGAAAATAAAAGATAATTCTAAAAGTTCCATCGAGAGAAATCTATAAATAGCCCCAACCATTGAATATGTTACATAATCTGTGTTCTATTTAATAGAATAAATAAAGAAAGTATGGAATTTTATACAAGTTTTGTTACGAATGACTCACAAAAAACGGGTTACAATTTTATCATCGACTTTAGAATGTCCAACAACAATCTACGATTGCAAAACATATAGTTATTTATTAGATTAAAATAAAGTGAGCTACAATACAAACCTCAGTAAATATTTATATTAGTACATGAATAGTTTCACAAAAACAATATATTTTTAAATTTTTGACAATATAATTCGTTACCTTAGTAAAAAATTCTAGAAAAGATTCTTAAAAATGTTTTAAAATAAAGCACCACAGCAGTGAATTATAATTTAAAAATTCAATATAAAATTTAAGATACTAAGAAGAAATTAATATATTCAGCAATCTTTCATTATAAAGGTTTATCTCCGGGCATAATTAAAAATTACAGATATGTTAAGGCTTGTTCACACGACGGACTATCGGCATCGTACCTCTCCTGTAAATGGACTATAAAAGTACTTCATAAGACATTTTCAATTGAATATCACATTCATACAATAAACTTGAAAAACAAATGCAATTTTATTTAAAATATTCATTCGTTATTAACTTCATTAAAGAAGTTGATCTACTTATTAGATAATACAATTAACTTGCCACAGCACCACAAAATGACTCTATGTACCTATATATGTATGTATATCAATTCCATCGACTGTCTGATTTCCAAATATATTCTTATCAATGTTATATGCCGCTAGCGGATTTTGAGTTAAAATAAAGTGTTTAGGGTTGTCACTAAAGATTAGATTTCAATTCTTTTACATTATTTATTTGTGCGTCGGCCTCCAGACCGGATATATTTTTGTTTTCGCGTACTTTAAAAGAGCGTAGTGATGATAGAGCTTACGGTTCCTTGGGAAACCAACATCCCCAAAGACCATACCATTAAGGTCAAAAAATATTACGAGCTCACAAACGAACTCACTCGAAATAGGTTCGTAGTAGATTTGTACGCGGTAGAAGTGGGAGCGAGAGGTATAACAGCGAAATCTCTTTACAACCTACTAAAAGACTTGGGTTTGTCCAGAACTCACATTAATGCATTCTTGGAACGTACATCGAAAGCAGCCCTAGTAGGCTCTTTTCAAATTTGGTTAGGTAGGGAGAGGAGCTTGGACAGTGGAGATGAGCGCATAACGCGCGTTAGTTAAGGGGCCCCTTAAACCTACACTTGGGTCGCAAGTCCCACGCACTGTTGAAGCTCCTCTCCCTGCAACGCGATGGACCCGGCACCCGCACAGTGAATCCATGGAATGCTGAGAAGCAGTGGCGGCTGTACCTTAAGTGCACTCGTGCGCTGAACCACCAATTCAAAAGATTTAAAAATTACAAAATATTATTTCATCTTTATTTTTAAATTAACATTTTAATATTTATATTTTAAACATACAAAATCGTTAAATTTCCAATTATGGTCAAAAAGTTTGAGCGCTTTACTAAACTCATATCGTGCGCTTCGGCGAGTGCACGAGGACTGCTAATACATCTTGTATGAGATACGCATTAATACGCCTGACGCGTGAGACAAAAGATAGTTCATAGAAATGTACCGAGTATGAGTCGGTTCTCGAGCGCCGCACGAAGCGGCCGAAGATTACCGAGAGCACCCGATGTATGACGAATTGAAATTGAAAAGAATCAAAACTTTTCTCCGAAATACCATGCACTTCCTAAATGCACTTTCTGTGCGTAGTATTGAAAAAAATATTTTTTTAAATTATAATTATACAAACAATATCCGATTTTAATAAAAAGGTGATTGAACATTTTGCTTCAGAAAAATAAACATATTTATTGTCAATTGTTGTGTGGTTGCATTTTCTATTTTTAATATTTTAGTAAAGACTAAAGTGCACCACCAGTTCGATAACCCACCAGCCGCCACTGCTGAGAAGTTTCGTTTTTCGTCTCGTCTAAAATGATTTAGGAAGGCTAATCCCTAGAGACCAATCTCTAGTTTGTATACTCAGAAGAGTAAGGGCTATAAGGGCTATATATAAGTCACAAACTTTTTCCTTTTCCTATAATCTTTACTTTATTCGTACTCTATACGTTATTCGTTTTCTACTTTATTAATTAAATTTAAATTTTCTTTAACTCTTGTATTATTATATAAATCAGAAAACAACTAAATTATTCATGATATTTGAATCCATTAACCATATGATAATAATTTAACATATAATTAAATAGTTGACTTAGTTTTGCTACACACGTTACAATCCCCAGTGACGGTACTTAACATTTGATGACTAACGAAAGGGAGGAGGTTTTTTTAACGCGATTAAAAATTCAGGAAGCATATATGGACATTATATCAATATTAATAAGAATAAAAAACAATACATCTGTGTGTCCAAGGTTATGTATTAAATTATATAATACAACACTTTGTATTCCATTCGCAATATAATATCTGAACTTAATGAAGTTCCATATTATATACCTGTCCGAAATTTGACAATATTATTCGTTAATCAAGTCGCACATGACATCAAATCTAAAGATAATTCTTATGAAAAAACTAAGTATTACATAAATGTATATTTAAAAATTCAACGTGCGTGCTGATTCATTAAGTGATAGTGAAGAATTATTTATTTTTGTATTCTCATAACATTTTTATATTGTGAAAATATTATTAAATATATAGGATAGCATATTTTATTCAATAAGGATATTTAAATCTTAATGCACACATAAATGAACCAGAGTTATATTGTTTTTATTATATCTCATTTTTCATTTAAACAATTTAGATATTACGTATGTAAAATGAAATATTTTAAGAAAATATTTATTATATAACAATTCCTACCACTTCATACATTTTAAGTTATCTTTTTAACACATGAACATGAAATCGTAAAGTTAACATAGAAATGTGAAAAAGTTAACTTGGTATACAATATTTGTAGTATTTTGCATTTCTAATATAACAAACATTATTACCAATAAAACAAATAAAGTTACATTTTTGGACAGCTTGATATGAAATAAAAAGTAATTGGCGATTAATATCCAAGCATTAAATCCCTATGTATATTATGAAATGTTTTTTTAAGAATTTTTTTAAGTCAAATGTGTTTATGTGAGATTCACCAACCTCAGGGCCTGGATGGCTTGCCTTTGTTAGTTACTTCTCGTTATTTTCTTTCGTTACTTTAATAATTTTTAGTATCTATATTTTTTTCAATATATTTTTATTATTTTATAATTATAATAAAGCAATCAGAAAGCAACAGATAAGATGTTAGAAATGTTATAAAATAATACATATATGGTATAAAAAATTGTGAAAGTAAAACCGCAGGTACAGGCATGTTAAAAAAGATATAGCATTTCTTAAAATGAACACCACTGCATAATGAGTAGTTAGAAAGCAAAACCGCGAACACGAGGCAATAAAAACGTTATTCTGAAAAAAATCATACGAAATGAAGTATGTATGTAAAAATTTAAAACAACATGACAAAAATGCATTGATATGAAAAAATATTTGTACCTGAGGTCAGTAAGTACAATTGTATGTCTCGGTAGCTTGCTTATTAGGTTGAATTATATTCAAGATAAAAGTCAAACCAATTTATTAAGGAATGATTTTATTAAGGAATTACTAATTAAAAAAATTGTCAGTGCGTAATCGTTTGTATTGTGGCAAATACACACTTTAACATTATATTCATATCTTTATACAAACTTTAAATATAATAACAATCTAAGATATCATTACATAATAATTAGAAAATGTACAGACAAACTTCCTTAATTTTATATCTAGTTCAATATTATCTAGGCCTAATTTCTAAAACAATGATGAAAGAACTCCTAAATCAATTGCTTGAAAGTTGGAATACAATATACCTAAAAGTTAACATCAAATTTTACAAAATAAAAATTTGCCTATTAGAAATGACTGCGATTCACAAAAACAGATGCTTTTTTATCATAACATGCGTGTTGTTTACGCTAACATTCCATAATACATAGTTTCTGTAACTCGTAATTCATTAGCAGCGATGCATAACATGTGAAAGCTTCACCATTTCACTAAACGTACGCTAAAATAAAGTTATTATATCTTATGTTTTAATCAAATAATAAGTTACCTCATATTTATTATACTTACATATATATAGTGTGTTTTAAAAAATAAAATATAAAGTGTAATGTTTAAATGTAACGTCTTTAATTCGCACAACATGCGCAGACGCATTTGTACTTAAAAAATGAGCAAACAACGCCCCAGACGTATCGACTCAATTGATCACAACGCATCAAATTGAGTCACCTGAATAATTTCTTTTATTTGTGTAGAATAACATCCGATATATATTATATTAAAAAGGTTTTGAACTAAATCAAACTATGTATTAATGTTAGAAATTAAACACAAATAGTTAACAACCATATCATTTACTGAGCACTTAATTATTTATATTTACACTCTTACATTTATGACGATTACAGCTTCAAATCATGATAACCTATCAACTCTACTGGCTGACTGACTGAAGATTGCCGAGTGACTTCATGAATAGTTTTTACAAATAAAAAACGAGAATATATTGCAACAAAACAAACAGATAGACAACGGAAATTACAAATTTTGTTTGATAATATCAAATCTTTTTAAGTACGAAATCCAATTAAAATTAATTTCATTGTTCGTAACTATAAGATTTAGGTCTAGTATCGCGTGTTCTAGGCAGTGTTCGTTTAAAGTTTGGCGTACATCTTAAAGTATATTACACTAAAATATTGAAACACTATCACAAAATCATCACACACATATCACATCGAAAACTTTCATCACAATACTTAAGCGTGAAAATACAACGTATTTAATACAAATTCTCAATATATATATTATATTGAGAATTCGTAATAGATTCGATGGAATGGGCAAAAGAGGCGGATATTCATTTCGTTACTTCATCTTTTATATACTATGTATAGATCAGCCCATTCTCATGATGTTGCGACGTCGAAGCAGTCGCTCCATGGCGTAGAACACGCGGTCTGACCCTCAGTAGGGACAAACTATCCCTCCAGCTCCCGGGAAAGCAGCGGCATCCGGATAATGTACTCTACAGATTTCCTTGAATGTCTTTCCTTGCCTCGGTGGCCGCTCCACGTGTTTGTAGCCACTATAACCATTGTTGTAACCGTTGTTGTAGCCATAATTGTATCCATAGTTCCCGTAGCCACTGTAACCGTATGATCGTCTGCCATTGCCATTGATAGCATCGTATATAGCGTCGAAGAATGGTGCAGCTTCAACTGCAACCAGAGCTACTAGCATGATGAAAAGTAAGACGCGAATCGAAGACATCTCGGAAGGGAATTAAGTGACAATTGTATCAATTCGGTTGACGGTCAATGCGTCCTCGTCGTACGGAAACACTCGGCGGTGGTTAAATCGCGAATGGTGCCGGGTGATCATATCCCCCGCTTATATACCGACCTCGGATCATCTGGGTGAAGATAAACAATGCGCACGCGTCGGGTTCACGGTCTTATAGGGAATTATTGAAGTAAACACTTATTATAGACATATTATTAAGACTAAATTAAAAAAAAAATAAGTCTTGTACACATGGGATTAAATGAGATAGTCACTCTTTAGAATAAGCGATGATACATTTTCAGAACGTCAAGTTATTAATGGATTGTCCATTTTCTATGAAAACTACAGATTCCAAGTAAACGGTTTTCCTCTTATAACAATATAATCGCATTATATTAATTACAATATTATGCAATTAGTCATGTTCCAGAAATAATGTGTCCGTGAAATATCTTGTTAATTTTATGCTTATTAATAGTTAATTTGAAATTATTCTCTGTCTTATAATGATTTTATTAATTAAAAGATTTTTTAAATCAGTAATAACTTAATTCGAAGCATAAAGTATAAAGAATTGTTATATTTTTTGGTTACATAGTTAAGGATATATCTTAATATTAAAATATAATTTGAATTTTCTATTAAAGTTCAGATTTATATGTAGAAGTCAAAAAAAATTACGAAATATGAGCTCAAGACTTGTATAGTTTTAATTGAAATAAAAATGCTGAAATTTTATTTACGGTGATTCTCCAAAACAAAAGAATTTCAAAATTATAAACTTTTGCAATCTTTTTTCCATCATTACATCTATATTACCTAAAATATTCATTCTGACATATATATTATTGGTCTATAAGCTACATGCCATTTAAAATATAAGCGGGAAGTATAAAATAAAAAATATATCATTGTTCATCCTGAATGAAAGTAAACTCCCAACAACTATTAAGACGTCGAGTCAAGTTCAATCGCAAACAGTGCGTTGAACTGTGACCGTGAAGGCTGTATATCAACTTGTTGAGTGACACATATGGAAAGACATTCAGGTTATTTTATCTTAAAATAATTACAAATTATAGTAATCATTGAAGCCTTCACAATAATGTCAACATCGTAATTATGATCAGCAATCAGTCAATGACAAAGCTTTGTCATTTATCTCCTGCTTAAAATCCATTGGAATTTCTGTACAAAAAAACATCGTATAAAATTTCTATTAAAACTTCAATATAATAATGTTGTTTTGTTAACAGTCGCTTGGATTCCACATCAGTTATAACAGAAACAATGGAATGAAATGAGTTTTATGAAGCTCAATCATGTGAGATATCTATATTGTTCGCTCGCTATTTCTTTTTGGACAGTCTCGGACAAATGTCGCTTTAAAGATTGCAGACGTCAACAAAAAAAACTCTCACTGAGTATAAAAATATATACAATATGAACTTTTTAGTAAGTTTTATGTATTAAAGGAGTATAATTTATAATATTATACAACATTGATTTATTGATGTCATTGAAGTATGTAGCGGCTATTGAATTTAATAAGTAACTAAAGAGAATTGAGTAATATATAATCTTACAGAAATCAATGTCCGCAACCACAAACAATCTCCCAATAGATTGATATAGTATCTGATATGTTTCTACATAAGGATAGGAAAAATACAGTGGTTTTATTAAATCTTGCTCTAAAAAGCATATTAGGGTTAGCTATGTAATATTTATGGCGCAATTTACAACAAAATTAATACAGTAATGAAAAATATAGACGTTATCAAAAATTATCATTGCATATTAATGAATCTGTAAATAACAGTAAAAAAAAAATCTGTTTAAGAAAGTTGAATAATTTTCTATATTGATATATTATATTGCATTTTTAGTTATTTTTTAAGTACTTGAAATATAGGAAGGTAAATTTCATACATATATTTTAGTATCGGTCTTTTAACGTATTGTATGGCTCGCTCGGAGTCAAAGTTTAATATTGGACATCGCAGCATTTATGCACCTGCATAAGATATTGTTGGGAAATTTATAAACTTCCTGCAACAACATTGTTGTTCAACTATAAATCTAATGTTACATTAGAATTATATACAGATTTTTCAATAAAATACTATCTATTCACAAAGTATATACATAGTACATTATAGACCCGACGATTGATCAATTAAACCTGAAAAAACTAAATTAAATTGCTCCTAAATTCGTATAACATTTTAATATTTAAATTGCAAGCAAATTCAGAGGTCATTTGAGCTTTTGTTTCAAAATATCACATCACTTGTTACAATGGTATAGAACCAGTTAGATTATTTGGTTAGGATAAACGAAGGCTCGGAGCTAACAAAAAGGGGCAATAACTTAACGTATTAGAGTCCCCTGTTAAAATATACTAACTAATAATATTTTTCATAATCTATATAAAAAAAAGTACATCACCTTTCTTAAACATCGATTTTACCTTATACCCTTAACTTTTTTGACTTGTGTTTTCAATTTTAAATTCAGTTGAGAGCTCAAGAACATGACTTGATCTTAAAACTTTCGACTTCCCGAGTTTGTTTTCTATTAATAATTTATACGTTCTCTTTTTGGATTCATTGAATATATTTATGACAAATCTTTATACTCTAATCAGATATACTATTTGCAAACAAAGTTCTAATTTAAATTCATCTCTAATATTGCATCCATGGCATAATTAATCAACAATTAAATGTTATATCTATAATCTTGACACAACTAATGATCTAACGCAGTCTTTTGTTCTTACTTTTAATATGTAAATGCATATTATGTACTCCATAAAGTTTATCACGTAGACCATAGTGATATTATAGACAAGCTTGACGGTTACCCGTCATTTTAATAAGAATTTGATTTGAAGTAAGAATGGCAAAAAATCTTTTAATTTCAATATAATTTTTAAGTTTTAACAAATGTATTTGATGCACGAAAATACTATAGGCAGAATTTAATTATAGAGTATCTCATAAGAAATGCTTTAATAACAATAAAAAGGCATTATTTTATACGTTGTAAACAGTAGGTACATGATTTAAATTATCACTGTTGGAATTCATAAATGATTTTATATACAAATTCAAAGAAGTAATTAAATAAAATATTTTTTTCAAGTAGAAATAGATCGTTCAATTGAAATAGAAATTTATATATAAAAGGCATTTATGGTATAAAATGCTCAATCAGAAAGCCAGAACATTGCTTATACTTAATAAGACTAAATATTTATAAATACAGAGTCTAATATAACTTCATTTGTTCATTAGACATTTAATATTTATGTGAATAATTAATCTCCACTTGATATTTTCAGGTTAATAGAAGTTTATAATATGTATTATATGTATTTTGAAATATCAACTTTTATAAATCTAGGAATACATTACATACATAAAGTTATATATATAAAATAATATCAAATATTTATAAATATATACAATTACAACTTATTTTTTCAATGCTTTAAAGCTTTTTATTAATGTTTAAGTTTACAGAGGAACATAATTTCGTGATATTTACCTAGTCGTGATGTCATGTCGTGATCACAAAAATAATATTCCGCTCTTAAAATAAGTTTCACTTGGATTTAATTTTAAAAAAGGATTAAAGAAAGATAAATAATTTCTATCTAAAATAAATGATCTGTAACTATTTTTAATATTAAAAGATTTTTGTTTTTACTAGGATGGTGAAAGACTAAGTAAAAATAGGAAAAACTATACTCTTGCCTAGTGAGAGCGCCTTTAAAATAAAAAACTAAGATCTTTGAAATGTCCTTATATATCACACATACAAATAATTCTATTTATAATAAGAAATAAATAACTTTAATTAAGAATGTAGATAATAATTTAATATGAAAAAGAAAGGAGGATACTTAAAACGTATCTATAACAATCGTATAAGCCGCAAATAACATTGATTTATTCGTTTCTCTCGCTTGATTTATGATATGCTACCTGTTATATGTTGATTCATATCTGATTTAGTAGTAAAGTAATATACAACGCCATTCTAACATCAAACAAAACTAGTTTTTCCCGCGTCTATACACGTTCGTGTAAAGTAACCAAAAAACATTTTAGAACAACGTGGTCGGAATATTAATTATTAGGTTGTAGGGTAAATGTTAAATTGGAGTATTTTTTTTTTACTAAAATAAACTATGAATTTTATATATTTTTGTATGAATTAAGTTTATTATATTCTATGAAGACACAAGAATATAGTATTTAATTTAACATATAGTCACATCTCGTCCTTCATAAGCAATTTATTTCTTATGAACAATTTATTCATTGTTCTCAACCTAGTGTAAACTGGAACAATAAATTGAATTTTAATTGAATTATCTCGTTTCTTCCATACATTTATATTATTTATATCATTATTTTTTCAATCAATATCTTTCAATTGATTAGAAAAATACTCAAAGTAATCAAAATTATTGTTTTTTATTCGATATGCTTTGGATTATGCAAAGATGACGTACCATTTTTTTATTATACCTATCATTAATTCAATCGTCATCAAATTGATGAATTAAAAGTATATTCTTGTATAGACAAGGAAATTGTCATAGATATATTTTATGATCGTACAGCTTGAGATTGACGAGCGCAGCTTAGATAGCATTAAATCTAGTGCTGGTCTAAATAAGCTTGTCCACATCAGCCTCTAGAAGCATTTGATGACTGTAGTGCAAGCAGAATGGGCCGTAAAGCAAAGTGGGCATTATTACGTATAAACACTAATGCCCATAGCTCAAAGCAAAGGTTAGATATAACAGCTTTTATCTTTATGGCTTTGTGATTACTAGAACTGTCCTAATCTTTATACCACTGAGTGGAATTCGATAACTTTAAAGTTTAAACAATAGCTAAATTAACTTCTTCTATTTTTATATTATGGTATTAAGATGTTTTATTGAATTAGTTGAAGGAATAAAATCGATGGGCATATGTTTTTTGTTTATGTACAAATTTTATATAAAATACACAAATAATATGTAAAAAACGCATGTGTTACAGTCGCCTGTTGCAGTGACGTGACAGTCACTGTCACACTGTCAGATTGACATAAGCTTGAAAAAAACTGCATTCAATTCTATCGTTTTTATTTACAAAACATTTTCAATATATTTTATTTAATGATACATTACCTTATCTTTTTTAAACTTTTCAAAAACTTTATTTTTTTAATTATCAACATATTTTAATACTCAATATTTAATAATATTCAGGCAGGATATAAAAATTTCATTAATCAACTATTTTTATTTTAAAAGTACAGGAAAGTAAAAATATTTACAAAAAGATCTTCATGTAATGAAGCAGATTTATTAGAATCTTGTGTTTTATATCATATTATAAACAAAACAGGACTTGTGAATTTACGAATATACAGCTATTCTTCCCCATATTTACTTTTCATTTTATTTATGTAAATTGTTTACGTTTTAAAACTCTCAAGGAAAAGAAATTTGTTTTCGTCAATGGGATTAAATGAAAATTGTTCAATGAACTGGATGACAACTCTGGTTCTATAATTTTTGTGTGAAATATAATAAAATTAATTTTTTTATATAGAGAAAACAGTAAATACAGCTAGTGACCGAAAATTAGGTTTTAATTTTTAAATTTATATGTTATTATTATTATATATTTAACAAAACCTCAATCACAAATAACTTTAAGTATATTACAGTCCAGGGACACAAAATCTTTGAACTTTCGAGGTTTTAGCTTCTTTTAAGAACTTAAATAACAGCTATTACGCATAAGTTCTAGAAGATATAAAATTTAAACTACATTACTTAAGGTAAATTTATTATATAGATGACTGTAACTATTATCCTGTATACTAGAATATTCGATCTGGGAGAGTCCCTGACATGACTCAAGGGGAATTATCCGGTTTCATCATTAAAATACTTTGGTGTGGTGACTTATATCTTATTGTGAATTCTAAATGTGATTAAGTCTGATTATTCGTTACTTTTTAAAGTACTTTATATATTGTATATGGTGTAAATCATATTTATATGGTGTAAATCATTAGTTTTTACACACATATTTCTTTATATTTAGAATAAAGTATGAGTAATAACGTCGTATCAATCTTACAGCTGATTCCCGACAAACCATGACCGTCTGTGAGGACAATTCATCCGCGAACTTGAACCATTTAAGAGAAACGTCTTTATACCAACGGAAAAACACATTTAACACCATTGCCAAACGTATTTCTGCATCAATCATTTTAACGGCCTCTGTTCTAATCACCAAATTCGCTCTAATGCGACCCGAATGACCTTTGTGATAAATAATATTACAAATGCGCGTCAATGTCGCTTTTGAGGTCGATATCTGAATCATAACTCAATCTTCTTCATTTCATCTCCCCTGTCGGCCATCTTGTTTAGCTTGACAGCTTAAGAAGAAATATAAAAATCTGTAGTACACGAAACATCCACTGGAACTTCACGTAAGAACAGCTATTATATATCTTTTTGCTTTAAATTCGAAAAATAATAAGGTCAATATTATTTTTCTTTATAATTTAAAACGCCATATTTATTTGATCACCCCAAGCCCTTGATCCGACATCGTAATTCCAATGAAACATTATCTTTTAATAAATATGAGATAACAAGTAATGCAATAACAAAATAATACAAGGAAATATAAAAAAATAATAATTTAATTATTTTCATACTAATTCATTTTTAGGATATACATATTATGTAAATTTGTCTATAGAATGACAGACATGAATCTGTTACACGATTTATTTTGAATGTCTAATGAAAAAGCTATAACATTTTTCATTGTGTATTATTTATTATTTATAATGACAATATTCCAAACGATCCGGACCTATAAAAGCTCGGAAATGATCATTGTTCGGAATAGTCTTTACAATACTAGTTTTTGTCCGCAAATTGTTCTAGTTCTAAACTATCTCTCCTCCAAACTTCAGCCAAACCCGTACAGCCATTCTTAGCCTATAAATAGTATACTTAACTATTACGACTTTCTTTTCTATATAAAGATATTCAATATGTTCTCTAATTACTCGCAAAATCTATAGTGATTCTTGCAAATAGCATCAATAATTTAGAAGAATCAGGATGTAAGGGTTAAGGTCAAGTTACTTAGGTTATTAGATCAACGCGGGGTCGGTGGCCATGGTCGGCCTTTGGCCTTGGAGTCCCAGACCTGATAGGTCTGTAGGTGAACCGGAAGTCCCAACGTCAACTGTCTATGAACTCTACTATTATGATTGCAATAAAAAAATGTATATAATTTTTTTTAATCTGTTATATTTGATGTTTTTTGTGACGTAAATATAACCCAAATACTTGTATAGTGCGTTTGATTTAAGCTGAGCTTTGCATTTGTGTGAGTGCACACGGATGGTGTAGATGTGATGTCAAATTTTTGAATGCCACGTCCTTTTCTAGTTTTGATCCGGTTTATACTGCTTTTACTCCGCCCCGCACCTTCCTCACTTCACCCTTAGTACTGGTAGCAACGTCAAATGTTGAAAACGCAATGACAAGTGAAGAAAAAAGTGTATTGTTTTTTCAACATTTTTATTAGGTAATATTTTTTTCCATACCTAATATTTCCATTTGGCCTTTTACAAGTTTTTTCTTATTTTATTTTTAATCTAGAATAGCTCTAGCAATTATGTTAGGTATCTATTTAAAATATAATAGAATTGAATTCTAAAAGCTTTTTGTCTAACTCTACTTTAACTTTTACTTACACAAATGTAAAGCTCAGCTTAAATCTAACAGACTATATGCTTATATAGAAAGAGGTTTAAAAAAAAGATAATGAAATAGCATACACATATTTACGAATTTAATATTCTAATCTTAGTGACTAATACATTTCGAAAATGTCAATAACATCAGTGGCATGCACAGAGATTTGGGGTATGGTAAGCAGGATATGTATGAAAAATAAAATACTAATTTTCATAATTACACCTCTAAAACATTGATAATAATGATATCTTTCGCAAGTATTGATTTAAATCTTAAATGAAACTAATAATTTTACTATTCTTAATGGGCAGACGAGATGTCTGCCGTGATCACGGTTGCTACAAAGTAATCGAAACGTCGGGAGTATGTAGTTTTTAAACATAATAAAATACGTGAAGTAATCAGAAAATATTAATTTCGTTTAAACATCGATAATATTCTCGCATAATGTTACAACAGTCCGATCAGAACGAACATCTATATACTTTATGAATCTCTCAACTAACTCTGAGCCACGAAAGTACCTTCAAACGATTACGATCTGTTGATCACAGCTTTATAAATTATTTAAATAGGAATATCCAGTAGAGATTCAAACATTCTTTTTATTATCATTTGAAACAACAAACAAGACAAACAAAATAACTTATTTGTGTGTACACAACCTGCTAACTAATTAAAACTATCATAATACTTTTTATTAAAACGTATAACCTTATCTTTCTTTTGGTTCAATCTCAACTAGTCACACACCTTGACTTTACACTTACTTCAATTTTATTATCAAACGACAATATTAAAAGCAATATAAAATAATCAGTACTTCTCGCACACTATGCATGTGTTAGTTTTACACTCACACATACAAACATTTCCTGCATACATACACGAGATTTGTAGATCGTCCTAGAGAATTTTTGAATGGAAAATAAGCACAGAGTGATTGTGCATACCGCCGCTCTGGCTGCATAGCGGCGCTAGCAGTTGGCAAAGGCCGATCGAAAATGTTTCGTTTTAACATTAGTAGATGGCACTTAATAACAAATAATGAATCGAATGTATTTTAAATGTCTGTTAACATTTGTATTTCGTAATGTATGATTAAAAATATGTAGGTAAGAATTAAACAATATAAGTTTAGTTGTTATATGGGGAGGGTATGCAGTGCGTATTTGCGTCTATGGTGTGCACACCAATACTTATATACCAATACTTATATAAAATCTTAAAAGAAATATTGTACTTCACAGTTAATAAAAAAAAGGATCTTTCTATAAATAAAAATAAGTGTCGTTATAATTTAAGCATATTTTTTATTCGTTTTATTATTTTCTTAGTTATACTCTCTTACATATTTAATAAATATTGCAAAAAAACTTACAATGCTTACAATAATATATATTTACTAGGTATATACTATATGTATACAATTATACAACATTGTAGGTAAAAACTATAACCTCTTTTGTTTCTTCTTATCACTACGCTTTACTTTGGTCTGTACCCGTGAACCTCGGTAACATAACAACAATAACAGTGTTTTCACTATTTTAAAAATAACAAACAAAAATGCTATAGGAATAATAAAAATAACGATTTTAACGACATCTATTATCAACCTCCTGTACCAGGACGTGTAAAAAGCAGGGAGCTTTGGTACGTCTCTATATTTAGCTACATACTCTGTCCAATAGATGGCGTTATCCATAACGTTAAGAGGTCTGTCTTTAAACATTTTCGATATACGTTCAGCGTTGTGTTGCATCCTATAATGAGAAAGATAACCTAGTTATAAAAAAGAAAATAGATAAATGTACAAATTATTTATATTACTGATTATACAATATGAATTACTCGGGCAAGGCTTTATTATAATTGAAATTAATATAAAACATGTTTGAGCCGATTGTAGTCGTGAAATAATATTTACACATATTTTATAAATTTTACTATATGTATTTTAAAATTGTCAGCATTTCGATAGAGAGGCCAAAAACGACGTTCAGGTTAAATTAGAGATAACGCCTAAAAGTTATATTTCCAGATTGTGCTCTATATATATTTTTTTCCTTATTTTTGTTTATTTAATGATACCTAAGGATGTCAAATAATATCACTATGGACAAGAGTTCGATCTATTATACTTTATATTATTAAGAGACCTAAATTATCATAATTTGTTTCAATCATAAGATGGATTCATGAAGTTAAAAAATGTTTTCACGAAATTTTAAATAGAATGGTTATTTTTTGTTCTCTGTGTGTTCATGTTTTCCAATTCGTTCCTAGCTGCAAATGTTTTAATCAGTTTCAACAAAGTACACATCTTTGAATTTTCATGTTCTTACTTTTTAATAATTCTTAGTAATTTTAATGACAAAGTCTTACAAAATAGTTAATATGTACTTTTTATCAACTCTTTAATATAAAAATTGAAGGATAATATTATGCACATTATCATTTAACAAATTGGAACAACTGATAAATTTTGAATATAAAAATTTTCATATCTATTCTTATACTTTTTGAGTAAAAAAATTAAAACTCCGAAAATGTTCTTATATAACATGAATACCATACAATATATCAATGGATTCTCAAATTACATATAAAAAAAAATTATAATCAATTACTTACTCGTCAGATGTTAATCTGTTTATAGCTGCAACCAAATTCTCGGAGTCAGCTTCATTAAAATACATTGAGAGACCGAGGCCACTTTGTTCGATGGCCGCTACATTTGAGAATTGATCACCAAAGAAAGGCATCGCCAGTATAGGTTTTCCACAATACGCTGCTTCAGATAGACTCAACATTCCACCATGAGATACAAACCCTCTCACTTTAGGGTGACCTAAAAAATAATGGCGTGACACCTTTTTAGTACGGGCTCCAATGTTTTACCAATTGTAATACCATATCTAAAACATAATAGCGATAAAATAGGCTGTCTTAACCCTTTTCTAAATAATGAGCCGCTAAATTAAGATCTTGAAATTTACATTATTATAGTTAAAGTTGACGTACAACCCTAGTTTATATTTAAATAAATTTAAATGAACTTAATTATTAAATTATTCTTAATATTATTGATATTTAAATGGTTTTTAAAAAGGGTAATTGTTATTTAATCTTAATGAGTTTTTATTACAAGCAAATATTTGTGTCGTCTCAATTAATTTTAAAATATGTGTAATATCATGTACGTATACATTTTAATATGTTTAATAATTTGAAAAATAATTATTTTGTATGGCAAAGAACATTTTTTATAAATTGTTTGTAATCTGTGCTTTTTATTATCTGTATTCAAATTTAATCTGCTATTTTATTAAGCAGGAATTTAATCAAAATAAATGTATGTTTAAATTTTATTCGTTTGGCAATATATGTGCGTTTATATAGAGGATGCTAATACAATTAGATAATATTCTTAACCTCAACCTTGCGAACACGAAGTGACAGGCGGACAAGGCCCAATCGAATAACAGAACAATCTTTTTTCCTCTTGAACTTCCTACTAGACTTCCTCATAGTCATAAAAACTATTACGTTGATAAGTAATAAAACTCACTCAATATTGGCTCTGACAACACGACACAGATATTATATATTATATAAAACACTAACCTACCTTAAATATGTTAAAAAAAGTTCCATGAGCAAGAAAATAAATACTTAAAATGTGTGGGAGATTACAATTTATTTATAGATACTTACATAATATATCAAGTTGAGGAAACCAAGAACTTATACGTATATTGTCATTGCCGTCTGGTAAAGAACCGTTTTCTAATTTCCATAAAACCTTTTGGGGGATTTTTTTGAACGCATCCAAAAACGCTTGTCTTCTTTTTTCGGACATCAGACTTGATTGCAAATTTGAACCGAAGCTAACGTAAATAACTCCATGTTTTGCAGATGATAAAAATTCTTCTATATCCTAGAATAATATTATTTAGTAATATTAATAGGAATTCACAGTATATATTAAGAGTATGTATTATTTATATATGTGTATAGAGAATGATTACAAAGATAAACGTACCCGTGAAACTGGTTTCGGTTTTTTAATATGAATGCCGCCTATTTCGACTAGCTGAGGCGGAAGCGAACGGGCTCCCGTCACCGAAAAGTGTTGATAGACAAACATCATTTTAATTTTATCCCTAATTATCATTTCAAAATCTAAAGAAGCGTTCGGAGCGTGTCGTTTGAAAACATTGTTAATAATTCGCTGAAGTTTCCAACTTCCAATAGTGTTCATGTAAAGATTCATACAATAGTTTTCTATTGCTTTTAAGATAGATGGCTGTGTGCCGACGTTTGAAAAGTAAAATGCATCTGAGAGGACATCAAAAGGAATACCGAGTCTTGAGTAAGCCCAGGGCAGCAGTGTATGTGATGTTATACCAATTATCGGCGCATCGTACATCGTTCCAGCTAACACAAGTCCACAATCACTCATAAACTGCTCCACGAATATCAAATCAAACCTTTCGCCCTCACTTAAAAATGTTCGCATATTAGGATTCGTTAAAAGATTCTCACAATCACCCTCAACGTTATTCCCGCCAAGAATGAAATGGTTTAAAAAGTTACTAATGTGTAAATAATTTGAACTGATATTCTCAAATTCCGACATGGGAGGCATTTTTCTAGACGACGGTAAACTTATGTCGACGTATTTTAAATTTGGATGAGGATTACTATCCGGATAATTATTTATAACAGTAACACGATGTCCTCTAACAGCTAGTTCTTGGAATAGTGGTTGGAACGCCATATAATGACTTTTGAGAGGTAGAGACACTATAGCCAGAATGTTTAGAGCGGACACTCGATATGTATACAATATAATTATAAAACAGATTGATAAAAGCTTGCGAATAGCCATCTCGGGGTCAATAACCTCTCGGAAATTTATTTCGCACTCACGAGGTGACGGTTGGCCTCGACGACCGTCTGTTATTAACTGAATGATTGACTTTGAAACTCGTTTTTATTTACTTTATAGTATCTTCTGCGTTAGTTATCTTCGAAATAGGATGCGCTATTAGTATTTAAACAATTTAAGAGTTCATTTTCTTGTACATACACATTTGCATTTGCATTGTTTAAAGAGATAAATCTATTATTATTTACTTTTTACTTGCTGATAACTTCCTATAAACGTTTTAAAATGTAATAACTCAGTGAAAAACTTTCTTTACGTAACACAACGAAGTAAATATTTCGTCTAAACAATGTTTGTTTGAATATATTTTCTTGTATTTTATAAGTACTTTATCTTTAAAAAAAAGACCTGTGCCTAACTGACTCAAAACCTCTGATATAAAATAAAGATTTATAATAATTTAAACATTTTAGTTGTATCTAAATGTTACTGCATTTGAAAATGTACCTCATTACCTCATAGAGCTATAGGTAAAATTCAAGACTAAGAAAAACTGTAAGGTTATTTAAAGTTGCAAAAAATATATATTAATATTTATTTTTATATAAATTAATTTAAACTGATGACATTCACAGGTTCACGAGACTGACATAATAGAATTATGCACACCTGCGTGTCGATTTGTTAATATTTGTTTATCTGTGTCAATTGCCATGAAATATTTTTAATATATTTTTTTCTTTTTAATCGTCGCGAACAAAAAACAAATTCTTTGGCTCTATTAAAAGTACAATTTTAATCAACGTATAACTACGACGACAATATGCAACGCTAAAAATAATCAATTTATAATAATTATTTAACATTGCGTTATCACACTTGTAATTTTTAAACAAATTGTTACTATTCAACCTTTTAACAATGGAGACACATAACATTTTAGTCACCACACATGTTTTTCTATATTCTTTAATACAAACTGCATGTGTTGGTAAATTTACACACACTTACATCCACAGATGTTTTATTATGATATTTGTTTTAATATAATTATTTTCTCCATTAAAATTCCAACAATCCACTCAATCTTATTTATGCATATTATAACCAATTAAATATTAGCGGTACGGCTATTGTTACAAAAAACCTTATACCTACATTATTTTGTGATTTGCCTACTATGAACTATCTGCAAGTTTTCTTGATGTGCAAACATTTGTGCTGGGAATTTTCGGTTACAAATATATTGTATGAGCTTTTAAATATGGGTATAAAAATAGCATTCATCACACAAATGAGGAAAATCAAAAATTGACTAGAAATAAATAAAAAAATATAATATTGACTTTTCATGCAGTAATTATAATTTATATGGTATGTTACTTAAATATTAAAAAAAAAATTGTATTATGTGATTTTTTTTTTGTTTCTCAAATGTAAGATTCAATACAAATTCAAACTCATTTAAAAAAAATACAACAGGTACATATAATTAACAAAAAGTTAAAAGGATTTTAAAACAAACTTCTACATAGAGTACAAGAGTGTCTAAGCTAAACTACGTCCTCTTTTATGATTGCCACTAAAAATCATTTTCTACAGATTATATGATCATGCCTATCTATATTTGTTACTTGTTATACCAATGACTTGAAAAATTCAAGGTTACTTCCCATAAAAATTACATATAAAATCTCTAGTTATAAAATCTTAAATTAACTCTTAATATTTGTACAAAAAGGTTTTACTGGTTATAACAAAAACAGCATGTTGCACAATCGACTTAAATATATAGAATTTCTAAAGTCAAAACATGATTTTTACCAACATGAAATAATATATATACATAGAATTATAAAAAAACAACAGTACTAAAACACATTTATTTACAATACCACATTAAAATAGGATTAAATAGATATTTAATTAATGAATAATTTCATTATAATGAATAATTTGACATATAATTAATAAATCAGAACAATCTTTTCTGTACAATATACAAACAAACGGCCAGAAAGAATAGAAATGCGAAAAACATGATGACTTTATCAGTGAATTCCCGTCGGCCATATTTCTTAAGTAATTTGCTTGACTGCGATATTGTGCTCCCTGTGTTTAAGAGTTCCGCTTGAGTACCCTGAAATAACAAAATTATTTATTTAGATAATTCTTAATTTAAATATCTATAATAACCACCATTTAGGTTTGCTTTTATAAGTTTCAATTTGTGATTTAGAATAGACAATTTATTTTTTTCTTTATGTAGAATACACATATTTGACCTCTTTGTACAAATTTACCAATTTTAATGTTGGTGATTATGTTTTAATGTATTTTTTTGTTGATGATTGATAAATAAAATAAATATTTTAGGTTGAACATAGACTTATAAGCAGAATTAACATTTAGATTTTTATAGTTTCATATATTTGTGTCATATTTCGTTTTTCATAGCTAACAACTGTAACATATTAAACACAACAATTATATAGTTTAAATATGTTTACAACTCCCAGGATCAAATATGACAAATTAACTATTTATTTATCATATATTTTGAAACCTATGTTACAAATAGGAAAATACAAATATATTTATACACTTACATGCACTGCTGAGCTGGATGATACTAAATTGTCCAATGTATCCTGACTTCTCTGTGTTGTTGCCGCTAATTGTCTACTTATAGAGAGCAATTGCTCTGTCACACCTGAAACCAAGATATATTTAGAGTACAAAAAATTTAAAATAAATTCTAATCTTATTGAAATCCTTAGGAAAAGAGCCTTTTGTATCCAGTTATTTCCTAACATATATTATCAAAAAGGTGTTGATATATAAGTCCAACCAATTATTACATACCTGTGGACATTTGTAATAAACCATCTCTATCGATCTTCTTCTTCCTATTCTTAACTCCACTTTCCTCTCCATCCACCGACTGAAGAAGATGATCTCTTTGTGCTTTTTCTATTGCAAACATGCTACTGATATTCGCTTCCTTAAAGTCTTTTAACAGCCTGAGAAACACAAACAGACATTTGTAATCTTAGGTATAAATAATAAAGTTAATTTTTCAATGTATAAGTTAGTATTTTTATTAACTTACCCAGACAAAAGATGCCTCTGTGATACTAATTCCAGAAAATATCTTTCTTCTCCTGTATCATTGGCATATACTTCCAAATTCTCTAATTCATCTCTTAACAGTCTTATTTGATGTCTCCCTTTTTCATTCAATTCATTTAATGCTCTCATTGAAGTTCTACATTCTAATATATCCTAAAATTGAATGAATCATCTAAGTATAAATACATTGTATATAGTACGTAAAATTATACTATTCATTAGCATTTACAAATTTTACCTGTATTATTGCTTTCACTTGGAAATGATATTTGGCTAGACTTTTAATAAAAATCTGAAATGTTGAATCAATATTGTCTATTTTCTGATCGTGCTTCTGATTGAGCCTGTGATGCTTTAAGTCCATCCTCAAATTCATTGTGATATATATTTGTATGGCACTGTATTTTATGCTTAAATTACGAAAAAAATATCAATACAATACGTATCCAATGCCATTTGTCATTTGTAACTAGCCCTACGAATTTTGTTGTCATTTACTTGTCATCATAAAGCAGACTAAAAAGAAACTTATAGTATATATCAACAATTGTCAAAAAAGTCATAAAAGGTATATGAAAATTTATAATTGCACAATATATAATAAACAGAACAATTCAAAAGTATAATTAAAAAAATATGTGAAAATTATTATCTTTAAATAGGAAATGAAATAAAGATGCAGATATGTATTGTATGCTAAAAAACTTTTTGATGCTCTTTTAATAAAGTTATAAGTAACACTTCTTTTCAGATATTTGGAATTAGTATGAAATTTTTCTGAAAATTATAGGATACAGGAAATTTAATCATGTTTTATTTCTAGATTTTGTGAAAAATAGTAATGATAACAAGAAAAAACCAAAATAACGTATCTAACTATTTCTTTATTTCAATCTGCTGATTGCACAATAGATATAAAAAATATAATGAAAGTATATATATATATATATATATATATATATATATATATATATATATATATATATATATATATATATATATATATATATATATATATATATATATATATATATATATATATATCTCTTCTTCTTCTACCTGGCAATTTCCCAGCTATAGCCAGGGTCTGCCTTACATGTTGTGAAGAGTTTTTGGCTATTTGTTTTTACGACCGGCCGCCTGCCTGACATCAACCCTCTTTTGGGAATCAACATTAATCAGTGATGTCTAAATACTCTTAGAAAGTACATATGATTCGGAAAAATCACATTGGTACTTGCCCGGGCCAGGATCGAACCCGCGCCCTCGGCGACGAGAGGCGGGCCCTTTAACCACTGAGCCACCACTGACTTATATATATATATATATATATATATGTATATATATGTATATATATATATATATGGCTTCATTTAACCAACATTTTTTCTTAACAATTAATTGTCACGCGTAGATGTTGCATCCACAAAGGTCAGCCAATAAATACATTTTTTATCCAAAGAATTTCCATATTCCTAGTAAATTCTTGTACAAGTTCTTCTCGTTCGTGTTAAATAAATTTATATGAGAATCGTGTTATATTTTTGAACCTACATATATTAAAGATTCATAACCGGAACTGGATTCAAATATTGTATTGTGTAATGCTGAGTAGACGCTGCGAGGGTTAGGCCCTGTTTGTTTTTAGATAGAAGCGAGTTGGACGATCAGTTGGACGATCAGTTGGTCGACCAGTTGGACGATCAGTTGGTCGATCAGTTGGTCGATCAGTTGGACGATCAGTTGGACGATCAGTTGGTCGATCAGTTGGTCGATCAGTTGGTCGATCAGTTGGACGATCAGTTGGACGATCAGTTGGACGATCAGTTGGTCGATCAGTTGGTCGATCAGTTGGTCGATCAGTTGGTCGATCAGTTGGACGATCAGTTGGTCGATCAGTTGGTCGATCAGTTGGTCGATCAGTTGGTCGATCAGTTGGTCGATCAGTTGGACGATCAGTTGGTCGATCAGTTGGTCGATCAGTTGGTCGATCAGTTGGACGATCAGTTGGACGATCAGTTGGTCGATCAGTTGGTCGATCAGTTGGACGATCAGTTGGACGATCAGTTGGTCGATCAGTTGGTCGATCAGTTGGTCGATCAGTTGGACGATCAGTTGGTCGATCAGTTGGACGATCAGTTGGTCGACCAGTTGGACGATCAGTTGGTTGATCAGTTGGTCGATCAGTTGGACGATCAGTTGCCCAACCAGTTGCTCGACTAGTTGGTCGATCAGTTGATCGATTGAATGAAAATCTTATAATCTCGATCTCTTTGAAAATCAATGAATTAATTTGCCGACTAGTAACCGAAACGTCGGGATCATCCCTACTAATTTTATAAGCAAAAGTAACTCTGTCTGTCTGTTACGCTTTCACACCTCTAAACCACTGAACTGATTTTAATGAAATTTGATACAGAGATAGAGTTGACCTTGAGAAAGAACGTAGGAAATTTTTCATCCTAGACTTTTGAAAGGTTCTCTTGGAAACACGATGTAACCGAACTCCACGCGAGCGAAGCTGCGGGCGGAAAGCTAGTATAATATATATTGAGAGGATCGACTTACTATATCGCACCTCCGCTCAAATAGTGTCATAAGTCAAAAATCCCAACTTTCGAATAAAACGCGTTTGAAGTTAATGCTAACTTTATTTTTCACTTTTCGGCTCATAACTCAAAAACTGTGAAAGTTACTGCAATATGATTTTAAGTAAGTTATAATGATTTTTGACACTCAACAAAATGGTGTAATAGACTTTTGGAATATATTTAAAAAAAAATAACAATTTTTGAGTTGTGACACTTTAAGGATGAAAAAAACGAATAATTTACGAAATATTGACATCTGTGGATAAGTAGTTGAACTATGGGCATGACATTATTTGAGATAAGATTTCGAAGTTTTCTGATTCCAATAGTGCAATAAAATTGAATTCAACTTTTTTTGAGTTGTGACACTATGACACTGTGAGCGGAGGTGCGATATGTGTCCTTACCTAACCTCACGTGCTGGTGGTACTACGAATGAATCTGAACATTGATAATCACATCAAATACAACCATTAGTAGAAACCGGAACATCTGAATTTGAAATAGCATTAGTAATATAATTAATGGAATGTATATTATGAAACCAAGTAGAAGCTAAAAATTCGCTATCAAACTTTACGGTACCTTCGTACTTATGTATATATTGGCATAAAGTCATTTTTTGTTTCGACGCTCCTCAGTTAAAAAAATATTTGAGGTCAATTTAATGTTAATTTTTTTTCCTATTTCTGATCATAACATCGTATATTCGTATCTGTTTCAAATTGTGTTAAAGGTTTCACTTTGAGTTTTTATGCTGTCTTCTCAAATTTCATATTTACCTTATACGATTCCTTAAATAGAATTCCATTAATTTTTTCGTATCAATAGAAAAGAAAAACGCTCAAAAACACTATTTTAATATTATTTATTTGAACAGCGACAATATTGATGATGGAATCACATCTACAAACCCTTAACACTTCATGTTTCTGTGTACACCCAAACATTTACTAGTTCAATATTACTCCGGTGTTATGGAGATGCCAATTCTTCTGAATCCTCATCTAAATATAAAAGGTGATGAGCTTTGTTTCCTTTTAAACTTCGTCTGCAAGTAGGACAAACCGCCCTGACCCTTATTGCCGTCAAAAGGCAATTCGTGCAAAAAACATGACCACATATAGTCGAAGATATAGATTCTTTACCTAAATTATTGAAACATATCGGACATTTGATCCTTAGATATTTCTTCTTACTTATCTTTGTCTTAGTTTTTCCCTTTTTTACTTTCTTTTTTTTAGTTGGATTTGTCTTAAGAATATCAACACCTGGAGTCATTACTAAATTTCAATTAAAAAACTATTAAATAAGTATTAATTCACAAATAATTTATTTTGTTACACCTGTTTTTGACACTTGATGTGAAAGAAGAAAAGTCAACCATAATTACTGTGTCATGGTTATAAAGGTTTAATAGAATAAAGAAATATACATACAATATGGTATCTTTAAAATTGAGAAATATATAGCCATGTTTAATAAAAATAATAATATTAATTATTTTATATCCAAGCCACTTTTAAGTTATAGACCCTAATATTCCTATTTTCTAATTCACATTGTTGTGTTAAGAAAACGACTCTCATTATACCTTCTAAGATCGAAGGTAACTCTTGAATTAATCATATAATGATAGTTTCCTTTATCAACTCCATTATTTGTACTATTTCTTGAATCCTTCATTATTCTTTACCCTCATTTACTTCGGCCTAGTTAGATGTCTAACTCTGTTCACCTAAAAATGCTATCAATTTATATGATTGTGATCTATTATCGACCTTTAAATTTTTAATGTACTTCCAATGTCTTGACACAGTAATTAACAGAATTATCACTTAAAACCTCCTTATCATATGAGGCCCTGTGTAATGTCTATAAAACAGCCGCTTCACAAGTAAAAATTCCAAAGAATTTGAAAGGTAGCACGCAGAAAAGTAAGCATTAGCAGTATTAACAACGTAAAGTTAACCAGACTTTAGTACCTAATACCGATGTCTTTGAGAAACTTCTGTTTGTTGTTCGTTGTCTTTACATATTTCATAAGTTTATCGATTAGTTTCAGTCATATGTGTGGACAGCAAACAGTTATAGTAAGCATAACAGTTATAGTAGCAACAGCTTCACTAACTCTTTTGATAATAATAATTTAAAGATACGAACATTCCCTTCACCGTATTCTGAACGCCTTACAATCTTCAGTCTATTAGTACCGGACCATGTGACTGTCATAATCTTACTGTAGATTATCGATTGAACAAATGGATTTGAATTTTAAAGTTTTTCTTTTCAAGATCAAATCAATTACAATAAATAGTTCTGGAATATTGTAAGTAGGTATGTATTTGGTGACAAATTATATACAGAGATGCAATTGCGTCTTGCAGTTTCTAGTAGTCTATTTTATTGACATTAAAACTAAAATTATTTTTACAGTAACATTTATCTTGCCCATTCAAAATCGGGATATTCAAAACTTCATATTTAAATTTCAAAATCACGACTGTACTTACGTAACTAAGTTACCTAAGAAACCCATCTGGTGCCAGTTCTCTCTGTTCCATTTAGCCAACTTGTAGGAACACTTATATCTACTTAAAAACTCACACCACTTTATTTTACACTGTAAACAACGATCTCCTATTTTAAATGCTATGGCATCATTCGCACTGGAATAGCGGAATATTTTGCAAATATTGACGAACCATCTCCTTAAAATTAATTCTCAGTGATCTGATTTCTCAACAAATTCCATCTCATCTTAAGCATCGTCTTAAATACTCCTTGACCGTATCTTTAATATGATAATTTAGCGTAGCCTACATAAAAAAAGTCGTGGCAATCATTTTATAAGGATATTTTCGTAATATTGCCGTACTATAAGTATGTATAATATAATATAAGTATATTGGCTATATTCATATATAATGCTACATTCATATTTAATAGAATTAAGTACGGCAATATATGTTTCAAATATATGTTTCAAATAATACAATTAATAAATAATGTATATCATGTCATGTAACAATACAGTTTTATTTTTATTTTTTGGTTTATTGGAGAAAAAAACAGAGCACAGGAATGTAATAAAAAATATAAACAATAACACAGTAAATTAAAGACAAATAATACCTGAGTCCTTAAACATTTCTCACTAAGAAATATAGATAAATAAAAAGAGAGGCCGCTTGGGCACGCATCTCTAATAATACACTTGGTAAAAGTGATGTGTACAAATAAAGTGTGTAAACTTAATTTAAGGATGTGAAGGGAGTGGTGGTAAATGTGCAGAGAATATTTAGCGTTTAAACTAAACTAAACTCTTAAACAATGTTAATGAAAAACAGGACTGCGAGGTGGTTTATTTTTTTTCAAATAATATGTTCCGCAATTTGGCTCTTTTTCATTCTTCACATGGGTGAGTATGTGCAATTTTCCACAAATAATAAGTTTTTTTTAAATTTTATGTACTTAATGTTAACCATTATTTTGTGCTAACGATTGTTTGTACTTTCTATTTCTATATTGTCTGTATTTGTAATGACAATTGACTACAGATTGTCACTCATAAACGGTTTTAGTTTTATTCACATTGCGCGCTTTAATGTTATGCCAGCGTTTACAAGATTAAAAAGCAAGATAAAACGTGAATTATTAAATGTCTACCAAAAACTTTAACCATTTACGTTCATGTGCTCCGAAAAACTACAAGCTGGTGAATTAAATCTAAGCCGTTAAACTATAAAATGTGTTATTAATTTCAAGTTAATAGTTCTATTTGTAGTTTTACTAATCGACAACATCGTTTAAAACAGCGAATATTGAATATGCGTTATAGAGAGCCTGCAAAAAAAATCATGCGTCAGTAATTTTTAAACAGCATTCAATAATTCTGAACATTATATTTTACCTGACTGTATGTCTGAATGCACATGATTGCCATGCCTCCAGCGCTTAACTTGAGCGGTCTTTGTGCTACTTTGATGATAATCAAGAGGTCTTTTTGCATGTCTATAGGCCAAGATGTCCATTCAGACTCGTACGCGGCCTGCGCTATTCCTGTACTCTAAAATAATGTAAAAATGACCGATAATAACCATGTTTAAATTCATATTTCATATGGTATTAACTCTTAATATCTATTCGCAGTAAAAGTGTAAATATTTAGAACTTACCTGAACAATTAATTCATCGCCCAGGTAACAAAATATGTAAGCATTAAATAAAGCAAGGCCGAGAAATGTTAGAAAACTAGCTAATAGAGTTTTTTCGTCCAAACCGACCTACAATATACAAAATGTAAATAATTAATACAAATATATATAATAGGTATATACAGGGTGACTGGTGAATTACTATCAATATTTAAGGAGCATACTCGGTACATGATTCTCATTCGAATTATGTAAAAAATAGGTACTTAATTTTTGACCAAATTTCCGTATAAATAAATAAAGTGTGTACACGTCCCAAGTGGTTCAAGTGTGGACGCTTACGGCGAGGTGCTGATACAACAACACGCCGCCGCGCGCGAGTGTGTGTGTGTGTGTATACCTAATCTGTAGGGTGTTCATACGATGCGTAATTAATTACATAACTTTTGGTTAACTTTACTTAGAAGTTTATTAATATTTATGTTATATAAATTTTTATTTTGTCATATATGATCGTCAAATATCACGTCCTTAAATATCGATAGTAATTCACCAGTCACCCTGTATTTATTTTAATAATATCACTTACAACTGTAACCATTAGCGCATTTAAGCACAGCTCTATTGTAACAGCCAAATTTTGAATCAGAAAGAATTCTTTAAAGATGTCTGTAAATGTTTTGGTGTACCTAAAATTTAAGTATTAGTAAACAAGAAACATCTAGGCACCTCGTTAAACGAAGATTTTCTTACCTCATTAAACGGACATGTTTCTTAATAATATCCTTAAACTCTTTCCGAGCTTGTATCTCATTATGTTTTGTATTTCCCAAATTTTTTAACCCCCCCTGAATATGTAATAGTTGATCGCAAAAATACATAATAATGCTGCATACTATCCCTTGCATCGCGAAAGCTCTATACAGACAAGGGACCACGAAGCAAATTGCTAAAATCTGAGCAGCCATTAATAAAGACATCCTGTCTTTGAAAGGATCGAAGGGCATCCAAGCCTCAACAGTCATCTCAGCTTTGTATTGGCTCAACAAACTAAAGGCTGAGACCAAAGCAGTGGATATAAAAGTTATGAAAATCACGTGAATCGCCATTAAAGTTTTTCTGTCATCACTAACTTTATCCTCAGAATTCTTTATTTCATTTATCAGTACATTCAATTTCTCCCTCTTTATAACAAAGAAAAATATTTTTAAAACAAAATTATAACCAACTAGGGTCTTATCCAAGTTGGTCATCAGCATTATAACATTATTCCTTTGCTGGTAGGTTCCTATTCCAGTTATTATAATAAAAATTATTGATAGCAAATGTAGCTTGAATTCGTATATTTTGTACAAAATCTGCTTATATTTTGGCCAATCTTCTTTAGGCCATAAGCCTACGTAAAACAGGTATTGCAAATTGAAATCAAATAAATCACTTTCGCAAATTCTATCAGTAAATCTTTTGAAGAAAGACATTTTCCGTACAAAATCGCAGAATGAATACTTATCGAATTAAAACTGCTAGCAATTTCAGTTCATAGTTAAATCGGTTAGAAAAGGTAATTTGAATTTTAAACTTCTTTAAATATTTGATTATAGGGGATTTTAATTTTAGCTTACTTGCAATGTAATGAAGTAAATTGGCTGGTAAGTAGATATGAATATGGAAGGTGCTTTAAATATTCCTAATATAGGTATGTTTTTATTTACTTAAAATAATTTACATAGTATAGCGCGTAACTTGTTCGTGGATTTTAGGTATCTTGGTTCGGGACGCCGGAATCTATAACAGTGTTTTGAACCTCTGTCCATCAACATAATTCGGTTTCTAATTCATAAAAACTCCATATCTATATCAAAAATGACAGTTTCTGAAATTTATACTCGAGTCTACCTGAATCCGAAGCCTATAGTTGTAGTCAAACTTGGTTTTTTAATGGAGGTGCATAATATACAGTGTACAAAGTATTATTAGTTTTTATTCAATGTGAAGATTGTTGACATTGATCAACCAGTACAATTTTATTGGATACTTGCCCTCGGAATTTTCTTTATAACTGGGTTTATTATGTACTTACAGACTTTTTTAATTTTAAATTAAAAGAACAAATCAAAATATATTTTCTTAACACATTAAGGATGTCATGTAGAGGCCCTAATCCCTTTTCATAATCTATTTTTTGTGTGGTACTCTTCGACAAAGCATTTAAAGTGCAGCAGTTAGTTTATGCTGAAGATTCAAAGAGACGATATAAATGAAATCGTTTTGTTACATAGAAATATGTGTAGTTAAAATTAATGAGTTAAGTATAATCTGTCATTTCGTACTATACTCGTTATATGAGCACAAGACGTCAAAAAAAGCTCAGTTATTTATGTAAGACTCGTGTATTTAAGTATACATATTACATATATCATTTATGAAGCAACTAATTTAGGTTAAAAAAATTAATGTTAGAAATAAAAGTGCAATATATTTTAATACAGAGTTTTATTTCAGTCTGAATACATTAGGAGAAAGCCTCGTGGATGAAAGCGAAACTGGTCTTTGTATATCTTGTCATATATTTACATTTGCTTCTCAATAATTTTACTAGTTTCTTTGGTCCGCAGCAATATAGGTTTAAGTGTTGACTAAAAAAGAAAAATATACAAATTATTCTTTTAATATAGCAAAACGTGTATTGTTTTTTTGAGAACATTGCTATTGTAGAAAAGTAAATATTATTACTATTGTACATTGCTATTGTAGAAAAGTAAATATTATTGTAGAAAAGTAAGTATTATGTACCTTTAAATAAAATAACAGAAAAAAATTAAAAGAATTTATCAAATAGATTCGGCTTCTAGAAAATGCTTTTGTTAAAAAAAACTTACCCAGGATATAAATGCACCCAGTATCCAAAAACCTTATCCCAATGCGGTCTTCCGCGTCTTACTCTACACCCAACTAATGGATACTTCTTCGCTATATCGAAATCATCATCATTAGCAATCATCAACTTATTACGTTTCAACTGTGGCGTTAGCAACGTAGTCTTCTCATCATCCAAAACATTCATCACCTTTCCAGTCTCGTTCATTATCACCACGTGGTTAATTTTTGGTACATCATTATTCCTTGTGACATATAACTCTAAATGAAGTCTGTCTGGTTTGTTAGCGTTCCTGAGCTGTCTTATGACGTTGGTCGCTAATTCTGCGATCCATGTCAACTCCTTCTCAGTTCTGACAATCCATATCAAATGGATTCTTCCTGGTACCGAACTTTTAGGGTTTCTGAAATATTTATTTACCTGTTTTAAATCAACACTATATTCGGAAACAAAACGGATAGTACCATATTTCCGATTATTCCGTTATTTACAAAATTAAGAAATATGGCTGATAATGAAAATATATTGAAATCTAAAACTATAAACACATGAAAATTCTTCCATAAATAAAACATATATTGAGAACTGTAAGGTTTAGTGTCAATAATAATACCATATATTATGCAAGAGAACTAGAGACCTCGAGATATTCTCTACTTCTCAGATAACAGTTACTTATCCTTAAATCGAGAAATTTCCAATGGTCCATAATTCTAGAAACATCCTAAAAGACCATACATAGACAATATAACAGCATTAAGCAAACAAACTGACCGACACATGTCTTCAAGGAGAGAAACAAAGGGTGTGATGCCGACTCCCGCCGCCACACACAACGTCGTCTCAGGAGATCGAGCTGCCTGGAGAGGACTGCAGAATGGACCATCGACCAGCACGCTATAACAAAATAATATATGTACATATATGTTATATTTGTACGGCAAAATATTCTAACTTAGCAACCTTCGCCACATGCAATATTCCAGTTCCTGGATTTGTAAATTTATTTGCCATTCCATATTTGCTTTATGAAATTTTATTGGAATATAAGCTAGGGATTGCCTTATAGTAAAAAATATATATTATACAAATTTATTAGATTTATTTACAGATTACTATATTATACAAGTACAGTACAGGAGTACTTGCATAAATATGTAAAAAATAAACTAATATTTCACGTAATAAAATTTCGTTAAATCTTATTCTTACTTTAAGTTATGTGCTCCTTTTTCCTTCAGAACTCTCTCCAAGGCCTCGGTCCAATCTCCCTTAACTTTGATCCAAACAACAAACTCTGAATGTTCTCGAGTCGGAAGCTGTAAAAAAATTATTTAACCTCTATGAAAATTGACCTTCCACATAACATCCAATTATACATATTGAGGTGAAACGAAAATTTTCAGAAGAAATGGTATTGTATTCATTAGTAGCATTCATGAATATGAAACCAAGAAAACACCAAACATTTGACAAAGATTTTAAATCAGAGAGACTTCAAAAGAGCACATTCTTTTAAACTAAATTAATTTCCATACACTACTAATTCGGAAGATAGTTGGTAATTATTCTGCACACAACTCACCTGTATTACAGTAAAGGGATGCCATTCAACAAGAGAAATATCACGACACTGAATGAGTACGTACTGACCGCTACGACATAGCAACTTCTCTTGAGGGTAGAGTGTTAGACTTATAGTACGACCAGCCATGTGATTCACCTAAAAAACGTTAATACTACATACATATAGTATTTTCAACTGGAGTAACAATTATTCCAGTTAAAAAATACAAACAATTCACCATTAAATGGATTTCATTCGAGATCTATAGAAAAATAATTATTTTAATGATATTTTAAAAACTCAATAGTACAATCTTAATTTTAAGCGATTTTTCCAATGATTACTTCTTATATCGAAATAAGAACATGGAAAAAAATTTATTGTAAATGTTTTTTATACGGGAATTTTACACATGTACATTTCAAGTCGATTTGTTATTTCTTTGTAAATTAAAAAAACTTTTGCCTTCAAATGCTTATAATTTAAAAAAAACTGTGTTTTACCATCTTATTGCAGAAATCGTTTGAAATACTGAATCAGTTGAAATCAGTCGAAAATTAATTTAAGTTTCCCAAAACTTCCATACTCTTTCGGCTGTTTTTTTATAAAAATTACGGCAATTTATTTAGTACACGCAAAACCATTTAATAAAAATATTATTATTACACACTTAATTTTTCCTTTATGGTATCGAGATATTTCAATAACATATTATAAAATCGATGTTTTTCAATCATTTCCGGCTGCATTAAAAATTAAATAGGATTAAAAGAGTTCAATCGGTTAGTGGACTTGATACTGCCATTACTTGTATGTAAAACGACGATGTAAGCAGCTTATTCAGATATCAGTTTAATCAAATGCTATTCAATCTGCTGTAAAGGCTGAGGGGATTATGAACTTAACTAGGTCAGAAAATATCTCCGTTTTAATTAACAGCTGTACTTACATGAACTATCTGCACGTTCGATAGATTTCTCGTACATATCCTCCATAGCATATCAATAAAAAAACAACTTAACGGAAAAGCCATCCATAACCATGTCTGAAAAATAAGGTTTTATTGTTCAAATCTATGTTATTTTATTAACAATATTCTGTCTCAAATACGGATGATAGGGAAGCGTTAAATTTATTCGTAATTTTTTTCATATTCAAAAATTTTTTACCAAAGGGTTATAAACCTAAAATCTTTGGTAAATTCTCTTGAACACTAAAACTAACCGCCACTGAGGTACGATTTCAGTTATTGCAGTTATAATTTATAAACAAATTACTACTATGTGTAAAAGAAAAATGTTTATTGATGTACTGGAGGCCCTTATTTACTTTCTGAAAAATAGCACGTTGATAGTAAGGTCGAACAAAAATGTTATGTTCTTATTTTATTAAGACATTTCTTATATGTATGTATGAAATTAACAACTCAATTTCTCCATTATAATATAAGATTATGTCTTTTAAAATTATGTTTGAAATAATACAATATGTTTTTCAAAGGTGTTTCAATTACATAGTTAAAAACATAGCTAATAAATAAAATTAACTTAAATTTATCATCGACTTTTACTAATTAAAAGTACAACAGCGATTACATTAATGAACGCAGAAGGGATATTGAGAGGAAAGGTAATTAAAAGTCCTCATCGACTTGATATCAGAATTCAGATTGGATCTTAATTGATCGTAAGTATTTTTTAAATCATTTTAAATTAAAAATCACCGAAATAATTTATTCAATCAACAAGTCAATTACGTCAGAATCATTGATTTGTAACTGTCCATTGAACAAAGCATTCATGTTACATTACTGGAACCGAGATGGTTCATAAATTCCTTTGAGCTCTTGACATTAATACGTTTAGTTAAATCGATCAAGGATTCTCAATGTGAACTACTACACCAATAAATACTACAGTTCCCAAAAATATACTTAATAAGAATAGTACATACTTCTACTAAATTTGAACTAATCAGTAATTTTTCTAAGTACTTTTTGTATTTTAACCTTTATGAAACTATGTAAATAGTAGTGGCCTAGTGGTTAAAAGGCCCGCCTCTCATGCACGAGGGTGCGGGTTCGATCCTGGGCAAAGTACCAATGTGATTTTTCCGAGTCATATGTACTTTCTAAGAATATTTAGACATTGATTAATTCTGATTCCCAAAGAGGGTTAATCTCAGGCTCAGGCAGGCGGCCGGTTGTAAAAACAAATAGCCAAAACTAGTCACAAGATGTAAGGCAAACCCTGGCTATAGCTGGGAAATTGCCAGGTAGAAGAAGAAGAATATGTATATAATATTCAATGTATTTTAAATTCACTTCATTAAGCACTATTTCAGCCAATATCGTTAATATTGACAATAGCGCTAAAAGCTCCAAATAGGAATATTAAATTCGTCCCCCAGACATAAGAGCCTTCCCTTAACATAAAGGCACTCTAAATATAATTAGTGTAACATAATTACAAAGGAAAATGCATCAACGTATGGAAATTAGTCATTTATTATATTACGAATAGTTTTGCTAACATTACATATAACTTACCGTGGATTTGATTGCGACGAACTGATGTATTTGATTGTCTTGTGTTATAGTAGCATTGGCTATCACGTCGCTTGGGTTTGTTAAAACTTCTTCTTTTAAAACTCCGCTGGGAAGATAATAAATAAACATTTGTTACAAGTACAGATATGTGATTCTTACAAAGTTACATACACACACATACGCATATACACACATACATACAAACATGTATGAACGATAAATTTCAATAAAAATTTCGTTCTATGTAAAATGATTACAATTACAATATAAATCTTCATTAATTACGATGTTTACACTTGACATTAATTAAAATTACATATACTTTATTATTATTTGTAATACAAGGCTACAATATTAGAGGGTTTAGGAGCTTTACCTTAAAGGATGTACCATCAACAAAGCCATGAATGGTAAGTACAGTTGGTGTGTATACCAGAACGCGTTGTAAATCCTCCGCCTGACAACCCTACTCGATGTTATACCCATACTTATAATGATAAACAACATCGATAGTCCCGTCACGCCGGCAACACTGATCAGTAGATTAAACGGGCTCTGAAATTATTAATTTATTATTGAGATACTACTAGCCTACATCTAAACAATATATTGAATCAAAACTGCTTTGCTTGGGAGTAAGCTACATATATGTATAAACATATGCATATACATATTACACATGGATGGAGCGAAAGTAGTTTTATTTCAGTCGTTTGGTCTAAAGTTGTTTTAATTTTTATTATATTGTATTGTCATTTAATATAAGATATAAATGTTTCATTAAAGTTCATTACATATATTTTATATGTACAAGTAGTTTTTGCCCGCGACTTCGTACGCGTTAATCTTTGAATTAGTAATATATGCATAGCTCACCGAGCGAATTATATTCCGCCCTAGAGGCTGTAAATAACCAGATTTAGGAATTTATTAAGTATTTTTTTTATTTTTCAATCGAACTGAATTAGATATCCTATATCTGTCTCCTGTTTCTAAGTTTCTAAGCGTTCTTGAGTTATAAATAGTGTAACTAACACAACTTTCTTTTATATTTATATGTACACTGTTGTGGTTTTAAAACTCTTTTATTATATTTACTTACTCAAAGAACTACACTTGTATATATTTGTTAACGAATATTTATATTGGAAATAATTAATATACATACATCCATATATAATATACTTTGTTTTAAAAGCGTAGTGATTATATTGATGCGTTACTTTAAGTGGCCGATGTTAATGGACAGCATGTGACTATAAAGTCATCATGTGTTAAATCTTGTGTATGTACACAATGTATTAATTAATATCTCTTTATTGTGTATTTTAATCTTATTTTTTTTACATACAAGTAAATACCATAATAACATATTAATAATGTAAACTCATCTGTAATTGAATAAAATAACAAATTTAAAATTTTCTTATCCTAATTACCAAACCGTCTTTTCATACAAAAAATTTCAAAGTACATCACTGTTTTCAGAAAGTGAAATTCCTTCTGATATCAATACTATCATTAAAGTATTCATAGACAAAAAATAGCTCAAAAAATATAATTCATAAAAGCATCTCAAATAATGCATATTTACGAGAAAATGCATGTCAAAAGAAATCTCATTGTTTTGTTCACATAACGAATACTAATTAAATTCTCTGTCATTATCCTTTCAACTAATATAACAACGTCATGAGTGATGTCTCGCGAGCTATATCTAGACACAAATTAAGTACATATACAATACACCCATTACATACGCGCGTACTTAAACTCGTAAAAACGCGAATGTAGTAATTATACGTTTAAAGTAGTAGTAGAAGTATTTAGTAATATTAGTGTCTTATTCTGTAGATAATATAGTAATCTCTGTATTATTTGATTATATTGTATAAATTGATTTTTGTTTTAAATCACTAAGGATTATATGAAATAAGAGCTATCTTTAAACATATAGTACCTATACTTCGAGAAAATTTTATATTATGATTTTTTTTTATATTTGATATGTTATATTTTCCTTGATAAATATAATATGTATAAAAATTGTAATTCAAGCTATGTTTATAAATATTTTGTTACTTGGAAATTAAATTGAGTTTAACTTTTAAAGAAATAACCATGTATAAAGAAAAGGCGTGATTAATTTTTTACGTAGAAAACACATACGAAGGGATCTAACAAACTAAATCACTCAAATAATAACGACATTAATATAAAATTGGTAATTTGGTACTAATATGAAATACGACTTTTTTAAAAAACAAAAACCTTCAAAGATTTGTTTTAAATTCTTTCATTATTGTAAAGGAACATGCAATATTCTTACATAGTTTTGTTTTAAACATCGGATGCGATAACGTTTTAAGGTTGAGAAAATAATATATCTAGTATATTTTATACAACATAAACAAACTAAGACATTTGAGCATATACATATATTCAAGGATATTTTTATTAAGAAATAATACGATAGAAACAAATTGTGATAAAAATAAATCTAGAATAACTCGTAACTTTCACTATAGAAACAATCTTATATTATACTTTTAAGTAGACGAGTATCTAAATAAGTGCTACTAATACACAACTTACACGCACTATTTCTGTAGGTCATAACATAATGAGAGCATAAATTAAACGCAAACTCCGCTTATCACTGTACTCTAGGTAATAAACATTAATGGCGGCGTGCATCACTGGACTGCACTTTGCGAAACAATATACATAATATCATTAATTAAATCAGAAACATTAATATATCAATATTTATGGTCATGACATTAATTTAAAACAAGTGCGTTTTAAATCCAACTCTATTCTATTTGATTTAAAACTGAAATTCTTTTATTATAATAAAAAGCTTTTTTACAATTCCCTCAGATATAAAGTTTCCATCATTTCCCTCTACTGACTAGGGTTGCTGACAATACGTCTTCAGCGAGCGAGTGTTTGCACGTCCTTGACTTGTCGCTTGCATTAATTTACAACCCTAGCTCATTTCGGATGTCTGCGTGGGGAAATTATATCTGGACTGTACTAAGCTTGTAATTATAGTTATGTATATATTAGTACTTAGCAAAACCGTAGAATCTAAATTTTATAATATAAAGTTTATGTAGAGATACTTGTAGGTCCATTTATTAACTAACTGACAAAATATCTACGATTGGTCAATACTCAACAATATTTTTTTAATTTTTATTTAGCCTGTGGATCGATTATTATTTTTTTCAGGTTCAATTGTCAAATTGAAATGTCATTATACTTGACATTTAGCGACAATACACATATTACGGAATTTTCACGGATTGACGTATTATATGTGTGTGTGTGTGTGTCAAAGTCGTGGTAGTGTGTGTGCTGTGTGTATTATATAATTAATAACATTTTTATATAATCTAATAGAAAAAAATTGCCTTATGTACCTCTTCTCGACATAAGCTTTGACTGTTTTAAATTAAAAGTTCATCCGTTCATGAAATATTCTTAACAAAACTTGTATTATGTTAATGATAGGCATTCGCGTTTTTTATATAATGTATTAAAAAATAAAGCTATGTGCAAGAAAACACACAGCTAACCAGGTAGTGTTCATGAAAATGATTCCTAACCTTAACAATTTTATATTACACGAAGTTATCACTTTTTTAGTAATAAAAGAATTATAATTTATCCAAATAGGGGAGAGTTGGTTATATCGTACTAGCATTTAAATCGTACCACTTCCAAATTTCCCATTTAATGAATATTTTTTTCTACATTGACAACGCCAAATTGTGGCTCTGTACCATCCCTCTTCACCCACTAGTTTAAATCGACGTGAGTTAACAATTGTGCAAGTAATAAAAGAAAAACATTTTTTGTAGGAATTAATATAAATATTGTCATACATTCGTAAGGAGATAACTCGTAATCAAAGTAAGCTATAGTTATTCATTTTTTTTTATTATTACATAATTGTATACTAGATTATTAGGGATTTTGTTGCGTGTCTAAGTTTTGAGTTTATGCCGGATATTTGCTTTTGTTTTAGAAATACCTTAGTTGGTTTAATCGTACCACTTGCAGTTGGTTAAATTGTACTGGTACGATTTACCCGACTACCAACCGCAAGTACCTATAGTACTACCGCAAGTACGTATAGTAAGTACTACCCAAGGCCAAGAACAAAAGTTATAAGAGGAAACGATCTCATTCCATCACCAGTAGCGATGATTCAGGAGAGACACTTGTTGTAGAACTAGATGATGATGATGACAGCGATGATTATCTTGAAAATATATCTCGAAAGTGCAATTGTTCTTACTACGATAAGAAGGGTCCAAAAGTTGATTGGATTCAATGCGTTCGCTGTAAACGGTGGCTACATGAGAAGTGTACTTCGAATTTTTGAAAACATTTGTCATGATTGTTTCCATTAAGAAATATGCCCAATAATTATATTACAAATAACATTCTTGTTAACTGTTACTTTATTATTATAGTTTACTGTTTTTTTATTTGTCTCATTTTTATTAGTTATGTTGATTGACCTCATTATCATAGTATAATCATGTTATTTTACTGAAAAAGCTTATAGTTCCTTTATATAACCTAAGGGTTAAAAATTGTGTTTCTATTACCTAAAAGATATAAATAATGTTGTTTTATTACTTACCTAACAGTCAAAAATAAATAATTTGATTGACAATTTTAATGTCTTTCATTCAGTGGTACGACTTACACACCCATGGTACGATTTAAAGACTTAGTGGTACGATTAAAACGACGAGTCGGCTAAATCGTACCGATGGCAAGCCTCTATAAAAAAGCATTTTTAACAATGTTAGAATAATCGCAAGGATCTGTTCTCTTCTTCTTAGGAAGCTAAAATATGAAACTTTATTTTACATATGTATTAATTATTAAAAGACGTGTTATAGTCGAAATATTTGAGTTAAAGTGAAAAGTGGTACGATATATCCGACTCTCCCCTATATATGTGCAGTGACAATTAATATTTCTTCGATTATCATAAGAAAGATTATAGCGTGATTTGTAAATTATTATTTGTAAGTTATTTTTCAAATGACTTTATTAAGTGTTTGAGTTTAATTACATCTTCCAAATTTTCGAGATATTTTAAGTAAAAAATTTCCTTTTTTACAAATAATATTTGTTTTGTGGATTAAAAGTATATATTAATTACTTTTTCTGTATGATGTAGCAAAGTAAAGTATTTTTTAAAGTATTCAACATTATTATTATTATTTATTGTATATACTCAAAATGGCTACGCATTACTGTATACTGCCAAGTACATCACGGAGTTTTGCATTAGTTGCTCAAAAATAACCATATTTTTAAAATAAAGCTTGCAAACAATTTATAATATTTGTTAAAATATTTCTTGAAATTAAAAAAAATGAACTCACCTCATTCTTGTACGACGCCATGTTGATCTCACTTCTCATTTCATCGTAATTTCGTGAAAAATTATAAAGATTGATGAAATGTGATATAGAATGTACAACTGTGGAAAATAAAATTTACATACCAATAAATATAATATTTCAACAATTGTTTGCAGAACGTAAATGGGTTCCTAAACTCATAAATAACGAATACTGTGTTATTAATAGCTTTATAGTTTACATACACGCGACGGGCAACCCCGAACGGTATTGTCAAAAGCAATTAAAACATTTAAAAACTATCACTAAAAACACATCAAAGAAAATTAACTCTTATTAGACTTGAACTAGTATAGAATATACGAAAAAATCGCATGTACATATAATGTTTAGGAATCTGGACTCAAAAAAGGTTTCATATAATTACAGAACTTGATATTCTTCCAAAGTTTAAGACAAAACGTTCTTTTGTGCGTTTATTGTACACTCTAGACTCCAGGGTCTAACTCGCTAAGACTAAGTCTAAATTGTGTCGTGAAGTCGTTAGGCTTTGTCTGAAGAACATAATGGCGCAAAAGAGGCGTTCAGGTGCACCGTAATATAAGCTTCCGAAACATTTTAATAATTTATAGCCTAATTATTAGTATATATATGTATATATGTCGCAGGCAATTTGGACAATATGTCTGTATATAAGCAACCAAAGATATATTGCAAATAGTCGTAGTTTTAGAAAATCTTTTATAACATTAGTAGTTCATTTTATAATTTGCCGCGTTATTATTCTCCTGTTAAGTTAGGTTAGCTTCATATTTATAAAACGCCGAAGCCGTAATAAATGGACATATTATACAAATTGCCTGCGACAATAGAGAAAGTAATTTTAATGTTTTTTAAACTTACCAGCAAATAGAAGTAATGTGATTGCTACAGTCATGTGACAGGTTTTCGCGTGTTCAAGCCATAAGAAAAACAGTCCGGGACATAGCTTAGACATCGCTTTATATAAAAGATGATTGAGTTTTTTACACAACGGTAACAAAATGAGAGCGCAGCAGAGATTTAGGACTGTAGCTGTACCACGAGATACACACAGACCCAGCTGAAAATATAAAAATATATTATATAATTATTTCTAAAACAAACGAAATCATAGGAATAAATTAGTACGTTGTGTAAGATTGTTATTTGTAAGAAATATATTTAATAGTTTGTATACTTTGTAATTATCGCGTTTATATGTAGGTATATATATCAAAAGAAATTTTGCATGTAGATGTTATTTTAGACAAAGAATAGGGATAAAAACTTATTTTCAGTGTAGTTATCACGTTTATATGTATATATCAAAAGAAATTTTGCATGTTAATGTTATTCTAGACAAAGAATAGAACTCAAAAAAATATTATTTTCAGTAAATGAAATACAAAACAAGAAAAGGGATTTAAGTAAATATTTATATAAAAAAATCAAAATAGTATCGCTCACGTCGCGCTGTTCATAATTTCTGAACGCCATATGTTTTCGGGAGTTTTGTTTTTTTTTAATTTTTCATGAGTTTGTATAGTACTATGGGAATTGTATAAAAATGTACTTACCCCCAACATTTCTCTTAAATAAAAAAATTGTCGTCCCTTCAAATAAAATGTAAAAGATTTGTAAAATAAATAAATAACTAATGAGATCCATGTTATCTGAAACAAAACGTTTTGTATAAATAATAGTAAAAAGTAATAATATTTTTTATTGTAGTTTTAATGGATTTTACATATAATTCTGAGACGATTCTATCTAGCTTAAAATTTCAACTTGCATCAATATAAAGTAACAACTTCTTTCAAAGAAAACAAAACTTGTTTAGATACACAACTGTTCCATATTCAAAATTTATAAGTCTGTAAACGATACAAAATGCAGACTACAATAAAAGCGATATATCAATTTATGATTATAAATTAATTAATTTATTAAAGATTAATTTCTTGCACGATAATTAACCCGTCCACAAAATCTTTTTTTTAATATTTTATAAATAATTATTGACTTTTTAAATCTTAGACATAACGAAGTCTCTAATCAATTATTATTAAGATGTTTTTTTTTTATTCGACATCAGCAATACGTATAAAGCTGGTTAGTCAAATTACTGTTTATAGTCTGTAAAATTGTACAATTTACAGCTTTTCCCCTTATTTATTTGTTTGTGTTTATTTTTGTTGTTTTTGTAGCTCTATCAAAAACATAATCCACTATATAACAATAATATAATAGCGAAGATTTTCTTTTTTAAAAGGCTGAAATTGATTTATTTTTAATATTAAAAAAAGAGAACGATCCCTCACTCACTGTCTATTTCTATACAATCAAATATATGTTGTTGCTAACTCATTCTACGTTAAATGTTTGACCAGTGATTCATTGTACGTAAACTTGACTATTTTATTAACATCGCCTTCAATAAAGTACGAAATCCAACTACATATTAAAATAGGTTTATGAATCTACAACTCTATTATAAGACTTCTTAAACAGATGCTGAATAATTAATGTATTCTAATAATAGCATACAAATATAAAACCGATTTAACGTTTCACGGTACATCACTAGCTTACGATTTATTTTGAAAATACCGAAATAAATCTGCAATCACTAACTGTCAAGAATTTTAGGCTAAATACTAAATTCGTTTACTTTATAAAAGTAGTTCAGAAACAATCTAAAGAAAACTAGCTTTTGATTAACATAAAACATACGAATTGCCGAATCTTAAATTGAATTGTTTATTTCACAAACATTAACATAGTCTAACAGCTTAGCTTGACAGTTGCTTAGCATCATATTACATTCAAAACACTAGACGCATTATTAAGCTTACCTTAACAGCTGAAAACAGTCTTAACTAGTCATAATAAACAAATAATCATTATGTTAGTTTACTATGAACTAGTTCTCAGATAAGTTTCATACGTGTCCACGAGTCCTAACGACACTACATGCGTCGGATGTTTAAACTGGCACAGACACTTGAAGGCAGACGCTATTCATATCTTACGTCTATATAACGAGGTGACAGCTATTGAACGACTGAATGGATCCGATGACTGGCTGACTGTGATGCCGCATTCATTAATACGTTATAGAATTTAAATTACAATCTAACGATAACTTCTAATACTATCGAACATCCTATTTATTATACACGACATACAAATCTTTATACATGTTTTCTAATAACTCGAAAAGATTTGAATATAAATATAAAGCGTGTTTAATTTTGTGAATAAGATTTAACATGTTATAGTCTATGCAATAACTTAATGTATGAAATAAATATAAATTCTTACGTTGTAATTTATGAATAAACGCGAAGGTACTACAGAAACTCTCGTAGGTCATGCTGTAGGTCAAGTCGACGCAAGGATTCTGAGATAGTTTGTGAAAGCTGACATCTTTGTAAATGAGAATTATATATAAGGAAATGAATTTTAAAAGGGAATATTTAAGAAACAGCTATATATAACATAAGTTTGTTATGCTTCACGATAATGAAATATCACTATGTACTAACCAATGAGATAAAATGTTTTCTAGGTAAATGACAAATTAGAATGGACCATTTATCAATACATGATTCGCTATGAAACTTTTTTTTTTACCAGAGACAAATAAAAGTCGATTTTGGAAAGATCCAGACGACATGTCTCGTGAATCGTGATATAATGGGCAATAGATGCTTTTATTTTCATGTTAAAATATAAACTACACTTACCACTGGTTTGCATCGTGAAACTTAACGCAAGGTTCAATTAATTTATAATTATTTAATAAGTAATTCATTTATTTACATACCTTAATACTATCGTGTGCGACGATTTTCGCTTAGATGATTTGGACTACGAAAACTCATGTTAAGTGAACATGCTTAATATTTCAATAGTCTTAGTTTCAATCGTCAAAGTTACTCAAAAAAACTTCGTTATAATGTGAAACGATTTATAATTTAAGCATTATTTTCTTGAGGTTTACAAAACAGAAACATCATCCATATGGAAATTCGTAATGATTACACATTTATGTCTAACACCCAGGTCTCGAAGTATAACTCCGTAGTTATGCAATATTTTTTTTCAAACAAGGGATATTATTTGACGTTAGCGGTTAGTTCACGAAACTTTGAATTTTACCTCAATGGAATGATCAAGGTAAAGTTTTCATGATAAATATTCTTTATAAATAATTTTATTGTACGTAGAGTTTAATGAAGGATTTCGGTGTGATTGATGTCTGAAAGTACTTTAAAACAACTCATTAGTGCCATTTTCTGAGCGATCTAATTCTAGAAGTGTAAAACATATATAATTCAGCGTAATTCCAATATACATATAGTCTATTCCGTATAATTTTTCCATAGAAATGTCTTTCGCATAAAATATCTGTAGTATAGGTACTTTCTTAAGAATGCTCTTCATTAAAAAAGAACCAAATGTATTTTAGATGTGTTCTCGTTTCACAAAATGTTAGCATATGAGACGGGATTACAGGATTGTACTGAAATAGAAGGATTATGTACCCTAATCTCACTTATCGAAAAAAAGGCCGTTGAGTCGACTATATTACGAGAAAATTTTAAGGAGTAGTATTACATCAATTAAAAAATTCCAAATATAATTTTAAAAAAATCCATAGGAAATAGATAGATTTTTAAATTTTTAAATTCAGTACAAAATTTTATTTTTGATAACAACAAATCAAGAATAAATTTCAACGGATATATAAATAAAAATTAATACAAATTTAAAAGACTACATTTCAGTTTATTGATTTTAAGACAAATATCTATATATTTTTAATAACAGTAACGAAACCAAAAATATTTATTTTATAACCGGTTTTAATAATTTTGTCCAATATTACCTACTATCCATCATAATTTTTAAATTCGTTGTTTTATTGGAACATTCAGTTTTTATACCGCGATGCAAAAAGAGGAGTTTTGTAAGTTTGACGTCGTCTGTAGCATTATAGCATTTTTTTTATTTGCAGGTCAATTTCTTTTCGTATCACTAAGCTACGTTTTATTAATATCGGTCGTCATATAAGATTTACTGTTTTTTTTTTTTCAAATTAATGTAAACCATTTTTGTCCTAAGATTACTCAATTAATTGCCTAATGCCACTATAATCTTTAAATTACAGTGAGTTAACACGGAAAGGGTTTTTTTAAACTGTTACTAAAATCTGTTATTACATAGTAACTATATGGAGAGGTGAGTTATTAATTAGGATTCCTATGATGCGTTCGCAAATATTTACTTAACGATATAACAGGCAATCCGTATTGCCATACTGAACTGATTTGGTTTTGATTAATTGATAGTGATAAGAACACATGATTCTATTCTCGTATGTAAATCTCACCTAATTTTTTTAAGAATTTCCAATGAAGATATTTAATATAAAAATTGTTATATTTTACTGTAATTTAGTTTACTTGAAAATTAATAGTTTTTAACAATATTTCGTATACATACTTATATAACAAAAATTCTTAAAACAAAATATTACAAGTATCCACTTTTCAATTAAAGATAATGAAAATATTGGAACTAGGGATACTAATTTTTGTTCTGAACACTAAATACCTACAAAGTTCGAAAACACTTATTCAACGTTAAATTATTTTATCTAAGCGAAACGTATTCAGGAACCCGACGATAATAAATAATTCGCTTTACATCGCCGCTTTGTTTATTACATGCAAATTTACAGACTGAAATAATGATGTAATGTACTTATTTACAGTTTAAATGTTTAGTGAGTAAGAGTATGAGTTGACATCATCCATTTCTTGGTATTGCATTAAAGGACATGCGATAGCTTACTTCGAACTTAAGGAAACTTTTGAAATTTATTGCACCAAAACTTTGATTACCTACTGATTTATTTTTATGCCTACATAATGATTCATTCGCCGAAGGTCTGACACACATATTTTGTTGTTTTAATTTGTTTTCAGTGTATTATTTTGAAAACTATTATAAAATAATATGTTCCCGATAAGTTCGAATTTTAATTCATAGCTATGCCTAACTAACATTTCATTTAAATCATAATATGTTATACAATATAACAATATAAAAGAAAACACTCACCAAATATATGCGTGACCGTATGTATGCACAGAAACCACACCAATATCTTGACATTTTTAAATTATATTAACGCCTAAAAGATTAACAACACCACATAAACATTTTAATAATAGCGTCCCATTCAATTTTTGATTATTAATTTAGTTCTGTTTGACGAAACTGCCATTATAACGCGTGGGCGAGTGCCGTGTGCCCGCTGGCGTGGTCGCGCGAGAAATAAACCAAGATGTGACAGGTCGTCGTTTTACAACTCCTTACGTGAATCCAGCTGATGGGTTCGAATTATTATTACGTATTACCTAATACATAGAAATAATTTAGCATATTTAATTACTTTCATATATAATTAAAGTTATTAACTTCATTAGTATCTTGAAATTTCATGTCTATACGTTTGTTATCTAACTTTTTATAAGAAAGGAAAAAATGTAATACAAACATAGAAACCTTTAAATTGGACTGTTATTAAATAAATGTTTAAACCTTATTCTTCAATTAAACGATAACATTGCTGATATTACAATTATCCCTAGTTAATAATTATTAAAAGTTGATGGTAATTTGTTCCCATTAAAATAAAACATTTAAATCTACTAGACATAGTTTTATTGTAACTTAAAAAAGTATCAGAACTGAGTTAACGCAAACAGTCTGATTTACCAGATCCAACAGAATTTCTAGTTAGATCTACTAAGCAATGTTTCAAATAAAAAAAATCCTTCATATTGTGCATTTTTATTACCTTTAGTTGCTGTTTTTATGCTTGTTATGGGAATGATACTAGCACAAAAGGTTTCCTATCCCGTTAGTGTTGACTGGTGACCTATAATAATTAAAATAAACTATAATATAGGGCAATGAAATTGATGCGGAAGGGTAAATCAGTCGTCAGTAGGGACATTTTATGGAGAAATATTATTTCTATGAAACACATAATATAATCTTTTGTTTAAACTGTTAATAATGTTCTTGAATCAATACAGGCTTCATTTTTAAGATTAGTACTTAATTAAATCTTTCGATGTGATCTTTTTGTAGTACCGGTCCCAACGTGAACGCGTGATTTCGTCCAGAAACTAAAATCTAAATAAATTGATAAAATATTAGCTTAATAAAAAAATTATAAGGCAGAAACTTCCAGCATGAGTATGCATCGAATACAGTTATTCTAATTTAGCAATTTTATCTAAATACAATAGAAAACCATGTTCTTCTTGCCATAGAGAAACTCTCACTCCTGCCATACATGTATTTATCTTATACTTGAAGTTACACTATATTTTTTTATTACAAATCTTCTTAGAATATAAAAATAATATAAACATTTCTCCCTAATTTTAGTACACAGCCTTCAAAATAACTAAACAATATTTAAAAGAAAGCAAGCGATGGTAATTGAAGTTTTAAATTTAACGTTAAATTTATCGAGAATGTAAAAGGAATTTTTAATAAACTCAAACATCTCTACCTTGTAACTCTTTTAAAATAATTCTTAGCTGAGGGTCGAAGGGGTTTTAAAATAAAAAGAACAAAATATACTTGAGGTGGTTTATTTTCGTCTATTATAAAAACATTGCTTACTCTGTTTCAGCATTTTTCTAAGAACCAATCGCATTCATATACTCAACTCAATCGTATATGTACTTAAGCTCAGCATTGCTGTATCAGGACGGATTATGTCCACGATTATTCTAAGACGAAAAACTACTCCCTCCAAAATAACATTATAAATTATAGTTTGACAAGAGATTATTACTGAATCATATCAATAGGTAGGGCTTATTAAATAGAAATATTTTTCAAATGACTTAAAATATTTACTGATTTTATAGTTATAGACTTTCCAATATTTTTTAATGTAACGTTAAAGAGATAAGCTCTAGCGATTGTAGCGGAATATTTGTTGACCTAAAAATAAGGTTTTATTGTTGAATAAACGTCTCCACCATGTATATAAATAAACAATGCCGAAGATTAGGTATTTTTAGAAGTTTTCAAAAGGTTTTTTGTTCTGTATTAATTGCTTACATTGGATTGGTGCCATTAAAATTGATTTTTAATATGGATATATAATTATATACCATACTTACCTAGTTCTAGTATTTTCTAAAGAATAATGTAGAAATAATTCTTCGAATTGAAAATATCTTCTCGTTTTAGATATTCTAAGAAGTGGAATATAAGTGAAAAAATTTACATACATTACAGCTTAATATTAAGAACGGAGTTCATTATTAAACGCACGCTTTACAATCTTTTCAATTTCTTTGTGAACGTCCAAAATTTGATTATATATCATTCTTCTATCTCTTTTATATCTTATAAAGATTTATCGACATCAAAACGCATATTACATGATTCAAGCATTTCTATAAGACAAATGATATAGAGAAAACATTTGTTTTTTATTAATTTAACAAAATTCATAATTCAATATTGTGTCGCATTTGTATATGATATGTATTGAAAAGAATAGTTGTTGCTTTCATTGACAAATTTTCGAACAGATTATCATTCCAGCTTTGAGCATATTACGTCGGAGGTAGTTTCCTTACAAGCTTACTTACGGACCTATCTGATAGGATAAATTGAGTATTTAAATTCATGCACTTATTATAGAATTCATTTACATATTATATTATGTAAAGTACTGACAAAAATATTTGATTAAAATATACATTATATGACAAAGTTATAAAATATCACTTAATTTGATTGATAGAGATCATTTTTAAATAATAAGTAAACTTTTAGTACAGATTTTTTAAAATCACATTTATTATTTACAACATAAAATACATAACATATTGCTTCTTGATATCTGTTTTCGTTAATGTCATTGTGTCAAAATTGACACTTTGCATTTCAAAAGATAAGCCGACGCTTGCGCAGGGCGCGCATTGTTTACGTTTTCAAGTTTTAAATTTTTATATATACAAGAACCTTAGACATCAATTAAAATTAAACGATACTTTTAATTCAAGTTCCAGCTTTAATCAAATAAAAATGAACCCACCATCACCATGGAAGACCCCAAACGAAGTAATGCTACTCCACAAGATGAAAAAACGAAAAAAAGCATTACAGGTAAGATTTTTGTGTAAATAATAAGACCGTTAATAGTTGATATTTTATAATTAACAATTTTATTAATAATTGTAAATTTTATAACACATCTTAAAGTTTGTCTAAAAATTTTCATAATTTTATGTGTGTTTCTTACATAAAAGTTTTGTTAAATGAAAACATTATTTCAGGAGCGCATGCGGCAGCCCTCGAGTTCAGTAGCAGAAGAAGCATCTAGTCAACAACCTATTAATTTAGATTTCTCCAGAATCCTTAATGGAGACAAGAGAAAAAATCCTTTCTCAAAGTTAGTATCCTCATCTAATGATTGTTTCATATCTTCAAAAAAATTTAACTAATTTCATTAAATAATCCCTTATTTGCAGAAATAATTTAGAACAAAATAAAAAAGTTAAGCTCCAATCAGCACCAGTGGAAGAATCAAATGATCATACTTTATTTGCACTTCTAAAGTTACCAGCGAAGATAGAAAAACCTCCACAAGAAGTTGATACAGAAAAACTATCAACATTTTCAAATCTCTTACAGAAGTTCACAGCCGAACACACAGTAGTCACTGTAAGCATATATAAAATAGACGAAACCATTTTAACTAATGATTTATTTACAGGAATCTCACTTAAATTAATAGTAGTAGTATTTTGTTATCAAGTTTGTATGTAGTAGTAAATAAAGAGTTTGAAATAATAAAATTTTTTGGTAAATGCTTTACAGAGAGTTGAGGAAAAGAAATATAAACACTTAACAATAGACTGGGCCCTTAAAACCAAGTTAAGGTTGATGTCAACAAAACCATTCCCTTGGACATCCAAATTGAAAGCCAGTGAAGAAGCATCAGGAATAACAGGGTAAATGAAATTAACTTATCAATATCAGAAAGATTAATTGTAGATTTTACTGCTATAAATTATTCATTTCCATATTAAGCTGAATTTTCATAACTTTTTTACTTTGGACATTTGACTGCAAAATGTCTGCTTAACTTTATTCTAAAATTAATCAATAAAATATTTTAATGAAATGTAATTTAATTAATATTTGATGGACGTCTAATTTATTAAATAACTACCATCAAGCCCAGGCATATGTAGTTGTGATTCAGTTTTAAAGTTACTTAGATAACTCATAAAAGATCAGATGAATGAAATGTATTTGAAATTTAATATTTGCAATTTTAGCATAAAACATAACAAGGATTAAAAAGAACACAGTATTGAAAGTTTTTTTCTGTTGTATAAGTATTCTTATCTCTTTCCAGATTTGTCCGTTGCCTTGATACAGCATCTTCATCTCTGGACACATCCCCCCGGGCTCGGTTTCACCAGACCTGCCTGTACTGGCAACATCCTCACTTGCCGTGGGTGTCACTGTACCCACGTTCATCGGGCAGGGTTGCTGCAACCAGTTTCATGGCAACCAATGAGGAAGTCAAGCGAGGCCTCATGACGGAATGGACGGAGAGCTTTAGGTCGTTATTTCAAGTGAGTTTTGATATAAGGAAATTAATATGTTGTCATAATTTGCTTTATTGAATACTAGACTTCCGCCCACTGCTTTTCCCGCGTCGACTTCGTCTATATCGGGTTTCCAAGAGAACTTTTCAAAAGTTTGGGATAAAAACTGTCCTATGTTCTCTCTCAAGGTCAACTCTATCTCTGTACCAAATTTCGTTAAAATCAGTTCAGTGGTTTAGGCCTGAAAGCGTAACAGAAAGACAGCGTTACTTTCGCATTTTTAATATTAGTAGGGATTGAAATTGTACATAATTTTGATTCCTATTTGAACTTCTATCTTTTACCAAGGTGTATTTAAAACCAATTTTCCTTTAATGCATTTCATAATTATTGCACTAACTAAAATTAAAGTTTATTACACTAACTAAAATTTGATGAAATATACAAAATTAGTCATGTTATATACAAAATTATATCTAAAATTTATACTTGTTTCTGTGCGCAGTCAATAAATAGATATACATATATTGCTTTATAACTATATTTTATTGTCACAAGTTTTAATGATAGAAAAATAACTTTGGATTAATATTCGTATTTTGGAAGTTCTTATTGAATAACACATATATCTTGTCCTCAGCTAGTCCGAGCGTTACACTGCCCATACTTCTACGTTTTATCGAATACGTTTAGCGTCTTGTTCATAGCGAGCGGTGTGTGTGGTGCCGCGGAGCCCCGGGCTCTAGTGGCGCCAACAACACGAGGTCTAAGGCATGCTCTCAGGCAAGAAGGTGAACCAATGTTGTATTTACTAAAAATAAACTTTTTGTTTGACTTTTTTGTTTATATTACCGTGGTTCTTTTAATAATTTTAATAGATGTTGAATTTACCATGCCTCTGAGACCTGAAAACAAGAAGAAGCTCAATACCTCTGATGAAGAACGAGGGAAGAACTCTTCATTTGATAGTTGTTATGACACCATGGATGATGGAAGGACTGATGACCAGAACTGTTCGGGAGACGAAGACGACCCTGACGAGTTCCTCTCACAAATGGGCCTCGAGACGGCTGAGCTTAGGAAGATCAATAACGCACAGGTGATAGAAACAGTATACTTTACGTGTGTCACTAATACTAAGACGACGAAACCTCTTAGCATTCGATGGATTCACCGTGCGGGTGCCGGGTCCATCGCGTTGCAGGGAGAGGAGCTTCAACAGTGCCTGGGACTTGCGACCCAGGTGTAGGTTTAAGGGGCCCCTTAACTAACGCGCGTTATACGCTCACCTCCACTGTCCAAGTTCCTCTCCCTACCTAACCAAATTTGAAAAGAACCTACTAGGGCTGCCTTCGACGTACGTTCTAAGAATGAATTAATGTTAGTTCTGGACAGGCCCAAGTCTTTTAGTAGGTTATAGAGAGATTTAGCTGTTATACCTCTCGCTCCCACCTCTACCGCGTACAAATCAACGACGAACCTATTTCGAGTTAGTTCGTTAGTGAGCTCGTAATACTTATTGACCTTGATGGCATGGTCTTTGGGGATGTTGGTTTCCCAAGGCACCGTAAGCTCTATCATCACAACGCGCTTTAAAATACGCGAATATAGAAATATGTCTGGTCTGGAGGCCGACGCACAAATATCCTCGGGGATTTTGTATTGTTTCTCATACGTATCCATCATGATAGTCCAATCCGAAGCCGCTTTAAGGATAGAGTAAGGCTTGACGTTTGATTTTATAGCCCTGGTGCCCTCTCTCACAAAACCTATTGATCGCTCGTTTGTGGTTATTTCCCTTTGCGCTCTGGCTACCGAAAGACTAACCGCTTCACGTATGATCTCTAAAACCCTATCGTGACGACGCGAGTATTGACCGCTGTCCAGGAGAACCCTACATCCCACCAGCAAATGCTTGGCAGTTCCAACTGCCTTTCCGCAGATATAGCAAGTTTTTTCGGTACCTTTACCCCATCTTACTAAATTACTCTGATCTGGGAGAGTCATCTGGAACGCATTGAGATAAAATTTTAGCAAGGCTGGCGACCAGTCATGAATTAGGGTGCGCCATTTTAGTGCTAGTGGAATGCAAAAATCTCCCATGTCTAACCAATCGTTCTGCATTTCTAAACTCATTGCATGGATCTTGTATTTATCGTTCTCGTCTTGCCGAATAAAAGACTTCAATATATCCGTATCTTGGACTTTCCTACTTGATCCTAACCCTACTTTGTTATTTTGCGCTCCGATCATAAATTGTTTATGGAATTGAAGTCGTGACTCTAGCTCTGGGGCATCATTGTCTTTTGGGAGTGATGTAACGACGTCATCATGTTTTTTCATTTATTTTAACGTATTTGAATATAATTACAATTATCAATGACGAAATACCAATAAAATCATTGTTCATATATGTGATGGCACTTATGTATATCGTCCTTTATGACTCTGAGGAACGAGACTCCTTTCTGACACACTTATCCTTGCATACAAAGACATGGTGGAAAATATTCTATGTGTTCAATATCTTGGATAAGGCAATTTCTTTTATTGTATATAAAAAATAAATGCTTAAAAATATTTCAAACTGCTGACTCCAACCCTAATATGTTAAATTTGAATTAGATTTGTAAATGAAAAGGTTACAGAATAAATTAATAAATTGAACCTATTGTAAGGAGCAAAAGTATCTGTCTATAATCTAGTAGAACATATTTCTATGAACCATTATTCAACGTTACATTATTTTTAAATTAAATATAATATGTAAAAATTCAAAATGACTAAAGAAAGCAGCCGCAGATATAGTTATTTCAGATAACATCTAAATTCTAATGTTTTTAAGGGATACATATTCAATTTTATCTCCATACGTCCCAAAAAAAAGGTATATAAGTTATATCTCAAAATCCCACTACTTTGTTATAGGAAACTAATTCCTCTTCCAATTTCATGTGCATTATTCAATATGAGATATATATAATATGTATTGATAGTTTATTCTATAACTATAACCGTATTTTTTAACCAATTTATCAAGGCCCGTGTCAGTCACACGGTTGAGAGCAGTGTTGATCGTTCAGCGGAGTCTTTGGTTGTGGTGAGCGGTGCGGACGCACAAGCTCTCTTCAATTTCCTCCTGAATTGTAAGTCATTAGTCGCCGGCAGTGGACCGTTAGCGGGTGTACCGCCCACGTTACTCGCGCCCACTGCTTTCCACGGAGGAACATTACAGGCTCTTAAGGTATATTTAACTTCTATAATACCTTATCGAATTGTTGTGAGCTCTAAGACTTTCGCAAGTTTTTATTTAAATGAAACGAATGTTTTCGGATTACTAAACGTCATTTTATCATTATCTCGTCTGCCAGTAATCACGGTTGCTCAAATAAATCGAAAAGTCGGGAGTATGTTTTAAAAATAATAAACTAACGAGTAACCCGAAAGTATTAGTATCATTATCGACTATATTCTATAGATTTTCTTCAAGATACTTTACTTATTAGGTATTAATTATTTTAATAATTCAATTATTTAAAACCAAATCATTAACATATTAATTAAAAATGTTCTTATTGAGAAAAATATTTAGTGTAGATAAGTTACAAATCGTTGCTTTCAGGTCAAAGAAAATATAATAAATTCTGAAAACAATAGGTACTACTCTATAGAACTACGAGGCCCAATTCTACCAACTACAGTCCATACATTATTTAATGTACTGAAAAATAGTACTACCTCGCAGTTTAGCGCTACTTTTGCACACCTCCAGCCGACGTTGGCTTTTACTTGGGCGGCTAGTAAATTAGCAGGTATTACTAATTATATATTGATTTTAACTTTAACCTTACTCAATATTATATTGATCTACCTTTTTCAGAGGAATCTTCCAAAGACAACGAACAGAACCAATTCACAAAAGCATTCAACAAAGAAAACTTATCAGATTGTGGTATAAGCGACGAAATGTTACAACTTTTCTGTTCATCAGATCCAAGTTCTATTAAATCTCTCGACAGTGTTAAATACAATTCAGAAGACGATACGTATACCTGGTGACATTTAGCTGGAATTGTATTAATTATATAGGTAAAATTAATATTGTACAAGGAAAACCATGAAGTTACGTGTTATGTATTGTTGTTGCATTGATAAAATAAAAAAGATGATTTTTGCGTAATTGTATGATTTATTCCATTTTCATTTTTGGTAAATTAAAAATAAAAGATTTCATAAGTCCACAGTCACTTATGCAATAGAACAAGATTCATACAGATCAGGATGAAATAAATAATATTGTGAGAGTTCTGCTCTAGTATGACGTAATATTTATGTTACTTAACATAACTGCACTAATCACTAATTATCACTTCAAACCCAAGGTGGAACAGGAATCTTGGAAAGCTTACACCTAAAATATTCATCTAAGCACAATGCTGATGTCTCGCTCACTGAAATAAAGAGATACACCATTAAAAATTTTATATAAGTCTCAAGCTTAACTTTTTGAAAATAATAATAATTACCCCATGCACACACGTCATCTCGTTTCTAAACGTCTATTCATTCCGGGAGTTTATGATTTCTGAAACAAACCAAACGCAATCAAATATTATACCCAATTTAACATTATCGACATAGATGGATGTCATAGAAAATATATAAGATAAATGTTAATAAGTTTATAATATATTCACATTGGAGGCGGTGGCTGTGGCTGCGGCTGGCTGTCCAGGGACAGAATACTGCGGCCGGAAGTTAGTGAAGTTAGCAGCAGCGGCCGCGGCCGGAGAGAACCCGGGCAGGGTACCGCCCGCTCCAAAACCACCAGGGAACTGGGCCATTTGAGCTGAAACATTTATGTTCATTATAAACTGGTCATAAGCTTAATTACCGCTACCACAAGTACCTCGTCATCAGCCTATCAGCGCCCACTGCTGAGCAAGGCCTCTTTCTCACATGGAGAAGGTTTGAGCATTAATCACCACGCTTGCTCAAGACAGGTTGGTGATTTCAAACTTATAATTGTGAAACTATATGTCCAGGTTTCCTCACGATGTTTTCCTTCACCGTATGTCAGTGGTGTCTAAATACTCTCAGAAAGTGCATATGACTCCGAAAAATCACATTGGTACTTGCCAGATTTGAACCCGCGCCCTCGGCAACGAGAGGCGGACCCTTTAACCACTAGGCCACCACTGACTTGGTGTACCTGACAAGTACTACTACTAATTAATTCTTTATTTATAAATTCTATTTATACATTAACAAATAATAAATGATATTTGACAACAAAACAGAACAATTTTTAATACTAATGAAATATATATGTCGGAGGTCAGGTGGATGCCTCATGGCGGTCTTGGCTTTCATATCCATCATGGACGTTGTAACGATTGGAATTCAAAAATAAAAGCACACTAGTACTGTCCGTAGCAAAATGACCGTCCTCTCTCTCAGTTACGATCGCTACCTTAGTCAGCACTGGCCCGCTCATAATTTTTATGAAACAAATCAACTGCATTCCCTATTAAGTTTCTTATTTAACTCATCCAAAATCGACGCGATGTCATATATATATATATCTTCTTCTTCCTAGCAATTTCATAACTTTAGCCAGGGTTTGCCTTACATCTTTTGAATAGTTTTGGATAATTTTTTTTACGTTCGGCCGCCTGCCTAACATGAACCCTCTTTGGCAATGCATTAATCAGTGATGTCTAAATACTCTTAGAAAGTACATATGACTCGGAAAAATCACATTGGTACTTGCCATGGCCAGGATTGAACCCGCGCCCTCGCGAATGAGAGGCGGGCCTTTTAATCACTAGGCTACCACCGACTAAATTATATATATAGGTCGTCAATATTACAAAACGTTATAGTATATATCGATGTTTACCTGCGGGCACGGGGTTCCCCGCGGTGGCTGCGAGCCGTGACAGTATGGACCTCTCTGACATCTGTAAACGCTGCGCCACTGGCGGGATGCGGGCGAGCGTGGCCGGCAGACGGGACACGTCAGACTTCATATCCGATAATAACTCCTCCAGCTGGTTCAACACCTGAAATATATAATTAATATTCAGTATATAGAATAATTATTCATGTTCAATTAATTATTAATTTCAAATCAATTACGTGGAAATATTGTTCATAATAAATTCTATTACTATTATTAATAAATTTATTAGGAACTTATAACGAATAAAACAAAATAGTTGTTCGTAGTAATTATACATTCCTAATTTAGTAGAAACATCTCTAAAAATACATACATATGTAAAACAAATACATAGCTATAACATATTCAAAGCTATGAAATTTTAAATTTTTGGACGAATAAAAACAGTAATGATGTCGTAATTTAAATAATTAACAAGAAAGAGACGGTACCTTATGCAAGACCGCGTTAGCTGGTTTATTTCCGGCCAGCGATTCCTTGCTGAGGTGTTGATGTGATTCTGCGAGACACTCCACCTCCGCGAAGCGCGCGTTCAGCGACATGGCCGGGTGGTTGGGATCCTGCGTCAGGTTGAGGTAAGCAGCACGACGGAGCTGCTCTTCTATAACCAACGCCTGTTCCAGCAACTAGAAAAAATACAATTATTAATATATGATTTGGCAGACGCTGTTTAAGGCTGGGAAATTGCCAGGAAGAAGAAGATGCTGTTATATTTGCAAAAATCATATTTCTGGAACTAAATTTACCTTAAACCGCCTGGCTAAGAACTTGTTCTTGATTTCGAGGAAGTTCCCCTTGCCGACGTCCATTTTAAACGGTTCGTTGATGATCGCGAACCTCAGATCGTTCTGTATGTCCTGCCAGCGGCCGTAGCCGTGCGTCACGATGCCGGCCAGCAGCCAGTAGTCGTGTCTCCTGTGCCATATCTCGTACTCCCTGCCCGGCGCCGCCGCACGTTCCTCGTTTAACCATAACGTGTGGAGTTCTGTGAAGCCGCCGTCCGCGATGTTAAACATGAACTTGCGCCGCTCCACTTTCAGATCGTCCTCTTCTTTGACAATCACAACGTCGTCGTCATCTTCGTCCTTCTTCTCGTCTTTCGGTTTATCTGACCCTTCCGACTCCGTCTTGTCGCTCCTCGCGTCATCCTTCTTATCTGATTCCTCTTTATTTTCTTCTTTGATTTTTTCATCTTTGTCGTCTTTCTTCTCTTCCGATTTCTCTTCATCTTTGGCGGGCTCCTCATCGACAGACATTCTCCTTTCTTCTTTTATCTCTTCCTTGATATCCTTTGTTTCCTTTTCGTCAAATTTATCCTTTTCTTCCTTAATGTCACTAATGTCCATCGGTTCGTCCTTTTCTTTATCCTTAATTTCAGATTTGTCGTCCTTCGTTTCTTCCTTCTCATCTTTCTCGGAGCTACCCGGTGTTGGAGCTTGACCTGATGCTTGAGTGACTTGAGTGGGAGCTGGTGATGGGGCCGCTGAAGTAATGGGTGTAGCTGTGGACGGCGCCGGGCTAGGCGCAGCGCTCTCAGCACCCGCTATCTTTACTGGCTCTACTGGCTTCCTTATCAATTCTGGCATACTGTAGTAACCGTTGATGTGTTCAAACTCCTGGACTTTCTTTCTAATAAGACTCATGACACCGATCCTTGTCAGAACGTGTTGTCTCGATAATCCTTCTCTAGGAACACCATCGGCAAATGTCTCAGCATTATCCGCTCCTGGCTCGCACAAATGCCTCATGAATAAGGAAACGTATGCCTTGAAATTGCGTTCAGATTTTCCCCTGAGATCTCTGACCAGCCATTGAGAATTAAAGGCGTCCTGCGGTGGCATACCGTATCGCATAATGGCATTGAGGAAAGATTTACGTTGTCGTGCGTTAAAACCAAGCACTTCCATATTACCACCGACACGAGCAAGCAGTGGCGGTAACGGCCTGTCTCTTTCCTCCCTTCTTTCCAAACGTCTCTTACTACGACGACTGAGTAAATCACCGTTATCATTCTTTTCATCGAAATCGTCATCCTCTTTATCATCCTCACTGCCCTGGGAGAAATCAGAATTATAATCTGATCCGTTTTCTTGCCAAGTAGTATCCTCTCTATTTTCAGTCTGAGCAACTATACCGTCGCTGTAATTAACTTGCTTACGAACTCTCTTCCCTTTACCGAGAGTTCTCGCCTGGTCTTCTTGATGCTGCTCGTAATGATGCCTAAGTAACTTGATCCAGTACGCGGGATCGGTGTTTTCGGCCTCTTGTTTGATGATTTCAGTATCCACTTCTTCTTCACCATCGCCTTCTTTGGTTGAATAGCTGGCAACTTTAAAGGAGCTAAGGTATTCATTAGCCCACGATTCCTTCTGCTCGATACCTTCTTTCGAACGATCGAGTAATTCGGACACCGCTCTATCGTCATAATGTATAGCTTCTTCTTTGCCTTCCTCTTCTTTGAATAACTCTTCTGTACCGAATCTCAAGATATCGTCCAGTTCTTGTTTAGTAAAGTTTGCACCTTTCCCACCCATACCCGGACGCACAACCAAATGAGTTAACATCATTTTCCTTTTCGCTACTTGCGTTACTCTCTCTTCGACACTGTTTCGCGTTACGAACCGATAAATCATCACCTTGTTGGCTTGACCGATACGATGAGCACGCGAAAACGCCTGAATGTCGTTGTGAGGATTCCAATCTGAATCGTAAATAATTACAGTATCAGCTGTGGCTAAATTGATTCCAAGACCACCAGCCCTTGTTGAGAGAAGGAAAACGAATTGCTGAGCGCCCGGGGCGTTAAACCTATCAATGGCTTCTTGACGGATAGTTCCTGTAATACCACCGTCAATTCTTTCGTATTTATATCCTTCCCCTTCTAAGAAATCTTCTAGTATATCCAACATTTTCGTCATTTGAGAGAATATAAGTACCCTATGTCCTTGTTCTTTGAGCTGTTTCAACATTTTAGACATGAGCACTAGTTTTCCGGATGCCTTAACCAGAGCTTGGGTTTCATAATTGCCATGAGGTCCGAGCGGTGCTTCCTCTGCCGCTACAGGAAACAGATATGGGTGATTGCAACACTTTTTAAGATCCATCATGACATTAAGTAACGACACAGTTTGACCACCGCTCTTAGGATTCAAAGCTTCATAGTTTCTCGTCAAGATGTACTTATAATATTTCTTCTGCATTGGTGACAATTCTACACGCACAATGAACTCTGATTTCGCTGGCATGTTTTTCAATACGTCAGCCTTAAGACGACGCAGCATGTGAGGCCCCAACATTTCGTGAAGCCTTTTAACTTGTTCCTCTTTCGATACATCCGCGAATTCATTTTGGAAAGCGGCTAAGTCGTTAAACTTATCTTTGTTCAAGAAGTTCAAAAGATGGAACAATTCTTCTAGATTGTTTTGTAATGGAGTTCCCGTCAATAGAAGCTTGTAATTAATGTGATATCCAGCAAGAAGACGGAAAAATTTAGACTGGTTGCTTTTAAGTCTGTGAGCTTCGTCCACGACCAGAACTGCCCAGTCTATAGAACCGAGACACGTGGAATCAATTGATATAAGTTCATATGAGGTTAAAAGTACATTGAATTTCACTTGAGACTTTATCTTAGACGGTCTCCCTCCTCTATTGGCACCATCGTCGAAAGTTAGTTCATTTTCTCTAATAACTGCTCTTGAATCTTTATCACCGACGTATGTGATACAGTATAAATCTGGCGCCCACAGTTCAAACTCTCTCTCCCAATTGATAATTGTCGAAAGGGGTACAGATACTAAGAAAGGTCCCTTGCAATGACCTTCCTTAAACAACGAGTAAAGGAATGTCACAGTCTGAATGGTTTTCCCGAGACCCATTTCATCGGCAAGTATTGTGTCAATTCCTTGTCCCCAGGAGTACCGCAACCAATTAAGTCCATCCAATTGGTATGTATGGAGCTGCATACCAGTTTCATATACGAATGGAGGCTGATCTTCATATTTCTTGTTTAGGTTAGTGGTGGGGCGGTCAGGTGGCGGATTGTATTTCCTCCCTTTGAACTGCAGACCACTGCTGCTCTCGTCGTCATCAATGTTATCTTTGTTCTTACTCTTACGACCGGCCTTTTTGCCTTTACTTCCCTTAGTTTTTCCCTCCGAAGTGATATAAGCGCGCATGTCCTATAATTAAGAAAATATAATATAGGAATTAATTTTGAATTGATGTATGTAATACATGTATGACAAATAATTACCTGATAATATTCAAGGGCATTCTTGAGCCCAGCTATATCTTCGTGCTCAGATTCCCAAGTGGCCTGATCGTAAGATAAATCTCTCCATTTAACCAAATAGTATGTAGTACCATCGCGGGCTGTACGATGATTAATCACTCTATGTACTATTAGCCATTCCGGTCTTACGCCGTATCTGCAAATAAATGATTATTATCAAGTATGACAAAACGATATTCATGTGTTAAGTTAATAATTAAGTTTAACTTTTTACTTTAAATCTCATGCTGGCAAGATCATATTCAAGACCAACATCTCCTCTGGCTACAATCATGGCTATTGAGAAGCAACGGAAACCTTGCGTAAAATGCGAAAAATAGTTATAGCAATATAACTAACCTATAGTATTTCTCCTCCAATAGTTTTTCATCGTTGTCTTGGTGATGTTGCTTGCTATGCTTCATCCGCCTGCGACCTTCGCGTTCCTCGAGCCCGTCGTCCAACTTGGGCGGTTCTTCGGGATCAGATTTACGCATATAGTAGCGATACATCAGGGGATGGAATACATCCAACTGAAAATGAACAAAAAACCATATAAATGATCAAGTCATCATTAAATACCATAAATTCCAAACATGTGATGACTTTGAATTACTATTATTTCAACTATATAAATACAAATATTTCACCTGAATCTCAGAAATCCAACTGCAATGCCAGTAGGAACGCTCATGCCATTTTACGAAGAACTCTCTCGAACGTGGCGCCTTTGACTTTGCCGGCTGTTCTTTCCATCGCCATGTTAAAATCTTAGCGACTTTACCATCCAAAGGTGGACACTGAAACATTAAAAAAGTAGTATAAATTATGTTTTATACAAGAATAATATTTTATATGAATTAATAAAACTCACACTACATCGTGGACATTTCCATTCGCCGTCTGGGACTTCTTCTAGTGGTGGATTTAAACAGAATCTGTGGTATGCCGACGGACATGAGTCGCAACATAATAGTTCTCCTCCATCTTTGCAAATCCTATAACAAATATTTAGATAAATTCTCATTTATGTCATTATTAACAGATATGGTTACAATTTATTAACATTCTAAATGCTCTTTAGAACTAAATAATTAACTTAAAACTAATATTTTCGTATTACTACCCATTATTTTAAGATTTTAAAATACTACATACTCCCATTGTTTCCGTTATTTTAGAGCGATCATCAGAGGAGATGATAGTAAAATAACGTTAAGTAATCCGAAAATATTAGTTTCATTCAAATGAATACTCAAAAAGTCTTAGATCTCATTAACTGACTGACCTGCAGAACTCCTGATGCTCATCATCGTCTTCCTGTTCCTGGTTACCCTCGGCCTGGCAGTATGTGCATGACCAGCGACCTTCGGGCGTCTCCTCCAATTCAGGGTCCAAACAAACCAAATGGTACGCACGAGGACATGTGTCACATAGTATTATTTCACCCCCTTGTTGACACACCTTACATGAAACAGACATAACAATTAATTAATTATTATCTTATTTACTTCTAAACTAGTCTATTCATTTTATCATTCAAAATACCTCGCAGTAATCCTGATGTTCCTGTTCACCTTCAGCGCCATCTGGAAATTTGTTGGTTGATTTCGTTTTTTTCTTCTTTTTGCTCTTGTTGCCGATTTTTGTTTTAGCCTTCTTCTTTGGCTGTTGCTGTAATGGAAATATTGAAAATGTTATATTATGAGCAATATCTAACTAAGTTATTTGTTGTTTAGTTATCTTACTGGTAAGTTGGGATCGTCCTCCTTCTGTTGCGGTGTTTCTTCTGTGGTACTTGCAACGGGTCTCGGTTCTTCGGCCTCAGCCAATAGCTGTTCAAATTCTTCATCCGAGTCTGTATTCGCACCAGCACTGCCTTCTTGATCTTCTTCCTGTGAAGTTTAAAAAAGAATTTCGTAAAATCTTCTATTTCATACTAATTTAACTTTTCGTATCTTATGTATATTTATCGATCCCAATCTCTATAATATCAAACATTAATTATCTGGAATCTTTTAAAGAATATCTCAATAACAATGACAAAAAACATATGTATGTACATCACTGTATACACTAAAAGGAAATAAACTCTAAAAATAAATATATATGTAATACATATATTTCCTCTTTTCAATTATAGCTCCCTATAACATCAAGATGTACAGTTCCTTGAGTGCCGTTATATACAGGGTGACTGGTGAATTACTATCAATATTTAAGGAGAATACTCGGTACATGATTCTCATTCGAATTATGTAAAAAAAAATTGGGAATTAATTTTTGACCACATTTCCGTATAAATAAATAAAGTGTGGACACGGTCCAAGTGTGGACGCGTGCGGCGGCGTGCTGATACAACACCACGCCGCCGCACGCGTGTGTGTGTGTGTATACCTAATCTGTAGGGTGTTCACACGATGCGTAATTAATTACATAACTTTTGGTTAACTTTACTTAGAAGTTTATTAATATTTCTGATATATTAATTTTTATTTTGTCATATATGATCGTCAAATATCACGTCCTCAAGTATCGATAGTAATTAACCAGTGACCCTGTATAGTTTACCCTGAATATAAAATATATATTTATATACTCACACTGCTAGTGCGTTTCCGTTTACTGAACTTGATCTTGAGAGTGGGCACTTTAGGCTTACGTCCCGGCTTGCCGCGTGGCGCGTGCTTTGGCTTGCGGCCACGTTTTCGAGGAGCGGGCGTTCCTTCGTCACTCATATCCTCTTCCTCAGGTTCATCAATGGAATCCTCGATCTGATAATAATTAATACATTACACATACATGCAGGTGTTGAAACTAGACATTGTAACAATAATAATATACGAAAAAAGAGTTTAACCCTAAAACAGGTCTCACGATATTTTATATGAATAATGAATTATTTATATGTTTGAGAAGTCTGCATTTAAATTTAAATCAGCAAGTTTAATAAGATAACACTTCTAATATAATCACTTTAGTTTCTTTTGGAGTACGTCCGGGCCTCTTCGGCGTGTAGTCTGATGTAGTGGACGTGTTAGTATTATCTTCTGAACCCATGTTCTGACTGCCACCATCTAGATGTGGATTTCTCTCACAGAACAAACGCCATTTCGCCGCAACTAACATCATCAACTTCGACACTGGTACCTGGATAAAAAGTTTATATTACACAAAAAAATTCACAATCTCTTAATAAAAACACAAATGTCATTGCACTATCACATGTTTTGTATTGAATCCATTATCATACCTTAGGATTTTCCTTCACAATAAGTGGGCGGACATGTTGTTGAAACAACTTGTAGCTTGTTAAATTTTCAAGATCAGCATCTGAATACTGAATATCAACGTCTGTGAGGCCGAATGTAGAGCACACTTCTTCAACTGTCGGCATACCTGACGTTATAAATATTCGTTAAAGATACATACATACATTATTCTATTGTAAAAGATATTGGGTATTGTATTATTATTTTCTTATGTTAAAACCTACCTATAAAAATCTAAATAATTATCGTTTTACAAACAGCGCGTATTTGATTTCTACACATTCAAATGAAATGAAGATTTTCGTATACTACGCGTTTTTTTTTATATCTACATGTTCCCGACATTTCGAATACATTACAGCCACCGTGATCACGGGTAAAGGAGATAAAATTTTAATTTTTCATCTAGATATAAAATAACAAAAAAATACATAGGATCCGAAAAACTTAGACACTTTTGTTGCATTTCTCATATACAATAATAAAACATACATTTTAGTATAAGCATGTATTTAAATTAAATTATGGCAGTGACATCAGTCGTATTATTTTCTCCTATTGTTTTAATCTCATCTCCAGTCGTTACAATAATATTATAGAAAATAAATAGTACTATAGATTATTTTCTAAGATATGTGTTTACCATAGTCTAATTGATTCCGTAAAAAATTTATAAATTCCACGAAGCATGCAATAGAACAATAATAATATAAAAGATAAAAATCTATCAATGATTTCGTAAACGAATTATATGAATAGTGCATTTGTTAATAACATGCACTATTATTGCGCCATTCTATGACTCATTAATTTAAACACGCAAATAAAAACATGCTATTTAATAATTGTATCCTAATAAGGATTTTAATGTGACATGAATAGTAAAATTCCATTCCATATTAATTTATATTATTTATAATATTAATTAATACGTCGCAATAAAAGGACGTTTGGGAAGGTTGTGTACTTAGTGCAAAGAGCGCGCGCAGACTTAGCTTAGAGGCAAGCTAAGATCGAGCACGTGAATAAATAAGTTTCGTAAACAACAAAAACATACGAAATACTTTTAATTCCTACCTATATACATTTAGTTAAACCTATATAATAATATAATTGTATCAAAAATTATATATATGTATTAATTTAATTTCATTAAAGCAAGATTTAAGTTTTAAATTCACAAACCAAAGTAGCATATAACATATGCTATTAAAATCTAAGTAAAGACAAACATACAAAGTAAATCAAGTTAAATTTGTAACATTTTCATGTATTAATCTTTTTTTATCAAGATTGATAAGGAAATGTACATTTCAGTTTGTAGTCAGATAACATCACGTCAAATCTAATAAAGCTATTCAGACATTTCTTATTACTGCATTGCAATTTATTTATCAAGTTCGTCCTACACAGTCATAAGTATGTGCATATCCTTAGTCTTATAAGTAATCATATATTTTTTAGTAATACATTACTGTGAAATATGTGGTCTGAGTATTGTAAAGAATTTAAAAGATTTTTTTTTTGAGATTTCTAGTGAGTTATTTATCTCCTAGATTATTAAGTATAAAAATATATATTCATTCTAACATACACATGTATTTTAAAAATACCCTCCAAATGTATGTATATACAAATTAATTATTTTACATATACTACATAAATTTTCTTGTATATATTGAGAGTAATGTCTTAGCTTACCTGATCCCGAGTCAGGAACCGAGGGTGCGGATGTATTGTGTTTACTGGTCCTTCCTTTCCGGGACTTCTTGCTTGAAGACACCGCACTTAGTGCATAATCACTGTCACCCTCGGCCTCAATCTCCAGACCAAAGTCATCATCCTGATTATATGAATAAGATTTTAAGCATACTTATATTGAAAATCATTTCAATGAAGAATTTTTAAGACTATGTAATTTTAACAGTCATATGAAGAATGATGTTTTTGTAGACTTTTTATTATTTTATTATGCATATAATTAATAAAAATATTAAGAAAATATATTGGATTTTGTCAATTACTGATATTTTCTAGACTATTTTAAATTTTACACTTATAGTACAATATATTAATGTTCCACTCACATCTTCACTCTCATTCTTTCGCTTCTTCTTTTTCTTTCTTCCTTTCTTTTCTTCTCCTCTTGCTTTTCTTTTCTTGCCTTTCTTTTTCTTTCTGCCATCTTCTGGAGAGTAATCATCATCTTCCTGACAGAAAAAATAAAAGAGTGTAATAAAAACTACTTTCGTATTAATAACGATATGATTTTTTTAAAGTGGAACAGCTATTAAAAAAATCTAAATAATAGAACAGGTATAAAAAAATATTTTTATTTTTTTTTTAATAAAAAAAATAAATAATTACTTTTGGCGGTGCTTCATCACTCTCCCCCGAGTTATCAATCTGACCCTCACCTTCTTCTACGTCTTCGTCGCCTATAACAAATATTTACAAAAAAGTGGTCAAACCAGTCAACATGCCTTCCACCTGCGAACCTTATCCAGTACGTTAAGATCATTCATTTTTGCAATTAACGAGCACTCCTAGATATAAGGTCACTAATCCCTTTGTTTGGCGGCGTCCATTTTGTTAAGTAGTAATGAGGGGATAATGCATGTTCTTTTCTGTCACAAACTGCCACATAAAAATATTTACAATGGGGCCATAACAAATATACCATTGAAACACTTAATCACATATCACTCGTTAGCATTTTCATTTGCATCTTGGTTTGAGAACGAGGTTTCACTACAGAAGCCGATTTTTTTTCAAATTTTAATTGCTTGCCGCAAGTAAACATATGATACCGCTATTCGCGGTTTACCTATGACATGCTAGGAAGAAAAATGAACCTTTACCTGCGAAAGATCCATCAACCTCGTCATCTGATGCCATTACACAGAGTTACAACACAACTTATTAATAAAAGAAAGATTTTTGTCTACAAAATGCAAAGGACGCGCAGTTTTTGCGACAAATGGTAATTAATTCAGAAATTGATGCCGCCGTCACTACGATGAACTAGCACGAAATAGCAAGCATAGCTTCCTCTCTGTCGCTCCGAAAGCAAGTGACAGACTAAGCATACCTGTAAGGGGTGGATAATACAGGATATAAAAGTACAGTTATACAGTTCTCTCTACCACGTTTCATTTAAAAATTAAAAAAATATATTTTTCGTAGTAATAATTTGTCTACGACTTTGTTTACATATTTCTTCTTAACCAATCTGTTCTTTATAACTGTTACTGTAACTGTATCCAGCAGATTTCATAAAACATACCAACTTCTAGAAATCTAGAATTCTAGAAATTCATAAAACTGATTAGTTTTTAACGCATATATATATTTCAACAGAAAGCTGAATGTATTCAATGACGTTGTACTTATAGTTCTTATTAAAACTGTTATTGTCTTTTTTATTAAATTATCTATTTAAGCACGATATTTATTTCATTTGCCATTTAGTTTGTTAGAATTAGAAAATGTTAATCATCATATTAATAAAATATTACAGAGCAAATCTATTCCACTTTGTGAATTACTAATTTATAACAAATATATTTAAGAATACTATACATGGTTACGATTTTATGTCTCAGCATACTAATCGTGATAGGTTATTTCAACGTTTATAATGCTTTGTTTTAGGGTACCGTTTCTCGAGAGCATTACATTTTAAATTTCTTGATAAAAACGAAACATTGTACTTAATATTTCTTTTTAACATGTGGAAGAAGTAAACAGATAAGAAATGACAGTTGTATAATTTAGATTTTTGATAATTGTGACATCTGTCATCACTCAAAAATACGCTTCTATTGAGCTCCATACAAGAAATTGATTTACAGTTTTGCATTGTATTTTTTTGTAAATTTAAATCTGAATGCTGCAACTGTGTTGATATTGCTTTTCTCATTCGCGCAATTTTTTCCGTAAATAATATTATTAGTAACACAATTGTAAAACTGTTTAAAGCAAGTCGAAATTAAAACAATGAACGCTCTCCTGGATTACGGTTCATCTTCTAGTGCTTCTGAAGAAGAAAGCGGTGATGAAGAAATGTATAAACATTTTAGTAAACAATCATAATAATTAATAAAAACAGTCTTACACATTTCAATATTATCATATATCTTTTAGAATTAAACCAGAAGATCACACAGATGATAAGCCTAAGTTACCAAAACCTGTGCTGGGAGAGAGCAGTCTTCACACATCAGTGTTTTCAAATCCATTTGCTGCAGCTGAAATAGCGAAATCTGCTATACTAGAAAAACATGTGAAAATGGTATATGTTGACTTTCTATTAGTTTCTAAATAATTTATTTTATATTTGTATGTAGTTTTACTTTTTTAGAAAGTAGAGGGGCAAAATTATAATTAACTTTTAGTGTCAGCACCGAGATGATTCTAGTAGTTATGGTACATTTTATTTTTATTATTAATATTTAATTTTATTATTATTTTATCATAATAATGTTTCCGATATAACATACAATCGTGAAGTACATAGGCCATGAATGTTAAGGTTTCAGGTAAAGACAATACCCAAATGATTAATGGAAAGAAAATATGTTGGAATTATAGAAAAGGTAAATGTCGTTTTGGACATAATTGCAAATATGCACATGACTCGGACATACAAAAATCAGCTGAGGAGCTAGAGGCTGAGAAACAGGTATGAATTGTTTAATATTTACATTGATACTACATAATATGTAATATATTATATTATCTTTTATGGGTACTTAGTGATATTTATTTTTAAATTGACTTTATTATGCTGTACCATTTCACATTCTTCACTGTTGAAAAGAAATATTTCTGAAAGACATAATTTTATATATCATTACTTGTGTTGATTGAAATGTGTAATGAAAACTTCATAGTGTGTTTTTCCAGTCTACTTACAGTAGAAAATTAAATAAATTGCAAAATGAAGCTATCTTTTTCATATAGATATGCAATATTTTATTACTGTTTTCTCAACGTTTCAATTATAGCATCTGTATTCATATGTGATCATGGCAAGAATTCTAAACATTGGGGAAATGTGAAAATAAAGTACATAAAAAAATTGGTTACTTAAATCAAAAAAAATATAAATTAATTTTCAATGTATGAATATCTTTGATACCTTCAAACCAATTGTATTTTACCTTAAAAGAAAATCAATATTTTTTGTTAAAATATATTGATAATTGTTAAATGGTATTTAAATTTGCATAAAAAATATTATATTAAATTTGCATAAAAAATATTACATTAGGTCCTATTATGCTTATTGATGAACCACCCAATTTGTTTGAATCAAAAGGTATTTGTACAATATATTTAAATGAAACTAATATTTTCGGATTTACTACATACGCGACTTTATTTTCGATAAAAACTACATACTCCCGACGTTTCGGCTACTTTTCAGCAACCGTGGTGATGGGCAGACGAGATGTGTATATCCAAAAAATATTAGTTTCATTTAAATGAATAAAAACTCGCGAAGATCTTAGATATCATCATACAAAATATAATTTGTGATAATTTTGTTGCGTTTCAGAATTTAAAAACAGTTGTTTGTGAGGGTGCTGGCACAATGTCTTCCGCGCCACCACCACAAGTTGTCTTGGAGGCATCCCTCGCAACAGACGATGAAAGTTGGGAGGGAAAGTCATGTAAGAAGAAAAAACGTCCCGGTTTAACTCAAGGTCTCATTCCTGGACAGAAAGTCATGAAATTGTATAAGGAACAAAGAATAAAAGATGCTCAAAAATAAAGTTTCGTTTTCTTCTTTCACTTTACAAATATAGTATAATAAAATACAAGATTGTAAGAATGTGTGGGTCTTAGTTGAACTTTATTGCAAAAACTACTTAATTTAATTGAAACTGTTTTCATAAATAATTTTATGTAATTTTTGTCAACTTCGTGATATTAAGCGCTTAAAGAGCTCTTGTTGCGTACGGTCTTTAAGTTAACTTAAAAGTATGTTTATTTTCATTTGATTATAGAGCCGATAAAGGTATGCAAAATGGCAATTCATATCTTGCTTAGAACATTGCGAGCTGAGTGAGAAGTAATGTTTTTCATAAAATAGTTTTGCTTTACAGAATTATAATTATTATTTCTAATTACCAGAAACACTAAACTTTTTTGATAAAATATTAATAATCGACACGTGTATGAGGTGCAGCGGCGTAGCTAGCTGCTAGCATAGGTGGCACCCTGGGCGGATTTTGTAGGTGTCCCCCAAAACTCAAACACAATGTATAAAATAAAAAGTAATTAACGTTTACCTTTTATTAAAATAAGTAATAATAAGTAATAAGTATTAATATATCATATTTCATCCCCCCAACTCTGAAATGGTATTTTTGCTATTCGATATCTGAGCGTGAAAACTGACTTTATCCACATAAGGTTAAAGTAAATTTGAATGTAGAACAGCTCGTCGTGTGCACTACGTATGTGATTTCAAAATCAAAACATCAATGAAACTATTTACTCATCTCCATGGAGTATTTATTATGCATCTTTTTTGAGATGAATGAAATGAACTCGGAACCTCCTAGTTGGTATATTTTGTGTTCAATTTGCTTTGCGTACGCCATTTTATTTTGACACCGTATTGTCATCGTATGGTCGTCGTCATAGATTTAGTATATGATACTTGTCCCTTCTCTCTTCTTTCTTCTTTTACTTCTATTCGTATAGATAAACTGACATCTTGGTAATGAATGCGTAACCAATTTTGTATGTCGTTAGTGAGGGATGTAATTTCTTCACTGAGTAGAAAGAAAAGTTACATGTTGCACTCGAGTGCCAAGCTTTTTCACCTTGCGCTCTTTTGATTTCCTCGCTAACGCTCAGGATCCTAATTTCGAATCACATGCTGCGCTCGTGATTCAACTTTAGAATTCTTCGCTTGCTCGGTCATCGAAATAGAGCTCGCGGTTAAGAATCAGCTTTTGCAATCTTGTACCTATAACAAATAACTAATGTAAAAGAGTATGCTAAAAATTAAAATTTCTTCCTTCTAGCTTTGATACTCGCGAAATCCGAAATCACGTCTTCAAAATTTATATTTTGTGTTGCTAATAGAATAGATGAAGTATTAAGTACGTGTCAAGCGTGCCACCTAATGTCAAAATTTAACCTATTTCCTTGAATGAAAAATGGAAGGCTAAGTACGTCAAGCGTTAACTTCTTACCTCTAAAAAAAGTGGTACGGCTCTAAGAATGGATGGAGTGTACAAACATATAATAGATATCCTTTTTCTTTTAATGACAAAATGGCTCACGAGTAAGGAGTACCTACTACCATCGACATACATATACTAATGGACATGCCGAACGCGTATAATCTGCAGTAATTTTTTGGTTTCAAAGGAGTGAGAGGTGGCCTATGCTTTTGGTTTTGCACTATCTCTTTCCTCATAGATGATTAGCGCACAGTTTTCATGACAAGCACTTCATATAAATTTGAGAGAGATAAAGATAAACCGAAACTTGGTTTCCTCTCTTTCTTTCGGAGTGCCACAATTCTCATCTCTACGACACTGATGAGGTGTATAGTTTATTTAATTGATAGATTGAGAATATTAAATTAATAACTGTCTCAAAACCATATTTCATATTTGACTGAATATGATGAAAAATCTAAAACTTTGATCAATGTGTAAATTTGGTATGAAAGTTTTCTACGCTTCCTAACAAAACTATTGTAATAAAAGAACTGGCTTTCTTCTCTAGTAGAATCAAATGTTGCGGAAATGGCAACACCTTTTTTTAAATCACATTTGCTAAATAGAAAATGAATATTTATTATTTGTAATGAGAACTATAAAATAAAATAAAACATAAAATCTTAGGGGCACATCTTTAATTAAAGAATAAGTGCTAAGTGGTACATCAAATGTTGAGATTTAAGTCTAAAATACATACTAAGGTTGCATAAAAATAATTCACAATGAATAAAATATTATACCAATGTAAACTAATGCAACCCTAGTGCAGTTACAGGCTCGCGTTTGTCGAATTCTCTAAGCTGAGATAACTCTAAATTCTTTATAACATTTATATAGCACAGCCATTTAACAATGCTACTACGGTGATTCCATACGAAGAACTAATAAGCTACAACCTTCCATAGCTTCCGCCAACTAAACTAAGTTTGAAATACTTTTATAAATGTGTCACAATTTATAAATTTTTAAGTACATATACTGATTGAATAAAACATGAGGTGGGAATTTATAAAATTCTACATAAAATTATGTACTTCATATATAAATACATACAGTATCTGGTATATTTGACATCAAATTAAGGGAATATAAAATAATAAATTCATTCATGAAATACAATGAGAGCGATACAACAAATTCAACAAAGTTTTAAAAGATATAGTCATTAGAATCACATATATATTGTAATAAATCTAGTTAAATTACTGAAAACTCTAATACCGGGGGAAAAAAAATCATTATTGCTATTTATGAGAAATGTCTTTAAAAAGAAATACTGTAAACATGAAGGCACAAACAATATAAAGAATAATAATTTCATTATTTCAATGAAATACTATGACAATGTTTAACATTTCATGCATTAGCTACGATAAAAAATATCTTGTAGTCAAGAAATATTATAAAAATATTTGATTTATTTGGCAATAAACGGTCATAACTATAAATACATACATAATAAGTACACATATAGTGTGAAATATTACAAATAGCTTGCGTATTCAACTAACAGTTTCATTGTATATTGAAATGTTAAGAATTTTCTTTTATAATTACATATATGTATATATATAAATACTTATATTTATAGAGGTCTATACTTTAACAGCATCTTTCTTGTGTATCTTTGGTGATCTCTTGGTGTTCTTCATGTTATAGTCAGCTTCAGTGACGTCACCATTCATGTGTCCAAAGCCATTCTCCTTATGATATCCGTTCCTGTCCCCGCCTATGCTCGATATCTTGCTGTACGTGTGACCTATGACCTTCGCCCCGTGACCGTTAATTTTCGCATCGTGACCGTTAATTTTCTCAGTATGACCGTTTCTAACATGGCCGTTAGTTTTTTCTGTACTGTGACCATTCATACATTTCGTTTGCCCTGATAAACCAAAACAATTTAATTTCTCTGTCGTCTGTAACCCTAATACATACTGGCGTAATTATGTTAGTCACGAATAAGCTACGTGTTAGTGTCCATACAAATCTCTTTAATACTCCCTAATGCTGTTCACCTTTAATGTTATCAGAGTACGAATGGATCTGAACGACAGCTTTCGTATCTGTAAATTTTATTCAAATTTAATTCCCAACAATGGGAAACTACTCAAGGTAACAAACAGTGCATACACCACGTATAAACTAACACATACTAAAAGAAAAATTATATGTGAAACATAATGTAATTAGCAGACATCTACAAATAATAATTATTATAACACAATTACGCCAGTAGACAGAAATACACACATGCAAGTATAATTATAATAAAAAGTACCACAGACAGGGAAATTTTATATATAGAATTTTTATACAACAAGGAAATGTATTCATTAGCTTAATATTCATGCAAGAATAATATTAATTTAATAATATTATTGTCAATAGTATGTAAAGATAAAATTTAAATTTCAAGCTTAATGTTTTTAGCTATTAACTAATATAGAAGTACCAACCGTTTCCGTCAGAGCCGGAGTAGTATTTAGTGGAGGTCTTCCAATCTTCTTTGAGGGACAAATTATACATGGAGTATGCAGGGTCACCGGTCACTTCTTTCTCGATAGTAAGGAACTTTGGCAGAGATGCCAACAGAGCATCTTGATCGTACATACCGCTGTAGGTCTCCAGAAGTACTAGGCCGCGACACCTGGAAGAGATTTGATGTTTTTAAGTAAAATGTCATATAATAGTATACCCATTACCTAGGTACTTGTAAACATAATTTATATATATTATATATATGAATCACCTTGGATGTGTTGGTTGTCGGTATATATCTAGCTGGTAGTACTGATTGTTGTATATGAAACAACGTCTCTTCTTGAAGATGGTGAAATGAGCGTCGTCTCTTTGAGGCAGCATATTGAGATAGTCTCGGTGTGTCAACTGAGTTCGTACCTCCACAGACTGGCCGTTGGTTGGATGGAATTTGCGTACAGTGTGTATATAAGACCAGTGGCCTTTCTGACCGCGTTTTCTCAGCCTGACTTGAGCCTTACGCACGTCGCTCTGTAGATAGTTGTGGACCACGTCAAAGTCCTGGAAGGGAGGGAATTCTGCGTCTGGCAACAACGGCGGCTTTACAAGGAACTTGCGCTTCTTGGAGTTAACATTCAATCGATCGCCGGTGTCCAGGCCGACCCGCTGACACACGCAAGCCAGAAGACGGTTCATCTTTTTGTCGAAGTCGGTGGAATTGTCAATGACATCGAAGTACGGGTGACCGATCCAAGCGGCCGCTGCGTTGTAATCCAATTCCCTCGCCAGCTCCACACCTTCTGATCTACACGCGTGCTCCTGAAAATTGCATATATTTGTCATGAAATTGGCCTTTATAATAGTAGACGAAATTTTGGTAACTCTGTCTAATTGTCATTTATACTGATTAGAATCATGAGAATATTGATTTTTTCGTAGTAAAACTCAGAAATAGCAGTCACGTGCTATTTTGTAAATTTGTTAGCCTTGATAGTTCGTCCAAAAACATGTTAATTCTATGGTAACAACATGAAAAATTCTAATAAGCATACATAATGTATGTTTAATGGTCAAAGTTTACAAGTAATTTCGTATAATATACATATATCGTGCACATCAATCAAACGTACGGGATCACGTGGTAGATAATGTGTTGGCAGATCTCCAGTACTGAGATAGCATTAATCAGTATACCACTTGCACTTTGTGATAAATGACATATATAGAACAACTACATTATTTATATACATAACGAGTATTATGTAATTATATATATACACTTAAATTTAACTCGTCTGAAGGTTTTCTTCAATAAAACACTGAGGTTAAAAATATATATTTTTTTTTATTTCACCAAAAAGTGTGAATAGCTTTTTTTTAAATGGGTAATAAATATTAGGACGTATGAATAAAGATTACAAAATATATATTACCTCCGTGGAGTAGAAGTCTTCAGCTCCGTTAGCGGCTGAGACCATGTGTACTATGTGGTTGTATCTGTTGTCACGCAGTTCTACACTGTTCCAGTTATTAGCGTTCATCATGGCTTCCCATTTCTCCTTTGATATAACTAAAATAAAAAACAAATTAATTAATAAAAAGTGATTTTGTTTTGCTAATACAAATACAACAAGGAAGGACAAATCAAAAGCAGGAAAGGGGAGGACATGCATGCGTGTATATAAATATAGAATAGATTTTGTTGCTTTTTTATGTACATTATTAGGACTACAATATAGTAGAGTGAAAAAAATATATTTTCATATTTTTTTTAATAACCAGTATACAATAATATAATATCTCTTAACTGCATGTGAATAATCATATGACCAGCCATTTTAATTTCTCTTTATCAGGGGTCGTATATGTTAAAATGAATATGGCATACAATCATGAATACATTTTTTACCTTTTAATAATTCGAAATAGAAAATTCATATGAAATTAATAGTGTACGTTTAGTATGAAGTAATTGATAATTATCGATTGCATATATAATTGACTTCAATACTCTTATTACAAGTGCGCACTGTTAGACTATATAAGAAGCGTTTACAGTATCTTATTTATAGATCATCGTAAAAAAATAAACTTTATATCTGGTAGTTTCGCTATGCAAATTTGTGGTAGGATAAACGTGTGAAAATGCTAAATTTATCTGCATATATATTCTTTAACGTGTACTAAAACCCGTACATAAAAACGATTTTTAAACTCTTTGCAATGTTCTTATAAGCACGCGTTATTTTAAATATTTCCCAAATAACGAAATTAAACAGCTAGGGTTTACTTAATTTAAATAATTATAACATCTTTGTGTTTTTAGTGAAACAATAAATTCCTTCGAAAATAATATGAAATTATCTTTTCAGACAGGTTGTTGTAAGGAAATGCCATCTGTCAATCATACGACATTGCTGACGTGAACACAGATAAACACATGTAGGAACTAAGAATTCCATTACTTGATTGCATCGAGTAGATGACTGCTTCGAGTAGAAACAGAATTTCAATTTCAGAAATACAATGAGATATTGCCAATACAAAATAATGATAGAAAATAAATTGGAAATGATTTAATTAAATACGTAACCAAATACGAAACGTGAGGCATGACGCAATTAACTTATTGGCTTAGAAGCCTGCCTCTGTTTATTTTTTAAAGCTATTTGTTTAATACATATTTTATATTAGAATTTTACATACTGTTACTATAATATTAGTACTGGAATCGTTAAAGTCACACAATTTTATTCATTATTATTTTCAGTGAAGTAACTTTTTACGTAGGTAGTCAATATAGTACCTACGTGTCCAACGAAATATAAAAGGACCGCTGACATGCTATTTGAAATATTTACATATATTTTTCCTACACAATGTATTAAAATAGATGTTTCATTGCGAAATATCTATGAATTTGACACCGTTTTATGTATATTTACGTTCAATTATATGAAAAACACGAATATCAAATATCATAAAAGAAAATAGTAGTTTATACGAAAATTTTTAATTATATTTCTATTATAGACACGCCTTTTTGTTTTCAGGTTACATCAAAATGTTTCTATATCTCAGATTAAACTCCAAATGTTATAATGACTGCATCTATTTTCAAATAACTTATAACAGAGAATTTTCAGAAACATCATAAAATTTTAACCGCACACGAATAACACATTAAGACAAACATACCTATACTAATGATGAAATAAATGACATCGTTTACGACGCAATATACCATATGATTTATGATTACCAAAAGTTTGATAGTTACTTTATGCATGGAAGGATATAAACAGTTTTTCATTCATATATCATCGCACATTATTAGCGTAAGATGAATGAGAAACGGGAAACGTTTGGTGTGTAGTATGATGCAAACTTGTGGTTAGCATACTAAACTGTGAATGCGAAATTAAGAACTTCAGTTAGGGACGACGCTTAAATTTCTTTTATAAAAATATTAAATTTCTTTATTAAATTGGTGGAATAAACAAACTTTCCTTTAAGCTACACAATTGTATGTCAGATTTTCATTATTTCCGGCGTCGGGACGTGACGACCCCATCGCCCACTGGTGTATTCCGGTGCAATCAGTCACGGGGGGGGAGGGCTGGGGGTACAGCCCTGGGAGTAAGACGGTCACGGATCTGGCAGGAGGCCGTCCGTGGCTGTCTTGGGGGGGAGGGGTAAGGGGTTAACCCTCTCGCGATTAAGCAAGCCCGCCAGGCGGGGGGACACTCCTGGTCACTTGGAGTGAGCCCTCGGGGGGGGGGGGGGGGGGAGGTGGCCGTTCGCGGCCCGCCGCCGGATCGTCGCGGATGCATGCTTCGGCGTTTCCCGTGGCGATCCACTTGGTGGCAACGGAGAGTGACCGCTGGTGTTTTAGTGGGTAACATGGGCCCTTCTGGCCGTGAATCCCACATAACCGCCTCTGTCTCCCCTAGACGGAGGGGTAGGTATAAAACCTTTCACCGCGATAACAAAAAAAAAAAAAAAAAAAAAATTTTCATTATTAAACTGATGTAGTTACATAGTAATATAACCTTAGTCAAAGCTTATTAATTCACTCTCATACTTTGAAGTATTTCAAATTCAAATTTTAAGTATAATGACCGACAGAGGTATTTCACTACTTTGCTGCACATGAGAAATTGGCAAGCGAAATGTTTCGTCCGCATGCGAAGGAAATTAAAAACCATTATATTCCTCCCGGTGACGCTTTTGAAGCTTTAGGGCTAACAGTTACAGTGAAACCGAGACAAAAAAAACATAATGGAGACGCTAAGGAGGTGGTAGTGCCTAGCTGTGGTCAAGTTACTGCAGCTCGAACATGGGCTGGATAAACCCGGAAGGTACCACCCTCTCACAGAAGATCAACGTGAAGTAGTCTTTAATGGCTGCGTTACGTCCGATGAGTAAGAGAGACGGTTGCCTTTTCTCTCCCTTTCCCACCTTTTCCTCCCCCTCTTTCCCAATTAAGGGAGGCAACGCATCCGCAAAACTATATTGTCGATATCCATAGGTGATCGTACTACTTCCATCAGGAAGACAGTCTGCTCGGTTGCCCCTTTTTGGCATATAAGAAAAAAATATAGGAGAAGTGACTTACATGCACTAGCGTCCATGGCCCCTCTATCGCATATGATGAGGCAGTTCCTCTGACAAGTTCTGCCCAACTCGAAGAAAGTGTTCTCAATCTGTATCATAGTCTTGAGTAGATTCTCCTGGAACTTCATCGCTGGAACAATAGAAACATCAACTCGTTTAATATCAATCGCCATTAAATATCTATACAGGGTGACTGGTGAATTACTATCAATATTTAAGGAGAATACTCGGTACATGATTCTCATTCGAATTATGTAAAAAAAATAGGCACTTAATTTTTGACAAAATTTCCGTAATAAGAAGTAAAGTGTTGACACGTTCCAAATGTTCAAGTGTGGACGCGTGCGGCGACGTGCTGATACAACACTACGTCACGACACGCGTATGTGTGAGTGTCAGTGTATACCTAATCTGTAGGATGTTCACACGATGCGTAATTAATTACACAACTTTTGGTTAACTTTACTTAGAAGTTTATTAATATTTATGTTATATTAATTTTTATTTTGTCATATATGATCGTCAAATATCACGTCCTCAAATATCGATAGTAATTCACCAGTCACCCTGTATAGATTTTATTCACATTTAATTTACATCAGATTGTCTTAATGATTTTTGACATCGAAATTAAAATACAGAAAAATTAATTGACCTGGCATGAAACTTGTATACTTGTATAACTTATTTATATATAGGTAGAATTATATGTAATATGTATTTAGGAGCTTATCATTTGGAAGACCTCCAAAACAAAGAACGAAATGAAATCTCAAGTTCAAAGTGAGCGTACACAATATTTCATATAGTATGTTTTATCGAATTTTCAATCGATATTTTTTTTTTTTTTTTTTTTTTTTATGTCAAAGGTGGCAAACGAGCAGACGGCCCACTTGATGGAAGGTGGTTACCGTCGCCCATTGACATCCGCAACAAAGATGTTGCGGATGCGTTGCCAACCTTGTTTTATAGGGATAGGGAGGGGTGGGAATAAGGATATTGTAGGAAAGGGTGGGAATAGGGAAAGGGCAACCGGCTCTCTCACTCATCGGACGAAACGCAGCCATTAAAGGCTACTTCACGCCGATCTTCTGTGAGAGGGTGGTACTTCCCCGGTCGAGCCAGCCCGTGTTCGAGCTGTAGTAACTAACCACAGCTAGGCTCTACCACCTAATATCCGAAATTATATATAACTTTATATATATTTTATTTTGTACATTCCATAAAATGTATCAGCCTTGAATACGACGGCAAAATGATAATAATATGGTTCTTACATGAGTAATTCTTTATGTAAAAAATACTTATGCATATTATTAGACTGATATAGAAAATTACGTAATCAGATCATATGTCGTATGAAATTATATATTTTTATATCAAACATATAATTTTAAAGGCCTTATAAAGGCTGGAAATAAAATGCCGTCATCAAAATTACAGTACAAATGGAATGACTATTTATTTAATGGTCGTTAGATGGATTTTTTATGTCAAAAGTATATAAGGAAACATTATTATAATGTGAATTTATATTTTCCGTTATTATCTAAGCAAATTATAATAAATCTATTAAATCCTAGCTTTTTTTATTATGAAAATATACAAAAAGTTTGCTTAAAAATTAAAAGTATTGAAAACTGATTTCGTTCTTACATTATCACTGTTTTGTATTTAAAATAAAGCAGCCTGGATTATTAGCATTAAGTAATATAGGCTAAGAGCTATCAATTAATGCCATTATAAGCAGTACAGCTATTTATTTCATTCATTACTATAATTATCATCATCAATACATTGCTTATTATATTTTAGTTTCATTTAAATCTATATTGAAGCATTGAAAGATAATTCCTTTGTAAAGATCTCAGTGTCACTACACACGTACAGATGACGTTTGAGTTTATTTTCATCGTATGCCAATGAACCTAGACGAAGTACCACACGCCTCTTTTTCTATTTTATTTCAAAACAGTAGCTAACTGAAACTCTCGCAAAACAATATATAAAATTAACCGAGCTGTAATAAAAAATGGCCAGTGACGGAATCAGTCAGCTGCGACATTTCACGGAACGTTTGAAAAGTTTTTTAAATAAACGAATAACAGAATTGCCTTCATAAATTACGTTTTTGATGGCTTCCTTTATTTCAATAATGTCGAATAGCTGCGTAATATAAAGTACTTGTGTGAGAATCGTTTGACAAAAAAAATAACTACGCAGAAACAAAAATAGAGCTATCAAGAAAATATTTTTTTTATATAATATGATGATGGTAAAATAATGCTTATTATGAGATTAAAATATACATATATGTAAATAATATCTTGTATATTTAGAAAATCTGTATACGTATATAAGCTATGTAAACATTTGCTAACCATCGCAATGTGAAACGCAATAAAACTGCCACTAAGCTGGTTTATGGCTTCAACCATTGTTATAGCCCGGCTAAGGTTTATACATAACTACGGTCGGTAAAGGACGTTAAACTAAGTATATTATATAAAGATTTAAGAAGACTTATTATACAGGGTGACTGGTGAATTACTATCAATATTTAAGGAGCATACTCGGTACATGATTCTCATTCGAATTATGTAAAAAAAATAGGTACTTAATTTTTGACCAAATTTCCGTATAAATAAAGAAAGTGTTGACACGTTCCAAGTGTTCCAAGTGTGGACGCGTGCGGCGGCGTGCTGATACAACACCACGCCCCCGCCGCGCGCGTGTGTGTGTGTGTGTATACCTAATCTGTAGGGTGTTCACACGATGCGTAATTAATTACATAACTTTTGGTTAACTTTACTTAGAAGTTTATTAATATTTATGTTATATTAATTTTTATTTTGTCATATATGATCGTCAAATATCACGTCCTCAAGTATCGATAGTAATTCACCAGTCACCCTGTATAACATGAAGTTAAAATATTATTACACATTGTCATCTTAATTTTGTAATAAATTTCATTTTTCCTATCATCATCGTCAGCCTATCAGAGCCTACTGTTGAGCATGGCATCTTTTCACATGGAGAAGGTTAGAGCATTAATCACTACGATTTTTCTTATAGTAACATCTATTATAAAAGTATGGAGAGACTATTATTGATTGTCTTGTATTACATATTTCCTTATATTCTTCATATATAACACCTATATATTCCATATACATATATGTATAGCTCGGAAAATTGGGCTTGAGCAGACAAAATACTAACATTATGAAAAGTAGAAATCAATACACTTAAACAACATAAATTCGTACGACGCATATTTAATTAAAAAATGTTAATTAAGAATAAACTAATCGTATATTTAATTAGAGATAACCTCTATTAGCTGAGAACAAGATAAAGATTGATCGCAGTCACTTATTAGGTAAATTGACATAACTTTATGACAGAATAAGTAATTAACAATGAATACCCATTTAGAATGTTTCATTTAATATCATAAAAAGTAATATGCTTTGAGACACGTGAGTAATAAAAATGATAAAGTAAGTGCAACAAATATAAATTACTAGTTTTTGCCCGCGACTTCGTCCGCGTTAATTTCGTCGTCGTCATATCGTTAATCGTAATACTTTTGTCTTTGTTCTGATTTTTTATTTATATTTTTGGAGTTTACCTTAAAGCAATAAATATCTGTGTTCTGAAGTGCGACAGAATGATTGACATATGTATTAGTTAGTTGTCAAATCTAATGTCAAAGAAAACGTTTGTATGGGAAATAGAAAAGGGCTGTTTTTATGGTTTTCCCAGTAATGAATAAATTTTTTTCAGCTTTTATACCTTCCCTGAACCTCCACGAACATTTCAAGACTAAGATAAGATAAATCCGTTCAGCTGTTCTCGAGTTTTAGCGAGACTAAGGAACAGCAATCCATTTTTATATATATAGAAGATAATGCTGTAAAATTAAATGCATTTTATTATTATTTAGCCGTTTTAAATTTTCTTTGTAGATACGGTATGGAGGTAGATTTTCTTTTTGTATTTCGTGATATGAAACTATAATTTGTTATAGAAATAACTTAAAATGAATAATTTAAAACATTCGAGCAGGACAATTTTATGAGAGTTTTTTTTTGATAATTTTATGGTTTACGGGTCGCAATATTTATTTATAAAAATAATATGGGAAATTTTGGGTTTGCGGTTTTCCCTAAAATTAAAATAATGTGTTTCAAAAGTATAGCATTCAGACTTCTACCCCAATGATGCCGGGAACTGATTGTAGATATCCGAGGTCAAATCTGCCATTTATAACAGACCAGACGTCTGGTAAGCGACACCTCATAGGTACAAAGAAAAACGTAATGGACACTCACATTATAACCAACTAAGGAAATACCAACGTGAAATCAAACAAACACATCCATATTATTAAAATCATCGTTTTGTCTTCCATTTTGATGCAAACATTACCATTGTGTTCGCCCGAGCCTTGCAATTCAACGACATTACAAAAATACCACTTATTATGATTATATGCACAAGTCCGCAAGCTCTTTCATACTAAAATGTAGGTTTTAAAATTATATAGACAATACAAATAAAGCACTAACGTGACTTTATACCCTCATGTATTGATTTTGTTTCAGAACTCATTGCTTATTCTAATTAAATTGCTATAGGTCAGAGCCATCAATTCTTTATCAAGAACGCTCAAGGGTCGTAAGCTTTATGGGGACTACTGAATTAATTTAATATGGTTCACATCAAAGTAACATTGGAGATATTTATGTAGCTTAGTAAATAACAAAGTGACTATGTATTTCTGAACACACGAGCCTCTATCAAAAATATTTAAAGGTTTTTATTAGTATGTTAACTAAGCCAAACATTCTTTATTTCATAACCTTATATACTTAATTTTTGAATTTTTTCGTGCTGTATATGCTTTGAATAAAACATATATCAAATAAGACTTCATCAGAAAACGCTCATTATAATTAATAACTATACAAAGATATATCTTCCTAAATGCTTATATTCGTCGATAATAGCGATAATTTTAAAATCTATTAGGACCCATCACTAAAAGCTAAACCTGTTACGATAATTTAACCAACTGATACGGTATCATCGTTTTGTTTATAATAGAACTGGTATGGCAAGATCACGAGGTTATCGAAATCGGAACAAAATTCACAATAACAACAGTAATTTAGCAAAACCTTTGGGCTCATCTACAGGGTGACTGGTGAATTACTATCGATACTTGAGAACGTGATATTTGACGATCATATATGACAAAATAAAAATTAATATAACATAAATATTAATAAACTTCTAAGTAAAGTTAACCAAAAGTTATGTAATTAATTACGCATCGTGTGAACACCCTACAGATTAGGTATACACACACACACACACTTGGAACGTGTCCACACTTTATTTATTTATACGGAAATTTGGTCAAAAATTAAGTACCTATTTTTTTTACATAATTCGAATGAGAATCATGTACCGAGTAATCTCCTTAAATATTGATAGTAATTCACCAGTCACCCTGTATATCTAAACATTTAAATTGTCATACAATGTCTTGATGTAATATTCCAGAGTAGAGTCATTTATATTTTATTGACTTGACCCTTTTAATGTACGCATTAAACTGTATAGATAAAGAATAAATTGAAACTATCAAATCGCGTGTTACGTTGTATCAACCCTGTCTTAATGCTTTAGAACATTACGATGCTAATTACCATAAAAATTTGTATTTAACTTCCATTGTATATCAAGGTAAAATGTAAAAAATGTTTACGTTTTAACAATGATATTTCAGTTACCAAAGAAATATTATTATAAGCATTAAAATTCTACTCAAACATTAAGTATGTACCTATAATGTATTTTATCAAACTACCCGCAGACAGACCTTAGACGACGCTTGTCAAACAAATTCTCTAGAGGTCAACTTCTGGCTGTGTTATTATTTGTATTTATTATCAAGAATGTTTCAAATATGTGTTAAATATCAAAATCTATATATTACCTTACTTTACCAATTTTTTTATAAATCAATATTGTAAGCAATATTTAGTTCGGGCTTAGATTAATAAAACATACGTCGTAAAAACTTAATATCGAGCGTTCTCTTCATTCTAGCAAAGCATAGAACAGGTATCATGTTCAACCGGTGACACTAGAGTAAATGTTTTGATAAACAAATAGTTACATATGCATATAGTAATGTAATCAGATAACTGTTATATGATACTAGCCACGACACTAGAACATATATAACATAGACATGTTTGATATATATCAGAATGTAGATGAAGAGTTTACATAAACAATAGCAATACATATTTTTTTCTGGCAGTGCTACGGACTCACCAGAGGCGGACTGCCTCGCTCTAGCCAATGCGGCGGCGGAGCACCTTTTGCAATAACCGTGACATTTACTGTCCCTCGTTATTGTTGTATCCGCTAATAACATCAAAAAATATGAAATCACGTAGAGAAATCGTACCAAATAAAAAATGTACCACAAAAAAGATATTGAATACGAGGTCGTAGTAATGTAAGAACAAGTGACAAAATTTCAATCCCTACTAATAATATTATAAATGCGAAAGTAAACCACTGAACTGATTTTAATGAAATTTGGTACAGACATAGTTGACCTTGAGAAAGTACATAGGATAGTTTCTATCCCAGACTTTTGAAAGGTTCTCTTGGAAACGCGATATAACCGAACTCCACGCGGGCGAAGCTGCGGGCGGAAAGCTAGTAATATATATATTACCAGTGATTATTTCTGATGTAATTTGTAGTGTCATTATCATCACGTTAAGGAAGGACAATTTTAATAATTAAAACAATACATTCTAATGATCAACTCGGTTCTCGTTTTCACCGGATCTATTTGCGTCGTGTTTTAACCGATTCAATTGGGATCGAAGCGAAATGTTATCAGTTGACCGCTTCCGAGTGTGATCATGACAACCCAATTGTGACGATGTACGTAACTTTTAAAAACTAAAGACGTAATAATTATTAATATAAAAATTTAATTGTTAATAAATATTAATGAAGTAGGAATATTTCTTAGAACTTAATTATTTCATACTATTTAGATGTCAAAACCACAAGACTAAAGCCTAACTAGTATTTATGTATAAATGATTAGATCTCAGAACTGAAATTTCCAAAGAGTCGATTATTTTATACCATTATCCCATCCATAATTATTAAATGTCATTGTATATAATTATCCGTTCATGTGGAGACGTAGTTTCAAGATAATCAAGTATTTTAATTATAACTTGTATCAAAGTTAATATTAACATTTCCTTTATATTTAAACTTAATTTATGGTAAGCTTAGTAATCATTATTCCATTGAAACAAAAAAACTTTAAATGAATACTGGCTTTATTTATTAAACCAAGTAATTTATATTTAAATTGAAAAAAAAAACGCGTCCATCAATGTCAAGAGCGTCAATGTCAAAACAATGTTTCAGATTTACACTGAAAATATTCGCAGTGACGTTTATTTACCATACTAACAATGCACTTTGGTACTATTGTTGTATACCGAATATATTTTCAGCCGTGAACGTGACCGTGGAACGTTTACGTCAAAGATATCTAACGTGGTCACCCGTGAAGCCCCATAACACCTCTCATAGCGTTCTATTTATACATATACATGGAAAAACAATATTAACATATATGGATTTAAAGAGTATACAGTTAATATTTTGTATTGGTCGTTAAATTAAACTTATGAATATACTTGTATATTTATATATTATTTTATTAAAATCACGTGCATCTGAGATACTGCTAATGATGACGTCAAAAAAAATCCCAACTTCCTACAGATTCATTCTTAGAAAATTGTAAATATGTATGTATTTCCATATTCGTCAATAAATATAAAGATAAAACACTCGCACGATAAGAGATAAGGAAACACAATAACAAAAAAAACGTGATTTGCCGGGAAAAGCAAAATCGTGTCTAATTTAAAATACCATTACATTTACCAAACAGTTTACCAACATTCAAATATAATTTAAGCTCAAATGAATTTTATTTCAATTTCGAATTTTACATGTTCAATAATGTTTAAAAATTCGTATTTAATCTATAAATAAGTGTATGACAATGAAAACAAACTTGGCAGTCAAAATAATTTCGACCTACCTTAAATACCAGCCCCCAAAAATATGAGAAGGGCGTGTCGTATAAAAATCTATATATCATTATTCTATAAGAAATGTGTTGAAACACAAGAAACAAATACATTTAGAACATCTCGAAATGAACAGCTATGACGCATATCGCTTGTTTATACAATTGAACTAAATCATACTTTCCTTCAGTTATCAAGATTACGCAATGTATGTAGCATTGAATTCATATAAATTTAGATCCATTGTCAATTATAAAGTGAAGTCGTAAATCTTACTCGCTATTTATTTATATAATTAAACACGGTCGATTTATCTCCATTAGCAAAATAAAATTCACATTCGGATTTTTAGTTATAAAATTTTAAACACATTCAATTTTTTTTTTAACGTAACAAGAATAGAAACGAGCGAAGGTTGAAAAATAAAATGCCAAGAAAATAAATATAGTCTATTCTAGAGGTGTTAAGGCGAGGAAATTTTCATCAGCATAATTATTAATATTTGGCACGAGTCACTCACGACAGACAATGTCAATAAAACGTCATACTGATGAATACACATATAACTATATATTAAGAAGTAATTAGAATGATTACACAGACTATATTAAATGTCACTGATACTGAAAACTAATACAATCTTAGAGTGACATAATGTATTTTTTTTTTATTCAATTAATAATTTATAAATCTTACCTTCATCTGGGCTGAGATCTACAAACTTTATGCCGCCACTGAAAAAGAAATATACTTTTGTAGAAACAGTATTAGGAACACAATTATTTCTAATTCAATGTATAAAAGTATATTATATGTCAATTTTCTTCATCAAACATAAAAAAATAAAGAAACACTGTATAATACAGGTACATGTTAGTAATATTGTTATAAACAAACAGCTTTGCTTTAATGGAAATGAATCACTCAAAATCATTACACCAACAATAACAAAGTTAAAATATGACTTGTATAACAAAGGAGTGAGATATATTTGAAAAGGATAAATTTTACAATAGCATTGTTGAGTTTTTTTAATCTTTATATTTTTTATCCAAAGGCAGGATTGATTAGAATTAATGCATGAAACCTGTTCAATAATTAAATATAATAATTAATAATCATTTTAAAGTGAGTAATGCAACATTCACTCTGCGGAGTGTAAAGGCTGCATTTCATACCTTAGGAGGACGGTAGCCGTTTCCGGCACCCGGAACACCTGGAAATAAACACATGTCGAAAAATGTTTTCTTGGATCTCCTAAAGGAGAAACCACACATATTTATAGACCACAAATAATTCTAGTTGAAGTCATATTGGATTTGTAAACATAGACAACTATTTGACTTCATAATCTTGTTGTTTAACTCAAATATCAACAAAAATCGAGCACTGATAATATTATAAACAAAGGAATATCGATAATTTTAATCCAAAGGAATTTGGTTCTGTTATTCATAATAGATAAAAAAATCGGGGTTTCAAAGAAATATATTATTCAGAATGTATTTACCTTCCATCCCAAGTTTTCGAAGAAAGTGCTGAGACGGGATTGTCCCGTGGTTTTACCGCCGCAAGGTCCTGTTTAGGTTAAAGTAATATGAATTGCATCAAAATCGTGCCAAGTTTCCACGTGTTACTAATAGCAAATCATACTATTTATATAATTTAAAAAGTCGAATTTATCACTAGGATTGTATTACTAAAACAAATGTTCTTTAAAAATGTTTATTTATAAAATTACACTATATTATTAATTATTTCTTACCTCCGGTTAATACCAGCTTGTATACGATTTTTTGGGATGAATTCGCCATTTTTGTCAAACACATAAATATAAATTAATTCTAATTAAACTATCAAACTTGCGGGGAACGTGATATCATAAAAATGAAAAAAATATATAAATGTTAAATAAAGCCATCACAGCAAACTTCGCATCGCCTGACAGGCGCGCGACGAAATGAAACCTCAAAGACGAAATTCGATTGAATGTAAACGCATGGACAGATTAAAAACTGCTATCGTAGACATACGACCCGTTCCACACATACGACTATCAACTTACTTGTTTATTAAATCATGATTAGAACTTTGAAATATCCCATTTTTTCTTATTATTAGGAATAAAGTAAAAATATATAAAATATTATTTAAAATATTATAAAAATATTAGGATTATTATTAGGAATAAAGTTTTTTTTAAACAGGACTTATAAAAATAAATCATATAAATTATTGAACAATCTACGAGAAAGAAATATAACATAGGTCGACATGAATTTTTGACTTTGAGAAAAGTGTAAGAAATATCGATAAATATATTGAATATTTGAGCAAAAAATATATAAGGTAAATAGTTTGCTTTTGTACCAAAAAAAAAACAGTTTATCTATAATAAAAAAATCTTAATTTAAATTTTGTTTTTAAAAATTTAAATTTATGTAGGACTATGTATTTCATTTTTTTTTATTTTTGTATGATATCAAATTATAAAATAGTAGAAAAAAGTTTAAAAATGATCCCTTTAACATTTTCTTTCGTGTTCATCAAAGTCCAGATATAACCCCCATCATATTTTTGTTGTGTTTTCAATGATAACAGTGTTTGAAGTCCAGGATGTTTTAGTAAAAGAGTTGTTTTTCAATTTATCTAAATGATTTTGCAGAATATATACTTTTAAAAACATTCTGCAGCCCAGACTTAAAAGCTTTTAAGGTGTTTTCAATTAGCTCTTGTCAACTCTTTTTTTATTCCCTAAAAGCCAAAGACCATATATATCCTTAAAACTATTATTTTTTTGTGCACTGTAGTTAGTAATTTTGAAATTATTCAGTAGCAAAAACTTATTTTGTTTATGGGCCCAACAAAAATTCTAACCCTAAAATTAGGTTCTTAGTACCACTTGTAAAAAAAAGTATTGTAAATGTAAAAGCTGCAGTCGTTTCATCCAACTTTTTACGAATTGCTTCATAAGGCCTCTTATGTTTTGTAAAAGCTGCATTAATACATTTTCAGTTTCAGCAATACCTTTTATTTTCCAATTCAAAATTCATTTCTTAGCGGCCATAAGGCCTCGGCCTCGAATTTTGCGGGCAGCGGAGCGGGAGCGGGAGCGGCAGGATCTTACGCGTATAATCAAATGCACCGACCCTCGAATACAGCGGTGCCCGCTGCCCGCTAGTTTGGAGAACAGTATGCGTTTCCGTGCCGCCGCCGCCGCCGTTCCGCTGCCCGCAAAATTCGAGGCCGAGGCCTAACCGTTAAATAGAGTGTCAATCAACCGCTCTTCTTACCCATAAACAGAGATATAACATATATTTTGTATATTTTCTCTGTAATCCTGTGCTAAGTGCTGGTAAAATATCAACAGGATTTATTGTCATATTTATTATAAACGCACACTAAAACATTTGTTTTTTCTTCATTTTAAAGCACAGTGAACGGAAAAATCTCAATATAAAATTTAAAACAGGCATATTTTTGAAAATAGAATTGTGTAATTGAATGTTTTTTCTTGTGATTTAATTCGTAGTGAGTGTCCATCCTGAACCAAATTTTTTACATCAATAAAGAAATATAATTTAAAAAGGATATTTTTTAACAGAATTGAAGAAAGCTACTCTTTGGTCAGTCATTATAACTTAGTGTTATTGAATCTTAGTTTTATATGAACGGAAGGGGCCTAGTTATACAAAATATTATTTCTCTCTCTTAGTTACATAGTGGAGTTTCCTTATAGATAACGCCAATAAAATGTCTTGATATATTACTGAACTATGTAAAGAGATATTTGTGAATGAACAAGATCACGACTAGAGACTAAGAACTTTGATAATGCTGAGATCGTTAGGTACTGCGGGGTACAATGTTGATTTATCTTAAACAAAAAAAAACACATTATATTTACAAATGTTTTGTCGATTAAGACACACAGTTTACAGTTTAATGTTATTTTGGTTAATGAATGAAATGAATACAAAGAAAAGGGAAGTAAGGATTTGAAGTCAACGGGGCGAGGAATTTTGGGAGAAAGAAGGTCATAGACAGAAAAAGACAGTCGGGGGCAAGTGACAAATATGTGATCTAGGGATCCTTCATCAAGACCGCACACAAAAAGAGAGCTGTCCTTAATGCGAAGTTTAGTCAAGTGGACAGGAGTACACGCGTGCCCTAATTTTAATCAACGTATTATGCTAGTAACGCATTTTGTAAGTTTTTAATATTGAAGAACCAAGGACAAATTACTTAGAGTCGTAGTTTGGACGTCCGAATAGTATTTCCCTTTGGAACAGCCAGTTTTTAACCAACAGTCTGTCCAATATATTCTTGATGTCTATAAGAAAATGAGATATCTGGAATAAATCTGCAACAAGAAAAATCCAGCACTTTTCTTTTAGGAATAGATACAGATAACCCGTGATTATGGAGCCAATCCTGAAGGTAGCTAATGGTTGAGCTGAGACGAGAAGAGTCCTCATCGATTGTCTTTTCGGACACATAGAGATCCAAGTCGTCAGCACTTCACAAAACGAATACTAACGGGCTAAGCAGTGAGCCTTGGTATGCCTTTTCCATACTTGTTTAAGAGAAGATTCATAATTAGGAGACCGAATGGAAAAAAATATGTAGCTAAGATTATTGAAGATAATGTTTAACATCCTCGCAGGAATACTCAGCTGACGCATTTTCTGCCTGATTATTGGAAGAAGAACATTATCATAATCTAAAAAAATAACTAAGAAGACGAAAATCATAGACCTGAAATAATACGTTTTAACTCAGAGAGTAAAGCAAGGTTAGGGTTAGGGATACAGATAGTGAGGAAAGAAATATTTTAAGCTGTGACTGCAATTGCAAAAACGCCGGCACTATGGGGAGAAAGAGAAATTTCTATTAAAAATTACCTTTCTAGATACTAAAATCGCTTAACCAGTATAACCATCTGACATGTCGTCAGGGAGATATGAATAACCTGGGATACTTAAGCCAGACTGACTTAAACAATCTCTCCTCAATAGCAAAAACAAAGGGTTTATAACTATTAATAAGAGAATAATATATATTTTTTATGCCGAATTCTGTGACAATTCTTTTAAAGGTTTTTGGTCTTTTTGTATAGTGGTAAAAATGTGACTAAGTTTAGATATGACACTGTTCAGTAATTGTGAATCATCAAAGCGAGAAATTATATTTAAAATTGTAGAAAAAAGAAGATCTAACAGATTATCGTTATCTCTAAAATTGTACTGTTGTCAGTAGTTTTTTTATTTAAACGACGAGTTCTAACAACGGAACCAAAACCCTCGGGAACTACTAGGGATGTGACCACTTCCTCTAGTGAACACCCCACGGACGCATTGCTTACAATACCCATATGGTTAACATAAATGAATAATTTTTTTTGTAATGTATAATGCTGTTAGCCCTGTGGCTCTTACAGCGTCACCGGAAGAGTGCAAGGGTAATCTAGAAAGGTATAAGCCGCATTAGCCATTTAACCGTTTTAAATTCAACAGACACTCGATTACGGCCAATGTACTTAACTAACCATTCATAACTATATACTTGATATGATTTTGGTCTAAGAAAAGATCGAACTGTATGAGACGACGGGAAGTACTGGAAGAGGGCTCACAATCATTACTCACATGAACCAAAAAGAGAGCTGAATTCTGATCTGAATCACGTTTTTTTGTAACTTCATATTCAGGTACAGAAAATACCGACTGCATCCAGCCGACTGTTTTGGCCATGGTATATTTTTTCATCAAAAAGGTAGATTTGGGGTCAACTATATTACATATGTCCTTTCGTTGGAGATGGGATTGGAACCGGCTCAAATGGGGATGGAAGGGCAAAGGGAAGCACGGTTGAACATACAACCTCCCCCACGATCAGGGGGCTCCCCACTATACATATTTACACTAATTAAATACTTACTTCTTATACACCACACTTATGTATATAAACACAAAATGCTAAAAAGATAATGACCAGGAATTCAACTATAACAATAAAACCAGAAAACTAAAACAAATTTGAACAAAACACTTGTTCTAAGATGCTGAACATCTCTATCGATAATGACTTAAATTGTACAACAAAAAATTCCGAAAATAATTGTCTATTGTTTCATACCTTTAAATGGATTATAATAAAGTGAAAGCTACTGGAAAAAATATATATTAAGATTTACAATGTTATGTAATCATGAAACCGGTTCATATTTTTAAAAATAAAGTTATGTTAATTATTATTAATTTTTCATAGTGCTTATTATATTGTATTGTAACAAGTGTTCATCTACCAATCCTTTTATTAAGGCATTGAGAGAATGAATAATAAAAATAATTATTTATATATATTTAAGAACTAAATAAAATTTTTAAACTTAAAAAAAACTTAAATGATATTTTTTTATAAAATTTTAGGGAGTATATGAAAATATATATTGTTTTATCTTACACCCAAAGCAGATATTTTCAATGTACAAGTTTTAACTACATGAGGGTTATTACAATTTGTGGCAGATATTCTTATAGTGAGACCATTATCATCAATAGATTCTGGACACCTGTTTAACGTTAAAAGTAGTGCTGGAATATTCTGCCAGTATTTTCCTAAGCAACGATTGGTCTTCTCTATATAGTTGCTACCATTATTTGCACTAGTCGATTCACCATCTGAAATAAGACATCCATCTCATTAAAATTAATATTAAACCAATTACAGAACTGATATTATACATATAAAAATTTGTGTATCATAAAGAAAATAATATGTAGGTTCAAAATACTATATATTAATAGCAACAAATAAAAAATTAAAGAATCCTATCGCATGATACATGTGTTTAAATAAATTAAACCATAAAAAATATATAATCTTCCTGACATAAAAACAAATTTGGGCCCCATGTTTATATATATAAATAGTTAAATATCAATATTATTTTAATGTAAATTATTACCATTATAATCAGGTACATCTTGATCAATCCACCTAGTCTGTACATTGACACATATAACACCCACATCCAATTGTTTATTCAAATATTTGAATAGCAATACTAGCCTATTTAAAAAATGTAAGGCTGAAATTTGTTAAACAATTATAATCCAATTAAATCATCAATATATACCATAGTATAAGTATATTAATTCACCCATTTTGTTATCATCACCAAAATGTTGAAAAACAAGGCACGGGAGGGAATCTATAATTACAAGTGCCAAGTTTTCAACAACAATCAAACCACTTTTGATTTTTTGTATGAATTCAATTAAATCTTCAATTGTCCATACTCTCACTATTTTTATTTTCAGCATTATTATGGCCATATCCTGTGAATATAGATATATTAAGTAGAGTAGAAGTGATAGATATTTTAAGTATCTCCATTTTGTAAATAAAATTGAAAAGAATAAAAAACTACCTTATGAGAGTATCCATTTAAATCCAAGATCTTTTGGATTCTTAAAGCAGAAAAATCACCTTTTGTGTCTATATACAGAATTGTACTATCAGAATCCTTAACACAATTTATAGCAATTTGCATACAAAGTTGGCTTTTTCCCGATCCAGCCAACCCACATATTTCTGTTATACCACTTGGAATACCTCTATCAAGTATGGAATCTAATCTAAAAGGAATTATTTAGGGACATATGTAAATGTTCAGTGTAATTCTTGTTTCAATGATCATAAAAATACACACTCTTTTATTCCTGTTTGAATGCTTTTTCTTTTTGTAATACTTGTTATATACAATTCAGTTCCATTTATTGGTTCTGCAGAATATTTTTTAAAAATATTATTCCTTATCTCCAAAATTTGCGGCAATGTCAACTGTGTTAGTATTGATAGTTTCTCAGTATCTTCTTGAAGAAAATCTAATAAAGTACTAATACGATTTTGATTCAAACTCTTAAGTTCATTTTCTGTTAGTAAATCTTCTAATTTTAATTTTAACATTTTGACTCTCAATTAGAAACAGAATGTATTATTTTAAAATTTAACTGTATTACAGATTTTAAACTCCAGTTAATATGATCGTGGTTGACAGTTGCGCTATATAAAATTTATATTGAGAATGTGACACTTGCTATGTTTCATAAAGTAAATTTATTTTATATTTTGTGCCTGTAATCCAAAGCAAAACTTACTATAGACAATTAGAATAGAAGCTAGAACGCCCGCCATTCTTGTTTGCTGTCAAAAGCTGTATTCAGTTGTAATGTCGTGAAACAGTTCGTATTTTTTTCCATTTTTGCGACTGTATTGCGTAGAATTTTAGTTTAACTTAGAGTATAGAAAGCTTTAGTCATGTCCAATATATCTTTGGATAAGGAAACGTTTTATAGGCGTATGAAAAGGCTATATGCGGCGTGGAAGGTATGTCACAATAGACACGGTATATTTTGAATTTGTTCTCGTCGTTTTAAATTATAATGTTACATTACATTCCAGGCTGCTGCTGCTGATTCTAAGAGTGATGATGTATTGGCCAAATGTGATTGCTTGGTGTCTTGCGTTGGCGTGGATGAAGATACTCTATACAGCAAGTCAACCGCATTACAGGTTCGAATTTTCTAACATTTACAATGTGCGTAGAAACATGCTGTGGCATGTTTTGTGATAATTACTTCAAATAATATATATCTTGTAACTTTTTTGTTAAAGTGGTTAATTATTAATCATGTTTTGTTTAGACATGGCTCTTTGGATATGAACTTCCAGACACAATAACAGTTCTGACTGAACAAAGCATGTGCTTTCTGGCAAGTAAAAAGAAGATTGAATTCCTCCGTCAAATCGAAAATGGTAAAGAAGAAACAGATCTACCTCCAGTAAAACTTTTAATAAGAGACAGAGTAAGTAATAGAATGAAAAATTATTTAAATATATATCGGTAAAAGTTTCAAAACACTGATAATAAAGAAAACTAGTTTATTAAATAAATACTGGAAACTTAAAAATTTAATTAGTATAAAATAATTACAACAGGAATTGCTATTTCAAGTACATAGTATTACATATTATAAGTACTATTATAAGTACATAGTATTATATATACATAGATATATTTTACCCATTCTTTACCCGTCCTTATGAGAATGACTAATCTTATAAACAGTATCTAGTTTGTTGACAATAATGTTATGCAATATATACCTAAAGTTTTAAAACCAGAAAAGTAATTGAGTTCATGAACAAAATCCAGTTATTACAAATTTCTAGTAATTAGCCAGATTTTTTGGAATAAAATCATATCAATTTAAATTTTTTCAAAGTTTTATTAGTGTATTTCTTTAATAGTTTAATGGAATAGGTAATTGCAATATTGACCAACTTCCAGTTTAACAATTACAGTACAAAATTACTAGGGTAATATTGAATCGGAAATTTGCAATCGATCATTGTTATTTTGCTGACATTAACAATATTTTTACACACATTCAATATAAAAATAATTAACACTATCAGCTTAGCTGTTTATTAATTTATTAACATTCTGCCGTATAAAATTTCAGAATGACCATGATAAAGAAAACTTTAATAAACTTATACAAGAAATAAAGAAATCTAAGTCCGGCAAGACTCTTGGTGTGTTTGCCAAAGACAATTATCCGGGCGAGTTCTGTGAGAGTTGGAAATCTGCTATGAAGGCAGAAAAGTTTGAGAATGTTGATATAAGTTCATCTGTAGCTACATTCATGGCACCTAAAGAAGATTCAGAAATAATCACTATCAAAAAAGCCTGTTTGGTCACAGTTGATGTTTTCACTAAGTACTTAAAAGATCAAATTATGGAAATTATCGATTCAGACAAGGTATTTATTATTGATTAATAGTATTTATGTGATTAATAGATTATTATATAGTTATATATATTTGTTTTTAGAAAGTAAAACATTCGAAACTAGCGGAAGGTGTTGAAGCTGCTATATCAGATAAAAAATATGTTACCGGTGTAGACACAAGCCAAGTTGATATGTGCTATCCACCGATCATACAGTCTGGAGGGAATTACAGTCTGAAATTCAGTGCTGTATCAGACAAGAATCACTTACATTTCGGTGCGATTGTATGTTCGTTGGGAGCGAGATACAAGTCATACTGTTCAAATATTGTCCGTACATTACTTGTCAATCCGACGGATAATGTCCAAAGCAATTATAATTTTCTTTTGAATCTGGAAGAGGAGGTTATGAAGCATCTTGTGTCTGGTGCCAAGCTCTCATCTGTTTATGAAGCTGGTTTGGCGTTGGCAAAGAAGGAAAAACCTGAATTAGTAGATAACCTCACTAAGACATTTGGGTATGTTCATTTATTTTTTATACTCATTATAGACATTATTCTAATAGTCCGAGATCACACTACAGGATTGGTGCGTTCATCAGTTATTTGTTTAAAACCAAATTTTATGTTTATTATAGTTAGGAGAACATATATTTACAACAATGCAAATGTAAAACATTATTTATTACGAACTCCAAAACAGTGTGGTTTTTGTGTTAGAATAAAAGTGCTGGATCTGTTCAGTTGAGAAACATCGATATATCCGCAATGACTTAAAAGTGTTGCACAGCTGGTATTCGCTATCCTCGTCTGACAAATGATGTTATGCGTTAACTCTCTTTCACTTTACCTTAAAATATATTTATCATTTTCAACAGCCAGTAAACCTTTTTTTTGCGGCCAGATTTAATGAAGCACCCATATATGATAATTAAAAGAAAAAAAATAGCTTCAATTTGGTATGTAATTAATGAATATACATTATGAACGTATAAATTGATCGAAATCATACCTGTTTACACCTGGCTGCGAAAAGGTGCGGCTAGGTGCGCAATCGCAACCGTTATTTCTTAGAATCTTCATATACCTAAATTACTAATCATGTATAGGTTTTTTTATTTAAAAAATAAATCAATGGAATTTTTTCTCAAAAATTCATTAAAAATAATTTATTTTAAAAAAATGGCCGCCAAATTTTGATAGGCACCCTGGTAATTATATATTCTCCCAACCTTTAAATAAACATAAAAAATAGGTTTTAAACAAATAACCGATGAATGCAACAATCCTGCAGTGGGATCTCGTATTATAATTTTTGAACCCATATGTAATGTTATTTTTGTTAAAGGTTTGCAATGGGAATAGAATTTCGTGAAAGTGCCATAGTCATCGGACCAAAAACCTCAGTTGTTGCTAAGAAAGGCATGGTTTTTAACATTAATATTGGTTTGGCAAATTTAACCAATCCTGCAGCAACGGATAAAGAAGGAAAGGTAATGTTTGACAAAAAATATGTACTTGTTTAGTGATACTATGCTACATTTTAATATTTTTTTTGAAATTGTTTGTGGTTTCTTTCAAGATTATTTGATTTGAACATTGGATTTGATATTTAGGTAAAATATTTCTTTTATATTTTCATCTGGAACTGGATGTGACGCGAAAATTTGTTAATAGATTACTTAAAAAAATGGTTTTAGTGTTTTTTTTTGTATGTTTCTACATACATGTTTCGTTGATGATGTTTTGGTCTTTCTTATAACAATTAATAGTCTGTCTTGGAGAAGAACTACAAAAAATTTGTTTATATAGTATACTGATAGTATAGTACATATATGTAAAACATTGCTTTATAAAGAAATTGATTACTAATTCTCAACACATCTCGTCTGCCATTAATCTCGTTTGCTGAAATTAACTGAAACGTCGGGAGTATGTAGTTTTGAAAAATAATAAAATAACGCGTAGTAACACAAAAATATTAGTTTCATTTAAATGAACATTCGTGAAAGTCTTAGATTAGATCTCATTAAATAACTAATTCTTATATACATTAAGTATATGAGACATTCATATACAGGGTGACTGGTGAATTACTATCAATATTTAAGGAGAATACTCGGTACATGATTCTCATTCGAAATACGTAAAAAAAATAGGCACTTAATTTTTGACAAAATTTCCGTATAAATAAGTAAAGTGTTGACACGTTCCAAATGTTCAAGTGTGGACGCGTGCGGCGGCGTGCTGATACAACACTACGTCACGACACGCGTATGTGTGAGTGTCAGTGTATACCTAATCTGTAGGGTGTTCACACGATGCGTAATTAATTACATAACTTTTGGTTAACTTTACTTAGAAGTTTATTAATATTTATGTTATATTAATTTTTATTTTGTCATATATGATCGTCAAATATCTCGTCCTCAAGTATCGATAGTAATTCACCAGTCACCCTGTATATTGGATATACCTCAAAATATTTTGTTTTTCAGACTTACGCCCTATTCATTGGCGATACTGTGCTCGTGAATGAGGAACAGCCAGCATCACTGCTAACACAATCAAAGAAGAAGATTAAAAACATAGGAATATTCCTAAAAGATGACGACGAAGAAGAAGAGGAGGAAAAAGAGAATAAAACTGAAATATTGGGTGAGTTTACTTTTAACAAACACATTCAGGGTGTATTGATAAATGAATATGTAATAAAAAATTGTATATAAATATTTTATGGCTTATATATTAATATATAACTCTATCTCACACAAAACATGAAATAATTGAGTAATTCAAAGAATAATAAAAAATAGAAAAGACTATGTGAGATTAAAGATTCAGATTTACTTCAATAAAAGCAGCTTATCTCACATTAAATATATACATACATAAATCTATGATGTTAAACTAAAAACTTTGTATGAGTGTTAAAAAAATTATAAATAACCTATTTCATTTATCAATACAATCTGTGAAAATATGTAATTTAATACAAAAAATTAAAGTTCAGTAATAAATATAACGCACATTAAATTTTGTGTATTTTTATATATTAATGGAGATTATTAAGCTATTACTTAAATCAATATAAGTTTTTGGTGTTGCAATTTTTTAATAATCGATAAGATTATTTTTTTTCTATTAACTACCTAATATGTTATATTAATATTTTTATTTCCTACCATGCAATGATGGATGGATGGGACTATAGAAAACGGAGGTGAGTCTATGGTTTAAGAGACACATGCATGGTTTTTGTGTTGTATGAATATTGCACACTATTTGGAAGCACAGAAATTTATAAACGCTTATAAGTTATAACATTAATAAAATTAATGCAAAGTCAACATTAATACGACACTATAATACTCTGAACTATTTTATTTCTATTGTGTGATTAATTTTTCAGGTCGCGGTAAAAGGACGGCCGTGATTGAGTCGAAGCTTCGTACTGAACATTCTTCAGAGGACAAACGTAAGGAGCATCAAAGGGAATTGGCGATAGCTCTTAATGAGAAAGCTAAGGAGAGACTTGCGAAACAGTCGAGTGGAAAAGAGGGTGAAAAGATAAGGAAAAGTACAGTCTCGTACAAGAGTGTCAGTCAGATGCCCAGAGAGAATGAAGTTAAAGAGTTGAAATTATACGTCGGTAAGTGTCATACAACAAAACTGAATGTTCCCTTTGTTTTATTCGAATTTGTCGAAATATCAGTTTGGGTCATTCTCTATTACTGATGAAAAATTGAAGAAAAGTTTTCATTATATTTTCTGTCGAGTATAAAAATACTGAGCTCAAAACTAGTCTAGCCGATTTCAAAAAAACATTGTGATATCTGCTGATCCTTAGGTTATTTTTATAGGCCATTTAGTTACCAAATTTTGGTATCATCATATGAACAATTTTTATGAAATTTTCCTACAAATTGGGATTATGCAGTCGCAATTCAAGCTATTTGATCCATCTTCTGTTTATATGTCATACGTAACGAATAAAGAATAATTTAATTAAGTTATCCCAATACCAAACGTCATTTTAAGTATGTTTAGACTATTTTGTAAATTCAGTACTCTTCAAAGTGGTCTACGTTTCCATAGTTACTTCTAAGTCTTATTTAAAGAAATACAATTGACGTATGTTTTGTGGTATTCAATTCAAAGGTTTGTTCCATAATGTCTATTTGCTGAATTTGCTCAAAGGACATGTCATATTAAAATTCGTAGCAATTGGTAATATTTCATTAAGCAGTATTTGATTGAATAATCAAAGTGTATTATTTGTTTCAGATCGTAAATATGAAACAGTAATATTGCCGATATTCGGCGTGCCGGTACCATTCCATATATCTACAATTAAGAATATATCTCAGTCTGTGGAAGGCGACTATACATATTTGAGAATAAATTTCTTCCACCCGGGTGCGACTATGGGTAGAAACGAAGGTGGCAACTACGCGCAGCCTGACGCGACCTTCGTCAAAGAAGTGTGAGTTTAAATATATATTTTACACTAAAATATTATACATGTACCTAAAAAAAAATTTTGAACCAAGTGTCTGAATATTACACACCATTCTTTATTGTTGTGTGACTTTAAATTAACTGTACAAAATAAACAGCACGGCAATAAAATTAAGTATTCAAAAATTTTGAGTTATTTTTATAACTGACAGCTGAAATGACAAGAGTGCTCATAAAATAATCTATCTTAGTGTCTTTTTGTGGTGACTTTCCATATTCTAAAAAACGAAGTAAACTAACCAAGCAGAAATAAGGCATAATAATATGTTATTTGTCATCTTTCAATTAAAAGTGATATGGCAAGTTTTCTGTAAGTTTACTAATAGATATATTTATGTACTTGAAAAGATTTATACGTTATAGGAATTTGCATTATTCTAGTTTTGCTGGAGATGTTAGAAAACTTGTGAATCTCCATAATATGATGTATAGAAGTTACTGACAAAACATTTTTTATTCTAGTACATACCGCAGTACAAATACAAAAGAGCCAGGAGAAATTTCCCCACCATCATCAAATCTAAATACTGGATTCCGGTTAATAAAGGAAGTTCAGAAGAAGTTCAAAACACGAGAAGCAGAGGAGAGGGAGAAAGAGGACTTAGTTAAACAAGATACTCTCGTTTTATCACAAAACAAAGGAAATCCCAAACTGAAGGATTTATACATCAGACCTAATATAGTCACAAAGAGAATGAGCGGTTCCCTAGAAGCGCATTCCAACGGTTTCAGATTCACGTCCGTGAGAGGAGACAAAGTTGATATTCTATATAACAACATTAAAAACGCATTCTTCCAACCATGCGATGGAGAGATGATCATTTTGTTGCATTTCCATCTGAAGCACGCTATTATGTTTGGTAAACCACTTATGTTATTACTCTATAAAATATTTAACACGTCACATATCCACAATAGTTAGCTTATGAAAAAGATAATACTATACTATATTGCGAGATATATATATTTCGTACTAGAGCACTTATATCGAATTCGTACTCTTAGGGAAGAAGAAACACGTAGACGTGCAGTTCTATACCGAGGTTGGTGAGATTACTACAGACCTAGGCAAGCACCAACACATGCACGACCGTGACGACCTCGCCGCTGAGCAGAGTGAACGGGAACTGAGACACAAACTGAAGATAGCCTTCAAAAGTTTCTGCGAGCGTGTCGAGAACATGACCAAACAAGAAGTCGAGTTTGACACGCCGTACAGGTCCGTACTCATAAATAGTAGAATTCTTACGATATATAGTCCTTATAGATTTATGTTCACGATAACCTGGCTCTTCTTTAGGCTTGTTTTATATATTTTTCAAGTAATATTATAGTATATGTTAGAATTGAACCATTAATAAAGATGGAGATTTAAAATTGAGGCAAATATTAGTGATTATTGAAAGAAACGCCATCTAAATAATGTTTTAAGTTTATAGAGAAAAACATTTGATACGATCACTTTCTCAAATCTAAGCTATTGAATGATTAATACAGTATTATAACTTCTACAGAGAGCTCGGTTTCCCCGGAGCGCCGTTCCGTAGTACTGTACTCCTACAACCGACTTCTGGAGCCCTCGTCAACCTGACCGAGTGGCCGCCCTTCGTCATCTCCCTAGAGGATGTTGAACTGGTACACTTCGAAAGAGTACAGTTCCATCTCAAGAACTTCGATATGGTGTTCGTGTTTAAGGATTACGCCAAGAAAGTTGCTATGGTCAATGCTGTGCCAATGAACATGCTGGATCATGTCAAGGAGTGGCTCAAGTGAGTGATTTTGAAAGTAAATCTTATATCAGATAAAATCTTTATATATATATAATTCTTCTGTGAGTGTGTATGTCACTGAACTTTTCTCAAACGACTGGACCGATTTTGATGAAATTTTTTGTGTGTGTTCAAGGGGATCTGGGAATGGTTTAGATTCACAATTTTGTCCACAGGACAATGTTTTTTTAATTAATTTTTAATTTATTAGTAGTTGTTGATACGAACGTTTTTTTTGACATTAGATTTGACAACTAACTAATATGTCAATCATTCTGACGCACTTCAAAACATGGAGATTTATGGCTTTAAATGGTAAACTCCAAAAATATAAATAAAAAAAAGTTACAGATATTTCTTGATTATAGGGCGATACGAAGTTCGCCGGGTCTTCTAGTATCTATATAAATATTTAAACATCAAGTAAAAAAACGTATTTAATCATTTAAATTTGTATTGAATTACAGCTCTTGCGATATCCGGTATTCAGAAGGTATCCAGTCTCTCAACTGGACAAAAGTCATGAAAACCATTACTGATGATATCGAAGGCTTCTTCGACAACGGCGGCTGGTCTTTCTTGGACCCCGAGTCTGATGCCGAGAACGAAGAACAGGTTCGTCATACATACATACATATTTTAGAACGAATATTTTGCTGGAGAGATACAGTGTGTTATATTGTATATGGTATGTTATATATCAGTCAGTGGTGGCCTAGTGGTTAAAAGGCCCGCCTCTCATGCACGAGGGCTCGGGTTCGATCCTGGCAAGTACCAATGTGATTTTTCCGAGTCATATGTACTTTCTAAGAGTATTTAGACATCACTTATTAAAGCATTCCCAAAATAGGGTTTATGTCAGGCAGGCGGCCGGTCGTATAAAATAATTAGCCAAAAATATTCACAAGATGTAAGGCAGACCCTGGTTAATGCTGGGAAATTGCCAGATAGAAGAGAAGAATATATAGTGTGTTATATTAGCAAAGTTAATTGTGGTTATTTAATATGACAATCTCATTTCAGCATGACGATGAATCTGAAGAAGAGGATGATGCGTATGAACCGACAGATGCTGAGTCGGAAGAGGAATCTGAAGATGACTCAGAATACGATTCAGAGGCTTCGGAAATGTCCGATGACTCCGGTGATAGTGAGGGCGGTTAGTTCATAAATATTCTTAATCGGATCTATCTGGTAACACTGTGGTGATTAGCTTTGCTTACAATATATAACATTCCTAAATATTAATATAACATTTTCACTTAAAATCATAAAATTTTACGCGATATTTATACAGGTGAAGAAGATGAAGAATCTGGCAAAGATTGGTCGGATCTTGAACGCGAGGCAGCCGAAGAGGACAAGAAGGAACGCAATTACGACAGACCATCGACGGACTTTGATCGGAAACGCAAAGGCGGGAGAGACAGACACCGCTATGACGAGGACGAAGGCAGCAAGAAGAGCAAACACGACAAGAGTTCACACCACAAAAGTTCAAGTTCAAACCACAAGAGCTCGAGCTCAAACCACAAAAGCTCGAGTTCAAACCACAAAAGCTCAAGTTCAAATCATAAAAGTTCAAACCACAAGAGCCCGTCAAAGCACAGCAGTGACAGGTAAGAGAAATAATCCTGTTAAGACTTAGTAATTTATTAATTTAAAAAAAAATATCTATTTAACCATCCAACCAATAAATGTCTATGAGTAAAGTTATTTTATCTTTTTTAATTAGCCCTTCGAAGAGCAATAAGCACAAGTCCTCTCACGACCGTTCCCGAGACCACAAATCCAACGGCAAGTCGAATGGTGATCACAAGTCGCACAAGCGATCACGTGATGACAGTCGTGAACACGAACGATCCTCTAAGAAACACAAGTTAGTATTGTTCAATCATCATAAATTATCATATATTACGAAATACTACAATACTTAATAATCTGTTCACTCTGACTAATCTAACACTTCACTGTTTATTTGTCGTGTTTCAGTCACATATATTAGATGTTTTATTTACTAAGATTTTATTTATTAGTTTTAATTTAATTATTTTTTTGTTACAGGAAATAATCTTCAAAAAGGAAAAAAGACACTTGTTCGTCTCAAGTTGAATGTTTTTGAATTAATGTTAGTTATTTTAATATTATATTAGTTAACTTTGTTTACATATGCTCTCCATTTTTACAGTTGAATTCTGAAAATCAGGTCTGAATGATGAATGTATGTAGATTACCATAATTCCAAGTGATTCTAATTTAAATTATACCAAGAAAAACAAAATAAATATAAGGATTTATTATCTGTCTATTTCATTTATCATCTTGTTAAGTAAATTAACTGATTCAACAGAATAAATTATAACAAAACTCGCAAAGGATTGATTTATCTTACAAAAAAAGTCTATTAATAACATCACAAATTGTTGTACATTATTTACAGATAAATTAACTATTATAATGCTACGTGATGTAGTTACTACTGATTAGCACTCGGTTCTATAACAGAATCCTGTGCTGAAACATAAGGTCCTCTTGGCAATACTGATATTCTTTTTGTCTCTGGTAGCTTATTGACATCATGTGTCCTAATAATTTCGCTATTTTCCTGTGGTTCACTTGAACTCCAATATTTTTTATTCACTAGCATGAGTAACATTAATGCCGGAAGGTGTATCAAAGAAAATCTGAATAGCTTCCTCGAACTGCCACTGTCTGATTTCTTGTAAAAATCCCAAGCTGTAATGAAAATCATGTGTATATTAAATATTATCTAGACAGGTAAAAATATGTTATATGTCCAAAATAACTTACCTAAGTACATAAAATAAATATTGAGTGGTAATGATTCTAGTGCAAACCACATATTGGTAACTTCGAAATAGGATGAAGCCAGGCAAGTGGCAGTTATGACGCCAGTGTGTCTTAAGGCCACTCGTCTGCAAAGAGCTGGAAATTGAAAGAATTGTATTATAGTGAATTTTACCACTCGAAAACTCACACAGGATAGTAAAGATATTTAAAAATCATCGAAATTAGCTTAACTCTAAAGTAATGAATGCAAGGAAATTATTTAAAAACATACCAGGATCAGTTACAGCCATCATTCTGTAACCAGCTCGAGAGTAATCCGGCCTTAGGTTCCAAGATAATGCATTAAAGTGTGGGAACTGCCATGAGTATAGCAAAACAGCTAGAACTAAAGCACCCGCGTCCAAATGACCACTACATCCCGCCCACCCCATCATGGGAGGAATAGCACCAACTGAGGACAATTTATCCATATATACACCACTAGCTTTCCGCCCGCAGCTTCGCCCGCGTGAAGTTCAGTTATATCGCGTTTCCAAGAGAACCTTTCAAAAGTCTGGGATAAAACTATCCTATGTTCTTTTTCAAGGTCAATTCTACCTCTGTACCAAATTTCATTAAAATCAGTTCAGTGGTTTAGGCGTGAAAGGGTAACAGACAGACAGATTTACTTCCGCATTATTGATATTTGTAGGAATAATTCATAATTACTTTGAAAACAATTATATGTGCTAAAGGTTTATTGATGCAATTAATGAATTGCATACTGGAAACAATACCAAAATTTGTAGAAATATATGTATTAAAGAATTGCTTCATTAAAGCACTAGATTTGTATACAGTTGGGGCTAGTGCAAATCTGTGTAACTACCATTGGATAATTCCTCATATCTACATTGGAAGCAGATGATCAGAAGAAAGTTTAAGCTGAAATATTTTCTATATTAACGAATTATAGGTATTTTTTTTACAATTAGTAATAATTTAGAGTGTAATTTATTATTAATTGTGAAAAAAGTACCTTAATCTCCAACAATATGAGGAAAGTAAACTTCAAACAAAAAAATAGACTATTAACTGTAACATTTAAATTATTTAATACGTTTTTCTTACCAACAGATCCCAGCCATGTATTTAATATAGATATTCTCTTTAATGGTGTGTATATCGATGTATACAACACAAGGTTACCAGCTCCTAAAGCTGCGGTCAGAGGATTCACACCAAAGTATAGCAAACTGAGGCCCGTCACGCTTGTCGCAGCGGCAAAACCTATTGCATGTACTGGTCTGTGATGGAAAATAACATGAAATTATTATTTCATTCATTGAGATGTATATTTGACATACATATATACTTTACATTATATGAGCAAAATCATATTAGTTTTAGTTAATAAATATGCTTTTCATTCATTTAATATGTCAACTAATATGTCAATCATTCTGTCGCACTTTAAAACACGGAGATTTATGGCTTTAATAGGTAAACTCCAAAAATATAAATAAAAAACGTAACAGATATTTCTTCATTATAGGGCGATACGAAGTTCACCGGGTCTTCTAGTATATATATATTTCTTTAATGCTCTATATAATGCATTGGATCTAAGTAAAATAAAATTCTTACTCTAAAAGTCCCTTCACCAGCACCCTGTTCTTTGTCCGAGACATCTGAGCATCGAATGGTACTTCATGATATTGGTTAATAGAATTGGCAGCGGAACTGACTAGTCCTGTACCGATTGCGCACAGCGTGAATGTTGTTAGGTCAAATGGAGCTGGTGCTAACGCATATCCGGCCATTGATGTCATTACAACCAGGGCTAGAATAAAGTCCGTTTATAGATAAGACTCACTTAAATATGCTTTGTATAACAGTTCATTAGTTGTGTTTTTCCATTTGAAGAAAAAACAAAGGTTCAAGGAAAACTGTGCTTTATTATTTACTTACATGTAAGTCTGAATTTGGATAGCATCATGCAGTACTGGCCTAGATTATTTTTAATATCATGAGTTGGTGTTTCCCTCCATACTCTTGTATCTTGCGGTACATTTTTTTTTGTTTTCTTTATAGTTGTCTGAGTTGTGAGGGGTGGCGGCAGATTACTATTTAGGTAACATGATGTTGATATTCTAGAGACGTGCTGTATTGGACTGTTTAACTGAAAATTTCCACATTGTTGATAATTATTATATGTAAAATCAAGTTAACAAAATACAAATAAAATGTATAAAGATTTTTTTTATGTATATAATACTAATGTGCATGTCTGTGTAACTTACACAAAATTTAAGCAGCACTTTCTTATCTAAGAATCCATGTTTTAGACATAAGGAACATTTTGTCAGCTGTAAGTAGGACATTATGGTCAGATTAAAATTTTATGTCCACATCCTAAAAAATACAACTATTATTATTGATATGTAGCATAAAATTATAAGGAAAAAATTAAGGAAATAGTAAATATAAACATAAACACTATATAGTGTTGTGTATTATATTATTGACCATGCAAATAAGACGTGTAACCTAAAATAACTCCAGAAACATACACTATAATAACATTATCAGTTTATAATAGGCTTACTATGTTGGATATAATGGACATTTAGCAAAAATTAATAAAATCTATTAAACTACAAAATATTTTTGAAAATTGTAAACATGATACAAAACACATAATATTGTACACATTTAGTTATTTCAATTTGTCACAACCTAGATTTATTTTACTTACATTGAAAACACTTTAATGCAGATAAATATAAAGGGCGACACTACACTAAGCAAAACATTGTGTAATCACTATTCAAACGAAATAAACTAAAATGTATAGGTTATTTAGGTAACCTGACAGAAGGCTGAACCTTGAAGGACGTTTGCTAATTACGTCATAGATCTAATCTCTATTGATGTTGTGAAAATCGTTACTGTGATTTAGGATATGTATTAATTTCACCTTATTTTATATTTACCCTTTCTTATTTGGATGATATTGATAATGAGAAATAAAATTTAAAGATAACATTCTCAACAAAGATTTGTTTAGTAGTTTACTAATATATTAGATGTTTCTAGGTTTGAATCATTATATAAAAAAATCATTTTCATTAATAAACTTAATAGCAATTAAAAATGTAGAAGGGGGTGTTAAGTAAACATAAAAATAATTAAAATTATTAATTTGGTCGTTTTGCAAAAAAGTTCGTAGGCTCACTATTGGTTATATGGCAACTCAGGCATTTTTTGTTTTTATTTTGATTCGATCGAGATTCGAACACGGAACTCACGGAAGTGGTTGGTTCTTGCTGTTGACGCTCACACTGTGAAATGTCTTATTGCTGTTTTAGATCTGTATGAAAATGTCCAAATTATGGTGAAGAATGTCCTAATTCCGCGGGGCCAATTTTAATAATGGCTACAAGAGGTGATAAAGGAAATGGAAATGGCGAGGAACAAATCGTTGAGGTAAATCGATTTGCCCTACTTTTTGATGACAGTTAGGATAAGCTTGATCTTTGTTATGAGAATCAAATGTTTTTGGATTTATAGACGTTGGCAGAGGTGTTCCGGTGCTTCATCTGTATGGAGAAGCTGGTGGACGCCCACCTCTGTCCGCACTGTTCCAAGCTTTGTTGTTATGCTTGCGTGAGGCGATGGCTTACGGAACAAAGGTCCCAGTGCCCTCACTGCCGAGCAGCTTTGCATCTTCATGAGTTAGTCAACTGCCGCTGGGTAGAGGAAGTAACACAGCAAATTGAAACCATGCAACAGAGCAATTCAGTGTGCCAAAGAGAAAACTTTAGGGATAGGTAACTAAAATAGTTTTGTCTATTATTATATGTTGGCTTAAAGACTTTTTGCACTATATTACTTCTATAACAATAGATGCCCGACACATCAAGAGAAGCTGACTGTTTACTGCTGGACTTGTCGCCGTTGTATTTGCCATCAGTGCGCTCTCTGGGGTGGTACACATACCGGCCATACATTCAAACCACTGGAAGAAGTGTATGAGCAGCACGTCACTCAGATCCGAGATGAAGTCTCCCAGCTCCGACGTCGTCTATTGGAGCTTATCAGCCTGGTCCAGGATGTTGTGAGTAAAAATTCCTCCAATCATAATAATTTGTATGTAAATCTTACTATTTACTATCCTTTTATGAACAACACCATATGTGTTAATTGTAGTCATATGTAAACCAGCATTTAATTGTTAATGAATATTTATTATAAATGTTACTATTGTAAATAACATAATGACTTATTTGTGGCATTTAAGATCTATAAATGGCCAACATACTTACCCTTATGGCATTTGTATAAAATGTTGTTCGACATACAATACATTCTTTGTAAAGAGTGGTTAAACTTGCCTGAATATGAAGAATACAAATGAGATAAATGATATTAATTCTATTGTATTCTTGTAACAAAGGATACACTTTCACTGTCCCAGATAGTATATAAGGAGGCTTACTTAAATTTTTAAGCCACAGTCTAATTTGGATTATAGAAAGTGGATATTGTCATAGTTTCATTCTAAATGCATTTGGTTTTCACATAACAATTCATTATAATACTCAGTTATAAAACACATTTAAAAAATCTATTGTTTATTTCTTTAATTATTTATATTAATTCAAAGTAATATGGAATTTACATAGTTACTTTTTTATATAAAAAACTAGACTTAAAGAGTAATACTTAGCTTGTTGACAGAATTGAATCTTATATATGGATATTAAAACTACATTGTCTATATAATTATTGAAATTTATAATTAAACAATAATACTTATTGACCTACTTATTATGTCAGGGGTGGCCTAGTTGTTAAAAGACCCGCCACACATGCATGAGGGCGCGGGTTCGGTCCTAGCAAGAAACAAAGTGATTTTTCCGAGTCATATGTACTTTCTAAGAGTATTTAGACATCATTGATGAATGCATTCAAAAAGAGAGTTGATGTCAGGCAGGCCGCCGGTCGTAAAAACAATTAGCCAAAACTATTCACGACATGTAAGGCAGACCCTGGCTAAAGCTGGGAAATTGCTAGGTAGAAGTAGAAAAAACACTTATTGACCTACATATTGCCTTAGTGACTTTGAAGGTATGGTCTTTGGGGTCCTTGGTTCCCCAAGGAACAAAGGATTTTTCGTGCTATTGAAATGCAAACAACACTTCTGTGTTCTCGTTTGCATTCTACATCTCTAAACTCATTAACAAAGCTCACTAATAAATACTTAACAAAATATAAACAAATTGAAGTATTTTTTATATTATTACATTAATAATTAATATTAAAGTATCTTGAAGAGTACTTGCATCTCCAGGGGCATAGACAAGGGTTTGCCAATATCAACTGATCATGTTTGTTTACAAGATTGGCAATTTCTATTGAAATGGACTATACATGATATACAGGGTGACTGGTGAATTACTATCGATATTTGAGGACGTGATATTTGACGATCATATATGACAAAATAAAAATTAATATAACATAAATATTAATAAACTTCTAAGTAGAGTTAACCAAAAGTTATGTAATTAATTACGCATCGAGTGAACACCCTACAGATTAGGTATACACACACACACACACACTCGCGCGCGGCGGCGTGTTGTTGTATCAGCACGCCGCCGCACGCGTCCACACTTGGAACACTTGGAACGTGTACACACTTTATTTATTTATACGGAAATTTGGTCAAAAATTAAATATCTATTTTTTTTACATAATTCGAATGAGAATCATGTACCGAGTATGCTCCTTAAATATTGGTAGTAATTCACCAGTCACCCTGTATATGAAAATATATAACTCATATAAATATAACATGATCTAAGTATTATCTATTATCTGCGCCCCGCGGTGTTACCCTCGGATTTCCGGAATTTCCGATTATTCCGGGATGTAAAGTAGCCTCTGTGTTATTCCTGGACGTCAGCTTCCTGTATACAAAATTTTATCAAAATTAAAGAAGTAATGAACATACATACACACTCACAAACCTTCGCAATTATAATACTAGTAGGATGAAGAAATTTTTAAGCAATGTACATAACAGTTTGTATACTATTATTATATTATGATGTCGTTACATAATCTTCATCCAGGAAAGAAATGTGGAGTCAGTTCGTTCAGCGAAGGACGAACGTGTTCGTGAAATAAGAAATGCAGTTGAGCTGATGATATCTCGCCTGGACTCGGCGTTGAAGGCCAAACTGTTGACTCTCATGGGGCAGAAGAACAGTCTCACGCAGGAGACGGAACAGTTGGAGCATTTACTGCAGGAGATTGAACATCAACTACACTCTAGCACCAGGTACTAATATATACTTTATTAGTTCCTACTTGCGACTTTCCTCGCGTATTAAGTCGTTATAGTATGTTATACGCATATTAGAACGATTTAATACGAAATACAATTGTTACTGATATAAAGTGGCTTTGATCCCGTGGGACCAACACAATATAGGTATAAATGATTTATGTGTCTTTCTGATGTCTGAGCTACATTAATGTAAAGTTTCATCAAAATCCATTCAGTAGTGTTTTGTTTGAAAGAGTCAAAAAATTTGCAAAAGTTTTTCTTCTTTAATACATAATTGGTTAGATTTAGGTATGTTATTGATATACGAAAATGTATGTAATTATAGTTTCGTAAGTCAACAACAGTTTACGCTTCGTGCAATCTAAAAGATATTCAGTATTCCACAATATGTATAAATGTATTAATATACATACATTAGACGCAATTTTAACAAAACTTTCTTATATACATGGTCAAATAAGACTGTCAATAAAACAAATAATTGTATGCAAAGAATTCAAGTAAGAATCAAAGGATTCAACAAGTACGTAATATTAGGTGATTCTATTAAACTTAATCAGTGTAGACACTTGGACATTACATTCTGCCAAGGTCGTATATTAAAAAGATATATTAACAATTCCAGATCCGAACTGATAGCAAAGAGCGGGGATCTATCGAAAATGATCCATCAAGTCCGCAAGAAACCCATGGCTAGCTTCGTGACAGCGCCAGTACCGGCCGATTTTCATAGGCAAGTACAGTTCTACAAGTGAGTACGCACCTTCACCCGCATACATTATATCATCTTCATCGCTCGATATCTGTTGTTCTTTGTACTATACTGTAATATACTCCATAGTGAAATCGTGCCGAGCTACGACAGCAGCACGTTCCCCCTCACAAACTTCACTCAACTTCAACACGCGGCGTCTCCCGTGTATTCTGCTCCGCTGCACGTGAATGGCCTTTGCTGGCGGCTCAAAGTGTACCCGGACGGTAATGGAGTAGTGCGCGGGAACTACCTATCCGTGTTCCTAGAACTAAGCGCCGGACTACCGGAAACTTCCAAGTGAGTCGTTTAAATACTCTTTTAGAAATTAATTTTACTATTTATCATATATATATTATATACTCGGGGTTGGGTTCAGTTAAATTAAAATAACTCTTTCTAAAATATTTTTTCTTATTATCAGCGGCCATCACATATCATATAAGATATAAATACAATAACATAAACAAATTTTTTTTATTTATAATTTTGATTCTTACACTCAGTAACTGACATTTATTAAACTATTAAATAACTTATATAAATCCTATTTTTTATATTTCCCTGTAAATAAATAATGTTAATATAAATTGTCATTATAAACGAAGATCCTAATATCCAAGTAACCCGTTGTTTCGTCATTGCACGCGGTACTAAGCAGGGTAGGCAAGAGGTGAGTCGATATTGTTGCAGTAGTGTGTGTGCGGAATGACGTCACTGTGTGTGTGTGTTGTATACTGACTAGACTGGCCCTTACACCACTGGAGTATGGAAATTGCTTTATTAACTATACCATGTACATTATAATATAAGCCATCTCTTCCCTAGTGGTGTAGATCACTGTGACTTGATTGATGAGCTTTTCCGTTACATTCATATAAAGATATTCGTTACTCGATATTCGTGATGTTCGACTCATGTTACCTGTTGATCATTAGATCTATGCTTCCGCTTAAGAATGTTTGAAACTCTACTGGCTGAGGCATCGTAGTTGGTCGATAGTTCTATCACTAGACAACATTAACAATGTCCAGAATAACTGGAGCCATGTTAAAATTATCATGATTCTGTTTAGAAGTTTGCCATGAATTGTTTTGTCGGTCACGTGATTTATTATGAGTATGAAAGTAATGGTTGTATGTGTTATAGGTACGAATATCGTGTGGAGATGCTGCACCAGGTGTCCCGTGACCCGTCCAAGAATATTGTACGGGAGTTCGCTTCGGACTTCGAGGTTGGGGAGTGCTGGGGTTACAACCGCTTCTTTAGATTGGACCTTTTGGCGAGCGAGGGGTACTTGAATCCTGACACCGATACGCTCATCTTGAGGTATGATTATTAATAATAAGAATTTTTTTTTTACATCAGGAAGCTTAAATACGAGATTAATAGTTAATTGTCATGTAAAATTTAGAATCTTCTATCTTCTATCTTCTTCTTCTATATCTTCTATCTTCTATATATATAAAAATGGATTGCTGTTCCTTAGTCTCGCTAAAACTCGAGAACGGCTGAACCGATTTGGCTAATTTTAGTCTTGAAATACTCCTGGAAGTCCAGGGAAGGTTTAAAAGGTGAGAAAAATTGGAATAATTGTCGGGAAAACCCGAAAAACAGCCCTTTTCTATTTCCCATACAAACGTTTTTTTTTGACATTAGATTTGACAACTAACTAATATGTCAATCATTCTGTTTGATTGAAACAGGAAAAACTTGATTATTTATGGCCTCTAAGACGGAATAGAGTTCGCCTGGTCAGCTATACCCACATATATTACTCTTGACCAAACTAACGCGGATGAAGTCGCGGGCAAAAACTAGTAATATATAAATTTTATACGAATGAGCTCTTTATAAAGTATGTGGTTCTAAAATATGTGTTTTAGACCTTGTGTTTAGATTTCAAATGTATGGTATCAATTTTAACTACAAGTCACACGTGTGGCCCGAGAATTCTAACAAAGCAAAAAGTTAAACACAATGATACAACTTAAACTCTTCCAACAACTAGATTCCAAGTGCGTCCGCCGACCTTCTACCAGCGCTGCCGCGACCAGCAGTGGTACATCAACCAGTTGATAACTATACAGAACCAACACATACTACAGATTAATGATCTCAAAGAGGTGATATATGAATTATTTGTGAATACCGTCTCTCTATATTTTATTTGTATAATATACATTCCTATAATTATTCCAGCGTCTAACACTGGAGATGTCCCACAACACGTTGGTGCCGACCCGCGCGACCCCCAACCCCGTGACATCACAGGCGGACGACAACCCCACACAGAACAACCCGGTGGACGGGAACAGTCTGAGCGACTCACTAGTGTACAACCAGTGGAAGTTTAACAGTCCGCACAGTGTAGTGAGCGGACAGAGGCTGACCAGCCCAGGTATGATCAACATTCTGAATATTATTTAAAATTAAAATTACCTGTAAAATTTATACAAGCTAAGCCAACATGTTGTGTATAATTACCAGATCCCGCTGGAGTAACCAAATTTTCATTCTATATAAGAATTATTAATTAATTATACATATTTAATTTTTAGAAGCTTTATTATCAAAGAACATTTATAAATGTGTTCTGTTTCTTTATTATGTTCTTATTGAGAACGTCTGTCACTGTCTAGTTAATTCCAATAGGTATTATGAACACGGCGTTGTTCGAGGATTCGTGTAGCAGCGTTTGTCGCAGCTCGCTAGGGGCGGGCGCTATATGTTACGGGGACTACGGCGGTGAACGAGCTAAGACTACGGCCCAGCATGCGCTTGACTCGCCCTACAATCTGCCTTCTACATCGAGGTGATCTTTAATAACATTTACATTGAATTTGAATCAAAAATTTAAATATATACATTAATATGATCACAAAAACAAAGGAGTACCAATATTCTAAGAGTTACGTTTTTAGACCAGTGCCGATAGCTTTTAAAACATAATTAAATTATAGTAGAATGAAACTCATTAGAAAAGGAGGAGAATATTATATGATGATGCTGATTTTTTGATATTTATTCAAAATAAGCTGAAAAAATAAATATTTCTAATCAAATAAATTACAGTGTATTTGGGAGATGAAACGGTAAGTTTTCACCAAATTTCGTCACAAAAATATTGTTTTTTTGTAAGAGATTAAAAAAACCAAAAACTTGGGTTTTCGAATATTTCACATAAAATTAGAATTTATGTGAAAAAAAATGTTTGTACAAAAGTTTTAGATCTTTTTATTGCCTACAACTTTGCTATAAACTTTTTTCCATAGGACTTTTAGTTTTGTCGGAAATCGAGAAAACCCATTTTTTACCCTTAAATACGCACCCCCATACCCTTCCTGACCTCAGATCGCCCGTAAATTATTTTTCCTTTAATTTTTATAATATTCCCCTCTTTTTCTAATGTGTTTCATTCTACTATAATTTATTTTCACTTTTCATTAATTTTAAAGGCTTCTGCACTGGCCTATTTGTCAACCCTGGAAAAATGACCATGATATGAGATTCACAAATCATACTTAACCGTAATCATACTTATCGCTCTCCACCAAAACCAACAAACTAAGCCTTCAATTCCGACCTTGATTATATTTTAAAGTTTAATATCGGATGTGTCACAAATTTAGTATGACAATCCTACTAATATTATAATTGCGAAAGTTTGTGAATTTGTGTGTATGTTTGTTACTTCTTCACGCTCAAACGGAAGAACCGATTTTTATAAAATGTTGTTTACAGGAAGCTGACGTCCAGGGATAACACATAGGCTACTTTACATCCCGGAAATAATATTTAAACTTAACTCAGAGTCGATATTATGTTTTGTCATCAGATCAGCGAGTTCCGTGCAAGCCACGAGCGGCGGCGGTGTGGGCGCGTCTGTAGCGGGGGACAAGTTGTCGCTAGTGTCGCTACACACGTTACTGAGCGCGGCCGGCAGCGCGCCGCGACCACGGACCAGGCAGAGGCACGACTTCCTCACAGCTGACTCACCGCTTATAGGTAATACGAATAGATTACTTGTACCAAACTCTAATTAATCAGTTCGGTATAAATAACACGTGTTGACGGGTACCTAAAGACCATGCCATCAAGATTAATGAGTATTACGCTTATGGATTTGTACGATGTGAAGTGAGAGTGAGAGGTATAACAACTAACTCTCTACAACCAACTAAAAGACTTGGACCGGTCCAGAATTTATATCAAATAATGAATTTATATTAGTTCCCGACAAGAACTGCATTCGAAAGCCACACAAGTAGGTTCGTATCCAATTTAAAGAGGTAGATAGGTCCTCTTAAACCTAACCTGGGTCGCAAGTCACAGGCACTGTTGAAGCTCCTCTCCCTGCAAGTGCAACAAAGTACCAGGATAACGTAAGTTGAATCCATTAAATACTAAGAAATTTGGTCTGTATATTTCAGCGGTGGCGAGTACTCCGGTCAACGAGGTGAACTCTGCGAGTGGCAGCGGTGTGTGTGCGTCCCTGTCGTCACCCGAGCTGAGCGGCGAGGGGGCGAAGGCCGAGGCTGCGCCCGCCAGCCCCGAGCCGCAACCGAACGCCCCCTCAGAGTCCAGCAGCGATACCGGGGTACTTAAATAATATATACCAAGGGTGGCCCACTTGATTAGACCTAAGATCTACTGTTTACTATCGAAACCCTGTGCGATCGACCAAGTACATACTTCTTTAAATGAAACTGCATAGTTTAGTACACAATCATGTATTTTTTATTAACCAGTCTTAGTAGTTTCTTTTCATATCACATGTGAGATCGTTTTCTTAAATTTACTTAACATTATATGGGTCCTATATATTAATGTGAGCATTGCGCCTGAACAGTTAAGCATAATCGGGTTATGAGGGTCTGTCAAGCGAGAACGGTGTTTAGTTTTGCTTTGTTATAAGTAGGAAAATGCTGATTCACATAAATATGTTCAACCAAAACACGAATGAAGTTGTTCAACACATTTTTTCAAATTTGGATATTTTTCTTTGGAAACCAGTGCCCTGAAATCTTGACCTGAGGAAGATCTTGCTTTTGGAAATATGTCGCAGCGCAAAGTAATGATTTCGTTTTGTAACATCATTTGGTTCATTTGAAATGTATCTGCAAATTTTGTAGCCAATTCATAGATATCACTGTGGTTAATGGCATCATTAAACGGATAACTTATAAATTGAACCAACTTCTCAATTTGTCTGAAATCACTAAACCGAATTTCAAAGTCTACTATCACTAATTTCTGTCGTGTACTTCTCAGAAATGAAATTAAAGGTAGGATGTTTTTCCCCATGATCCTTGATGTTTACAAATCAGGCTAGGGTAGAAGCCTATAAAATTAATGAAAAGTGAAAAAAAATTATAGTAGTATGAAACCTATTAGAAAGGGAGTATTTTAAAAATTAAAGGAAAAATTAAGGGTAAAAAATGAGTTTTCTCGATTTCAGGCAAAACTAAACGTCCTACGAAAAAATGTTATATGACAAAGTTGTAATCAAACAATCTCAACATTTATGTGAAAAATTCATAGAACCAAGTTTTTTGTTTTATATTTTTATCTCTTACAAAAAACAATATTTTGTCACGAAATATGGTGAAAACTTATCTTTTGATGTCCCAAATACACTGTAATTTATTTGATTAGAAATATTTATTTTTTCAGCTTATTTTGAATAAATATCGAAAAATCAGCCTTATTTTCAATCAAAAAATTACCGGTCTAAATATTAGCTTTTTTTTCAAAAATTTGGTATGTTATCTATTTGTTGAAATCTCTATTTTCCGATGGTGTAGAACCGACCTCAGATCGCCCGTAAATTATTTCTCCTTCAATTTTTATAATATTTCTCCCCTTTTCTAATGGGTTTTATCCTACTATATTTTTTTTATCTGCTTTTGCTTTTTTTATAAACTATCGACACTGGTCTAAATTGCTCGATTTTTTTCTGTTTGACTTTGTATCATAGATTCTGTTTGACTTTGAAACGCTGCAATAGAACTCATCATTTCTATTAATGTTTTATTCCTTCCCTGTAGATTGAGATTTAATGTTACTCAGTTTACCAGTAAAATCAGCCAAAAAAGCTAAATCATACTGCCAGTCCAAATCACGCAATTGATTACAATCATCACCCCTTTCATCAAGAAAAAATATTTCTTCCAAGAGATTTCGAAATGTTTGCAAAAATTTGCTTCGGCTTAACTACCTTACGTCAATGTGCAATGCCAATTCTGGTTGCTTATCATCTAATTGCTGTTTAAAGAGCCGACTTGGAAGGGATTTTCCTTTTATGGAATTTACAATTTTTAAAGAAATTAATGTCCTCAACTGTCACCTGACCGATTATTAGGTGACACTGGACGGATTGACACTTGAGACACGGCGCTCCCCCGTAACCCACACGCTTCCCGCTTATTGGTCATTGCGTGTCGAAAACAAAACACTATGCTTTGTAGAAGAGAGTATAAATAACGTGACGGAACAGCGATTGAAAAATGATACGATGCTGCAGTTGTTGATAATTAAAATGCGCAGTCTGGTCTATTTATTTATATTTTTTGACTGGCCACGATCAACTGGACTAACGATCTCGACCGACCGGTTGGCCATCCCTTATATATACCATTCAATACACAATAACAGATAACTTTAATATTCTCTTAACATTAATATTGTTGTATGTTAATTGTATATTATTTTTTTACAGCAGGATATAATGTTCAGTGAGTTGGATGGTTTCGTAGATGATAACAATCAGAGTCACGTGGAGGAGAACTCCAACGAGGAGAACGACGTGGACGAGGAGACCATGTCCGGTGAGTGACAGAGACGGAGATATATAGATAGAGAGAGAGAGAGGGAGAGAAAGAACCTACTGACTCAAGTATATCCAGTTCATATTATAGTTTCGATCAGTTCAATTCGAAAGTTCCACTGTACATTCTTTCCGATAGCGAAGATCTCTTAATATTTTTCGTATCAATACGGGTATTACGAATAAGATTGAATTTGGTCGGAACTATAGTATGACACTTCTATATTATATGCATTTAGTATTGTCCAGGGGTTCCCAGAACAAAAATATCTTCATAGTGATATTGTATGTGTTTGTCTGTTAAAAATACTAAATACATAATATACCAGTCCAAAATGCTTACATGGAATAAGTTCATTATCAACAGAAAACAATAACATTTTAAATAACTACTATTACCTACCATTATACAAAAGACAACATCCATCCTAGTGACTATCCCTGGAAGCCCTCTCATCCCATCCTACTCTATCCCATCCCTTAACTATATCCCCCTCTCCCTCCCTCCGTTCCTCAGAGGGGTCGTCAGGTAGCGGGTGTTCGTGGTGCGCACTGGACGAGCGGCCGGGGTCGCCGACCTCCCCCCCCTCGCCCTTGTCCCCGTCCCCCGCGGGGTCCCTCTGCTCGGAGGCTCCGGTCCGCCGCCGCCTGCGCCGCGCGGCCCCCTACCGCCGCTCGCGCCCGCCAGCGGAGCCCTCGCCCTCCGCACACGTCGGCTGCGTCGCACTATACCGCATATCATAAACATTAACAACATCACCCAACATAAATAATCCTCACTTTGATTGTCGTAGTACACGTGTATACTGAACGTTAGATACATGACCGGGTTATAATGATAAGAAATTTATTTAGTTTTATAAAACAATATAAGAAGAAATAGACATAAAACGAGTGGTTTATTATAGTATGATTGTAACAAAAAATTATAAAATGTTGATCCTAGCGAGGTTACAGATGCAATATTTAATTATTACATTCATCATTTCTTCCAATGAAAATTTTGTTTTAAAATTATAATTTGTCACGATAAAAAAGAATTAAATATGATTTGAAATTAAATTTATGTGCATTTGATTACAAAACTTTAATAGCATTTTTATTAATTCGTTTCATTCTATACACGAAGAAAATATTATTGTTATTGATATTTTCTGTAAGTACCATGGAGTTTAATATGTATTGAACAAAATTAACGATGTTAGCGATTGGGATACTTAATCTAATAAAAATAATTAGATTATATGTATTATCTACAGGGGAAAATGATATAGAGGGCGCCTGTGCTCGTTCAGACGCCGGGGATATATTGAGCCGGCTGTTGTGTGCGGTACACGGGAGGGGAGTTACCCCCGCCGGCAGTGACGGGCCGATCTCCCCCGCACACACACACACGGCCTCACAGCCCGCGCCCCACAGACACGACGACCCGCAGCTGTCCACGGCCGCGCACACAGACATGCTGCTCCTCAACCTGATGAGGATCAACGGCCTCACGCCCAAGTGTCCCAAGAACGTTAAACATGGTGAGAGATACGTGTTCATAAGGAATCAGACTTATTTTATTTATTTATTTATATACTCTTTATTGCACACCAATATAGACAAAAATAATAGGAGTAAAACAAAGAAAAGAAAAATGTACAATAGGCGGCCTTATCGCTAAAACAGCGATCTCTTCCAGGCAACCTTTGGTAGAGTAACTGACTTTGGTAGACTTAACTGAGTACTGAGATTATGTAAGGACGACGTCACATTCATCTATAAGGAAGTCTATCCATTTAATACTCCCAGCACTAGTATATTAATTTCGTTGAGCTAATTTAGATTTTAGACATCTATTAATGCTGTTGATACTCGTTAGGTCCCAAACGTAACTGGTCGTCGTGTCAGTCCCCCGCGGGCCTGCCGCCCCCTCCCGGGCCGCCGGCTACCCCCCGCCCGCGCCCCGCCGCCGCCCGCGCCCGCCGGCCCCACAGACCACGCAACCCGCCGCTCTCGCCCGGACAGATGCAGAGAGATAGTAATGGTGAGCTGTTCGATTATTAATTACTAGCTTTTGCCGCGACTCCGTCCGCGTGGAGTAGTGACTTCCGGCAGATTTTTGGTTCTTCCCACATAGTTCCCGTTCTTGAGGGGTTTTCGGGATGATCGAGTTCCCGTAGAATTTTCACCATAAAACCTATGTTTTTTTTAAATTCACAATGAAGTACTCTTAACCAACAACATATTTAGTTGTTTATTTGAATAAAGATTTTATAAAATTATTTCGACCAAATTAGGTACCATAAAGAGGGTTTTTGTGAGTTAATCTTAAAAGATAGACATATACTGTCGCGGACTGTTTTTTAGATCATTAAAAGAGCTATTATTCTTTATACATATTTTTTGTGTATCTTGAACCGTTTTCACGGCGCACGCAACGGAAGGCTTCAAAGATGAAATAATTTCTCCCGTTTTTTACACATTTACCACTATATCTTTGCTCCTATTGGTCGTAGCGTGATGTTATATAGCCTACAGCCTTCCTCGATAACTGGACTATCCAACACAAAAAGAATTATTCAATTCGAACCAGTAGTTTCGGAGATTACCGCTTTCAAACAAACAAACAAACAAACAAACTCTTCAGCTTTATAATATTAGTATAGATACAGGGTGACTGGTGAATTACTATCGATACTTGAGGACGTGATATTTGACGATCATATATGACAAAATAAAAATTAATATAACATAAATATTAATAAACTTCTAAGTAAAGTTAACCAAAAGTTATGTAATTAATTACGCATCGTGTGAACACTCTACAGATTAGGTATACACACACGCACACACACACGTGTGGCGGCGTAGTGTTGTATCAGCACGCCGCCACACGCGTCCACGCTTGGAACACTTGGAACGTGTCCACGCTTTATTTATTTATACGGAAATTTGGTCAAAAATTAAGTACCTATTTTTTTTACATAATTTGAATGAGAATCATGTACCGAGTTTTCTCCTTAAATATTGATAGTAATTCACCAGTCACCCTGTATATTAGTTTTCCGTCCGCAGTTTCGCCCGCGTGTAGTTCGGTTATATCGCGTTTCCAAGAGAACCTTTCAAAAGTCTGGGATACAAACTATCCTATGTTCTTTGTCAAGGTCAACTCTATCTCTGTACCAAATTTCATTAATATCTGTTCAGTTGTTTAGGCGTGAAAGCGTAACAGACAGACAGAGTTATAATATTAGTAAGGATTTATAAAATTTTATTTAAATCGGTTCAGCCGTTTGAGCGTGAAGAAATACAAACATACACAAATTTTAACAATTATAATATTAGTAGGATAATAACTTGTGGTCGCCTAGTTGTTAAAAGGCCAGCCTCTTGCATGAAGGCGCGGGATCGAAACTTGCCAACTACCAATGTGATTTTTCCGAGTCATGTACTTTCTAATAGTATTTAGACATCTTGAAGTTGAAGGAAAACGTCGTGAGGAAACCTGGATTTATAATTTCCAATTATAAGTTTGAAATAGCCAACCCGTCTTGAGCAAGCGTGGTGATTAATGCTCAAATCTTCTCCGTTTGAGAAGAGGCCTTTGCTCATCAGTGGGCTCTGATAGTTTATGATGAATTGTTATTAAATAAATATAAAATGTATTTTATATCATGTATTCTAGCTGGTGCGAGCTGGTCTTCTCCCCCCGGTGCAGGCAGCTACTGGGCCTCAGCATCTTCACTCAGCGACACAGACGACGTGGAGGTCATACTCGACTACAACGTAATACACTAACTACTAATATGGAACAGGAGTTAGATAGTTGTTTATATGAAATACTAATGACAATAATGTGGCATTAACTCTTAACTAACTCGTAACTTACTAGTACTATTAACAATTAAAATAGTTTGATAAAAGTTTTGCAAAGCTCTTTAAATGGTATATTATTTCTATTTAAAAATCTGGTTCGATTTATATAATTAAGGGCTTTATAAAACGTTACCATTATTTATTTATGTTGTACATATAGTAGTTGATTTTTTTTTAATAATATTCCTTCAAAAATAAATTAATCTGTCTTTAACATTTCCAAAAAAACAAGTACTTAATGAAGCTAAAATTTAGGTAATTTTATTATTGATCCAGATTTCTATTATATTTAACATTATTTTGCTACGTTTACAGGATACTCTCTTCGACATGCTGTTAAACAGTTTGTCGCTAGAGGGCAGCAGTGTGGCGGAGTGTGACGACGCGCCGCCCGTGCAGCCATGGAGCCCGGCCCGGGAGCCGCGCAACGACTGACATTTTTCGTTTGAACCACATCACACACGACATCACACTCCGCCGCCCGACAGGGGCTTACTTGTAGAACAACGTTACTCGCCACTAGAGTCGCGTTACCCGCCCATAGACCAGCGTTACCCTCCGGTAGATGAACGTTACCCGCCAGTAGACCCGCGTTACCCGCCGGTAGAGTCTCGTCACCGTCGTCCCCGCCGCCCGACTCCTCGATCTACCCGCAGCTATGAAGACTTACAGCACTACCGTCGAGAGTATCACCACTGATGATGACTCACTAATCATCACAGATAATAGATACTCAGTTTGATATACATAACTCGTGGTGTGAGGTGTACATGTGATGGATGTAATGAAAATAACTTTATATGATTCATCAGTTTAGTTATTATCTTTTGTAGTGTTGGACTTGCTCGGCCGAGTTTAGTTTAATGTTGACGTTGTTATGTGTGGTGTGACTGTTTTGGGCATTGTATACTCGAAATTGATCTCCGTATATTATTAGGTTAATCACGTGACTGTCTTTGATTGAGATCTCTTTGTAATCGATTTTATTATCACTACATTTAACTAATTTTTTGTATGAAAGAATGTAATTGACGTTGTTTTAATACATACTCTTAGTTTCTGTGGCTAGTATAATAAATAATTCTCAGTAGTGTGTTGATATCGAAAAAATAATTAATTGTACAAGGACTTGAGTGTTCCACTTTATTATAAATGTAGTTAGTTTGAAGCTGAAGTATGATTGATGTGATTTTTAGATTTGTGATGGAAATGTTTTGGGCCCGTTTAGTTTAGTGCACTGACTGAAAGTTCAAAGATTATAAACTAGGGCTTGTATAGTGCTGTATTCGATACTGTTCTCACGCTTTAAGATATAATAGTAATTTATTTATGTAGAATGTATCAAATACAAACGATGGTACAAGAACTGTTTTATTTAATTGTTAGTATATATTGATCTAGATTCATTAGGGTCGATCTTGATGTATTAGAATGAAAATAAAGAAATACAAAATGCATATCGAGATTTTTATTTATCAAACTTTTCAATGCTATGGCTTCATTTGCTTTGGAAACGTGGAATATTTTGCCAATATCAACGTTTTTATTTATTGGACATATAGTCTTGACTACTGAATGGATAAAATGTGAAGGACAATACTCCTTCATCCATTTTTTGAAATGACTTCCTACTTAGGAGTAAGGTTAAATTTTTTTTCCCAAAAATTAATTAAAAATAATGGCTTTCAGATTTTAGCCTAGCTATAAATAAACAAAAATTTGGTTTTAAAGGAATAACCGATGAACGAACCAATCCTGCAGTGGGATCTTAGACAGTAGATCTGACAGCTGTTTTATAGAATTATATTTTATTGAACATACCGGGAACTGTGTTAGATGAAATCATACACGTATATAAATTGTTTTAATATTTTATTTTCATTTCTCCAAAATATACACAACGACAAAAAATGTAAACCACATTTGCAAGATGTCTTTGATAGTGTCTATTGAATGGAAAGGGGACTACACGAAGAGCGAGAGTTACTTCGAATACAAACAGACAAGACTAACATTACGAACCAGTGAAACTGTTTATTAATTATAATTAAATTCACTGTCCCTACGATATATGTTATATTTACAAATAAAACTTTAAAAGGAACGCTTTGCAAACATTCAACAAACTTGAGATCGTCTTAACTTAAAGATGGTATTAAAATTTAAAAAAAATAAAATAATAATGAACGAAATCCTAAAACATTATACAGACGTCATATTTACAGAGTAAATAGTAATCGGTATATTTTTTATAAAGAAACTGCCAAATCACGTTTTACATATCTCGTAAATAAATAACAATTGAATTTAGCCTAAAATACTTTTCTTTGATAAACAAAACAATAATAATAATTGCATTCAACAAAGCTACGATAACAAATTTAATATAAATTAAGGATAAAAGAAATGTACAGTTTTTACAAAGCTTAGGGGATCACTAATCGTTATCACCGTAATGCGTTCACTACCTCACTGACTGACTGCTGCGGGCTGCGGGGCGTCTACGGAGTGTGAATATAACAGTTACATAACGTGTCAATCAATATTTACATAATAAATTCATAATCGCCTTTTAAAATAAAAATATAAGGCAGAGTCACATACAAAGCATTCATTACATCAGATTATATTAAAAAATACATTTTAAAAACTGCCAAATGAACCACTAAGCGGTAACTTCGAATTTATAAAATATCTACTTATAATTGATATTGTGCATAAATTTTATAACGCCGTGTAGCGCGGGCAAGTGGTGACGCATGCGATCGTTACATTCAAAATATAATCACTAATAGAACTCCACGAGTTATTTTATCTTAATAAAACGTTACTTAAGGATACAGTGGTGTTATAGTTCTCAGGTCATGTTTTGAATACCTTTTGGTATTTATCACTTACACTATCGACAAGCCGTCCAGCCCTAAGTCTAATTTCATCTAATTACACTAGTAGCACTTATATTAAACCATATTATGCTGTTTAAAGTAAAAGTCCATTGGAAGTAAGTTTATTACCTAAACAGGGATTCTAACTACAGCTCGTAGTATCGGTTCGGTGAAATTTTACTTTTTATCAAATTCAACGTAAAATTTCACTACCTCTTTATGTCATTTTATAAAATGTCCAGTTTTCAGTGTATACACCCGACGGTCATGTCGCCGTCGTATCTTTTCATATTCGTCCTCTCTCTACTCATTCTTTGGCATTATTTAGTGAGCTTAGTTCATCGACGCGTTCCATCAATTCTTTCGTCATATGTATATATAAGTTTTGTTCTCTTCGATACAATATATAGTATGTAGCAGTATTCTAACAGATAAAACTGCAGATGGATCACTTTTGTATTGTTTATATTATAACTAGGTATGTTTATCTAATATTACATCTTCTCTCCGCGGCACATCGATAACTCTCGAGCCACAACTAAGAAATGTAAAAAACAGTACTGAGTATTATATTCGTTCGTTATATAATAATATGTTTGCGTCTTAATCTATTCAGTCAAAATAATCAAACCGATCGATAGCCTCTCTGAATACATGAGTCGGTTCCCTCGGGGAGTTAGCTTCATGTCGAACTTAGCACGCAACGAAAGATAACCAGCGACCGTTATATTCGCACCATAAAGTGATTAATACGTTTCGGTTCAGAATACATATTCAGCGGACAGGCTTCAGACGTGTGACTGGAGGGGAGACCTTACAAGTGTGTCTCCAAGGGTGCGGAGTGACGTCACACGTGCGACTCCAGGGGCGCGGGGGTGGCGGGCGCGGGCGCGGGGGCGGGGGACCAGGCGGCCGCTGACAGGTCCGGGGAGGAGGTCCGCGTGTGTCGCGCCGCCCAGCCGTCCTTGTCGAAGTCCTTGGTGCCGCCGACCGTGTGGCGCCGCTTGATGCCTCGCTCCGGCATACCGTTCTTCCTCTTGAGCTTGGTGGACCGCCAGGCGCCCGCCTCGCGCCGCCGCACCACGTTCCACTCGCCCTTCTCCAGCTTGGTCGGCCGCTCCTTGCTGAGTGACTCCGAGCGCTGCGGCCGGTCGGCGCGGCAGTTGAGGCTCTCGGAGCGGAGCACGCGGCCCAGAGACTCGGAGCGGCGCGGAGCCTCGCCCGCGGAGGCGGCGCTGCGGTCGTTGTCGGGGGAGTCCCCGGCGGAGGCCTGGGACCGCGTATCGACGTCCTTGTCATCGTCGGGGCCGTTCTTGGGGCCGGAGTTCTCTTTTTCAGAGTCGTCCGTGTCATCGTGAGAGCCGATGGGTCCGAGGGGTCCGGGCGCGGCGGGCGGGCCGGGCGGAAGGGTCCGGGGCGGGGGCCAGCGCGCGTCGTGCTCGTCGGAGGAGGAGGAGCCGGACCTGAGCCAGGCCGCCTTGAGCTGGTCGGCGCGGGGCCGGGCGGGGGACGCGCCCCGGACGGAGCCCGCCTCGGAGGGCGAGGCGCTGGACTTGCCCTCGTCGGCGTCTTCCTGGCACTCGTCGGCGTACGGGATGCTGCCGTCGTCGAGAGGCGATGAGTTGTTGAGGGAGCGGAGCTTCTGGTCGAAGGTGCTGGTTAGGGAGGACACCAGGTCGCCGGTTTCTATAACAAATAAATGAACGTCATGAAGGGAACCTCTATTAGGAACACGAACACTAAAGCTGTTAGATGCGATGGTCGTCGGGAGCGTGAGGTATGAGTGTCATGAGTATATGCGTCATGTACAGCGACAGCGGCCGGTCCCAGCACGTGTTGTAAGCCGTGCTGTCTGCAGCCGCCGGTAAGCGTTAGTTGTTGATGAGATTCACATATTTGGTTCACGCTCACTTATTCTTTAAGTCGACGTACATAATACATATATTAAACGAGCTCAAACTGTTAAGTGAACGTGAACGCCAAGCTCGTATTAACGGAGACGTCCGCGTCACGCACACACTTGCAACACGCACGCTCACATTCCTATACCTTTAAATGTGGGAAAAGATACTGATTGCTGTGTCTACTCTCTGACATCAGAACTGGACACCTAATAGAGCAAATAACATACGGTTTACATAAATATTACATTGAAGCAGTCACAGGAGCAGACTACACGTTCAATACGGATCATTTAATATGACGTGAATTCTATAATATTATTGATGATAAGATATGACGCATACCGTCTATAGAAAAGTTATTGAAGGCGTGCGTGTGTCGCGATATCTCCTGTCTCGCGCGGCCCATCGAGGTCACTGACTCCATTTCAATTCTGGAAAAAGAAAAAATCGAATATTTGAGAATACTTCAAATAAAAAGGATTACATTTGTAATTTAATATAATAGTACTGTTTCAGGTATCATAGTAGCGGTCGTGATACTCACTTGTTGGTAGTTTGGTGGTGCTGCTCCATGTAGTGCGGCAGACCGTCGTAGTGTGCGAGCGTGGTGACGTGCGTGTGCGTGTGTGTGTGTGCGGCCGAGGGCGAGGGGGGCGAGGCGAGCGGGGAGCGGGGAGGGGAGCCCGCGGGCGAGCGAGCCTTCTCCTCCCACTTCTTATCAGTCTTGCGAGGCTTGCGCTGGATCTTACGGTTGGCGGCCGATATTATAGACGACACTATGTCACGTGTGGACACGTCCTTGCCTGCTGGGTTGATTTGTATCGTTAGGAATATAGACTTTAAATAAATTAATTACTTAAAGCAATGGAAGTTACATTAGGAAAATAAACAAAACCTTTAGATAGATACAGTGATTAATTATTATTATTTCATCTTCCTTTTTTGTGGCAGTTTTATTATTATATTGAGTATATTCATAAAAACAAACCGGGTCAGTTGAATAATAAGTATAAAGTAGCACCAACCTTCTATCTTCTTGACGTTATGTATGAGCAGGTCGCGGGAGGGGGCGGGCGCGGGGGTCAGGGCGTCTCCCGGCGGGGGGGGCTCCGTCGGGGGACAGCCTTCTTCCTCTTCGAAGTACCATTCGTACTGTTGATGAAAACAGACATTAATACCATATCAAACAGACTAGAAGCTGATGAAAATTTGTTCCTAAGTTCGCTGCTGACTTACATGTGTTAAGAAGGATTCTATAATGCGACACTGACTGGACATATCATTGACCATCGCCAGCATGTCGTCACTCGCTGCGCGCACCAACGTCGGCCCGAACACGATGGCCAGGTTTCTCGCTTCCATTTTATTATAAGCGGAGTTTGCGACCACTTTGCGCAAATGTTGGATCAGGTACTTGAGTGTTTCATAGTGAGGGTCCGGCAGGGCGTGGACCAGCTTGCGGAGTTCGCGAGCTCTCTCGGGGGAACGATCGGCCGCTGAAATTTAACATGTTTATGAGACCACCCACTGCTATACATGTGTATGAAGAAGAGAATTACTTTTAAAAATAAGACGTATACACTAACTTTTCAATGTACCTCATTCTTACTATTGTATAGGAATAAATGACAAAAAACAACGTCATCCAATTCTGTAACACCAGTAACTCACCAATGAAAGCAGGATATAAGTGTGCGGTGAGTATAGGGTCGGGCAGTCGTCTCAGGTAGGCTTTGAGCAAGCTGGAGGCTACATGGACGTCCGCCCAGCGTGAGTCATCAGCGGGGGGAGGCTCTCCTCGGTCCAGGGCTGCGGCCAGGGCTGCTACACCGGCCGCGTTACCTGGCACACGGTACACCCCTACTGTGCGGAGACCGTACGCCTTGAAGAGGAAGATTTGTTATTAATGTTGAGCTATTGGGACTATTTGAATTATACAATTATCAAAGTGCCTGACTATCGACTCGAATAGATTTTGCTATGCTATGTAGAAATCATGCAATTGATTAGAGTGATATCCAAATAAGATTAGCAGTGTTTTCGAAAATATTATAAAGAGTAGCCTATTTTTTTAATCACAAGTATCTATTGTCGACTTTTTTTTCTATCCACATAACACGTTTTTATGTTTCCCAATGAATATGAACAACACTTGAAAGTAGGAATAGAACATACCTCTACAGCATGAGCGGGTAAGGTGACAGCTTTAGGCACAAGCGGGTGTTCAGGGTCGCTGGGACAGCGGTCCAGTGGAGCGCCCAGCCAGCCAGTGACTGGCGGAGCTGCACTGGCACCGCCGTGCATACGACGCAGCTGTTTGGCCATACGACCCTTCCAAGTCTTGTTCTTGGGGGACGAAGGCAGAGTAGGTGTTGGAGGACCTGAGTGCGAACACATTACGGAATTATGTTTATGGACCATCAAACATAGTTTGTAAGAGACTAAATCATCATTGTCACTCAATATCTTCAAGTAAAAAGTTCAAGTAATATAAGTAAAGATTCGCACAAATTACGGTAAAACAATGATCACCTTTGAAGGTGCAAAACCGTACATTTTTTATATCCACAGATATAAAAAAATGTAAACTCATTTAACGTATTTAAAAAAGAACTTGCTGAATAAATTTTAAATAATAAATACTTAAAATTAATACAAAACGTTAAATTAGTAATTAATATAGGAAAATGTCTCTTAGTTAAGCGTTATATTGTTTCATTTTTGTTACAAGTGTGATGTCGAACTGTACATTCATAAGTTTTTGTTATAAGTGTAATTCTCATGTAAGTGATAATAATGTCTTAGTGGGAATAAATATCTTAAACCATAAAAAGTTGAGTAAAACGAACTTATGATTGGATTTGTGTTAGAACTCCTTCATTGCACTTACGTTATAAACTTGAATCGAATTAAGTTCTTAATGTTGTAAACAAATAAAAAATCAATTGTTATATGATTTTAAAGTATCTTACCGGTAGGCGACCTGTTCCTGCCAATCTTCTTGTTTCTTTGTGGTGGTAAAGGCGAAGGACACTCCACTGTAGCCGGCGCGCTGGTGGCAGTAGCAGGCACGGAGGCCGGCGCTTGTGGTATAGACACAGGCTCTGATGGCGGTGGTTCTGCGGAATGTCTTCTGAGTGCTGCCAACCAACGCTGTGCATCTGCCGCGCCTTCAGCCTATAGACATTGGATTACATAACTGGTTCTTTGCACTTTGAAGCACTTACACCGTATTTTGGGACAATTAAATAAAAAAAAATCGGGAGTTCATAATTACCTGTAGCAGAAGTTCTGCACCAGCGGCCGTAGTGACCCTTACTACGTGTTTTCTCTTCGTGTAATCGTCTGCTAGAGCAGCGAGAGAGTAGCGGACGTCGAGAGCATCTCTTGAGCCGCCCTCGGTCACAGTGGAGGCCGATCCTCCGCTACCGCTTACAGCACCGGGGCTCTGAAACAGTACATAATATTAGGTTACTTCTGCCTGGCAATTTCCCAGTTTTAGCCAGGGTCTGTCTTACATGTTGTGAAGAGTTTTGGCTAATTGTTTTTACGACCGGCCGCCTGCCTGACTTTTTAACCACTAAGCCACCACTTACATAATTAATAATATTGGGTATTTACGGGTAATAATAATTTGAATATATTTATAGTACTACATGTAGACGTGACTATTAATAGGCTTTACAACAATAAAACTAACGTAAATAAAGCCAAGGCGAACTTAATTTTAGCGGACATGAGGGAAACTACTGAAGAAACCATTTGTATGTCTTTCAAATCAATTGATCAGCTATGGTAATTATTTAAAATTAATTAATACGTTTTACAAATACATCATATTGAATCAAATATACGACTATAAATGATTCCGAACACATGATCTTAAATTTAAAATGAAAACATTGTTGTTGAAAGTAACTCTGGTTTAAGTTTGATAAAAGACACTTGCAAATCCTTTTCAATCTGTTTAATGTTCGCCCTTATCAGAGTTCATTAAAAAGTGTGACTCAAATTATGATTTATATAATAGCGAGCCAAAGACCGGTGTCTAGATTTTAAACGACAGTGGACGTGTTTGAGATTGAAATTTATTGCGCAACCTTCGAGACATACAAACACAGTGAAACAATTTTTTAATTAAGTTCAAAGCGCAAACTCGGCCAGAGCGATTACCGTTTCACGGAATGCTTCTTTTCAACGGTTAGATGAAATTTTATGATATGTAAAACAGTAAGAATGCTTTTGTTTTATTCGCTTACTAAATTTCATAAACGTCTCTATTCAAGAAAATATGTAGAAGTCAAGCACAAGATTGTAGATCAATAGCAAATGAATACAATTATAAATTATTTATAGAAAATGATAGAAAGGTGTGATAAGAATATAAAATATATATGAATGTCTTAATATTAGGATTAACTTGTATCCTGCTCTCGCTGTTCACGTATCTGACATTGTTACTTTCACCCCTTGTAATTACTGACATTACCTCTCTAAACGGTTTAATGAATCACTATCTTGACACACGCTCTGTTAGGGTTGACGCTGTCTTATATTTTATGTCATACAAGTGTATGTTTGGTATATAAGTTCGTGAATGCGGCATTAATCAAATGAGAACACAAGTGGGCTAAACGGGGTCGACTGTAATAAGAGTCTAAATAACTTGCACTTCAAAAGATAATCTCGCGTTCACTTTCTTTTTGATATCTTTTTAAACGCGTCATTATAAGATGCGATTTATTTAACCGACAACACAACTAAGAGAACGTATCGTTCGATTGTTGCTAAATCGTATCATTATCACAGATGCTGTTATTTGATTTATAACTTTAATCTGACACTTAGAAATCTCGCTCGAGCGTTGCATAAATTTAACACTATCTAAGTGTTACTTACGGATGTAACTACAAATGAGATTAAGTTAAAAGAAATGAGTGATCATTGATATAGCGGATGTAGGATCGAGCGCGCCTCCCACGCGGTATAACATAATACAGACGAATCGACATTGTCAGTTAAGTAGCGTTTGCGGCTTAATATCGGAGACGGTGAGTGAAATTGAGAGTAATGTGCAGTTGCGGTTATTTTACGCCTTCCTCGTAGTATGACGCTTTCGATAATTGTGACACGACAATACAAACATTACGAATGATGTCACTTAACGATCACCGTCTGTCTGTCATTATATAAACAACAAACTGGCACGTCTTCTAACCTAAATGTTAGAAAGAAACGCGTTAAGTTATTAGTGATTGTACCTAGAGCAAGAACAGATTAATATCTGTGGAGCGCGTGCGTACTGGTTGTTCCGGATTATTAATGCATTGCGCTCGAAAACATCTCCGGTTTAGAAGTTTTAATCATAAAAACACTTATATTTTCTATAGAATATAAAATGACTGGCTTATGTTGATTGAGATCGAAACGACTTATTTGATCTGACACACTTTCGACACGGCATTGACTTAAAATTGTTTTGTTATGGTGAATGTTTAGTTGTCGGTCTGTTCGTTTTAGATTTTGTCCAAACAGTGTTGTGTTCGGGTGACGTAACGCGTCTCTTGAGATGGAGAGAATGACAGATCATTACCGCTTACCGCACCGCCACAACCGCAAGATTACTCGACCGAGAAAATAGTTACAATGTTACAGAGAACGGCCCGTAATGCAATGATGTATGATGTGTTCTATACATTAGAAGAATCGCATTATTATGACCATCGAAGTCTTTCGCAACAATCGCCAAACGTTATTTTAAAGCAAGCGAAGCAATTAACCCCAAATTCATCTAGATAACGAAACACTCATGGAGGGGTCTATACTAGTTGTGGCGCACTTTTGGGTCAATCTTATACTTATTGCCTTTCAATGTCCATAAATTTAGATACGTTGACGCCCATGTCGAATTTGATTTGTAATTGTTGCGATTAGCGGAAAGATAATTTAACGATATTTTCGATTATGTTTCTATTCTAAAAAAATGCTTGTTTATTTCATATTTAATTTTCAGATAATATTTTGAATGATTAAAATTCTTAAATGGGTATATTATATTTAGTACTTCTTTTAAAACTATATTATTATAGAACTTTAAAAATTAACATTAAATATGTATGTTATTATATAATTGCAAAAAATATTATCTTTACCAACATCATTATCACAAATAAAATTATTTATATCACACGTTAATCTCGTTAAACGGCCTCAACGTTAATAAAACAGTTCCTTTACGACACTGCACTAAATAAATTATACTGTTATTTAAACTTTTATAACGTATGTATGTAGCTAGCAATGAACATATATTTAATGAGTCTTACCAACAGATCCGTGTACCATAGCGTCATGGTTTGGCTGGAGTCCATCCGTATCAACGCCAAACGAGACGTCTCTTGGTCATTGTCAAAGCTCAGCATTAGTTATACAATATAACAATATTATTTATAAGTTCCTCGGTCGTTGTACACACACAGATGGATCACTTGATGTCCAAATATACCAGAGTTTCGAATATACCGAAATCTCAGCAAAAAATCGAACAGCGAATCGTATTTAATAACACAATATTATTTATATATTTCAGTTGAGATGCAGATCGCACGAGTGCAATAAATTCTATGTGAGTGACTCGCGCTGCTGACGGGCGGCTCCGACGGTTGCCTGAAGGATTATGGCGAGACTTGCGTCTGAGCAGAGAAAGTGTTCTAGCGCAGACTCCGCGGCGTCTGCCAAAACGACGTTTTTACGCTTCCCAAATTGATAATATTTTCCGGACGAGTCACTTTTGAACAACGGGGACAAATCGCCGACACTTTCTTTACTGTTATTGTTGGCTATTTCTTTTACTTTTGTTACAAAACGTGACAATAGTTAAATTTGTATAAAACTATCATTTAAGTGTCTCGGAGTTAATACATTGTGCATGTTATAACGCTGCTCAGATAACGTAACACTTCATAATAATTTTATTATGTGTGTTTGTCATCACGATGTGTGTAAAATATAAATTTTAAAAGGTAGTTTGAACTGTCGTCAACCGAGTCGTAATTTTTGTTTAGAAATGTAGAAAATATATTATAATAATGTTGATTCGTCACACTTTTCCTTAGAATTACGATACAGCCGATGCTAAGACATTATTTTAAATTCACACATAACTATAACTATACAAAGTAACAAAATATATAAATAAAATGTTCCGTTCCACATCCAGCATTTATTCTTTCATATGTTCACAGAAAATGTATTATTAATTTTAATTATAATAGATCACGCTTTTGGAGCACACGAAACCAGCGTTGTTAGAACTGTGACAAGTGACACTTTTGCATCCTCCTTTCCTTCAAGCATATTTAACTTGCCAACAATTTCTCGGAATATTTATTTGCGTATAGAAAAAAATTAAACGTTTTTCGCAACGGAACGTAAAGCCAAAAGAAACAAGAAAAAACCGTCCCTCCTCTTCGTGTTCTTGCTTTTTAAATACAACTCAAAAAAACTGAAATTATGCCGTTTTGGTTTATCTGGTGTCGACAAAACAGTTATGTCAACAAAAATTTATCTTGTGACTTTTAATTTTTGCGCGTCCAATTTTACCTTATTTCGGAGCATTAAAAATCGTCTAACCAATGAACCATAGAGTTCATTCACCTCATCGTCTATTATTTAGTGCGTCGACCTTAAATAAAACAAAGTGAAAAGGATTCACATTAATTTAATATTCTCTATATCACGATTTAAATTAGCTAATAAGTAATAACATAACAGATTGTAATTGACAGCGAAAGTGCGCATCTGAGTGATGGATGCGTAAGGTCCGAGGTGATTTATTATCACAGGGAAATACTTATTTCTATTACGACCTCTAATACTGTTAATGCAACTTATTACCGTTGTTCGAACCTTTTTACGTAATCCTTTCTCTACCATAATCAGTGTATAATTTCTATTATACATTATAACACGTCTAAAGTTGCTCAATTAATATGACGCATCTCTGCCTGCTATTCTAAGTCTTTGTGTTAATTTTTTGGTCACAGTGCAACAGAGTTCATCTGTGGTAGAAGTGATGAATAATTTTGTCCGTTGTAAAATACATTTCGTAATGTTTTAATGAATGAATAATTTAATATGAGGCATGTACAGCATTCTTTGAGGTGGAGATGTGGTATAATTTTATTTTGGTACCTAATCTAGACACGGTTACGTAACATCTAGAAAGTATGTTTTCTATCCGTTTGTGCAATGAACACTATGTCAAACAATCAAAGCTTATTTTTTTAAGAAGCATAATTCATAATAGTTTTAAGAAACAGATATTTGTTTTATCGGAAATCATAACGAAGCCAGAGTAAAATATTTTTCTATGTTTATTACAAATGTATATATATTTTTTGGTATCAAAAATCGTGAATAAATTAGTGTTAAAACGGGCTGTGTTTTTTAAATGAATTTGCTATTAACATTTTAGTTTTTAGTTCAGTTAAAGCCATATAACAAAGTGAGCATTACTCTGTATGTGTTACGTCAGTACTGAACGTCATGACAAATTTAGGTCAGATTATATATACATTTATGTTTACAGCATATTTAAATTTATTAACGATGCACAGAGTAATGTAAACCCGACAACCTAGTGAAATGTGCGACCAAGAATTTTCATTCAGTTTCACAATGTGATAAAACCATTCCGGCTTTGATGTTGTGTTATTATACAGAGATATGACCTACATTCTGAGGCGGAACAATTCACCGAAATTCAGATCAAAAATTAAATCGAATTTCATGATTTGCAACGTAATATGAATCTAGTGTGAAGGAAATGGGAAATAATTATCAGTTCTTGATTCAACTCAGCCGCTATTTATAGAACGGTAATGAAAACGACAATAACAAACAAAGAAAGTTTTGTTGAATACACAAACTGTGCGTGTGTCCGTTACACAAATCGTAATTACTGTATTGTTTTGTTTTCGATTTCAAGCCCTCGCTCGCCCTACATACGGATTGCGATGACGCCTCGAAGAAAACCAATCGCGCGTAAATGATCTGTGTTACATTTAAAATGCAATTAAATCGTACGATTCGATTCTCAACAAAGCAATTATTTGAAGACGGCCAAAGTTTATATGAATGTTGGTTTACAGAAGCTTTGTTCATTGTTCGAGATGAACTTAATTCACTTCCTTTCTTGTTTCAAAGGGATTTATTGTAACATACATACTTTATGAATTAAAATTTATATAAACATGTTCCCGTTCGATTTTAGATAATACTATTCTTTCTTGAGTGAAAAATATCAGACAAAATAAACTGTCCTTACACACTTTCATATTAACAACAATGGATACGTAAGTCGCGTGTAATTTGGCAATAGACAAACATTAATACGTCGATAGCTGGCTCGAGTCAATGAGTCATTGTACGCTTTCTGTGCAATTAGCCATAGAAAGTAAACCATTATAATTGGTGAACATCCGCCAACTAGATCGACTGTTCGATGTATCGACGTGGTAACGGACTGTGTGCACGAACAACTAGGGTCATATTGACTCGTAATATAGATAATCGGTACTCTGAAATCGAAAACTACGGAACATTCATACACATAAAAATAATAACTATATAAACAAACTATAAATATTGCGTTTTTAAAATGTTCATAGTCTATAATAACAGGCATAAAAAAGGTATTATATAAAATATAATCGGTAGATCTCAACAAAGTATCATTACGGACTATAAAAGAGGTTGCATTACAGATAACACCTTAGAGTTATTTAAATTCAAACGGCGGATTGGCACATGTGTATGGTTTTCTAGTAAAATCTTTATCTATAGATACGTGGTGTGAGGTCGTTCACCCCGGGGCGGATGGAATTGAATTGCATATTCTATAACATCTTGAAGCTATCGTTAAATATTAACACGCAGCTCACAGTACGCAATAAAACTATAGTTAGAATTGTTATCATTACTGTGTGAATATTTTAATATGTATTCGTATGTATTTTTAGCATGATTTATTCAAATATCTTTTTATAGCTGATGCACATCAATCTTGCGAACCTTTCATATAGATATACGTATGTTAAATTGTATATTGAACCGTATTCCACATTTCGTCATGAAGATGACTCATGTACCTACTATATTTTCTATAAATAATTTCAATGTGTATCATTCTACAATAGTTTCGTAGTTTAACATAATATGAATCAAAATATCATTCATAAACACATGAATCACTTCACTGGATATGTGTTATAATTATTCGCAAGTCTCGAGCGTCGCTAGGTCTGGCCGAGAGCGGACGAGTGCAAATGCCACATGGCCATTGAATATTGAGCTGATTATACACTATGTAAATCATCTAATGAATGAACTGGCCATCATTGAATACACTCCAAGTCTGTTTTAATTGTACTACACAGTGCTTCAGCTTCGAAGAAATCAAATGTTCGTTGAATAGCATATGTGGCGTTTGTATTCAAATTAAGTATGTTTCAATAAATATAATTAGTGATCCATCGCTTTTGTCCTCGCATCTGGGGATTGCTATTGTTTTTTTGTTTACTGTTTTTTCATATTCTACGATGTATCATCTAATTATTACGTGATTATTATTTAATACATGTATTAATAACTGGTTAATTTGTATGTACATTTACAATTATCTTTCCATTCTAATTAAATAAGAACTCCGTCATAACAAAAAACGATCGTTAAAATTTTTGTTTGCTTGACTATCGGTTAGTTTTGGAAGATAACCAAGATGGTCACATTGATTTTGTTTCAACTTTTCCACAGAGTTTGAAGGAAAAGTTTAACCTTACTAAATTTTTTAGGCAAAAAGACAGGGTATTAGACAAAGCATTATAACAATAAAATCTCGGGGACCTTTTGATAAACTGGTCTGAAACCAATAGATAGTGAAAATACATAGTCTCTTTGAATATGTACAGTTTTTAATCGTTTAAATATATAAATTTCTACTTATTTATATATAAAATGATATCGGATAAGCTCGTGACTACCACGCATAATACAGAAGCAGCGTCCGTTCTTGGAAGCACGTGGGACGGACAGACATACAGACTGCGAAATGTAAAGCAATCGTGGCCGTTGGTCAGAACTCAGATGTGTCGGAAGTGGGACACTGTAGGCAAGTGTGACGTGACTTGAATCATGTACTGGCGATTTATTGATATGGCTTAACAATATGGACAACGTGTTCACATACGTTTAATGTAAAATTGTCTACATACAAATATATAACACATAGAAATACATATAAAATATATATTTTTAGATTTAGTTATTATATTGGTTGAATAAAATTTAAAGATCTTTAAAAGCTCTAAGATTTTCGCGAGTATTCATTTAAATGAAACTAATATTTTTCGGATATGCTATTCGACTTTATTTTTGTAAAAAACTACATACTCCAAACGTTTCAGCTACTTTTCAGCAACCGTGATCACAAGCAGATGAGATGTGCGATTTAAATATCTTTTTTCATTATAAATAAGTAATTTTCGTATCAATATATGATGATAAAAATAAATATATTAATTAAGTAATAGAGGCTCGTCATTATAAATTTCAAAAGACTTTGTTCACAATTCTGAAATATTGTGGCGTATTTAAAATTCAAATGCGTCTTCGATAGCAATACGAACGCAATACATATGACATTTATGGTGTACGTATAACAGTCGCATACAAACAGATAGATCAGTTTCTTAATGTGATTTACAATAAGATTTAATAATATATAGATAATTTTAGTACAACACTCAACCAATATTCACAGCAGATCGAATTTTAATAAATCGCATGCGTCGAAGGAATTATACGCTCGGTTGGATTTCACGGAGTTTTGAACATTTTGACGGCGATTAAGTTACACGTTTATAAAAAGTCCCTTTCGATATCGTTTAAAGAATAGATTATAGTGCGACTTTTACTTTTATAAAATATTAATAAAAAAAAAGTATTATATAACTGACTTTTTTGCATAATTTTCAATTGTCATCGACATTGTAATTAAAGACAATCGAATATTCATTAACTATACTTTTGTATACAGGAGAGTGAGGATATAAAATGGCAAAGAACAAATAAATGATCAACTACATGGTGCGATATAGATTCCGAAATATACAAACAACCTGATACAAAAACCCTATAATTTTTATCAAACCGTAATTTAAACCTAATGATCGTAAATGTTTAATTCGTTGATATTTCTCGAAGCCTTATTTATTATTCGGTATAATGTTAAGTTTCGCTATTTGCTGGAAGGCTGGTCACATAAATCTGCATACGCAATATAAGCACCGTCCGCTCTATAGCACGCTATGTCAAACTGCAATTTGCATCAATAACTAATTCTTATTTAACATGCGATAGCACTTCCTCTTTACACAGCCGATGAATGAATTTGTCTTTTTTCCACTCTCTTCAATCATCTCTATAGTAAACTATTATGTTCTTTAATTTTTATTTTCTAATTATTATATATACTATGTTTTCTGTAAAAATAGTGAAGTAAACTTTCATTCAGCTGTATTCCGTCCAAGGTGAAGATAATGTCGGAAGTTTAATATTTCAACAAAGCATCTCTGACATATAACGTGCGTGACTCACGGCCTCTATAGTTTATTTGATGTTCATCCGTCCTTAATAAAATTTAACATACGGATCACACTAGCCCTAAGAAATAGGTCCAGCTTTTATCTCAACAACAAACGATGCAATTAAAATAGTATTTGATTTGTTTGTAGTGATTTATTGAAGCAGCCGGTGGCGGTGGCACGTCGTATTGTATGGTAAGGAGCGAACATTGATGGCACGCGTTCACAAATACGATTTCAAATTGGAACGATTCAAGGATGAATAGTGATTGCGTGCTTGAGACTCGATTTGCAGGTTGGTCACGTGCGCTCACCGCCGGCATGGCATCACATCCTCGCCGTATTGGCCACAATAATTAATAAAAGAAGCGCCTGCGCGGGGCAAATCTATGTTCGGTAATCAATAGCATTTTGACGCATCGCTGACGGCTTCGAGGACGAATTGTTGGCTCTCCAAAATGTTATCGCATTTAAAGGAACGTAATTGGAATGTAATGAATCATTGTTAAAAATGAAACGTGAACACTAACTTGTATAAATCACTGCGAAAAAAACAAAAGAATTTCTTTGGAAATGTTATCAATAGTAGATAATTTTAATCATTCAAAAAGAAATATGTTCCGCATGCGTCATGAAGTGAGCGGTGAGGTTTGTTTTTAAATATATGTAATACGTCCTGGCACTTTCATATGAAATGCTCACATCGACTGCATTCCTGAAACGACCACATCGTCTGTCAGTTATCTCGAGACCTTTGAGCTCTGTACCGTTTGATGTGTTGTACCCTTCACGTGTCCCGATGTTTGACGCTTGACAGGCTCTATCAGCTGTCATCTCCCGCCCATTATGCACCGCGTATAGACAGCTGACCTCCGCAGGTTGGCTCCAAGGCCACGCACCTTCCCAACCAACCTTTCGCATTATAATATCGACAGGTTAAGACCCCGGAGCGATTGTTCCGTTTGTATTCAATGGGTGGGTATTCATTTGATTGGTGTAAGATAAATGGCGAGGTAATCATTTATGTTATCACATTATCTCTTAAAATGTTCAACGTTCACGTTTTTCATTGTTGTGTATTCAATTATATACCATTCATAATTATAGGACCAACAGAGTGTTGTAATAAAAAATATATTACGAATAAATACACTTAGGGTAATGTTATTTCTGAATAAGTTACTGTTCGTATGACATAGAGCAGGGACGGTCCGCTACCTCAGCTGACAAACTCGTGGACTGTGTTTTGATTTATAACTGTACTTTAGTAATAAATCATAACACAGTCCACTTCAACGTCAGCCTGTTGCTTAATGTCACCAAAATAAAAGCTTCCACTGACTGTATTCAATGGGACATTTAAAGTTATCTCGAGATGAGAAACAAAATAGTGTTCATATACATTAGAATGTAAGTGCGTTGTAAGTAACGCAACAGTAACATTAAGAATTAATTCAATTAATATACAATTTATATTCTTATATCTTCAATTTAGATCCTTATATGAATAAAGTATTGTTTATTTTGCATAATTCTTACGTAAACCGTTAAGTCCCTAGCTGATAGGGCTGTTCATAATACCTGTTGAAAGTATTTCATTAAAATGGAAGAGGCGTTCTCTATAGCTTTCGCTGGGTGGAGAAATTCATATTATGAAGTACGATCTATTTATACTGAAGTTTATTGAATAATTAATTTAATAATTTTATTAAAATCCTTGTCACGTGTTAATGAATAACACTGAGAATTAGTTGGAGGGATATATCTATTATTTTTATATTATATGTTATGCTTATCAGAATTTTTATTATTTTAATAAATTGAAAACTTATATCTGAATAATCAAAGAATTGTTCAGCTTGTAGTGTGTTACAAAACCATTCAGGTTAAATTCTCTTAACATGATTAAAAATCAATCTGCATTTAAGGTAAAAACTAAAAAGTATATAAATTTGAGACCATCCACGAAGATTAAACGAAAATCTGCTATATTCAAAGGACATTTACCCCGCTCTTGAGAATTTCAACCGTTTTAATATTTTACATAAAATTAATTTGTGAGTCTAATGGTAGAGCATTAGTGAGACCGATTAACGAACGCAAATTTATAAATAGAAATTAAAAGTAACATGTTAAATATAAAATACCTAATATTTTAATTCAAAAGAATGAAAGTTATAATTTATTAGAACGAGCAAGCAGTTTAATTAGGAAATGTATTGTTTATAATATTTAAAATTTTAAACCACATTGTACACTTACGATTCACATAACCAACCTTATTCCCTTTCAAATAAGGGTTCTTTTCACTTGCATGCATTAAATGCTAAGTCTTACGCCACACGTGCGACAATCAGGCCGTGATAATCGACCAGCAAACCGCGCAAAAATTACCGTTGTGTAAGTTACAGCTTTATTATTATATATTAATGTGTATTTTTCTATACTCCGTGAAAGTATTCATCGCATTAAAGATAATAATAACTTTATTTAAATCGAAATAAGATTTTCAGATATACTTACTACCAAGTCGGGAGTATATATAGTTTTAAAATATCCGAAAATATTAGTTTTATTTAAATTAATACACACAAAAATCTTAAATATCATTAATAAGTTTATTACTGTACATGTTCAGGAAATTTTAGCTCGTGTTTTTCAGTACTGTTGGGATTAAAGGAATCGTTTTAGGAATATAAATATGAATAAGTAAGAAAAAACAATTTTAACGTAAAATGGTTCATAGTTCAAGTTTAGATGGAGAAATGCTTGAAGCTATTTATTAAAGAAATATATTACATTACAATAAAAATTCCATGTTTTTGACAATCACACATATTTTCACAATAAAAATTCAATTAAATTTGTTATCATTGTTAATTATCCACTGCTTTTACTATTAAAACTAGTCATTTATGTGTTGATATATGTACATATATGTATATATTTTGTATATCTATACATATATTGACCCACATCTGTTGTGAACAACCCTTAGAGCCCGCATTCTAAGCCCGTATTGTCTAATGTTTAACGACTCGTTCAAACCGCCGACTATGTCTGTCATTTATCTGATAAGCAACGCTACACCTGGATAGATAAACATCTACGCGTGCCAGAAATATGGTAATTATATACATACCTATATCTAATATAAATATGACTAAACATACACTTAAATTTCACTTTTTTAGTAATTTTTTATAAGTTTAGTTATGTTTGAATCTAATTATAGATTAGAATTTTCAAATCAAACTTATTATGATAGGTAAACAAAAGTTATCGTTCTCAAATGAACCTTGACATATTTAGAAATACCGAAGCTAATATTATAAGCGAGTAAAATTAGCGAGCCATGAATTACTTATAATATCACAATAAACAATATCTATTTGTTTACATTATAATAATTTTATAACAAAGCTTTAGTCCTTCATAATATGCATTTATATTATTTTTTGATCAATAGATTTCAGTATATTTGCCTTGAATGAGCTGTTTCTTTTGACGATATTAATCTACATACAATTGCCGTTTAAAAAATTATCGTCTCTACGACTATAACAGTCTCGCGAATGACGTAAATCAAAATCGCAACACTTGCGAGGAACGAGTTCCTCTGGACGAAGGAGCTGGTGTCTTCAGTGCGAAAATCATCTTTATATCTATAGTAATAAGAGCTGGTGATAGGCTGGTGGTAGCCGGGACCAGTTTTGCTTCGAGCAAGGTCCCGCAGACACGGTCACAGGGCCGGGGAGCAATACCCTCCACAGACAAGTTTACTATTTTCGTATAGCAAATGTAACAGAATGCATACGATTTTAATCATCTCTGCATACAAATAGATTTTTAACAGCGTCTCATATATTCAAATACAGCATGTTGTAAGAGCAAAGAGCTATTTATTTTGATATTTTTTTGTTTTTTTTTTGGTCTTCCACGTTAAGTTTAGTTCCAAATTATATAATATGGGTTACATTCCAAATTTCCTTAAACATAACCGTAGTAGAAGTAGTACTTCATAAGAAGAAGTAGTTCCCACAATAAAATCTCATACATAATACTGAAAGAATAGGTGGAATTTAGAAGAAATGCTATTATTATTTTGTTTTTTAATATATTATTATTGTATGGGAGGAAGTTTTAACATTATGACGTCATCGTGTGATCATGCTGTGTGCACGAGGCGGGCACATTTCTCCCCAACCCTTGGATGATTTGTTCAAATACATTAGGGTCTTCTGTGACACAGGAGAATTGATATAAAATTGTATTATAATTGGTTACTTAATTAGAGATTTAAGTGGACTAGTTTGTATAATAATATTTGCAGTGTACAGAGATTTTAATGATTAGGAGGATTAAATATATGTTTTAATATGTATATCTATGTAAATACGCACATATCTCAGAAACGATACTATTACGTAAATTTTTTGTGAGGTTACATTGCATTTAAATATTTTTTAAAGAATTTTATTAGAATTTCTAATTCAGAATAATTATTTTAATACTCATTCAAGAACAGTTATCACCAAAATTATATTCGATAATTGTTCATCATATTTATAATGAAAAGATGCTGAGAAAAAAAAGTATATTTTTGTTAGTTACAGAAATTATAATAATTGTTATTTAATAAAATTAATTTAGTTACGTATTATAACAATTAGTGTTAATCGTAGTACATATATTTAAAAACGGGTACAGTAAAGAAGTAAGCAAGCTTATAATTACTAATGTGGTTTAGTTAAGAAATCCATTTTGTATATACTTACTGTTAAATAAGTGATAGCTTACATTGAACTATTGATATATTTAATATAATAAAAAACTTCGCTGTTAATTTATTAACTACTAACCAAAAATGCAAGACATTTTGCTTTTACGAATACTCTGTTACTGAATTATTATAATATTATAATATTGTGTGCATAATTTAAAAATATATGCATATATTTAATATTGATTTAGAGTCGACATCGAATAGATTTATCGTTTACGTGAAAATGTATATTACTTGATTTGATATCTCAATAAATTGTACGTATTATAATGCGACAGTTAGACTAGAGAGACGGACATTTTATATATATACTAGTTTGTTATGTCTCAAATGAATTATTCTCGTTCGAGTCATTAACTCACTATAGTATCTTAAGTTTATTTATAACACTTCTAACTCAAAACTATCGTAAATTTCATCGCGACGTTTGACAGCGAACTCGCTTTTTTAATATGTTTATGAAACTTGTTTACTTCACCGTACGTGTCTTATTTATTAGGTCGTTTAACACATTGTGTAATGTTTACTATTAATATATTAAACTCAAGTTAAATGGACTAATGATGTATTTTATGGACAAAAATATTTAAAAATCAAGGAATATTAGTTGCGCTAAACTATGCCTACCCTTACCCAAGATCCTGTGGAGCCCCAACGCTTAAGTCTCTTCCCAAAAATGTTCTGACACTGTGAAAGACAGGACACTGACGCCGCTTGTTGTATCTTGCCGCTAAAACTATCAACTCTGTCCAATGTCATTATGTCCACATTAAATATTAGTTATATCACACAAAATTCACGTTATATTATAACGATTCGCGTATCAGCGGAGACGTCCGTCCGTGGCGAGGTTTTAACATCGAGTGTGCTCGTAGCGTTTTCCACCAGCCGGGAAAGCTTCGCCCGCCCAGACTGGCCGTGTGGCCGGCAGATGAGCGTCAAGCGGTTAAGTAAAGCATCTATGACGTCACTGCTATAGCGTGATTACGTCACGTGACATCACATCCGATAGACATGTGACTTTACTCAGCGTATAAAGTATATAAAATATAAAAGTGAGAGTCGTATGTACTCATTAATCATGGATACTCTCGTACGTGATATCATAAATCGTATATTTCCTAATAGTTTATATATTTTCTTGATTTCTTACTTACTATTGTTATGAAATTTCATTCATAGGAATATATTATTAATTTTATTTATATTAAGTGATCAATGAACTACATATGGATTCAATTTGGCGGAGGATCAGATGGCGCATTGCAGATTTCATAAACATCTTTACATTGCAAGCCGTAAACTTTCCTATACACATTTGGAAGTTGTATCAAATCTTTTGATCTAATATTTTAGCATCTATTTGTCGTTTATGCTTTCGTGATAACCGTCCATTAATCGGGGGTGCGTCCTTGGCCTTGCCTAACAACCTTCATATCCAGACCACTCCAAGTGAACATTAATTAATTAGCAAATGATTCGCACTAATTACCTCCATCAGATAAAACGGAAGGTTACAAAATAGTGATGGAAAACCTTCACATAACATCGTCTAGTTTGTTTTGAAATTCTTTATAAGTTTGGTAATATCCTCCCTTTTGGAATTACGATTTTATTACGGTTACGAAAATAAAATTAATTATTACAAGCAACAATGACTAAAGATTGTGGAATTCGAATTAATGATTAAAATTCTATATGAGTCTTGTTGTTTCTTTAAGTGGGTAGTTTATTTTCTTCGAATTTCTACTAAAATTATTTCAGATATTTTTTTTTTCTATTACCTATATTACCAGGCAAACGAATGTTAAAGGCAAGTAGCTAAAAACAAAACAATGTTAAGACAATTAAAGAAACTAGGGCGTCTTTCGAATCTTTGTAATAGGTTTATTTTTGGACTTCTAAGTACCATCCATATATCTAATTATTTAATAAAAATTGATATGTGTACATTCACATGATCTCCTTTCTTTATTCTTTTATTCAATTCTTCAACTTAATTTAAATGAAACTAATATTTTTCGGATTTTACTTCGCGTTTTATTTTGAAAAACTACATACTCCCGACGTTTCAGCTACTTTTCAGTAACCGTGATCACATCTCGTCTGCCCGTGATCACGGTTGCTGAAAAGTAGCCCAAACGTCGGGAGTATGTAGTTTTTCAAAATAAAACGCGAAGTAAAATCCGAAAAATATTAGTTTCATTTAAATGAGTACTCGCGAAAATCTTAGATCTCATTATCTTCAACTTAATATCATTTGAAAGAAGAATCCGAGTTCCTTCATAGTTCTCGCTGTAATTCTCTTCGCTCTAAACAATTCCTAACTCTTAAAAATTCATCCCACTCTTCTTATTTTACCTAAATATATTTGCAGTCGTTGCCTATTCGACTTACATATGTATTAACTTCCTTTACACATTAAGTTGCAAAAACGCCGAAATCATTTAAGCTGTGACAAACCGATTTGTGTTTAGACGTTAGAAAAAATAATCTTTTGTATTTGTTATTATATTATTGATTATTAGGTACAAGATTTCTCTATATTATTTATTTATCAGTCGTTATATATATTTCCAACTATTAGGTACTTGTTTCATTCATAAGTTTACTGTAATATATGCTTCTATCAAATCTTTTTTACCTTTAGAATACCTTGTCGGTTGTCTAGATATAAACGCATTTTAAATATTAAAAGGTTACACTATGTTTAAAAAATACATTCATTGAGTTCCTTGAGTATAAACTAATTATAATTTCGAAAAAATTTTAGTCGATATTTCTCAGTAAAATCTGATCTAAAAACTTAACGTTTTCACCTCATGAACTCACATAAAATATTCCCGAGTAATGTGTCGAATAGACAAACATACGGTAGCTTTTTAGAATGTTACACCGGGGTTAGTGGAAATTGTTAAAAAACCCATAAGCTTATGTCGATGGTCGATACCGATCTTGACCATGCGTACTACCTTTGATGTATCAAATATTATGTAAATATTTACTTTACTATATGATTGATTACTTCCGTTATGATAGAACAAAAATATTCAATATTACTCCTTATAAGCAATAAGATATTATTACTATACAGTTCAAAACACTATATGATTTCATCCCTACTAATATTATAAATGCGAAAGTAACTATGTCCGTCTGTCTGTCTGTTACGCTTTCACGCCTACACCACTGAACTGATTTTAATCAAATTTAGTACAGAGATAGAGTTGACCTTGAGAAATAACATAGGATAGTTTTTATCCCAGAATTTTGAAAGGTTCTCTTGGAAACTCGATATAACCGAACTACACGTGTGCGAAGCTGCGGCCGGAAAGCTAGTAAAGAATATTTAACGGTAATTTTGGAGATCTCAAAACAAAATATCTGAATTAATTTGAGATTCTTTAAAGCTCTGTATATATTTTTGAAAGATTTTATGAGACTTAAAGGTTTTCTTTTGCATGATTAATAAAACGTATTACATAATACCATCATAACTTGTTAAGCTAAGATACGTATATCTGGAATGTGATATTTAGACACCAACCGCAGGTCGTAGGGACGTAATATTGGCCATGTGATCTGCGAGGAAGTAGTTAGAGGAAAATCTGTGGCGTTTGTAGATTAAGTCTTAAACAAATAATATCCTAACTGAATTTTTTTTTGTGGCTACCTGGCTGGGTATGTATATTTTTTTTAGTATCAAGAGTGTACGGTTATCTTTTAATTCATAAAATATTTTCATTGAACATTTAAAATTAACTGTCGAGACTTCATACGTTAAATATTAAGTCAGTTAAATATTTGTAAGTAAATATAAATACATACATACATTATATTCAATGCATAAATTATTAAGAAATATGAATTAAAAAAAAATAGTATTTTAATATTTTTAGTTTTTTTGCAATATAAATAATAAAAGAATAATATCTCTATCAGCTATGAATTCACTTTTGATGAGTTTTGAAACACTTTTCTAAGAAGACAGATAAAAATTAAATCATTTCTTTAACAAACTCATAGTTATTGAGTAAATCATTTAATCTCTATATAATACAAGTGATGACGTAGCGTATATCCTCATGAATAACAAAATACACGCGGCGACTTCAAAGCAAGAGGTTTGCAAAACCAGCAGCGTCATGACATCGAATTGACTAGGAAATGTGCGTTTTATATGAGTGAAGTTTAAGAAACATGTTAGGGCTAGTTGAACCGTAGGATCAGTAAGAAAATATAATGACTCAATATGATCATCAAATTATTAGAGCCTTTTAACAAAAAACAACGTCTTGTTTATGATAAACCAATATAAATAGACCTATTTATTTTATCGATAGTTATTTTATACCTTGTTGCCTATTCCGGTGTAGTTTTAACTGTATAGTAGCTATTAATCTTATTATAAAATACTTACTTTGTAATCGTAGTGCTTATTTGTTGTATAGTAAAAGTCCCTTACCTGTAAAAGACATTAAAATTTATTAATCAAGGGATTTTTTTTAAATGGTCATATTCAATATATCATTATGTACATAGTATCAAAATGTAAGTAAAGAAAGTGTTCTTAAGCTATTGAGTTCAAATGGACTTTTGAAATGTTGACATTGAAACAGTAACATTTGACATATCAAGTTTATTTCAAGTTTACATTAAATGTATGTAATCGAGGCGGCTCTGAGTGCGGAATGAGAGCGGGTTAATAAAAAAGTTGTCGCCGACACTCGTAACCCAGATAACAGCTGTAATTCAATCATAAGGCATACAGAACACGATATATTTATGTAATATGTACATTTACCAAAATAATCTCCACGACCATTAGAGCTACACTTTATATAATGTAATGTCAATTCATATTGACATGACGAAGTGTATGAAAACATCAAAAAATGTATAAACAAAAATTATGACGTTTAATGATTTTGTATTAGGTACTTTTGTTTCATTTTAAAAAATAAATGAGATTTTTTCTTTATATTTCACTTCAAAATTAAATACCAGATAACCTATAAGTTAGGAGTATTGTTTTGAAACGTAGAATTAACGAATTTGGCAAAGAATAAAGTAAGTAAAAATTACGATGTTTTAAGTGTTCCCTTTTTATACAATGATGCATATAGGATAGATTTTATATATTTATTTGTGACCGAATTTTTTTCTATATTAAGGCTTGTAGTCAGCCAGCGGTTTATTGTTATTTTACTTGACACATTTACTGCATTACAGATCTTATAAAATAACTGGAAGACGTGATCACAAAAATATCCGACAACTAAAAATTAAGAACAAATTCATTATATTTTATGTATAGGGTGGAGCAAATGATGAGCCACTAAGACTTTCAAAAGCAAGGACTCAATTACCAAATTAATTAGTGATGTCAAGCGTTCATATTCAAGATATTTCATCAGTCGATGGAGTAATACGGTGATAACTATCCGAGGTCAATTTAATGTTATTAAAGTATTTTCTCTCTACTTAATTTCTCTATCTTGTATAATGGTGTGTTAACAAGGCGTATTTCCTACACGGTTCCAACGTAAACATTGTATCATAACTGTCAGGCAGTTTATTTTTAAGCTCGTGTCAGAGCAATCATTAAGCGAGCCGTGACTTGGCAGAGATGCAAATTTTTTATACTTGCCACCATTGTCTCCAACACTATGTGCATTGCCGAATGTCTGTTCCAAGCTATTCTAACATTCTTTTGTTAGCTAACTGTAGAATCTTCGACCTTGCTTGCACAAAGTATCAGTGTTATTATAAATTTAATAAATAGTCAGAAACAGTTGATGGTCATAAAATACTTAAGTTTATACATACGTCGCTAGCTATTAACTAATTTTATTGATGCTTTTGTTCCGAGAAGACTCTTTGAAGGGATATTATTTTTATATACAGCATCAGTCCAAATGGGTCGCTCATAGTGTAGTAGTTTTTAGGATAATGTAACAGAGATACAACAGAATATCACAAATATATATATTATGTATAACAATTTTGTAGCTGCAATTTTGTTACTGCAAAAAAGAAATGGATTAAAACATTATAATCTTTCTTTAATATTAATATATTACATACTTAAATAGAAAACCTAAAGATTTCACTTAGTGACTCAAGATAGTGAATCAAACATTATATATACATATTTAACCATCAATTTGTAACAGATATAATATAGTACTGGTTGCAGTGTCAAGTCTCAGTCCTTTTAAAGATATCTTATTATTATAATATCTTTGAATTTTGTTTAAAATAAAATACAAATATATTTTATCCCTTAATAATTCTCAATGTATATAAATATTCTTGGTCAATTTCATCTCAAAATCTGAGATGAATGGGCACTGAAATACTCGAATCTGAATGGATGACGTAAGAAAGTTAACAATAATGTTGAAGATTGGATCTCGTAAATAATATTACATTTTTCTATTATTCTTTCAGTATCAAATACAATCAATAAAATATAATGTAAGCGTATAAAAAGAAATAGGTCAAGATGATAGCTGATTATAGAACTGTTCGAATGTAATATATTTGTTCGTATATAATATATATTGACTAGTGGATCTCATGATTACTGAACAGGCCAGTTTACTCTGAATGCGGTTCAGACATGTGGGTTTATTGATTTCCAGAATCGATTCAATACGACCATAGTTTAAATCGTAAACCTACCCTGAACTAATATTGTATATCGTAAACACTAATAAAATATTTTAGTAATGTACATATGTATTGAAAATTTGCGTGACAGCTATATATAGAATTCTATTCTCGGCATATAAAATTCCAATTCTATTTCAGTAAGAACTTTAGATTCAAATGTCCAAGTCGTATGTGGAAGTCTATTTTGGTATTGTTAAATTACTTCAAGACACTATTAAATCGTTTGATACACTCGAGACGATGAAAAAGCCAGAGGTTTATTCTGGATACGAGCAGGAAATCGTTTATTTACGACTCCAACCCGTCGTTGTTGGAATAAAACAAAGCAACGTTGATATCTCACTGGATAAACATAACATTCTAATTTACTTCTTTGTTTTGACATCTGGGTTTTGAGGGCGAAACTTTTCCTATTCCTTTTACGACGTCAACACAAGTTTCTCACTAAAACACCCCCACGTCCTTGGCTGCCCTCGTTTGAGGGGTGCCAGACTTGTGTGTCACATACTAAGAATTCAATACATTCATCTTCTTAGACGAACGTCACAAAAGCATGCGAATTTTTAAACACATGAAACTTAAAACCCAATTAGCGGTTGAAGACACCGCGTTATAATTGTACCGTCATATAAAATTAAAAGTCTATTTTTGGATCAGCGAATATCTTAGTGGGATATCATTGCGAAATCCACGGCCGAGTTATGTCAGAGCGATGATGGTTTAGAGCTGGTGCCGTCTCTATAATGAGCTCGATAGCAACGATATCCAAACATAATAGTACGAGTGAACCAAATATATAACAAGAAGGATGCTTGTTGTGTGTTTTTAAAGAGTCCTATTTCTGTGTACAATGCTTGCCGCACGTGGTTTCTAATTCTGTATCGCTGTTCAGTTGTTACTCTCAGGGTATTTTCTCTCACGTGGCTATATTACCACTTATAAACAACACCCACGCACTATGTCTGGAAATCGATTACATTCTAACGCCGTATTAAAATTAAATTGAATATCTTTTAATAGAATTAAATGGTGATTCTTTAGTATTAGTTTATTTTAAAGGTTCTACTGACTTGTTTGAATCCTAATATTCAGTTGTAAGATTTAGTAATAAAGACATTTTTAAACAAAAGATCTTCATATGTTAATAATTCAAAACAACGAGCATATATTTCTAAAACAGTATTTTTTCTCTGTTAAATAATAAAGTAAATAAATCAGGTCGTCTGATAGGATTTAATGTTCTTAAACATAATTACGAACATCGTGCGTTCTCGTTTACCGGATTATTCGGGTAGGGTTTTATTTATTAATATAATTATATAATAATAACGAAAATGTATCTTTTTATTACATTCTAGTATTATGGTAAAAGAGTAAGAGGAAAAAATTAATAATAAAAAAGTATATCAACATTCTAAAAATAAAATTATTAGAATTCTAATAATCATGTCTATTATAAAAACGGAATAGTGGGCTGTTTTAATTTGTAACAGACGGAATTCATTACAACGGAACTCAAACGATTCGAAGCTTGTAAGACCCGAGGCGTAAGATTAATGTATGTAGAAAGTTAGAAAAGATATCGCTAATGTTATAATATGAACATTAATTTGTTTCTTCATAAAAAACAGTACACTTCCTGCTGTATGATCAGGTCGATGTATTTGGTGTAAATAAATAGTATGCTAATTCTGTATCACAAATATTTTCGCATCCCAATTTCCCAATTACGATGTTATGTTCTAAGGAAAACGGATGTTGTGTAAAATTACTAACACATTATTATCTACCGATGACACAACGTTTTCTACATCTCTGTATGTAAATTAAACTCAATCATTTTACAAAGGAATTAGGACGTTAATGGTTCTCGAGTCGAACTAACGTTTATATGATTTATTGCGTAAACAATTTTCCTTGTACAAATTTGAACAAATATCTTATATAGGATGTATAGAAAAAGGTTATTTTGTATTAAATTTATGTTATACAGACAAAGTTAAACCTCCGAAATAGGCTTGAAGCTACATACCACGTGCCGATTTTCGATCATCCTTACGACAATCGTGACCTTTAAACCTTACAATTTAGTTAACATTATAAAAATCTTACTTTTTATAAACAAGTTTCATAAAACAATATTGATTAAGTAATCTCAGTATATTAGTGTCAAAAAAGTCAACATTTTAAGCTGAGATTAAAAATTAATTAAAAAATATTTTCTGTCAAAACAAAACAGGAATTTATGATTCTTAATTTGATATTGAGTGAACTTTCACCGTCACGAAAATATAGACGTAGAATATTGACGAAATCTTAAAGGAGATGTGGCCTAGAATTTATATTAATGAATTGTTATCTGAAGTTTGAAGATTCTATCTGGCAATTTCCCAGCTTTAACCAGGGTCTGCCTTCGATGTGTGAATAGTTTTGGCTAATTGTTTTTACGACCGGCCGCCTGCCTGAACTCAAACCTCTTTTGGGAATGCATTAATCAGTGATGTCTAAATACTCTTAGAAAGTACATATGATTCGGAAAAATCCAGGATCGAACCCGCGTCCTCGAGCATGAGAGGCGGGCCTTTTAACCACTAGGCCACCACTGACATGAAGATCGACTTTATTATTGTTTGATTACAACCGCTTTTTTCTTCCTGTTGTGATGAATTTCGTGTTATAAATACTGAATGCGTACGCAAAAATATAAAAATAATTATAATAATTGTTAAGAAAACACAGGAAACGTGTAATGTTACTGTATTAAAAGCATACCGATGTATGGACTAATTCAAAATGAGATCGTGTATGAGTGACACGAAGAGAATTACGAATGACTTTATCAATTATTCAAAAATTTTATTAATACTTTTATATTTAACTAATTAAAGCGAAAAGCTTCTAAAGGTCCTAGAGCTCAAAAATCTATTATTAGTAAATTATTAATCGTAATTTATGGAAAAAATTAGCTATATATACAAAGATAATATTATAATTTTCTTTCGAAATGACTTATGCATGAAATCTCTTGGTCGTTGAACAAAAAAACTTAGTTTGAATTATTTACGAAATTAGTTGTTATACGATGGTTAAGTTTTATTTCACGTGTAACGGTTTTTAATATCGCAAACCTAAATATATTTTTGATGTATTTTAAATATTTAAATATGTGACTAAATTAACCGAAACATAAAATTAAATGTTATATAGGTAATGTATGAGAATTATATGAATGGTTTTCTGTGACTTTCTTTTCATCTATTAAATAATATATGTCATTCATATTTAAATCAAAATGTACCAAGATAGACAAAACATAAATCCTAATCGTTTAAATTTTTCTAAAGAGTTATACTTCTAATATCTATTATTAGAGAAGCAACAATGCACTGAAAGAAATACGGTTCGTATGTTTTTCTTGAAAAGTAAATGATATATGTTTTATTAATATGAAACAAATAAAACAGTTCTAAATTTACCAATATTTAAGAAAAATCTCAATTTATAACCACTGATATTGACAAAAAAACTATTTCAACAAAGCACTGGTTTAAATTATGAATTTTTTATACATCGTGTATCGTTTAAAAGTGAGTACAAAAAAAAATGTTTGATTGCATCAATTAATTTAAACAAAAACAAAGATGACGCTCACTTTCTATATACGAAGATTCATTAAAGGGAAAGTGATATATTAAGGCGGACCTTTGTTCTGAGCTTTTGTTTCTATCAATCAGAATCACACCGGAGTTCATTGACACTATACGGAAGATGCTGGGAATTCAAATCTTAATCTTATCATTTATACCGATTTGTTTTCATGACACGAATTTAAATACCAACTGTCCGTTATTATTGGAGCTGTAATCTTTGTTGCGACTATTATTATAAAAATATATTTTTTTATATAATAACTAGCTGATCCGGCAGACTTCGTACTGCCTCAATCAAGAAATAAATTATGTCTTATTTATTTTTTTGGTGTTTACCGTTTCGATTGACATATTAGTTAGTTGTCAAATGTAATGTCAAAAAACCGTTTGTATGGGAAATAAAAAAGCGGTGTTTTTAGGGTTTTCCCGGAAATTAATAAAAAATTTTCAGCTTTTAAACCTTCCCTGAACCTCTACGAACATTTCAAGACTATGGTAAGATAGATCCGGTCAGTCGTTCTCGAGTTTTAGTGAGACCAAGGAACAGCAATTCATTTATATATATATACATATATATATATATATATATATATATATACATATATATATATATATATACATATATATATATATATATATAGATTATATTTCAGAAATGATAGTTATGTTGACTTTGAAATAGGTTGTGTTGGAAAAAGACTGAAATTCTTTCGGGAACTATATTTAAAAGTTTCTATCCACTTAGCCTAACTTTAGTCTTACTTGAATGACATGTATTAACTAGTAACGATTTGTTACAGTCAAATTTAAAAGTGTGTTGTAAAAGTTTGCATAATTTTTAGTGTCAGAACGCCCATTAGCGATCACTTTTCAAAAACATCAATTAACATCTACCTGTATTATGTATACATAAGCATTACATGACTATATTTATCACGAATAAAAATTATATCTAATACTTTATAAATCATGATTAACGTAATGAAAAATTGGTTAAAAATATATAAATCTTGTTGCGTAAAGAGTAGCTGATGTATAATGTAATAATTTGAATGTTTCGACTAGAAAAAATACTATAAATAGATAAATAAACAAATAGTTATTTCTTAATCTAGTCAATAATAAAACAAATTTTATTATTTGAGACACACATTATATGAGACTTTACGCCATCTCTCCACATCCAACATATTAGTATTAGAAGATAGACTTTTCAATTTATCATCAACTAACCATTATCTTAAAACACTTTTAAATAGATTATTATCATAACGAGTATCATAAAATATACAATAGTACAATTCAAGAAAACTAAAACAGGATATGTTTTATTTATATATGAATCCCGAATATTTGATTAAAATATATATATATAACAATTTTATTTTGTTGCAATAATATAAGTGATAATAAATTATCATAAACATGTTCTGAGAAAAGCTAATTTTAATGTTTGTTGTGCTGTCGCCTCGGAACACTTTGGAGGAAATTGTTGTGTACACGGATTAAATTATTGCAAGTCGTAAATTTAATTCAAGTCCCTGGCTTGTTATTTACGATAACATTTTAACATTCTTTCATAGAATGCGAATGGAGTAGAATGTAGTGTTTTTTTTATATAAAATAAGAGTAAATGCATATGTTTTTTAGATTATGTAGAAACGGTTACAAAACGGACATGTGCCTATCACAGAACAGCCGACCATTTGTATTCAATTTCATTGATGTATTGCGATAACCATCGTCGTCTAGACATCTTTGACCCTATAAGTCTAGTCGAATCATGGCATCAATATTTATAAATTTATTGTGAGCGGCGTCATCGATGACGAGGAGGAATTTCATTTCACAGTGTTCCTTCATAAGGCCGCTTCCTTGTATGGAAATTATTCTTAGATTTGTAAGAAAAAAAATAACTATGGGGTACAACGAAGATGTATAGAAAAACTATTACTATGTCCTCTTGTATGAGGTATACAGAAAGAAATTATTCGTTGAAATTTAATAAAAGTATTCACTATACAGAAATGATATAAAAAATTAAAATTTATGAGGTGAAAATCCATTGAAATTTAAAAGCCTTTAATAATGTAGCTTCTAGTATGTACTAGAAAATTTCCTAGCTTTAGCTTAATACAGTTCACACGTTTCCATTTAATATATGACCACGATGCCACGGCTCGCCTAGATTTATTTTACTGCTGTTAGTAAATAAAAGTTTTATTGTGGAACGTATGGCTCCGTAATGTGATATAATCGTATATAACCTTCAAAAGAACTTTAATCCAGGAATAATTTAAATATATAATACAAGTAAACGTGCCACTGAAATGTAGGTTTGGCGTTATTGCATTTGTTTAGAAGTCGTTCTAAAAAAATACCACATCTTTAAACACAGCCGGGTGACATTATTAGGTAAGTTCGTTGAAATAGACGCGAGCCAAAATAAAGAACAATAGCTTTATTTTTGGAAGCCATTCATCTTGGACGGATTCAAGAAAATAACAAGCGTACATCAAGTAAAAATTACTTTTGTAAAGACACATTTTTATTAAGCGCCCTTAGTACTATAAATATCCACGAGGAAATGGCGTAACTAATAATGAAATATTATGTGCTGATATCGCAACACTCCCGCGCCCTACTCCCATATTAATTTCAAGATGTAAACTACTTGCTTTACAAAGTGTAGTGCCGACTTTATAATTTGCCGTTCGTTTCATAACCGATGTATGATGAACAGTCGCTATCTTCACTAGACCATGCTGTGTGGTCGAAGCTACAAATAGTTCTCATACAAACAACAATTTACATACAAACAGACACATGTTTCATATTATATAAGTAAAAATAAAAAGGTAAATTATTTGTTCTTGTCAATCCCAGTTTTCTATGAATAGGGATATATTAATTAGTATTCCATCAATTCGTAAAAAATATTGACACCCAAACGAATTCTCGAAATAAAAATTCGTAGAAAGCCTATGATGTTTAATTAAATACAAATCTTTGTCAGGCAAACCCAGGAGATAATTACTTCATCACTTGATTAAAAGAAAGGGTAAATCCAATAAAAACGACTCAGGGCACGTTCGTTAAATTACGCTGATCGGCCCCCAAACCTGTTTAAGTTGTCGTCATTTTATATATGACCTTTTAGTAAACAAACTCTTCAAATAGGTCAGCCGAAGTAATAAAGGGATCGATGGAAAATTTCGAAGGTTCCTCTGTTAAAATTGATCCTTCGGGCTATGCAAACTTAACCTACAATCGTGTTTTGTTGAGTTTCCAGGAACAAGAAACATATATAGTTATGATTCACCCTGTTTTTTTTAACTGTTCGGATTCTACAACACCTCTCTAGTTACATGATAGTTTAGTTTCAGAAAGATATTATACATATATTACTATGCATTTGGCTAATCATCAGTTCTTTATAAGTTACGTTCGATAATAGAGATATGACAGCAAAATATTGACGTAATAAAAAAATTAGGCGAATCTAGAATATGTACATAACTGAAGGATTTATTTGGAATCCGTTCAGTAGATTTTATGAGAAATAATAACAAAAAACCTATATATTATATAATATTAAAACTGTATTTACATTGTAAGGATTTCATGCTAAAGATTGATCGAAGTGAAACCAATTCCCACTATAATTGTATTAAACACGCGTCGTCTGCAATTACTTTGATGTGACGTCAGCCGGCAACCCTCACGTGCAACCCTCGTGATCCGTCTCACTGACGCAGGGAACTTTAAATGTTATTTACTTTACATTTCCTTACATATAACCAACATACATTACCCATCGTATATGGTTGAACGAAATAAATGTCCCAAAAATATCGTAATCTATTCAAATATCCCAAGAAAAACAACTCAATTAAACAGCGTATCTATTTTTATGTCTAAATATAAAAAACATTCTCGGATTTTGCTTAAAAAAAAACTGAAATTAGATAAATTAAACAGAAAATCTCTGTTACATTATTCCACTGGGAGATGTGGGTCAACATCTGACGTAAAATTATGTCGAGAGAAGAATTAAAGAAGTGAGCTAATGAGAATCGGTGGAGTGGCGTGGAATGTGCTCCAGTTGGGGTTCGATGATCGGCAGACGAGTTCTGGAGATAGCATTGCCAAGACTGACACACTTAGTGTTACACAAAACGTAGTTGACATGTTGTGATCAGCGAGACAGTGAAATGTTAGAGCAACGTGTGACTGTAACTTATATTAATTATGAAAATTTCGCAACATCGCCGCAGATCTTAAAAACTTTTAATAGGCCAATAGAACTCCTACATAATGAGTATAATAGTACCAATCTTGTTTACTGTTAGATTTAGATTCTATTAATATTTAAGACTTGAAAATAGATTGTTATATTAGAAAATTAAATGAATAATAATGTGTGCGTATTATAATTCGTTTAAAATTTTGGTTTTCTTTAATTTGCATGAATATTATAAATTTTTATCAAGGAAACTTTTTTGTATGAGCCATATAGTGAGAGTTTTTTTATCATAATAATTCTTGATAGAAAATTATTCTAATAAACTCCTGTGAGGTAACTCACGCAAGTTGAAAGATTATTTGGGGCGATCCTCATGATCAACTGTCGTACCGATGGGGATTAAATGATCGAAATACGGTATTTAGGATAAAATGAGATTATATAAGCATTTGCCAGATCTATTTTGACATGCGGATAATGTACGAGAAATTTTATAATACAATCATAAAACAACATAATATCTTAAGCTTTCAACGGAATAAATAAAATTGTGTAGTACCAAGAATAGAATAAGAGTTTTAATTTTAAAACAAATAACTAAAACATCGACGTCGTAGCGACAGAGTCCTTGGAAGTCTTTAGAAAAGGGTCGGTCTAACATTGACCCAGTTTCAAATCTATATCCCATTCAATCTACTTAGACGCATCACAAAACAAACGGTCTCACTCAATGGTTAAACAACGTTGAAGGTCGGGAGATGAAAGCTTTCTAAATAACGACAAATCGACAAATACTTTGATCGTCCGAATAAATCTTCCTTTCACATTAATAAATTATATCAAATTAATTATCATTCATACAGTTTATTTATTCGATTTTTATTTTGAAAGAAATTTCTATACCGCATATAGTGTTACTGAATCATGATGACATCCATAATGAATATTATAATGTATAAGTTTTAAATTCTCATCACGTACATTCATTGCAAACATGTATGGTCAATTTCCGAGAGCCGGCTGGTGGTTTCGGCTAGATGAGGTGGATATTAAAAATGTTTTACGCCGCGTCCTTCCCATATAAGGCAGACATTCACCGCACACGTCGTATGACGACGCAAAAAGCATAGCGCCCTTAAATTAAGTCGCCGTCACGAAACACGATGGTTACGAACATCGAAGGAAGTGATTATTGTTTATTCTTATAATTGTGGCAGGAAACGTTGACTTACTGCGACAAGTTAAGCTGTTGCCACTTGCGGTCAAAGAAAATGAAGCAATTTATCAAGGGGCAAATAATTAAGTGACTCCAATTATGAGCAATTTACGTCAGGATGGACCGGTCCGCTCGGATCCTCAGTCAAAGCCTCGTTGCAGCTTTTTAAAGTAACATTTTAAACCAGATTCAGGTGCTCTCAAATTATTATTTTCCTAAAGCCGATTAAGAAATATGTCAGCTTTCACATTTTTTTTGCGTTCAAGTATATTTATTATTTAAATTAAATCTGTTAAGATCTGTAGATTAATATAGGAACTTGAGATTAATTTTAGGTCTTTAGTAGAGAAAATATATAAATGATGCTTGTTTGTATATTCGTTAACATAAACATACTTATGACAACACCCAATACATTATTCTGTATGTAATGACATTACCTAGTAAGGTCGAGCTGCCTACTCTAGTAAATTTATAAATCTTTCACGTGGGTTACACCGATAACCATACATTATAGAATTCAAAGATGTAACAAATCGTTTTTGAACATTGTCACGACACGTAACCTAAGTAAAACTGTTTAATGGTTTATAAATAGACTTAAAATAAAGGACTAACCTCGACTACAAGAACTACGTAAGATCTGAACGAATGTTCAAGGTGATTCGGGCACAACCCACACCATTACACACGGATACCCATCTTCACTCACCTTGTCTGGAGAAGTGGGTTTGTTTTGTATGAATTTCAATGTTATAATAATTTCCATTAGACTATTTGGCTTCACCAAAAAGATAAAACAAATGTATTACTCTAAATCCAGTGTACAGTTAGACTGCGGATCACGTTTTGTGAGACTCATTAGTCATCTCTTTTCTGTAACATGACGAAAGTATATCAAGTAAATTGCGTAATGTGAGGTATAAATTTTAAATTGCAACTTTAAGCTTCTATTACAGACACACAATTAATAATTACTTTTTTTTCGCTCCAAAAGTAAAATGAATATTTTATTTCTATTATGTTATTGAACATATATGATGGATCTACTATATATAAATGTACCTAGAGATCTAATCATATAGATCCCGAGAGCCGATCGTGGCGTGCATTACACGCTATTAGCCACAAGTTCACGCCAGATTACTCTCTTACACACGTACTTGAGCACAATATCTATAAGGCAAACTCTGTAAGCTGCTAGTGGAATATTTTGGAAATTTTAAAATGCACGGAGTTAACAGATATACAGAATTATTTATGATTCTTAACTAAAATATCAATAGAGGAGAATCAAACATGAAGGTTATAACAAAAAATGTTTGAATGGACGCCAAATTAGGGTAATAAATAAGAAAATAAATACCAATAGCAATTTTCATATATTATAATCGACGTTGCCTGAGGCTATGAATGGGGAATGTATGGCGCATTTGTCCTTGGCGAGTTCTGATGCCACATAACTTATTTGAGACTTTCTACGGCATTAAGGTTGGTGAATTTACAACGACTTAGGGCAAATGCTGACAATGAAATGGGAATGAACGCAATAGACATATAAGAAAGTTAGTATTTCTTTTCGTGTCTTTTTCTCATAATACATATTTATATTAGTCAAATAAAATCCAAGGATGTTATGACTGATATAGATTTCTTATAACCATACCCTCAAAACGACAGACGGATGCGGTGTACGTAATGAACACGGTCTAATAACTTCCACGTAGTTAATTTTAATTTCAGTCAAGGCAAAGCTGAATATAAAGATCTCAGACGGATAACAAAAGAACATTTCAAAGATATTTTCACTCGCAGGCTATTTCACGGTCACGAGAGAAATTTTGATGACGCTAGATTAAAATAACATTCAATTAGGGTTCCCTAGTCAGGTGTGACAGAACCTTATATGTATATCCAAATATTAATTCGCCTTCGCTTTATTACGATCGCTTATAAATAGTAATGGCAGTTGAAGTAACAAGGCAAAGTGTAGGCGTCAATTTACATAGACATCATATTAAATACTACAACTTCATTATATTAAAATATTTTTCATTGAATGAATTTCCAAAATAAAAGCATATAAATATTACATCACGCGATTAATTTAAACCAGGTCACGAATGAGATTCCATTCTTATACGCAAACAATGCATAATCCTGAATAAAAGCATAAGTTTTATAATTCATTAAATCAAACGCGCAGTATTTAGATGTTACGGTTTCAGGGCGAGGTGAAATTGTGCCGATACTAAATCATATGCACGATAAAGTTTTACTTTGACACCTGTTAAGCAACAGCGGTTTTACTGAGTGAAGACCATAATAAAATGGTTGGATTAATTCTTATTATTTATTATTTGCAACTCAACGAACAAATGGACAGGTATATTTAATAAATATGGACATCATTATTATGTATTTGGTATAACAACTTCATTGAGGACTGATAAATTTGTCGATTTATTACTAATTCAATGAATGTTTTCGTCGGACCGTACTTAATCTATATAAATATATGATTTACATTGTATACAGCGTGTCAAGAGTCAATTGCTATAAAACATTCTTATACAGCGGGCAAACTGTTAAAGCGTACTTCATGTTATCTCTACACTAATAAACGTCTATAAACGCTGGCTTTCAGTTCTCGGAACACCTAAATCTACCCGCGGAATGTCTTCCGTGAAAGTGAATTTTATATTGATTGAAAATGAACCCTGCCATACTAATAATAAGGTGTCTCTCATAAATGGGTTATATAGATACATTAAAACGATGTTCATTTATTGCGATGAGAAATATGTAGGTTGTATTAATGAAATGGCAAATGGTCTTCAGAGAAAATTAAGTTTATTGCGAGCCTTTGATCCGACGAGTTATAACATTACATAACTTATAAGGGATTTGTTATATTATTTACGTGTGATGTTCAGATCGGTAGGAGCGATGGAGACTATTACTTTGAATAATTAAAGGACATTTAATGAATTTATGTTCTTATTAGGTTCGTGTAATATTAATCCATTTTCATGATCTATTCTTCTAATAAACCTTGGACCGCCCTTATCATGTATATGTAGTTACAAATTTTATGGTGTTATAAGGTGATGGCAGTGACATTGACGCACCATGTCAATTACGTAACATATAAACTATCCAAAGACAATATGTAATAGAATTAACACTGACTGGATTCTCATAAACTTTAATATGAATATAAACTGTTTAAATAAAGTACCAAATCCGACTTTCAACATATTTTTGATTTTATTACGCAATGTTTAAATTGATAAAAACAATAAAACGTCGCGTACTTGTTCGTTAAACGTCACGGATTAACGTCATACGATTTATTAAATGGACCTGTTTTAACACAAAAACAAATAAAGATTTAATGCAACACTCAATATGATTCGGATTTGTAAAATATGCAGAAATTTAATATGCTGCATTCATTAAGAGTTTACAAATAGGTCATTTCTTTTAAGAAAACCAATGTTGCAACAATTGTATTTTTGTGGTTGTTGTCAGTAACGTTTGTAAAATTTGGAATATTTTTTTTATTATGTTTGTTTTTATATAGAATTGTTTATTGTTGTCATTATTTTTTGTTTATGATATAAGAATATATAAGAATATACAAACAGGACGACATGTTTCTTTTTATGTATATAGACCTTTAAATAAAAATAAAAAAAAATATTTGTATTTTAATAATTCGTTAACAATACATTTGGTTTAAATATAATAGGAGGTGAAAAGTCCGTTATTGGGTACCAGGTGTTGTGAAGGTAACACACTTCATTATGAGTGTATTTCTTTTGGTTTAGTTAATAAGGAATATATTTTCTCGTTGAATTTATTCCGATGTGTGATGTTAACGAGGTAGGTTAGCCATGTGTGGTGTTATACATGTGATATATTGAATGCCGTTTATTAATTTTATTAACCATATGGTCGTCTTCGTTATTACATTAAACGGACATCTCGAGACATATGTTATATAAGGAGAACATACATTCTGAATAATAGTATTACTTTATATTCCAGTATAAGTGTTTCTAAAAACAATCGCGGGAAAAATATTAAAGATTCATCACAATTAGTAATTTTTTAAAGTATTTGCTTTAGTTACAGCGTATTTATTATACTTGATGTTGATTTTGTTATTAGTTTTTCAAAGAAAATGTAAATAATATATTTTTCTATTTCATGCTATTAAATCGTTAAAAACGCAATTTTTTTTCGTTATTACGAAAGTATAAACTGTATCATGAAACTAGTTTTTTTATAAAAGATAAGTGTTATACAAATAGAGTTTACTATTTTGAGTAGATTCATCTCATTAAAAGAATAACTAAAATAGGTATGTTACATTTAATATCTTTAAAGCTAAAATTTTATATGCACAAAAGAATAAGTCAACTTTTTATCTTAATAGAACAAATATATGAGACTAGTTGAAAAAAATCATCCATCACAAATAAAACAGTAAAAACATTTAGTATACAGATAGTTATTTTATAATATTAAGTCTAGACTAACCTGTGTAGGATGATGTCTGTACAGGTACAGCTTAGTTCCTTGCAGCATCGCCCAGACTTGCTTCCACGAGCGATCACTGGCTCGCTGCACAGACATACATACATATAATGACATGTTTACATTATACGATAAGTTGACTGAGTATATGAAACGAAGCATTTTGAAATAAGTAAGAAAATCAAGGATAAATTCAATTTATTATTCGATATGTTGGATAAGATGAATATAAAGAAGGAATTTGTATGCAAAAAATATAATCCCATGATACCAAAGACGAGAAAATTACTAAATAGTAATAATGGAACTAGTATTACTCGACGTCACCTCCTCTGCCCGTGAAAAGTAAGGGAAACATTGCGAGTATGTACTTTTAAAATAATAAAATACGCGTAGTAATCCGAATAACATTAGATTCATTTAAATGTATACTCGCGAAAGTCGTAGATCTCATTATTTAGTAATAATTCCTCTCCTATTCCTACTAATATAGTATGTGTGCTGTATGTATTTTATTGTGTATAATATTCGTGTATACTTCATATATTACCTTTCCATTGCTCACCACCATCTTTATCTGAACGTTCCCTTGTACGTCTGCTTCAACTTCCTCGGAGTTTTCGGTACTTTCTTGGGACTTCTTCTCCGGACTGTTAGTAAATATTTCATTGAATGAATAGGAATTGTTATATTGAAACGTTATTTATATGTAAATTACTTAATTAGGAAGGAAGAAACTATTGCTTCATATTAAATCCAGATCTTTTCTAATACAATTTATATAGAGATAAGTATCTTTATGTATCTTAATTTGTCTTTAGAAAAGAGTCTATTGAGAACTGATATGTATTATAGCACTAGGTGTTGAAAGGGATTTCATTATTTTTATCTATTTCTCTGTTGAAGTTTGAAAACACTTATATCTTATTATATACTATCGCTATTACCTGTATGTAAATACTATTACATAGTTTAAACTAAGGCGGAACGTCTAACATTCATGCTTACAATTTACAAACAACACTACTGCAAGACACATTACATGCACATAAAATAATAAGAACCTTTAAATGACATGCCAATAAAAACAACAATAAAATAAACGAATTGATATATATATTCAACATAAAAATGTTCTGTTTGTACATCAGATGGTTTCTCTGTTATTGTAGTGAACTAAAAAATGAAGCGTTGTTCGCCGGTTCTATTACACACATTTTAATACAAGGCTATGTACATTTTCATTTGCGACAGCGCCATCTATGACTGTAACCACACAAGCGACTCGGATTTGAATCTGACTAAGACAAGTAGCGCCATCTATTATCACTGTAACCACACTAAGCTTGTATCGCCCATGCGACGTACCGCGTTGGAATCGACGCTTGAGGGTCGAATATCCGTAGCAACGGCGTTATGTCCTCTGTGAATCTTGGTGGCCGCCATTTGCGATAAGCACTGCGTTTTATTTTAAAACACAGATACAAAGAAATAAATGATAAACAATAATATAAAACACGCATGTTCGGTTAACACCACAATATGTCTATCTACAACAAACAATGTGGTATATACGAGTACAAGATGGGGTGCTCTATACTTCTACTACGAACAAATAAATGTTAATGAAATCAATTGTACTGAATGTTAACTACTAGTTGGGTACTACTGGATACTTCTATGCCATGGAAACAATTACATCTGCCATTAACTCATAACGTTTTACCAGGACTGGTATTATCAATGCATATACATATATACATATCATGAGCTATGGAAGATATTTTATGCAATTTAACTACAGGTGCTTCATGGCAGATATAAATGAAGATATAATAATTTAGTCATCAATATATACCTCCTGAGAGCGTTTTGTTCAGCCTCTGGCTCCACATCGCTGTCTAAGTGTAGTCTGTCTCCCCACGTAGCTTTAAGGTAGGACACCCTTCTCATTGCACGTTCTTCTTCTGAATACGAAAACATACATAAAATGGTTAATGGTTAATATAATATATTTTTGCATATTATTATATTTCAATGAGTGTATAACACTGACCTCCCATTTGCGCATCCTTTTTGTGTCTTCTCGTAACCAAGTCGTCAGCAAAACCTGTAGTAAACATATACGATCAGATTTAAGAAGTGTATCAATATTTATTTTTATGGTTAATATATTAAACAATCAGACACAAACGGTTAGTGGCATTAGTGGCACACGGAGAAGCACAAACATCGCATTCCGTTAATAATGCTGTCAGCGAAGTAATAGGTTAGATCCACAATGCTCCCTCCCTAATGTTTTGTGGAACAAATATCATGCAACAGTTTTTGCGATTTTTATCTTTGGTTTTCGAAATTATTGATTCAAGGCAGAAACAAAAGGACAATCACAATTTAGTCACAAAACAATTCGGATATTTTTTTTTAGTATTCTTCCCGTTAGTGTTCTTGGGTAACTTAGATGTTTTTTCTACAGCAAGTTATTGTTATGAAGAATTTGTCGTGCGAATGTATGAATAGATTCGAGCGATGGGGGGAGGGAGCAAGAGCATTCCATAGTGAGGGCGAGGCGTCTGCGACATGGAGACCTGAGTCAGCGGGCGTGGTGGGCGTTGGTGAGCCGGACGTGTGCGCCGAGCCCGAGGACGTGGGCGGCGTGGGCGAGGGCGGCGCCAGGCTGAGCCGAGTGGGCCGCGCCGCGCCGCCCGGCAGCGACACGCGGTTCATCGCCTCCATCTGTTCCCTGTTCAGCCCCATGCGTCTCTTCGCGTGACTGCCATCTTGGAGCGGAACATTCCATTAGCTGAACTCTCTCCGGTCGCCGTGTATGCATTTTCGATCGCAAACGGTTCTCGTTTACGAAACGCTAAGCGTTATCGCAATGCCCCGCTGATTCGTACTTTTTACCAATAGATGGCGTTGTTACGTTGTTGATTTTTTTTAACAAACAATTACTTTTTTTCTAAATATATAACAACACCATCCACAAGTACGTAATCCCATTTTAGTGGCATTTGAGTTTTAAACATCTCGAACCGAGGCATATTTGGCGTAATAGTGAAATTGCAGCAAAGCATAAGTGATTATTTCAATCCAGCCTGTCAATTTTACTTACCAAAAAGTGTTACGATAGAACACCACATGACTGAGTTTTATGATTGACATAATAAACAAAACTTAATATATTGTAAGTGTGAAGCTCTAGTGCTATAAACGTAGCGTAGATGACTGACATCCTTACCTGTGGCATGATGTCTTCTAATGGGTAATCCTTCACTACCGGTACTATTCGACCTTGTTCGCATTTGAACCTTTTCTATTTCTAAAAAGACAATGTACAAACATGAAATCTACTGTAATGATGATCTAAACTAAGGAATCTACGGTATTCTACTGACCGGGAGCGAATCCTGCGGGAGGGGTACAATGGAGGTGCTTGCTGCCGGTGATCATAAGCTGGTTGCCCGATAAGCTGCCGCCAATGGGTGTCGATTCTTCCTCTAAGTCTATCAGAAACAACCAGAAAATGCGATAAGTCAAATACTCGTCGACGTCTAACCAAAAGATTGTTACAGAGTTATCTTTCACGATCTAGGAATTCAGATAATCTTCTATATATATAAAAATGGATTGCTGTTCCTTAGTCTCGCTAAAACTCGAGAACGGCTGAACCGATTTGGCTAATTTTAGTCTTGAAATACTCCTGGTAGTCCAGGAAAGGTTTAAAAGGTGAGAAAAATTTTAAAAATTGCCGGGAAAAACCTAAAAACAGCCCTTTTCCATTTCCCATACAAACGATTTTTTGACATTAGACTTGACAACTAATATGTCAATCATTCTGTTCGATTGAAACAGTAGAAATTTAATAAATACCAATACCGGGTTATTGAAGACGGAATAGAGTTTGCCCGGTCAGCTATACCTATATTACTAATGACGAAATTAACGCGGACGAAGTCGCGGGCAAAAACTAGTATTCAATATAAAACTGGCCATAACAGCTTCACCAATTCGAACTATATTATATGCTAACTCTAATAGCATTCTTACAAATTACTCTTTTAGGTCTTTGTTTGCTTGGACATATAATAAGTATGTATAAATAAGGTTTAAATGTAAGAAGAAAAATTGAATATGCATTATATGGATATAGACTATGACTTTTTAATTTCCAACCTTGCTGGGGTTGTACATCCAGTGACCGCGCCTCTCTCCTGGCCGCTCTAGCTTCGAATTCCTTCCTACGTAGCGCCACGCTCGGTTCTAGTCTGGTTGTTGTCAGTCGCGCTAATTCGCTTCTAGCAACTTCAGTTCTTCTTTCACCAACACGAGCTTCTTCCAACTGACGGGTACGAGCTGTGACGAGTTGGAGCTCGGGTACCGGGTACCTGAAATGAGTACTTCTAGTGAATTCCACGTATAAAGTTTTTAAATTAAGTTAAGAAGCTATAGGTAATAGTGAATGATAGAATTAAATTCTCTACACAGCAACTAGATCAGTGAATACAAATAATTTATGACGAGATTAAATGGTCAAATTATGATTGACATACCTATTGTCCTGATTATTAGAAGCTATATTCTCATCTCTGAATTCAACTGACGATCCGTTACTCAGCGGTCCCATATTCGTGCTATTGTGTACATTCGGCGATGTTTCCTGTATTTTGGACAACGTTGCCACAAACTGTGTTTTGTCTTGCTTCAATCTGTTTTTATCGTTGTGAGTACCGTTCAACTCGCCGTATCCGCTGTACGTTCCGCTATCTACGCTGGTAGCGCATTCGTCTGTTTTGAGCTCCTGGTTTGTTGGTTGTAGCAGAGATAGCGGAGGGGAAGCGGCCAGTGGTGGGGAAGAAGGCGGCGGTGGCCAGGATTGCTTCTGCAATTTCTGTGGCCTTGCGTAGAATTCCTTTTGTTTAATCGGCGGTGGGGCGTCTGGAGTGAGCCATCCCGTGGGTTGGCTGGGACGTCTTAGGAACGCCTCCTTCTGTTCCAGACTCTTTCGTATTCGGGAGAGGATAATCGAATCGTCCAGTTCTCGGCCCGTCAGTGTCGAGTTCGAGTCAAATGAGCCGAGACTGTCTTTACTCTCTGTGGCCGATGATGGCAAGGAAGTATCGGATTCTCTCCTGCTAAATAATAAAATTCAACGTTAGTATTTGTGGTATTCAAAAAAGGCCTAGTATGATATTGTACTAATCTTTGTGAACTAAATTCTTTGAAGTTTTTTAACGTTCTCGTACGTAAAGAGTTTTTTAAACAAGTAAACTACATATAAACTTTAAAGGAATTTTTTGCCAAAATATGTCAACCAACCCATCATGCATGATATAATGCGTCGCTGATAGTCGTGGAGCGTCGATCCTGGGTGGTGGCGCCACCGTCGCGTACTCCGGCTCGTTGGGACGGTCGTGCCGCACCGTGGTCGGACGGTCGTGTCGGACAGCGGTAGGACGGTCATGTCTTCCTGCCGTTGGTCGACGGTAGGCGTCGAACAGGCGCGACTCGTGCTCCGTCACCGCCGGCATCTCGCTATGTCGCTGGTTAGTCTCCGGGTTGTATGCTGCTTCGCTGAAATACTGATATAGACATCTTTGAATTAGCATCTTATTAATAAACATATATAAACAACAAGCTAGTTTATTTTGCACTCTTAATCTATACTAATATGTATTATAAAGCTGAAGAGTTTGTTTGTTTGTTGGTTTGAAAGCGCTAATCTCCGAAACTACTGTTTCAAATTGAATAATTCTTTTTGTGTTGGATAGTCCAGTTATCGAGGAAGGCTGTGTGCTATATAACATCACGCTACGATCAATAGGAGCAAAGATATAGTGGTAAATGTATAAAAAACGGGTGAAATTATTTCGTCTTTGAAGCCTTCCGTTGCGTGCGCCGTGAAAACGGTTCAAGATACACAAAAAATATGTATTAAAGAATAATAGCTCTTTTAATGATCTAAAAAACAGTTCGCGATAGTATATGTCTAACTTTTAAAATTAACTCAAAAAAACCGTTTTTATGGTACCTAATTTGGTCGAAATAATTTGTTTAAGTTGTATCAACATAATAATATTAATCTTTATTCAAATAAACAAATAAATATGTTGTTGGTTAAGAGTACTTCATTGTGAATTAAAAAAAACATAGGTTTTATCCTGTAAATTCTACGGGAACTCGACCATTCCGTAAACCCCGCAAGAACGGGAACTATGTGGGAAGAACCAAAAATCTGCCGGAAATCACTATTCCACGCGGACGAAGTCGCGGCAAAAGCTAGTCTATAATAAAATGGGTCTATTACCCTCTGTAAGAGATCGTGATCCCTCGGCACGACGGTGAGCCTCAACACCCTGGGTTCTCTCTGCGCTAGTTGCACAACCCTGGCGTAGGGCGCTCGCGAACGGCCGCAGGCTACCGGCTCTCCGTTGACGGCCAGCACACGGTCGCCGGCTCGCAGCCCCGCGGCCGCCGCTGGCCCGCCCGCACGCACAGACCTCACGAAGATCGTGTCCATCGGAGCGCCCACCGCGCCCACAGCGAGGTGGCGCGCATCCTCGTATAGCTCCTATAAATATGACAGCAACTCAATTACAAGGCCTCCTAAAAATACTCATTTTACAATTAGTTGAAATATGTCTTTGAATCTTCTATTATTTCCTACTTTATTAGTATTTGGCAGTGAGATAATAATTGTTTGCCAAAGTCAGTTATTATATGAATGTTCATCTAAAAGCTGGTAACTTGTTTGCCTCATGGCTATTCATTTTGTCATCGATTCAAACTCACGTTTAACGACTCCGGTGGGTAAACAACGAGATGTCTGAGTGTAAAGCCGAAGCCGTGCCTGGCGTCTGGTCGCTGGATGACGATGGTCCTTGGTGCGGAGCAGTTTGTTGTGAGAGAAGTGGATGAGATGGGAGCTGAGGGGGCGAGGACTCCGGGGGGTGCGGGGGGTGAAGGAAACACCGGCGGGGAGAGAACAGCTGGAGCCTGGACGATCGACGGAGGCTGGAAACAAATGAACACATCTTAATGCAAGTAGAAAATTCTTAGGTAAATTCAGATAGTTATATATCTATCTATCTGTTACTATTCATTATTCAACATAATATCTCGAGCTTTATGTTACGCCATCTAAATAACTTAAATATTTTTTATAATAAATAATGATTCTAATTCTTTTTTAAAAAATTAATGTATTTTAAGCTGATAATATATTTTACGTGTTTGAAGCAATTTTAAAAATATCTTAAATATTTCTTAAAAGTTTCAAGTTATACAATAAATTATATTTTACCCACGAACTTCACTGAAGTTTAAATTACCTTAGTAACTTCATAGTGTATTAAAGTTATCACACTAATTTCATAGTGTATACGTAATTAACACACGAGATGTATCATATATTCAATATACTTAATCTAGAGGGAGTAGTAGAGTACTTCCACAGGGAGGTATGCTGTCATACCGCATTCAACAATTAATATATAATTAGTATAGCAATCACCGTTGCATGCTTCATATCTTCTAGTAGAATGAGAACTTTATCTATATATTAATTAATCCTATATTCCAGGAAGGTCTGTGTACTCATCGCGTGAGTAAAACATTACAAGAGATCAAAAAGTATATCAGATATCAAAGTGATTGAATGGTATATAAGCTCCATTAATAATTCTATCTAAGTTATCTAAGGGTACAGAGTTACATAATTGAAACGATGGTTTCGAATATACTACGTGTATTTATATTTTTCATAATTTTGTTTAAAGGAACTATTCAAAAGAAAGTTGCAAGAGAATTACAAGTAGGTATGTATTTCTTCTATATTGAAATAGAGATGTTATTAATATCTCGTCTATTAATTCCGGTATAATACCTAAGTATTTTATCTATGTCGATAAACTAGAATAACACTTGCATCTTGTTTACCTGTGATCACGGTTGCTGTAAAGTAGTATATCCGAAAACCATAGATACATTTGTGAAGCTTGTATACTTTAATGTCTTTATAAATAAAAAACGCAGACTGACATCAAAAGTGTTCGACAAGGAAGCCTTAAAACAAGAGAATTACAGCTATTGGATTACAAAGACAAAGCCCTTACAAGTCAACTGTAACTAGATTTCGTCCACGTTCCCTTCCGGCATTGTAAGGCTACTTCAACTCTTTCATATTATAAGGGCTGTCAACTAAAGAATCAATATTCATTGAGAGGCAGGTCAAACGATTGCCCTATAGTTATTTAAGATTACCAAACTACCGACGCAGAGATACATCAGCGGTCTGTCATTTAATTATACACTTAATTACAAGTACATAAAGTATAAATTCCATTGAACGGTCCGTAATTAAATTGGAATAGCTCCTGGTCGAGCACTTTGATTATTCGCTAACAGCTTTATTGATGGGCCAATATTGAACTTCACGGTTTAATTAAGCATAGTTTAATGTTATGGTATTAAATTCAACGGTTACTGTCTGGTGTGGTTTACGGAATAATGGTCTTTAACACAAATATAATGATAATAGTTTTAAAGTGTACCCTTGCCACTAGTTTGAATAATCAAAATTAACACAAACATTTACCGAAGCGGTATTTATACAGAATAGATTTATATATGAATGAAAGACTTGAGGATGTTTGTTTGTTCGTCGATGCTAATACGTAGTTATATGACAGTTGATAACAGTTTCCCTTTGACGTGTAAATACTTAAATAGGGTGAACGAAGACAGATTTAGGAAAAAGTATTTCGTTATTCTTCTGTATATATGTATAAAAATGGATTGCTGTTCCTTAGTCTCGCTAAAACTCGAGAACAGCTGACCAGATTTATCTTATCTTAGTCTTGAAATGTTCGTGGAGGTTCAGGGAAGGTATAAAAGCTGAAAAAAATTGATTCATTACTGGGAAAACCATAAAAATAGTCCTTTTCTATTTCCCATACAAACGTTCTTTTTGACATTAGATTTGACAACTAACTGATATGTCAATCATTCTGTCGCAGTTCAAAACACACAAACACGGAGATTTATGGCTTACAGGTAAACTCCAAAAATATAAATAAAGAAACGTCATAGATATTACTTGATTATAGGGCGATACGAAGTTCGCCAGGTCTTCTAGTATCTTATAAATATCTTAGTTATATAAAGTCTTTATTTGTGTAGTAAATTGTTTGATCTTGCTATTAATTTTATAAGTAATAAAACTTAAATAATGTCAAGTAATTTTTCTACGTAACATACATTGTTATTGTTATCAATTATCCTTTAAAGTTTAAACTGCCGAAACGATTAAGTGAATGAGTTTCAAAAGAGTCAGGGAACTGACAATCATCATTACTCCATCCGGTTTTGTGTAATCGCTATACGAAGAAAGTAGATTTTAAACAGTTTATAAGACAACTATGTAAAGAAAACAAAAGACGTATAGAAAACTTGATTCAAAATATTTCGTTCTATAATGATATGCAGCTAAAAAGGAGTTTTCTTTCTGAGAGCTCAAAGACAAACTTTAGTGTCGAACCGCTAGTGTTATATAAGCTTTATACGAAATATATAAATTCTCTAACTTATATACATATTATGTATTTCATAACGACACATGGACTAAAAAATTGTAAAATTTTTTAGGTAATTCAATGCGCTTTTAAAATAATCAGATCAGCAAGTTGAAAAAACAATAATAAAAATTATGTAATTCGTTTTTTTTATCCTTGTAAATATTCATTTATTTCGAGCAGTAATATTAATATATGCATGTATCTATGCACGTATATGCATAAAATTACTATAGATACTGTATACTGTATATTTTATTTTTAATATAAAATCTAGATATACATATAACGTGTTAGCATTATCAAAGTTTCAATATCACTCCCTCGATAGTAATTATGGAAGTGACCTTCACTGTAAATGGATGACCTTAGAAGTATGTACGTGTTTATTTGGAGGTTGTATCCTGTTAACCCGTGACCTTGGAATATCATCCACCCTTTCACACGAACATGTTTTGTGTATCATCATTTGCTTATTTTTATAGGGATGGCTTGATTTTAATTTTTTTTTTGATAAAACCACAAAGTTTACCATTCATTCACACATTTACAAACAGATTTCTTGATACACTATAATGTAATAAAATTGTTACTGAGAGTATAGAAGCATTTACATAATTTAATACTGTCTTAGACATTAATGTATGTAGTATAATGAACGTACATATATAAACACAAAACGTATTATCATTTAAAGCCTTTCATATACATATTATTTTATCACAAATCTAAACTATAAATATAGTCTTCAGAAAATAGTTCACAATTGTTGCACAAAGGATTGATTTTCTTTTATAACAAAAAAAGGTAAGGATTTTTCATAGAAAGTTCTCCTTCGCAAATTTTAAATATTTCACTTTATTTCCCCAGCGACAACCCTAACGGCACCCCGGCTTGCTCGTAAAATGTTACGACTCCCTATTTCGCAGTATAAATATTTATTAAGTAGTAAATGTCCGGAATTTTATACCAGTCAGTGTCGGACTTGCACAACGGAAACACTTTCTTTAGCGCTAACTATTTTTTACCTGCTACGGAAGAGCTGTTACATTTATCGGCAAATCCGCATATTTTTACATGTATTATTTGTATATCGTCGTTATTTTAACAAGACTTTATTTATTGGTTTAAATTAATTATTATTCGAAGATCACGTGTTATTATCTTCCTACGTTATTTTCGTTGATATGAGCTTATATTTTTGTATTGATATATTTTTTTTATATATGCTAACAAGACTTACATTATAAACAGGAGCGTGATGGTTTTCAGCATTTATATTTCCTTTTATTGTTGTTTAAAATAAAATGACCCCTATGCCATTTGGAGTATGAAAAATATAATGAGTGATCTTCTTATAACCTTTTTTATTATCATTCACTCTCACTTTTCCATATCCTCGCTCGATCTTCTTCAATAGACGAGTTTAATAGCTAACTCTACTAATATTTTGTAGAACAGTATAAATTTTATGCAATAACTGATTTTATACATTCTTTATTATGACGCCTGCATTATTAGATTGTGTTTTGCGTGTGTGTATTTGTGTGTGTATTTATTTTATTTTATAACAATATGCACTTTACTTAGAACTACTTTTCCTTTTCGGGTAGCCCGTAACCGTGACCCATGCATATGGTTAACTATAAAAGTTTAGCTAGAGTTGTTATTTAGCGATAAAGAATATGTATAACAAGATTTTTTTATGTAATCATCGTTTCGAAAATATGATGATGAAAGTGGAATTCAACATATTTAAAGTTATATAGAGAAAATCACAAAGCCTTTTTTATATATTTATGTTACATTTTATATCTTCTATATATATGAAAATGGATTGCTGTTCCTTAGTCTCGCTAAAACTCGAGAACAGCTGAAGGGATTTATCTTATCTTAGTCTTAAAATGTTCGTGGATGTTCAGGGAAGGTATAAAAGGTGAAAAAAAAATTATTCATTACTGGGAAAACCATAAAAACAGCCCTTTTCTATTTCCCATACAAACGTTTTTTTGACATTAGATTTGACAACTAACTAATATGTCAATCATTCTGTCGCACTTCAAAACACGGAGATTTATGGCTTACAGGTAAACTCCAAAAATATAAATAAAAAAACGTAATAGATATTTCTTGATTACAGGGCGATACAAAGTTCGCCAGGTCTTCTAGTTTAAAATAAACTACACACTCACTAACACACACAATTTTGACACACACATATAATACGTCAATCTGTGAAGATTTCCCAATGCGTGTTTTATCCCTAAATAATGACATTTCAATTCGACTGTAGAATTAAAAATTATCAATTATATCTGAGTATCGATCATTTGGGAGCATTTGGTTAATATTGCTTTACTAAAAAATTAAAATATATTTTATAATTTCCTGGTAGATTTATTGCTTAGAAATATAAGTACAAATAAAAAATTACAGAAGCATTACATACCCACAAATTACACATTGGTCAAGGAACAAATGCCTTGTCTCATGAGACGTATACTTAAATTCCTTTCAGTATTAAGTGACTCGAATTTGTATCTATTACCCTCAAGCAAACAGCGAGGCCATGTAAGTGGTAAAGGGAGCAGGCCTTAGTCGTGAGGTGAGTAACACAAGCACAAAAAGTAACATTCGACTAGTGCCCTTCAGTTTATTAGCTTTTTTTGCGAGCTACATATCCTTATAAAAAACCAAGAAGACAAGGAGTTTGTAATTTAATACAATGGATTGAGATTTGGATTTCATTATATCGAATCGTGTCCTGATAACTACGATTGCAAAGTTTTTTTTTGTTTGAAGTTATTACGTAAACTGTTGGCATACAATGTTCGAAAAAAGTAAGTAAATAAAATTGTAGAAATAAAAGAAAGGAACTCGAAGAAATCATATATCTAGTATCTAGTATAACATTGAACAAAGGAATTTGTACATACTTAGTAAGTAAATTAATTTCACAAATTGAGATTTTTTGAATATAAACTCTCTATGAATTGATCCAGAGATTTTTTATTTACTGTAAGTACATTTTTAATTTTTTATCCAAGTAACGAAAGTATGACAACTTTGCGCAATAAAGTTTAAAAAAAATGTGTAACAAGGTTGTTAGAAGTCATAAAGCTATTGCATTTGTTAAGGCATTTGAGATTACAGATTTAACACTCCTAGATTATCTGGATGGAGGTCAAATGAGGGACATTTGTGAAAAAAACAAAAGTTTGTAAATATTTGTAGGTAGAATATTTACTAACGTATCTTTTTTGGAGGAGCTCGGTATGAAAATATGATACGATTACTGAATTCCTTGTTTTGCTTGTTATAATTTTAATGAGACTTCAACATCTAGAAAACAGCTTAGCAAGAAAGGAATCTTTCATGAAGTGGTTCTATTACTTTGGAAGTTAGCGAGTTATTTTCTAGTTTTTATAACTTGACCTTCCCATACACTAATTCTAAGGTGCACCGTAAATTAGTATCAACTATATCAATATGGCAACAAAATGAATGAAAAAGCACTAATTCTCTAACAACTCACATTTATCTACACACCTGCTCATACAAGTATTCTCAATATTTCCTTACGTATTTGTTATGAGACTTATAATCGTTGGCTTGTCGAAAGATCAATTTACAGATAAGTGATAAAATCATACTCAATTGCTCACATCTAAAGAGAAAACGACGTTAAGATGGGAAAACAGACTGACAGGTCAAACAGGAATTTTATCTGGGTTCCGTGGAGATAGCTGATCTGGTAAAAGTTCACTGATCTAGATCAAACCAAGGGCTTCGATATGGTACTAGATTAAGATCTTTGTTGGATAATATTGCGAAACAATCATTCTTTAAAACAAAAGTAAAAATATACATCTAATATTGATAAAACGATAAATTTTAAACACCATGAGAAAATAGTATTTAATTTCCACAGTGTAGTGTTGTACAAGGATTAAATACGAAACACGAAGCAAGAGCCTGTATTTCCTGGACATTGATCTGGACATTGAGAAGTGACTGTATCCGTTGTTAAATCGATTCAGCTTTACAGATTACATTAATTATAATCGATATACATCGATATCGATGTACAATAAATAAACACAGCACTAGTACGTTCATAGAATGAAAGCAACTTGACAACGATGAAAAAGAAATAATATATACAGACAAATTTACAGAAATATCTCAAAAAAATATAGTTTGAAATAAGAGAGTTTTTAAAAATATCTACAATTTCTAAAATATATAATAAAAGCCAAAGGTTCAATAAAATTTATTTTCAAGTCAACATTATCATTACCTGAATCGTATAAATGAGTGCAAAATGTTGATTACTCGTTTAATTGATTAGCGCACAACATCTACAGTCCCATATTTGTAATCAACGCCTTATCCTGACACTATCTAGACCTTATTAAATCAATATTAATATTAATAATTAGAATGGAAACGGAAACGACCTCTTTAATATTTTGTTGCAAGTATACTATTTGTAATTTATCGTAACTAAATAAGCAATGAAAACATTTATGCGTTGGTATTATATATTTGTATATTATTATTATTTACATACATAGTAGTAAAGATTTTCTTTGAATATTGGAAATCAGCTGACATTTTCAAGGCTTATGTACATACGTGTGGTAAGTATTATGAAGTGTAATTCTATATATATAGACTAAAATGTATGTCTCCAATTTCTTAAACATTCTCCAAATTTACATTAAAGAAGACGAATAAAGTTTTTTTCTTTTTGGAGGATTAAATTGTTCAGCTAAAATTAGGACTGAATTACAGAATTGTTTTGGGGCTCGTGTATGACAAAAACGTACTTAAAATGTACTAGCCATGAGTACATACACGCAGTACAATGAAAATACATAATACCACTTAGTTAGATAAAAGTAATTGCGTTTGACTTGATAACATTATATTTGAAGAGCTTATTATCTTAACGATACAATGTATGCTCAAAGAGTTTCATTTATTTTTACACGTACACATAAAATACATTTATTTTGTATTTTAAATTGAATACGTAAAATATGAAACGGTTTCAACAGCATATATTCAAATAATATTTATCGGTCTCTCATACGTTAGCATTATCGAAAGATATAAATTTTCAGAATTATGATTTTCTTAAGACATTTATGCTGAATACTTTACATAATTCAAGAAAAATATTCACTAAAGAAAACATTACATCTATCAACCTGTTTGATTATAATTCTTTGATATCTTGAAAGCTAACATTATTATAAACTGCGGAGTTGAACTTGTTGGAAATATTCTATGAAATAGCGGCGGATCAAAGACGTGTCATCGAATTAACGGAGCAAAAGTGATGAGATGTTTATGAACATCAATTATTTTCTTATAACATTATAATATATTTTTATCATAATATTTAAAACGTGTATAATGAATGGCATTTGGTATTAAAATAAAAGACTACGTCGGTGGCAAATCAAATACGGTCAGCATGACGCCTTATATCAGAGTTATCCCATGTGTATTGCCGACCCTTTTAAATACCTGTTCACCCCTGTCTGAAAGACCCTTATATCTCCATTAAAATATAAAGTATAAAATATAACTATGTATATTTTCGTATTTAACTAGTCGGCTGGACATTACAGAATGATTGATATTAAAGAATTTCGTCATCATAAAAGCGGATTCAATACAAATATTTAGTCTTATTTATGGGAACATTTTCCTCAATATATTCACTCTATAACGATGGGCCTATTATATAATACATATATTTAAAGATCCAGTTTCATAATCCGTCAATTGTAACAATATTGTGTTATATCAGCCAGTCGGTCTGTCCGTCGCTATTTCGTCAGTGTCTATCGCATTGATTTATGATCTCTTTCAAAACATTTGTGAATGAACAACAAAGACTGTTGCTGGTTTCAACACACTAATTGTAGGGGTAAGTCGCCTACACCGAATATGTTTAAATGCGTTATGTTACACAATGATCATTATGACGAATGTTGATGTTTAAGCTATTAAATTCACACATTACAAGAATAAAGTAGAATATTTTGATGAACATATAAAGAAATTGATAACCAAATAACATTATAATTCTTTTTTTAATTAAATATTTTTTTCTAATAATTTTGAATTGTAATATCTCACACAGATAATCCCATAAAATGAATGAATAGCTGAATAAATAAGAATTTTGAATCCCATTACACGTGGGAAGAAGCCTAAGTAGTCTGTTGTTAGCAGGTATAGTGTACGTCGTAAGTTAATAAACCTATGATAATCCTTCAAGTGACTACAAGTAACGTATTACATTACAAAGCTGACACACACACACATACATAATTTACAATAATACACATACACACACACACACACACACACACACACACGTACATATATTTTGGGTACATTTTTATTATATACAAATATGTATTATACTTTTGGATAAACTTAATTTAAGGTACATCATTAGTTACAGACGTAGAACGATTTTTATTTGTTAAAATATTATCGGAAGTTTAAAAAATTTTTAAATAAATAAATCGTAAATTTGATATATTTTTGAATCCCAAAAACACTTAAATAAGATAAATAACTCTTTTATTGTGTTTCGTAAAAAACATTAGAAGATGATACCATACTTATACGTAATTGATTTATAATATTCTATTCCTATTAATATAAAATATAAAAAAATACAAATGCCTATTAATTATGTTATTTAAATCATAAATATTTTTTTTAAACTACAATCATATACAACACAAACAGGAATTTTCATAAGAAATCATAATAGATTCTACAGTATGAAAGAAAGCATAGTACCTAAGCTACAGAGCTTTGTTGGTAAAGAAACTGGTACGCAACATTCCGCAGGTTGCAGGTTCGAATCTTGCTTGTGTCGATAAATTTTTCATTCCATACATTCAATTTGAATATCAGTTCTTGTATTAACCTAACGTTACTGTATATTTAAATACGCAACTATACAATGGAGAAAGTTTTAAGACTTTACACGTGACATATAGAGAATCTTTTAGAATAATATTCATTGTTATGGAAATTACTTTGGAATATTTTAATTTTTATTTATTTCTGATATAAAAGCTGCTAGTTCCTATACATTTAAATTTAGAGCTGCATCCATTTCCCGGCAATGAATCATAGTTAGCTGCGCGGGCGCATCCAGTGTGCCGATTTCGAAAATAGAACATGTTGACACACATAAATAGTATTAGCTGCATCATAAATACATACAGCCACGGACAACGCTAGATACACTTATATATATGATTACAGAACCTATGGAACATATATATATGTATGTATTATCACGATATGTCAGTGGTGGCCTTTTGGTTAAAAGGCCCGCCTCTCATGCATGAGGGCGCGGCTTCGATCCTGGCAAGTACCAATGTGATTTTTCCGAGTCACGTACTTTCTAAGAGTATTTAGATATCACTGATTACGCATTCCCAAAGAGGGTTCATGTCAGGCAGGCGGCCGGTCGTAAAAACAATTAGACAAAACTATTCACAACATGTAAGGCAGACCCTGGCTATAGCTGGGAAAGCCAGGTAGAAGAAGAAGAAGTTTTATTAGGATAATACCCTTCATAAGAAAACCAGAGTTTATTAAATCTTATGTTGAAATAATATATATAACAACCAAAAATTACAGTAAGTAACAGGGATTGTAACAATCAGTAGAAATACAAAGTTAAGGATCAAAACACATGGAAGGGAAAAGAGAAAGGCAAAAATAATTTAGAATAAGAATAAACGACCTTTTAGTATAGTTAAAGTTGATGTAAACAAGTATACTGCAATAAAGCTGAACATTACTGAGATACATGGGAACGCGCTTAGCAGAACACACGTATTAAAGAGAGTTTTGATGTTTTCGAGACCTTTAAACCTGAAAACATTTAAAGGAACAAGGATTTCATTGGATACATTACACTAACTAGGTCAAACGTGTTACAAACTAGGTTTACACCGCCTAACATTAAGAGCCGAGTAATTATAATCAAATTAATATGACTATAATGTATACAGCGAAGTGTCAAGGAATTCTTCCACAAGAGGATATGTATTTTATCTCTGTATAATCTTCTAGTCGTCACTATTAGTAACGAGCGTCTATTACTTAATCAGTACATCTCTGGATCTGTCCACAGGAAGCCGGCCCACATGTCCAATCAAGAAATTCTGATAGCCGTTAGTTTGCTACTTTTATTTACTGAGACGCGACGCCTTCATTAAAGCCGTACCACACTGGTGTGCTATCCTTAAAAAGTTAACGAGCTCGCATTACATATGTGACTTAAAGACTATATCTTACAATAGAGATTTTGTCATGATTATCTGAATGAAAACTTTGTTAGTGTGAAGAGCCTTAAGCTCGCAATTGGATAAACTAATATCCTTATATAATCTCGGGTATGAATGCGGAATCGCTCCCGGCAACGGATGTCATCCACTTAACGGCTTCTGTTCATCCATTTATTCTGATATGATACTAGTCAGGTACGAGTGTACATACAGACTGTTTATCATATGCTCTTGTGACACATAGTCGTAATGAACAAATCAAATCTATATTTATAACATTCGTAGAATAAATTTTAATAAATATCAAAACAGGTAAAATCCATATAAAATACATTTCTATTTCCTCAATTCGTTTTATAAATTGATATCACAGATCGCACGACGAATTATAATTCGCAGACGATATAAATAAAATAAACATTTAACAACGACAAAATGCATTAATTCCTTCCTAACGAAAGCCGACTAGATGTAGCGTAACTAATGAACGTTTAGCTTTTAATGCATTACATTTATATTGAATTATTAATGTCTGTACTTTACTTGGGGCTAATAGTCTTTGAATTATTCGCCTTGAAACTTTATCATCGAGATAAAAATCAGTCACAAGTGGCTGTTCCATGATGTGAAGGCGAATTGAACATTAAATGTTATACGCGATATAAATACAATGTTATAACCACACATTACTCTAATAAATAGTAAGTAAGGTCAATGTTCGTGTGGTTATTAACATAATTACTCAGTCCTCGCTAACTTAAAGTGTTACTAGTATTTGTAACGTCGGATGGCGTTATTAAAGCTAGTTATACGGAAAGCCAGCTGGTTTTAATGTATTTTCCGATAACCGCAACAGTAAATTTTGCTGTATTATAGCGAGAAACGAACGAAACGAACTCATCTACAGCGAGAGTTACGATTACGATCGAAGCAAAGTCGCCGAAATAATGTAGGCCGATCGTAAATTGTTGCCGAGCTGAAATAAAAGATAATACGGACGCCCGAGGGAGAAAGTGACGTACAGACCACGAAGGTACACCTGAGTAATATATTGTTTGTAACATTCTAATAACAATCGACGTATAATATTTTTGAGTGGATGGTCTATTCGTGTCATTTAAATAACTATAATTTTATGTTACGTGTCTAGGCCCACCAATGATAGTTCTGTTCAGAAAAAATAATCACATATTAATTTAAGCCTGTATATTGTCGTTATGAAGATATGAGAAAGCGTGTTTTATATTTTGTCCTCACCTATGATTAATGATACAAACCAATGTTTTGTTTTGATCTGTAGATCTCTAATGTCATATGAAGGTGAAAGTCAGTAATTTATACATAGAAGATAATACAATAACTATAAAACTATTAAGTATTGAATGCTTAGTATGTATGAGTATGGAATATGAATATCATTAACATACAAATTCATTGAAAACACAATAAAAAGGTAAGAGTAAATATAAAATTATTCTAAACTAGCTGATCCGGCGAACCGCCGCCCTATAATCAAGAAATATATGTAACCTTTTTATCTGAATGAAGTTAATTACTATTTTAATAAAAAAATCAAATATTCTAGTGATTTTTTTCTAGTAATTTTCCTATTTTTTTCATACATAAGAACCTTCTCCTAATAATAACAAATACAACAAAAAAAGAATAAGTGAAATCGGTCCAGCCGTTCACGCATGATGCCGTAACCAAGGGAAAAAGGGATTCATTTTTATATATGTATATTGATGACTATACAAGATAATACTTTTTAAATCCTACAAGTAATAGTTTTAAGTAAAATCTTCTTAATTGTATATAACACTAGTAATATTTCAAAGCTTAGAAAGCTGCGGTCCTTTGAATCGCTCGTAAATAGTCGATTTAAACATTAGTCCTCTCTCCAGATTTGGTTGTGACACTAAAACGTCAGTTGACTGTCGTTCTTAAACTGATTTGAAAGTGGATGGTAATAAAATTATAGCAATAACAGAATAATTCCTTGTATTAAAGTAAGTACTATATCTATATTAAATAAGATTCAAGTTGACACGATTTAAATCAAAATGTCATATGAATAATTACAATAAATATTAGGAGAAATCTATAATAAATTTCTCGTTCATGTTTCAGGAATGTTCCATATGTTAGAAAAATAAATAAAACACAAATAAATATATAATTGATTACGAAACTGTCTGATTGTTTAAAATAAAATTTTTACGCAAACGCTTTTACGACCGCAGTATTATGACGAAGAAATTAAAACACTGTGACGCTGCGCGTGCGCACATAGCATTATAGTGTAGTAGCGACGGAATAAAATTAGCCAATAAATTTACAAACCCACTCAATTTATTCGACGCCGAAATATAATATTATTTATCATTTGTAATAATTTTATTTAATTGACGTTTATTATCAACTATTCACATAAAATATGCTTAAATAGTATTTTCATGCTTCGTATTAGTAATGTTTTAAATATTGTTTGTCTAATAAGTTGTCTTAAGGCGTTATATTTTAAATATTTATGGTAAACTCCAATTCATTTTGATTAAAAAATTTGGAGATATAAAAATATACTTAGTGTTAAACTAAATAGCTTTAACGAGGTATTGCTTACAAATGACTTGGCACATATAATATAATAATTTAATTCATTTGGCCATGCTTCATCCTACATAAATTTTAGATTTTAAGTTAAAAAATCAACTGTGTCTAATTATATATTTTAAAGTGGATTAAATTTAATGTATTTACAAAATAGTGAGCAAAGGTAAAATCTAGATAACAATATTTGTACTATATAACACATAATCTTGTTTCAAATAGCAGATACGTCAAATATTTTTTTATATTACAGTGAGTTATTATATAAGTCACATTCTCGAGGTCAGCTTGTCACGATGAAGTGACTCAATAAGAATTTTCTTACGGTCAATGTCTTGTGAACATTAGGATTCTGACGTTGTCACAGATCATATGGATAGGGGATTATATGTATATTATAGCAATATGGCCTGTATGATTTTTTTAAATATATTATTATAACAATTCTCGATTCCAAAATAACTTTGTGGAATTAGTTTTATACAATAAGAATTCCTAACAACTGAAAAATCTCATTTCTGAAGCATTTCAGTTAATATACATATATTACTGTAAGGAAGGTTTCATTATACATTGTCCTAAAAAAAGTCATAGGATTCACGAGTCCATAAGAAGAAACTTTCTTTTCTCCATTTTCCTTAAAAATATTTTCACTCATAAACTTATTCTAATCAGCACACCTACTTTATACCAGTTGTTATTGTTATTTATTCTATAATTCAAGACAAACCTTCATGTCTTAGTCGCATCAAGAAGCCTATTATGTAAAACAAATACATTAAATAAAAAGCCTCATATAGTTTTTATAACTATTAGATAACAAAACAGAACAACGAGTATTATTTAACAATCATTGAGATCAGTTCAACAGCCTCCATAAGTTCGTAGTATGGGGAGTGACAATGCTATATTTCATTCTTTTTTTTCATCAATCGAAACTATTGTGCTGTATTTAACGAGTGATTCTGATTAATGTTGGGAAAAAAATAGTCACGTTTTCATCAAGTGAATTAATGAAGCAAAAAAAGGATTTAACTCACTATATAAGATCAATTATAAATTACACCAGGCTATTTAATATATTTTACGTATTATTTGTGTGAAATAATTTCAAAGTCATTTTAGAATAATTAATATATCTATCTGTATATATAAAAATGAACTGCTGTTCATTAGTCTCACTCAAACTCCAGAACGGCAGAACGGATTTATCTTATCTTAGTCTTGAAATGTTCGTGGAGGTTTAGGAAAGGTTTTAAAGCTGAAAAAAATTTATTCATTTCCGAGAAATCCTAAAAACAGCCCTTTTCTATTTCCCATACAAACGTTTTTAAACGTTTTTTTTTAACATTAGATTTGACAACTAACTAATAAGTCAATCATTCCGTCCACTTCAGAACACGGAGATTTGTGGCTTATAGGTAAAGTCCAAAAAAATAAATTAAAAATTATTTATTTACCGATTGGGGCAGTACGAAGTCTGCCGGGTCAGCTAGTTTTAAATATTAATCTAAAGTGGTAGCATTTTAAGGACTCAAAAAACAAGTTCACCTTGAATGAGCTAAAATTATATATAAACTTTTAATATACACATTACTTTCTGTTCTTTAATGTCAAGATTCGTCTTTTTTATTATTTTATCATACAAACATAGTTAAATTAGAAAAATAAACTTTACGTATTAATTATTAATAGATAAAGATAATATATTGAATATTTAGCTCTATTAAATCGTTCATAATTTTTTTTCCCGCATATTAATATGTTTGTTGTGCATAATTCAAAGCGAATCCTGATGTCTATTATTGATAAGATTAATGAAAAGAAATACAAGGAAATGTCGAACATTATGTGCCACGTTAATAATAATAAATTCAGTGATTTTATAACCTTTGAAAATAGCACGGGTAAATCTAAATTCCGAGTGTTTGTTGGTGTCGTAATTAACCGGGATGTTTGTGAGTAAACCATCAATCACATCATGAGAATCACCCCAAGGCTGAACTGATTATTTTTCCAATCCCCTCACATTGGCCAGCATCCAAACTAAACCTGTGTCGCATCAATTTGTTCAAGTGTCACAGCGAACTGTCAATTTTAAAATAGCTTATTATATATTACAACTATTTTTTTATTTGTTCTGTAAAAAATCTCGTCTCTATAATGATTTTACACGGAACTGCTAACGCTGTTATATCAATAATATATTAGAAAATATTTCTCACAGAAAATATTTAAACATATCATAGTTTTAGAACAAATATTGTATGTTTTTTTTTTGAAGAATGTACTTTTTTATTTGTGTCTTGTAACGTAATTTACATTAGCTCGTAATGTTGCGGATTCATCTCCAGTCGTAAAACTAATTAAAGATCTTACTGATTAATAAATAAATAGTAATTCTAGTAACATTTTACTTGGATAAATAACAAAACAAAGTCAATTTTGTAAATCAATAGTAACATAAGGAGGAAAAATATTTTGATTAAAACAACTTCGATTAAATCCCGCTGGTTTGCTTTCTTTAAAAATACAGGTGTATTTTTAGTATCGTCTACAGAAAAACATTACTGAAAGAAATTTTTGCAAGAAAATAAGAAGATGAACTCAAAATCAGTATTATAATGATACATCCGCTTGTTTGTTTGTTTTGTAATGCTCTAATTATTATGTAATTATCATATGATTACCAAGCTGTAGTTATTACTGTGGTAATATCGTACAATCGAGTAAGTTTATAGTACAAAGTATGAAAGCGTAAAATAGTCTTAATATATTTCATCAAAACTTACTAGGTAAGCTACATTTTCTGGGTAAATTATATTAAATGAAACATTTAAGCAGTGTGTAATATAATGCCGTGAGCATGTACGAGGTGTGTTTACTGACTGGGCTCATTAATTTGAAAGCAAAATTTAACAAACCCTGCTTATGTAAGCACTAGTATGTGAACACAGATATTAGTTCAGACCTAGCCTGTTTTGTTCACGTATTGCTTCATTCTAGAAAAATATCTAACAAAATATAAAGGATATTATTATTGGATGATAATAAAACATGAGTCACAGTCAAAGTTTACATTTCGTCATTTCATGAAATACGTAAGTGTTATTTCAATAATATTTAACAAAGCATATCAGTAATTTACTTCATCATAAACAATAATTATATATTTAATTAAACTCAACTCGAATATAGCTTGACATAATTTATAAACAGTTTAGGTAATGAATTAATTTCATAAATACGTAAAACGCAATATATCCGTTGTAATGTATGGGCACATAAACACTTCTCATTACCGAGCCGTACACGCAGTACTTGCAATAGTATTGGAGTACTTGACATACAATTGCGACATTCAATACATTAGCCATTACTAAACGATTTATACTGTAACGAGCGTCCGATGCTATTAAATTTGTCGCGGAGAGCTTTTTGCTTTACAAGAAAAAATTATGATTTAAAGTTTACATATATATTTATTTATATGAGAAAAATATAATGCTAACATATATTTGATTGCTGACAATTTTATAATAAAAACAAATGTATTATTAAGAACAATTAAGTGTCCTGAAATATGAAGAATATTGCTTAAAAAATGGGTGTTTTCAATACATCAGCATACCGAAAGACGTATGATGTAATACTTTCAAAAAAGCCTAACCCATAAAAAAATACGATGGTCATAACATAAGTTCATTCGCATATCGATGTCTTGGGACACACCTACCTATATTGAGATATTAATGGCAAGTTCAGAGTACAATGACCCCGGTTATCTCATACGAGGCTGCTTCGCGTATCGTCTTGCTAATTCCGAACTAAACACCTACGCGTTGACTGCGATTCGATAAACTAATACCAGTTGAACATAAATTATCATTAGATAATAAAGAGCTGGTTTAAATAGCTACAGATTATCACTAATCGTAATAGAGTAAGAAGTATTTAGTTCTTTTTGTTTGAAATAAAAGTATATTGTACTATGCAATTAGTAGAACATGCTCTTAAACTATCTAAATGCATTATGTGTATATAAATTTTCTTATATGTAACGATTTGTTGGCTCTCAAACTGACCTAAGTTTACTAGCACGTCGTATATAATATTACTATTACTATAACGTTTCTGGTTATATATAATAAGTATATTTGGACCGTCAGTTGTCTGTTTAAAAGTAATTTGTACGCAGCCCTTGTAAATTCTAGTCCTAGATGTTATCGTCGCTTCTATATGAATGCCTAGTAAATGTTTATTATAGACTATTTATGTCACAGCCGGTGCCAAGATTCAGATTAGCATAAAATAATTTACAAGCATTGTTAACAATCGCTCGTATTCACATAGGTATTGATATCGGCTTCCCGGAGTGTCGTGGGCGTGCGATCCGCCCTTATGCGATTTATTCAGTCCTAACTTATCATAAGACTACGGTTTACCATATGTAGGTGTCTAGACGATCATAGTACAGATACCGTTTCCATCGCAAATCAAACTCGACTACTTTATTTCGTGTGTGTAAATTTTTATCTAATTAATTGTCTATCCTTAAACAGCATCAATTAGTTCCTAAGTGTTAACACACGTGATTGATGATTGAAGATCGTTAGCTGATTATGTCAATTAGCAAAACGGTAGTATCGATACGTGTTAGTGTCGTATATGGGTGTGAAAGTGTTGTATAACATAATTATACCATATTGATTTTAATGACCATCCCAGTTGAGTAACCTTATGCAATTATCCGATGCTACCTTAATTACGATTTGAGAAACACATTATATGGGCTGCTATTAATACGTTATAATATTAAACGCAACTAACATTGACATAACACAGTATTTGCAATTAAAACAGATTATGTCTTCATCGATATCCCTGTATCTTATACGAGTCATATAAGGTGAAAACACCATATGTTGTCACGTGTTAATAGACGATTTTCTTCAACCGACGTGAAATATTGTACCATCTGTCGAAAAACAGCATTCCGTTTTGTAATCTTTGCAAACGTGTTAGAGTTTATATTACTATTTACGTCTCGTTATGGAAGTGTCAGCATTAGAGGCTGTCCGGTGGCAATTGGATTGATGGATAGACTGACAGAGGCTAGGCCAGGTGCTCACGGCTGGTAGAGAAACCGAGATATTACTTCATGATTCTGTATTCAACGCGAGTACGAACAGGGAATAGCGTGATGTCATTTAGCTGAGACTGACTTATGTAATATTTCTGGAATAATATATCATGTCTAGACTGAAACACGATTTTATTTTGCTGTATAAAAAGTTTATTTACTATGAACGTAATCATTATTTTACTTGTTAATTATAATAAAGTGGGTTCAAACGAACATGCTAGTTAAGTTTCCACTTGACTTCAGCTAACCTTTCTGTCCTGGTCAGTGTGTCGATGTACTTGCCTACTTAGATATATATTAATTATATGTTATTTATATCTGCATATAATCCGCAAATGATGTTGCAGCTCCCGGTATTACTGTCTTTTAATACTAAATTAACTCCGTTAAAACCTAGCGATATATCTTTTGATGTTTTTCCTTATATTGTCAATAGAATCATAAAATTAAAGATCTACATCGAACATCACATACTATATGTTTGGAATACCTGTGGAATACGATAAGTGAAACATGAAAATAAATATAATATTATAAATGGCAACGTATGGTGAAAGTATGCATTACCATGTACTTAGTTTTACGATCCATCCCCACTATCGCCATCAATAACAATAATCGTAATAAATATATGGTCAATAAACTATTTGTTACAACCTACACGTACACCTTCAATGATAGCTCCTTTTAACTGCCAGCATTATGTGCCAGTATATTATTACTTGTATGTGGCTTTAACTATTCAAATATAAAAAACTACAAAAGCACATGAATACTAAACACACTAAACTGTAGTACAAAAGTTTTAAGGGTATCATAAATAATGGGATTTTGAGTGTTACTTTCTTGTGTTCACATAAAAATTATTCTAGTAATTTCATATAACAAAGATTAAAATAAGGTATTACTAATCGATAGATTTGTTATTTGGTAATATTGAGAATTAGACTCGCGATATTGTAAAGCAAATTAAATGCCGCAAAGATTGAATACAGATAAGTTTAAATTGAGACAGATCCTTATATATAACTTATAAAGACATTCGTGTTTCGGCCAATAGAGAAACAACTTATTATTTTGTAACATTTATATCTGATTGTGAGATTTTTCTAATATAGCCAGTTTTATATAAATAAAAATGTCTTGAAATCAATATTAAGAATCATCATCATCATCATCAGCCAAAAGACGTCCACTGCAGGACATAGGCCTCCCCCAAGGATCCGCCCATATTAAGAATATTTGGAATAAATTGTAACCTCCAAGTCTAATCCTAAAACAAACAATACAAATCAAATTACGCTACTATGATAACACGCGATAGAAATCTGAATGAGGCATCTCCGCTCGTAAAAACCATTGTAAAGGTCATTGACACCTCCGTGATTCATGGAGCCAATTTTATCTCGATACGAAGTACGCTAATGAAAGAATTATCAATGTTAAATGTTCTTTTTATACCTTTTTTTGATGTCCATTTTATTAATAGGTATAACTTTTAGATTTTGATGTGAGCTTTATAAACGATAAGGGCCCAATCACAATTAACGCTCATAAATGGGAAAATCAATATAATGACAATATATAAGGTATGCACTTAATAGTAATGCATTTATTATTTGCAATTTGATTTCACTACATAAATTTTACTGTATGTAGTAAACCTAAAAATGCAAAGATGTAACTAAAGACTGGCGTCCTTTATGTTTAAATAGGTCGAAAGGCGTTCAAATCTTGATATAATATGTTGATTAAATTTTAATTTAGAGTTCTTTGTATATTCTTTTTGTTTGTCTTATCAGAAGCAGCTAAACTTAAAATAACGAAGTTCAGTCACGAGGAGATAAAGTATGCATTTGTATTATTAATTAGGTGTGCAGGCTCACCACGTAGTACGGCCTTGGGTGTTAATTCATCGATTATTAACGTTACCAAGCCCAATTTTTTTGGTAGGCTCTTAGATCATAACCCCTCCTTTATTTTCTGTAAATTTTTTAATAACTCGCTGTTATTTTTAGGTAAAAGCGAAAATACAATGACAAAGAATTCTACGTTAGAAGGTAACAAAAAATCATGAACATTGAAAGCAGTAACGCAGCATGCGTTGATAAATCAGTCAGGTATTTAGGAAAGGTGCAAAATATCGAGTCAGCCGTTAGGAGAACCGTGAAATGTCGGATATGTATGCAACATTCCTAAGAAAGGGTTCCAGTATAACCATTTGTGGACTATTTACAGGTAACATGATAATATTGCTTTAGTAAATTCATTTATACCATAAATCTTATTAAAATAACCATTCATTATAACCAAATTTAATAAACGTGTATGACCAAAATGGGAAATAGACAACGAGTTCAACAAAACAGAGGCAAGTTTTCAATGATTGTGATATATATGTACAATCGTGACTCAAAATAGCAAATAAACGGTTCGAAAGTGTCATCACTACATTATTAACTGTATGACATCACATCAATGCTTAAAACACGATATAAATACAAAGCAAAAACATCTCTCTGTCGAACGCAATAGAGTGTAGTAATGAATAAAAAAATACATATAATTGTGTAGAAATTGAATAGAAAACCATGAGGCAATGACGGAAGGGTCGTAAATCGTAATATCTGAGTGGCGTGTAATAGTAATCTAATGATTTCGGAATCATTGCAATCATTAGGATTCTCACGCTTTCGACGGGCTTTATAAACACGGTTTGCTCGTTGTACATCAAACGTAAAATATATAATTTCACTCTCTATTTCTTGCTATTGTGATCATCTGTTTTGTATGAAAAAACCGTATAACATTATATTTCGTTTCAATGAAATTGAAGTACATTCATATGTGATCGTTTAACGTTTGCTCGTAAACATCTCTATAGTTTTCTCCTATAAAATGTTCTTAATGTATACAATTGCAAACAAGCAAACTACCATACCCCATAACATATTGAGAGAAAGTGAGTTAAGATATAGTTATTCCGTTTTAAATCCTGTAGTTATTCAATATAAAGACATCTTATATTTGTAGTACATAACAAAGTTCTTGAAAGGTTTTAAATGTTGTCATATATAGAAACACAATTAAGAGAACATCTCCGCAGTCAGATATAGACACACGAATTAATAAAAGTGTGAAGTGAAAAAATAAAAAAAAGGACTATTACGGAAGAGTTCAGTAACCCGCCACGTGGTGTATGTATGTGTGTGTGTGTGTGTAAACAAACGTTTTAAATATATAAATTAATAAACATTTCGAGCAGGAAACCCTTGAGTGTTTAAATATAGGGAGTTACTGCAGACGCTGCGACGCGCGGACATGCCGGCGAATGTTTATACTTTGTATGAATGGACACGAGTATCGTGCAGGAGTTACAGAATTATTACTTTATTTACATTCGAGGGTAGAGGGAGATATCTTGTAGTAGTAGTTCGGATAGCTTTGGTATATATGTATATATATAATAGGGTACTTTGCAGCATCGGTAGTAATACTTGGGTGCCATCTCTAAAACTTATGTTTGGTTATTTCTTAATCTTCAGAATTAATCCGATGTTTAGAATAAAGTATTTCCATATCAAATTTTGAATGAAATAACGAAAGTGTAGTTAGGGTCATATGTTGGTCATATCAACGCTTGCAGTTCTTTAGAACAATTACAAAATCTCACCATGGTCTTAAAACAATCCAGTCAACTGCAACTTACCTGTAATCAAAGAATAATCGTTATAATAGTTCAGAATTAAAGAACTCTTACAAACATACATACATTAAAATCTCATTGGATATACCCTTTTTTTTAAGTGAGACAGTCGTTTCCTAAAACAATCGGTAATGTACATCAAACCCTGCTAATATTTTCAATGAACAAACACATCAGGTTTCAGATAAGCGGTTGTTATTTTTTTTATAAAATACGAATTAATTAGAGAGCATTCCACGTAGATAAAGAACTATATGGATCGGTGGTGACTTTCACTTGGCGTCATTATTTTACTTTCTCGATCGGAAGGGTATTAAGAAAGTATTAAATAGGGCGATAATTGAATAAGCGCTTTCAGCAGTCAACTATCAGTGTCAATGGCATCTCTGATAAGTGATTGCAAATCTAATTGGATTACTGTGAGCCATGAACATTTCTGTATCGATTAGAGATTTTCGATATTTACATTTAAGAAATAGATTACTTTGAAGACAAATATCTTCATATTTATTACGTTATTTTAATAAAATTTTTGAGTCAATATAAAATAATGTACAACCTTTCCAATAAGTTTATTAATTCAAATATATAGAATCCTTTATTAGTGGTAATCAAAACATTTATTAAAAATATAGTTTTCATAATGAACGTGTATGAACAAATATATGATATAGTCTTTTGACTGTGTTTTATACGATCGAGACACTTAAAATATTCGCTCTATAAATAACTAAATGTGCTTAAATCTATCTGAATCGTGGGAAGATCTCTGACAGCCCCCGGGCCGGCGCCGGCCAGCCGGAAGTTGATCCGTGCGGTGCATGATACCTACATTTTATACAAATGCCTCAATACATCAAAGTATAACATGTTTATTAAGAGCATGTGCATATAAAAATTGATATAGTTCAATGAAATTAAGTGTAGGTATTGTACAAAAAAATGCAAAGCAATTTCGAATTTCATTGAATGAAGACAAGGATAATATTTTATCTATGTAATAAAAATATTAGAACCTCCAAAAATATTTGAAATATTTTAGTATACATATTTTTAAATTCCTTGACAACCTTACTGAAGAGTTACGTACGGACATATAAAAATAATATATAAAATATATACAGCTGCTGCTGCGGAACGAAAAAAGGCCGGTAAAGTTATTAAGGTGTGTGTATTTCTCGTCATGAAAGTCACAATGACATGCAAAACGTTACAATTATCGGGCAACAGTATTCCGCTCTGAATGTGAGGTTCACGCTTGGCTTGTATTGCGTGTAAATAACATGATGTGTCTATAGAATTTTTATTACATTTTACTATCCTATATTATTTATATGGCCCGCGCCTTCTCAATGAAACAGTACATGTGTTTCGTGTTTGTTATAAGTGATAAATTAAAATATAATCTTGCAAAACGATCGATGTATAATAAATTAAAAGCACCGGTCGTCTTGTGGGTTTAAGAAAATAACTCGTGGTTCATTTTCAATATGAGCTGTGGCTATGAAATAAGCGTGACAACGCTACCGTCTGCAATAGATCTTTAACACCGAGTAGTTAGATTTATTTTTCTTTAACACTGATGCATAATTAACTCAGCCTTTCAAGCTATTCTTTATTGCATTATCCGCCACCCTTGTTGCATACACAATAGGATAACTTTTTGTTTTATCCAGCGTACAGCGATTTATGTCTCGCGTTGGTCATGTACACGCATATCTTAAGATCTCTTGGTGTACGGAGTGTATTCATTAGTCTCAGCTAGTATGTGTGTAAATAGAGCGGAAGCGCAACATACATAAGTCACCCTGACAGCTTGTGTCTGGTTCGTTGTAAAATCGATTCGCAATACTAAATAAAAATATCCAATTAAAATAATTAAATCCGTGTGGTTATATTGAAAAGCATGGAACAACAATGGCTTAACGTTTCACTACTTCAGACTGTCTGACGCTATGAATAAAAAATGCAGCTATGAAAAATACATTCCGCGCTTTAAAAATATACGGTGCATCGCATCAAAGGGTGCTTGAGACGCTTTGTGCGAGTTTTATCTGTAGGCAGTAGGCTCTCAGTGACGTTAAGGGGTGTTAGTTGACGAGTGGCGGGGTCGATGACCGGGGGATTGCTGCAGGTCGCAGAATCTCAACCTAGATCACTGAGACTGCATAATAACAACTTTAACATTTTTACGACAATTAAAGAGATTGAATGACAAAGCCACGTAGTATAGACGGATAACTTTTTCTCAGTGATTAATTGACTTAAGAATAGAACCTTACGAAGTGAAAAAGGCAAATCATAACTGTCATTGAATCGTACTGACAGTGAGTAATGGTAAGGAAGAAGTATTATAATAATACAAAGATAAAAAGCTAGCTAACAAACACGTTCCAGACATGAACTGTTTATTTATGGATGCTATAGTTAATTAAAAATAAATATCTTTTAACAAATAACATTCATTCACTGGCAGTATAAATAAAATTTATAAAAACAATTTTTGTAATGATAGTTACAAATGTACAACCTGGAGAGCAACAGAAATAAAACATCCTCACAATGGGCGTACATTTAACACAAATGCTGTGGAATTGCACATTACTATTTGCACACTATCTACATACAATCGACAATCAATCGAGTTTGGAGCGCGAACAACGTTACATTCAGAGAGGGTCAAGTGTTCCCATGAGAATTACAGTGACTTATCGTGACTCGGATTCGAGAAATGTGTTAATGTTATCTCGTTTCCAAGGAAACGAGGAAAATAACTTCATGACGAGTGACTGGTGATCAAAATCATTTTTATTACATTAAGGGGGCCACGAAAATACAACAGTCATCCCTCTTAAGATATCCCTACTAATATTATAAATGCGAAAGTAACTCTGTCTGTCTGTCTGTCTGTCTGCTACGCTTTCACGCCTAAACCACTGAACTGATTTTAATGAAATTCGGTACAGAGATAGAGTTGACCTTGAGAAAGAACATAGGATAGTTTTTATCCCAGACTTTTGAAAGGTTCTCTTGGAAACGCGATATAACCGAACTCCACGCGGCGAAGCTGCGGGCGGAAAGCTAGTATTTTAATAATAACATGGATAGAAAAAGAGAAAAACACAATATTTTATTTATTCATAACACGTCCAGAATAAAATATAAGAAAATGTATCAAAAAAGGTTTGCACGTTTTAGTTTTACCATATAATACTGAACAAGGTAATTCATAAACCAATCTGTGTCTGTCTGATAAAAATAAGATTATTTGGCACTAGAGGGTTATAAGAGATATTACGGATACATACTCGTAGCTTGTCGTTTTTTGTAAAAAAAAAACTTAAAATTCAATTTCTGAAAGATTCCGATTTGCAGTTTAAAGAAAACCCATAAAACGCTGCATGACTACTGTAATCATCTTTCTGTTAATAAAATATTATATATATACCAACAGGATAGTTCAAGCAATATCGAAACAGGGTCGAAAGGGACAAAAAAAAAAATCGCGGCAGGGAGCCTTTTAGCGCGATTATTATTTTGTGATTCTAGAACTCAAATATAGGGAATATACTATATTGGTGAGGGTGAAATTGGGGACGCATTTGATTTACCTTGGAGCACAAGCATGGGTGTTGTATTCCTATTAATTCTAGTAACTACCGCCACTGTTAGGTGCTACCACATACACTTCTTTCAACCCTAAAATATGGAATATGCCTATCTGCATGTGGACCCTTAAATTAAAAAGTGCCTTGCTCACGGTTCGCGTAATTTTCAAGTACACATTCGACTCTGGAAAGCTTTTGTTGTTTAAAAAAAAGAGATCTTGTACCCTATCCTTTGGTAGGGTATTTAAGTGTTTCTGTATGAGTGTCGAGGGGTTTACTCCGTGTTACACCTACTGCAAAAAGTAATGGGAAGCTACCCTTTCATACAATTTATTGATATCCTTTTTGTTTGTTTGTTTCTTAGTATATCTATTCTAATTCAGCTTTCATGATTAAGTTAGCGTGGAGTTAGTAGCGAACAGAATAAATCCACAAGCAGTGGTAAATTATTCGTCACAACGCCTTGCTTCATTAGCGGTGTATTGTAACAAATAACTCACCTTTCTCCACAACAAGTCAAGTCGAAGATGGACATGCACCGGCAAAGGAACACTTGGGCTAAAATAAACCAAGTCGTAAACTAGCGGCTGTAAAACAAACAGATGCTGTTACAGGAGAAACTGAATGAGAGCGCTATGGCCAGGGAGTGAGTGATGTAAAATATAGAAGAAAGAGACTGCATTTGTCTACATGAGAAAATTTACTTATATGTTAGTGAGTACCATTACATGCACCAAGCTAGAATCGACTAATTGAAATGGAAATCTTAATTAAGTACTTATTTGTATACCACTTTCATTGTTTGGTTTACAAAAAATATATATGCCCTTGTAGCAATTTTTAAGTAATGTAGCAAAAGTAATTGTTTTAATTTTAGGAAAACAGTCATACATATGACCGCAAAAGTCGAGGAATGACTTGTGACCTCTCAAAACGAGGCTATATCGATAAACAGTTATATTCCAGGAAAATTATTCGAAATGTCTTCCTAGAAAACTGTTGCAACAGTGATGGCGGCGACACGGTTTGTAGAATACAAATTGCATTGAGATCTCAATAATATTTTACTGAATACAATTTTTTTGTACGATTCTTTACAAATGCGATTGATACATACACACACACACACATACAAACAAACAGTGTTATTTATAGGTACAAAGTAATTCTCAACTGAGTCATTGTCGTAGTAAAAGGGTTTACAATATATCATGTGAAATAAAACAATCCCTATGTGTTGGACTATAAGGTTGCTTGTGGAGAGAATTTTTAAATATCTTATTTTATATGGTAATAAATAATAATGTTTCGTATTTGGCCTTCAAGAAATTAGTCAGCTTGTTGGCGCGACGACTCTTTAAGTTGCGGACAATCAATGATTTAAAAAGAATAATAATTTTCTATTTACTGTCAATGTTTTATTCAAACTTACATTATAAATATAAAAGTTTGAACTGTGTGCCCGTTTGTGTATTAACTTAATCGCACTTAAATTATTGAACCAATTAAGCTGACCTTTGATTACAGCTATTATGCTATAATAATTCAAAGTATACTTTCTGTTCAAACCCAGTTCACTGACTAGATGACAATAGAAAATGAAATCTTTTATAATTTAGATAACGTCTTACATTGCACAAGATTTCTTTTTAATGTGTAAGAGACGCAAATGACCGAGCGAATCATCAGATGGATGTAATTATTTACAAATGTTGACTCTTGAGCTTGAATCAATGGAAAGTATAAAAAAGATTATACACTTTATGTTGATATCATAATATGTTAGGCTTACGATTACCGAAGTGGTCATAAAAACACCTTAATTCTAAGATGACCCTCAACTTGACTGTTCTTAAATATATTACAACATACTCGTAAAGTAATTGTTATTGTTTTATATAAATGTAATTATCATAATTGATATGGTCTTTAAGTATAATTGCTTACTTTAACGGCTGCTATCCTCGATTTTCCAAATGCACTGACTCCTTGATGTTAAGAGTAGCTTTATTTGGTTTCACCTTCATTTTATTAATTCGCATGAGACATCTGCAGCTTATTAGCGATTCTTATCGACGATAAAATTTCAAGTAGGCACAACTATATTGTTGTTTAATGCGTCGGAACTACAGAGAGGCGACAAATTTATAGAAACAATAAATATTGATTGAAGCATTAAATATGATGGATGATAAAACAGATAGACATCGAATTTTTAACATTATTTTTAATACATATATACAATATAAATTCAAATTAGTTATAGTCTTATGTTCGCATTACCGCAACACTAGCTATGATTGGAACAACGCAATATTAAAAACCATTTATGAATGATTTGTTCGAAAGCAAACACAGACAATACTTTTATATAATTTCATAATATCCTCATTAAAATAAAGCCGAATCCTTGGAGTAAAATGCCAACAACAATTATCATTTATTATTATATATCGTTGTAATAAATTTCGTTAAGCTTCATATATAAATTTTAACAAACACACTGTTATTATGTTAAAACAAATCTTTCAAAACAATTAACGTCAAGTTCGAGAAAATAATTCGAAATTGTCGTGGACCGTGGTGTCTTGGGAGTGTAATTTCATTGATTGAGTATAATTATTTGTCTTCGGCTTCAATAAATACAGGGTGAGGCTAATTATGATAGTCATAACACATGCGATAGTTGAATTACTGTTATGAATTATGATTGTTTAATGAAAAATATACCAACCAAATGTACCTACAGCTGACATCGATTTATTTCTATTTACTGATAAAATGATTGGACTGTTCGAAACTATACATTTTCTAACGTTGAAAGCTTTGTAAACGTACATTTTAACAGAGCATTGATTCTGAATAAATGATATCAAAATTATAGTGAAAGTCTATAGTACATCCAGCCACATGTTATATATTTAAAACTCCATAAGCAAGGGTCGTTAAAATATAGTTACTAATAAGTTATATATAGTCTAAGCATTCGATTTCATTTTATATGTTCTATGTCCTACAAATGTCAATGACTGAGTCAGGAAGTGCAAATGTTACCACATGAACGTCTGTGCTATTTCGATCCTTGTACAATATTTAAAAATAATTTAAAAGAAATTATATTACAATTTATAATTCATGATGTAGGATCGCTTTGAGTCCACCGATGCAACTATTTTATTTATTATACTCCGCAACACGAAATGGAATGCTTTAAAGTTAAAAATAACGCATGAATAGCCCATATTATATGGGAGCAAAGACACAAAGACTTGAGAGAAAAAAAAACATGAAATGACCATTTGAACATTCAAATGTCTTAGTTCTTATTCCGAGCTCGTTTATTTAGGTACCTGTTATCTTGGACCTTTTTCTCACAAGCCATATAGGTCTTGGATTCGTTGAGAGGCGTTTCTATGGAATAATTTGTTTGTACTGAAATTGGATCGGTTTAAAACTTGCGAGATGTGATCATACAATAATGTATTCTATTGTCCATGACTTTAAGACTATTTCATATGAGTTTGTAAGTTTGCTTCTATGTAATTTATTGTGCGCTACTTGACAATTACTCATTAACTTGTCGCGTCATTTTAATGAATTATGGACGAAGATGACATTATAAGCAATCGAAACACAAGTATTAATTTTATTTATATTATATTTGAAAGAAATTTAGATAAAATTATATTTTTGTTAGAATAAATGGATTGATCCTTAATTTGCTAAACTCAATATATTGTTGGATAGTAAAAAACTATGGAGGATTCTAGTATAAAGCAGGCTAATTTTTTTGGTATCTGCACTAATAAATTTCAAAATGTAATAACTTCATAGTATTCAAATTCGGTTGGATTGATTTTAAAGATAAATATGTAGAAAGCTAAAGCTGATAATTTGTCGTAATTAATAAAACTACTTTGTATATAAAAATATAAAAAACCGTCCTTCAACGACTCGCAAATTGACTATAATTAGTAATTCATGTGTCGGAAAAAAGTAATAGTTATAAATACAGAAACCATTTACAGAGGCGTTTCGTACCGGTTTACTAAAAACAACTTTTTGTTAGAAGCGTAGGTACTTGAATTATCTCCTTATACATTTTATTATACAGCAATCCATCACACACTTGTAATAATTATTAATTGTATTTTACAAGGAACATTCCAGATACGTTTATATAGAACGATATTTTACTATTAAAATATTAAAGTAACAAATATTCTAACTTTATTGGTATTATAAATTGAGTATGTTTTGTAATAATATATTTAGTGGTGATCCTTTTAAAAGAGGCAGACAAAACATTAAATTTTAATGGGCACTTAGAGTACTTCTTGGCAGTGAGAAGATATGGTCAAGGAGAATATTTTACGATTTTGAGATACAGCAAGTAAACTTCGTATGCGTTTGCCAAGAACCGAAAACGAGTCGAAATAGTTATTGAAAGGTGAAGGGTGAATTAATATTACCGAAGGAAATATATGTATACATATCTTTGTATTATACTAGGTTTTATTGGAGACCACGAGAATAACTAATTATATGCATGTGACTTCAATAGTATGCGCAAATACTATTAAATGTTCCTGATATATTTTTATATTTCCTTTCAATCCATTTGATAGTTGAATTAAAAGAAAAATATATCATTACAGGCATCTATCTGAACAAATTGTAGCGTCCATAATATAACTAGTATATAGTCATAATGTATGGAAAAAACAAACAATTTGATCATTATATCCATATGAACGGTTACATCATTTCAATTGCTGCCACGTGCACTTCATACACACTATACATACAGACGACGAATTAAAATAATATGTATTAAAATTTTTATACTTTGTTTCACAACTAGTAAAGAGGAATTTGTTTTATATATTTATTCTGAGAGATATTTTTAAATATTTAGTGTCGGTCGTCAGTAGGTACAAATATTGGTGTGATGTATACATATGTGTCTCCAATGAGGGCAATTTTCTTAATTGGAACCAAATTTTGTAATAGACGTAAATAGACATTACATATCGTAATCATCCTCTTTGTATAGTTGATTGTGGAATTGCTCTCATATTACATATTTGTTAGTATCGAATGATTAAGAAGTATTATTTTAGATGTGTAAGGATAATTTTAACAAGCCTAAAATCAACAGTGATTTTATTTATTGTTACTCGTAGTAACTTGTTTGCTTATTGTATCAATACAAAAAATATGAATGAATCATCGGCATTACATTCCAAGGACGTATCAAACGGATCTGAAAGAAAGCCTAACTTCTTATTACGCAATATCAAACTGAGTAAGCTAATTCGTCACCATCAGTTCTCAACAAGCGAAACGATCACGTGATGTCACGCCACGTGCTTTGCTGTGTACATACATGTTGTATACATAGTAATAAAAACAATTAAGATAAATATATACACGGTTAGATCACGTATTTGCATTCCCAGTGTCATCTTCGTAAGTTAAATGCATTTATACAGCGTGTTCGTAAACCGCGTAGGTGCTAACAATTATATATTAATAACATACAATTACACAGAACGGGTGCTAAAGGCCACGGCGCGGTGGAAAGGGCGTTTAATAAATTCATGAAAAATAAATCGATTACCGAATCGAATCAATAAAACCGGATAACCGATCGCGTATCGGTAATGGACTGATAAGTAAAACGAAGGTAATGACATAATGACTTCACGTATCGTAAATAATGAAAAGGCATAAAATGCATTAAGACAGCAGCCTTAACACCTCTGGTTGCATTTACTGAATATAACGTAATCGTTTCGCACCCGGTTTTACGGCCTCAATGACCATAAACGGCATTCACTGAAGAGACGCGATATTGTTGAACTAACACAGTTGATCCAGTCTTAGACATCTCACTTAGATAGTTATAGAAAATATATGAGAAGCTGTAATATTACGTGTAAGTTTCATACAAATTTAATTGATAGTCCCTAATACTAGGATTACGTCGTGACATGAATTCAATATATTTTCTTTACAATATTTTTTGATTAACTTAAAAAAGTGGACGAAATGAGATGTTCTGTTGAAATTAAGTTTATAAGTAACAAATGCTACGATCATATAAAACAATAGGTAACGGTAGAAAACAAAAAGAATTCGAAAGCAGAGCGTGTTTTAATGATAACAAGATATTGTTAATAAAATTACATCATTCGTAACGGAAGTATCACAGATATTTTTCATATAGTTTGTGAGTGTTGCATATCATAATGATGTTTTATATCGATTTATTATTGCTTTTTCACTTCATAAACCCTTTTGCATATCTCAGCGAACTAAAGTCGCCGAGGGAATAAAAAATAACGGAATACCAAGAAAAATATTAAATGCACATAAAATGCTGGCACTCACGGACATGATTCGATTTAATACGATTGTTTACTATACGAAAATAAAAACAAATAAACTGCACGGTCACGTAACAGTAGAGGGGGCGATGACTCCATAACTCAGGTTGCACAATGAGTATGTTTGAATTCTTAATTGGTATAAATTAAAACCCGCTAGAACAGTACTGTGAGACTCGGAAGAAACAATAACTGCGATGGAACCTCGTAAGAATAGTTTGTAATTCTTTTTAGCAAAAAAATAAAAACTTTCAAGCTCATTTCTTCCTTTACTTTCCTTTCCATTGGTAGTTAATGGCATTTAAGTGAAGCCAAACGACGTTTCTCTAATCACACATCTCATTGACATGACCAAGTTGAACGAACCTCGTCACTCGCACGCATCGTTACTTCGTACGACATTCAAATGGCCCGTACAATGGTACCGAGATTAACTTTTGTATGGAAATGATAAAAAATAGAAAAAAAGTCTGTAAAGACTTGCATCAATCATCCGGGACACAACTGAAAGGGGGAGTTGCATCAACACTTTCACTGGCATTACCATAAATCATCGGAGCCACTATCGGCGAGTGCGGTTTGTGTGAAATTCAAGGTTACAATCAATGTAATGGCACACAATTAGATACCACCGGCGTCATAGCGAGGCAATATTTCGCAGACAATTCTGAGAAACGTGTTTATTGTAATACTCTCAACAACCTCTTTGTTTATTGTATGCTTAATGTCTGTTGAACAGATTGAGTACATTTTGGATTACTTCAAGATCTCAAGAGAATAATGGACGACCATTATTCTCTTAAGAAATGTCCAATTAATCATAAACACTATTAACATTATTAATATGTTTCCTGTACAAATTTAGACAAAAAAATATAGTAAATAATAAGAATAGGAGTAAATTTATGCCAACAATGAAACGTTAGGTCATTGATTACGAGAAGTTGATTATTGAATCAATGTAAATAGTACTTAATGATGTTCTAATAAATAAATATGTCGCGTCACTTCAAGCAATTTGCATCAAATTATAGAGTTAGCGCCGACCCGCTAACTTACAGTTCTATACTGATACTTTTGTCATGAATCATTGTGTTTAGAATCTCATCGTAGAATACAAATGATAGCAACGATCTTATTTTTGAATGACTCAATAGCCATAAAGAATACTTCTTTCGTGTGGCGCGACGTGTATATAAATAGTACCGTATGCTAATCACAAGTTTGCATCGACACTACATACGAAGTGTTTGCCGTTTCTTATTCAATAATCTACGTTAACACAAGATGCGATGAATTATGAATGAAAAAATGTTAAGGCATCGTATACAGTGCGACTAGAATTTAAGGTACGCTTGCTGGTGTATGTACAATGTATATCATATTATGTATAAACGCAATGGGACTTTACATAGCATGTCAGGATAATGCAACACATATTTGATATATAATATACTAATAATAATATTTCAGTATAAAAATCACATATTACCAAAGTACCTAACAAAAACTATAGTTTTATTAAGAAGAGTTTTGAATTTACATGACAGCATCCGATTTCAATGACACATAAATCAGGTGAACTGAAAGTCAAGGGACATACTGTAGTCTGTACCTACTTCATTGTCAAAGTTAAACAACTCCATTACGCAGATTTTAGCACAAACAGTGACTCACGTATAACATCCATTTATGGAACGACCTGGAACATACCTGTAACGGAATTGACATTTATAAGATTATTTAAAATATACATATGTATATTGAGCTATTGTAAGAATAAAAATAACTATATTGACGTGTTAAATTAATGATATTGAAGAGCTCACATTGAAGATTTTTTTATTAATCAATGGACACAGATTGAAGAGGATGAGACTGATCAAATGTCGAAATGTAATACCATAATTTATTACAACCGCAACTTCTCTATTAAGGTCAATCCTATACACAACAGCTTTATTATTAAGAATAAGATATAAGAATACATATTCCAACAATTATGCAAAATAATTTGAATCGTGCAATGAGTCATTGCTGAATTCAGTAATAACGAAAACAATTCAGCAAATGCATGCCTAATTATCAAAGCACAGAACCTTTAAGGGCATACAATCACAAAATTACTGCTTTAAAATAAATTTCAAATTACATCTTGATTCATCACAAATTGACAATCACCTTGGATATTATCGTGACTGTGTGGAATTGTTGGTTTAGTTATGTCTAGCTTATTACTCTAAAATAGAAATACTACCAAAGCATCTGACGCTGCACTGGATACAATTGAGACAAAATAAAAATTTAAGTGTTTCCTTTGATGTAACAAAACGAAATTAATTAAAAAACAAAATTATTTATCATGACACGAAAATGTCATTGTATTAGATTTTGCTAACAGGATCAGAATCACTTTCTCTACCAGTACTGAAATTAGAAAACAAAAAAGACATCAAGTTATGTACGATACAATATTTGACGTTTAATAATATTTACGATGAGACTAAAAGATAGCACTAATTTACAGAGATGGTAGGAAGGGATTGACAAATGCAGCGAGCACAATAGCTTTAGTAAAAGGAGGACAATTTGGTGGAAGTCACTGCAAACAATGAGTACCCTATCAAGCAATGGAATCGTCTCCGCATACACCACAGGTTACTAGACAGAGATAACGTAATATTTAAAGTAGACACATATTCAAACTTAATAATGGCCTTTTTAATACAAAATTCGATTGTCACTTAATTTCACAATATCAGGTCGTAATAATGGAAAGTACAAAAGCAATTCAAGGATTTACGGTAACAATGAATGTAACTAAAGAATCAACAAGATAAAAATGCGCTGTCAGTAAGAAAATTACAAAACATCCGACTCTAGTTCCGATAGTGAGATAGCGCACGCCGGTTACGAAATGACTTCGATACCATCTGACTTTCAAGATGTTCGCCTGTTTGACTGGACTCGCTCGCTCGGTTCACAAAAACTAGGGTTACATAAACTCTGTTTATCTTCGTGCCCTCTTAGACAGGCGGCAGTCGCTGTGGCTATTAACAAAATATTTATTTTGCGTAATTATAGGTTCACCTGTTCGATAATAATGATGTATGTCGGAATAACAACCACTAAATTAGACAGTACCTAGTATTATTCGGCACAAATCTTATGTGTTATCTCTTATGTCATAAAAGATTTCCGTTTAAACGAGTTATCTTTTCTAATTTCGGATCGGAAACACATAAATGCCGACCGAGTCTATAGATATTCCAAAACTTTCTATAAAATTAAAAACACGTGGAAAAACCCAAGTAAAAAAAAATGTTTACATAACATATGAATTCTTGTCACTAATTCTGATATCAATCCACCGGTTTCTAAAAATGTTTAACCATCAAAAAGAATAAGACGAGAATTAAACAAGCAAATAATATCCAGTTTTTGACAGGCCTTTAATCAGGTGTCCATGTTTATTAAGGGTTGACATCAAGCGTGTATGTTAATGAAATTGTGAAATGTGTCTTGTGTGTGAGGCGGAATGAAAAATTATTTGAAAGTGAATACGCGACGTACGGTAGCCGATCGTGAGTCACGCCGGCCTTAATACTACAAACATGTTAATTATTGTGACTTACCTGCCTTTTACGTTTATTTATCTAATTGTAGACAACATTTCAGACACTTAGAACGAATTACCAAAACGTTGAAGTAAATATTTATAATAACGTATACATGTTGATTGATTTAAATAGCCGTGAAATCGATTATACAATTATTGTTCTGCTCGTCTTGTTGCATAAAAATATTATGAATTTCTTTGACATATCCAGTATCGTAATATTTATGATGTTAAAGCCACATAAAGCATCATTACAAAAGTAAATTACGCAATGAACAGAGCCACGCGTCACATTAGATAATCCATCAAGCGTGGCCGGAGTGCGGTTTATCTTATATATTAATGTGTTTTGATAAAATGTGTAGTAGATGTTAAAGGTTGCTCGATAACACACAGCGTTATGAATTAACATAATTTTATATTCAACTATTCAAGATGTATTGAGGTGAACGTCGATAGCTGTTTATTAAAACGTATCGGAATTTCATTAAACATGTTTAAAGTCCGTAACAGTTGTTGGTTAATTTAATTTGGCGTCAGTTGATTGTAAAAATAAATGTTTTGTATATTTTAAAATAACTTAGTTATTTATATAACGTTTGTTAAAAAATAATTTAACAATTATAATAAGTACGTCGGGTATTTCAAAGGCGCGATAGACAAGCCATTGTATTGTCAGCGGAGCCGTGTCCACTTCGCCTTGATGAATACTCTCACAGACGGCGCACTGGGACTAAGCTTTGGCGCGTAAACGTTAGACGGGGGAATTGCAACTTCAATCACAACTTACCTTTAAAGTATGTATGAATTTCCCATTCGCAAATAAACTCGGATTTATAATAAATCCAAAACTGAGAATTGAATACGTGTTGGTATTGTAAGTGACTAGATAATATGTTATGTAAAAGTATAGTTTGAACTTGGGTCGTATGCATTGAATTATGATAAATATTTCTGTGGCACTCATGTTTGATGAACGGCTCGCACGCGACCATGCGCCGCTTGCGCCTGCGCACGATTTGGGTCAAGGCAGCTCACAGGACCGCTAAGAGAATATTGTTACAAATTACAGCCATTTAACTGATCCAGCGTCAAAAGTTTATTTGTTAGGATTAATTATAATAGACATGTTTCTCGAGATTATAAGCTAACTCGACAGTCAATTACAAATCATGCAAAGTTAATATTTACTTGGTTGTAATTATATGTAATAACTTATAATGTTTTCAGTTTGGGTAGCCACGGTATTATTGTCGTTGGCCATAAACCATTGGACTACATGACTATAGTCTATGATTATAACAATTTTCTAGTTCCGAAAAATTATATTTTGGTGCTTACATAAAGTTCAATTAGAAGGTCAGTTGTAGAAACATTGTGTTCCACTCTCACCTTGTCCTCAAAAAATTACCAAGCTAATGTATATATTTAACAAAAAAAAAAGCTTGTACTCGTAATTTACTAAGATAAATTTGATATTCTCACTCATATAATTATAATAGAAACGACGTAATGGGTATTTTAAATGAGGTTTCGGAGGTCAGATCACAATCAGTTTGTTAATAACTAGAACTCCATTATTATATTAGAGCGAGCTATCAACTAATCTATACTAATATAATAAAGGTCAAACATATATTTGGTAGAAATTAATATTAATATTATGAAGTAATTATAACATTCTTTTACTATTAGAAGCAGAAATTGGATATTTAAGAACGTATAATCTAAGTCGGAAACGTATTATTTTACTTAAAAGTGGCCAATTTTTGTGCATATGAATATTAATGTATTTAAATATGTTTGTTTGTGAATGAAGTCCGTTATAATTCGGTGATAGTGTTCCGTGAGAACAAAGACAACAGGTGATGTATCAACATGTGCAGTCACGCAATGTGAACACACTACACACAACAAAACATAACGCTACTAACGGCTGATATGAAATAATTAAAAAATATTATTCGACTCTTCGACTATAACTACATATTATGTGTTCATCAGCACTTTTATCGATTAATTTCATTATCAATATTATTTTATTACAAAGAAATTTCTAGTATAATAAAAACTAGTAAGAAATAAGCACGAAATTAACTCAAACGTAAAATAAAACGAACATTTTTCCGTGTGAAGTCAGTCAGGCGAGATTTAAAGACATGAATGAAAGGGAAGTAGATACATTCCTGAACTTAGGGTGTTCGGCGGACTGTGTCTTGGGGCATGGGGAATAGGCAAATGTTACACTAAAATATTGGAAGAAAACTATATACTAAATAAATGTTTATAACGTTATACTCCCAAAAATGACACACATATCGCCCACTAGTATAAGATAACTTCAACTATTAGAAGCATTAGTTACATCTAATATACCAAAACTGCAAGCCATCGATCATAAGATTAAACGGATGACAGAAGCAAAATAACTTTATCTATGACGAATGAGAGAGATTACGAAGGGAGACTTTGGGAGTCATTTGTAATAATATGATTTGACACACATACCAATATAACGAGAAAATGACACCATATAAATGCTTTTAAGTCTGTCACAACGTGGGTTTGCGTTGGCATAAGAAAATTTCGATTCATCATAAAGATAAAGCATGCAATTTTGTTTAATAATATTTACTATACATTATTATATGCACTACAGTGTGGTTACGAAAAACTTTCTTTTGTCACTCGCTGTATTTTCAAAACTTTAAAAATATTCTAGACAAACACGATCAAATTAAAATTTTTAAATATGCATATTGAACAACGCCGTGAGAACTGATATAAGATAATAGTATGTCAGAAGTGGTTCGCCAAAGGGCGTAATGTGGAGGGAAAATTGCACTACCCGTCCTGGATTTAAAGAATGGGTGCCAACAATAAGCGCATGCGCGGTGCATTGTTCTATTTAGAGGGAACTTTTTTATTCATTTTATAACAAAGCATTGCACAAAACAATCGGTCAACGAGTCGGGTCACGCTTTACAGACCCATAACAATGAGAGTGCCGAAATTAATGAACAGTTTGGCCAGATTGTTGCCAACTTTTGTATTGCACAAGAGCCAGGTCTTTATTTTAATTTTAACATTAATAAGTTCATAAAGTAGTCTTAATAACGATCTTAAACTAAGAATATATATTTCATTTCAAAGGCGAAATTATTTTTTTCTCATGTTAAAAATTAAAGTATTAGAAACGAATTTTCGGGAAGCCGTGAACAGCAATTTTAACTAATAGTTGGCTGCAAATTGGTGTGCGTGCAGACGATAAGTACATCAGTGCAGTGGACGGTTGACATGCACGTGACTGACTCCGCTCCTGACTTTCCCTAATGCAATAAAGTCCGCAGACTGCACGCTATTAGTGATGGGATGCAAAACGTCTATACATATGATGTACGTAGGTTGTCTGTTACCTACGACAGCTCCAAAGTTCATTGGGAACTTATATTTTCCTTTATTACGTTTACTTATTCATCTTGCACATGAAAAAATAAATTCACGACGAATAAATGTAAAAAATTGTAACAATTTTTCGTATTCATGTTTAAACAGCGACATTCAATTACAATTAAATTTTACTAGAAATTACAATTACAATTATGTGTGGTAACATTAATGATGCATGTAATATTTTTTAGATAACACCTATTTGTAACATTCATATTATACTAGTTTAGTAATCTAACAAAAATATTCCTAGGTGATGAGTAGATAAACCAAATGGGTTTGTTTACGTCCTTTCGGGAGTGACATTAAATAGCCAGAGGATTTTAAGGGATTACAGTCACACAAACGTAATGAAAAATAGAATTTATCACGTTATAAATTTTCACTGGCTTTGTGCAAGAATAGCCAATAAATTGTCACGCTATTGCAGAGAAAGGGGATGCAACCCTTCATACATAGAATTATTCTGTCGAATACAAAATGCACTAGGGTGTTACCCCTACAGCGGGCTCTGTAAGCCCTCATCATTAGACGTCAAATTATTATTTTATGAAAACTATGTGACGTAATTTATATCGTATCCACAAGAGTTCGTAAGCATTTTAAAACATAAAAAGTGAACATACTAAAAGTAGTTATATAAACGGTTTTATGTCGGACTCAACGTAATAATAACACGATGTAATCCATTAAAACACCTGCCGATATCGTATCAAAAGGGAGTCATTGTCAACAAGTCTACCTGCAGTTTGTATTGTAGTTAACATCAATACACATTACACAGTATAGTAAGCCTGTTGACAATTGGTCCACATTGTAGCGGATATTATGTGCTTTCCAGCGCAATTAACATCCACCGCATAGTATCCTGTGGGCCGTGTGCATCTAACTGTATTGAATATTACTATAAACATATACATACAATTAACATACTACATAATTTCTATAGGTACACAGGAAATAAATACAGAGATTAATCTTGTTTAAGACAACATATTTTACACGACCCAATAAAGAGCTCATCGTCTGTCAAGGAAAAAGGCATATTTAAAACTGGTTCGTGCATTACGGATCAGTGAGCAAATAAAAAAAGAGGAAAACGCTTTACAGACCTCTTCCTTTTAAAGTTAGTAAAAGAAACAAGTCGCAAGTCGAATCCATCTCCTTTGATGGACCCTAAGTTTTTTGCGGTCACACTGAGCTTACATCAAGTAATACGAGCTTCATTGTATCACAATGAAATATTTTATAGAAGCAATGTTAAACATAAATTTCAAAAACAAATGAAGAGAAATTGAGAACAATAATATAAAGGTCAGTACTGAGACATGTGTGATTGTTCAATGCTCGGTTGATAAGATAACAGGAGAGAACAAACGTGCTGATAAATTTGATTAAACGATTGTTTTTGTAACGCTATCGGTGTGGGTGGTGAGTAAACAACGCGAAGAGTTACTATTATTATCAATAATTCAGACGTAGATGTAATGGAATTCAAAACAATCACAATTTACATACAACTTTAAGTGCAAACGCAATATGATTGCAAGCGTTTGTTAATTAATATTTTAATTATTGATTTAAAAGTACATTTAAGTTTCAATTTAACATCAAAACTGAGAATTTGTATTATTTGTGTATCTTTTTTGTCAGCCGTAATTCTGTTATAGTCTTCATGTTGTCAACATTCTTATTCTCCTTTTACTTTTGAACCGTTCGCTTATAATCCATCCATTTGTCACATACATATATTGTTCTAAATTTACAACGAAAAAATCAACATGAAATTTTATTTGTATCTTAAAAGTTTCGAATGATGGATAACAATGTTGATATCAGTCATTGTGCGGTCACAAGTTTAAGACCATAATGATTATAAATTTATTGAGGTCGACAACTGTTGAACTTGCTTTCTTCTAGTTTATATAGAAATTTGAAGAAAGTTAGCGGAGTATTTATAAAATTCATCGCGATTATATCCTTCATTTATATTTCTCCACTAGTCTAGAGACTAATTATGTTAAATTAAATATAATCGTCAAACCAGGAATTAGTTAAGCGACCGACACTTTCTTAATTCAAAGAAATGATTAGACGTGAACAAAAGTACTTTGAATTGCAGTACAATTTATTTGCGATTTCAGTTAAATATACGAAATCAGAAAATTCAAAAGTAAAAACTAAGCTTACTTATCAGTGAACAATCATTTGCAAATAGTAATTTAAACAGTGCCAACAGTTACATAACTTTCATAGCGACACATTACCTTACACACCGCACTGCAATTCGTGCAGTCCTTAAGCATTGTAATTAGTGAATGCAACTTCGTGACCGTGTCACGAGATGGTTCCCATTTTGTTCGCCAGTTTGAACAATAACGAATTGTCTCTTATCTTTTAAAAAGTTACCTAAAGGTAGAAACTATCTGATTAAAATGTGAATAATAGTTAATTTGCACATTCGACGGTTTGGACATCCTTACGTAATAAATTTTATGCAATAGTTAAAAATAACCATGAACTCAAATATAAGTAATAATAAAAAAATATTGAGAATTTCTTTATTACCAGTATAAGTATGCAAAAAATTTATTCATAGAATTATTTATTATACCACAATAATATACATTGATGGTATGATGAGATAGATCGCGTTTTTTTTTGTCAGTAATGATTCTATGTGTGAGTGAAATGAACCAATCGCTTTATAACCTGTTGCGAGCGTCATCCTTAGTTATTATATAGCGGCTAGCTCCCAGCTTCCGAGGACGTCCCGTTATGGCGCGGCGATAGTGGGTTAATTAATGAATAATGGATTCACCGCAATATTTCACTGTTTTCTCCGTCTGGTGGAGACTGTTACATGCGGCCAGCGGGCGAGGATGATATGATTTGTGATTTAGATCCGTGATTTATCCGAACTACACACATTGACTAGGCGTGGTCTGCATTCGATGAATTCGCAATAAGACCGTTCTATGGTCACCCGACAACTTTTACGTTAATCGTAATCGATACGGGAATAACCAGATGTCTGATATTACTATTAAATAAAACTTTTCCATGTTTGATTTTAAGTGATTCGAAGAAAAACTTTAATGTGCTTTTAATTAATTGGATACCAGTGATGATTTATATGATGTATGGTCAAGCTGCGAAAGCATACGAGTTAAACCACCTAGCTAATGTGAGACGGTGGCCCATCGAGAAAATTAATTTGCTCCAGCTACTGTTCAACATAAGGCATTAGGCTTGTACGTACGTATTAGCAGCAGCTTGTAAGTAACATTCACTACCACTGTACTAATAAGGGATACCAGCTGTTGTTTTTTTTAATGAAACCATAAATAACGATACCATACAAGATAACTTCGGTGATCTGTACGTACAAACTTAATCGTAAGATAGCGTTCACACACTATATTACCCAAAAATATCCTAGAACCTATTCGTATTCAAAATTGTTTCTATTATTATCGTTTAAGGAAAACCCTACCAAACTTCTATCAAATTAAAATACTACAAAACAAAAAAAAAACAACGAAAGGCTTCTTTATCTTTAAAATATATATACATATCTGTGTATATATTGGTATAAGTAAATCAAAACATTATGACCAAATAATAACTGACGATGCTGACAGTGAAAATTGAGGTGAAAAAAGTAAGTGAAGATAGTATCATCCGTATATTAACTGTAAGTTCCGTAAATTTAAAAGCAACACAAGTAAATGTTTTTAAAGTCATAAACAGGACATCAGAGATACGAGCTTTTAAAAGGTACAATGTTAGTGAAACGTTTAGAGTATCTCTGTATTAACAGGAGCATAAACATGAAATGATTTTAAAAAACTTTCCAAGGAAATATTTTTATTCTTTCTGTGATTTATCTAACATTCTGTGTTATATAGTCCGGCCTTCTTAGTAATGGTTGATGAGACACACATTCCTGGGTTATGAGGTTAAACTAAATAACTAAAATGCGAGGATATTGATGCACCGTTCACTTGAGTGCATTTGAAATACCATTCAAATGATCGCTCTCAAGGATTAATCTTATATAACAATAAAAAGATAACCAATAAATAATAATTAATTAAAATTTTTATTATTACGCAATCATTTAAACCGCTAAGGTCAGGAGATATAAACACAAAAAAAGCTACACCAAAATTTAAATTCTATTTAAATATAAGGCATCTGTGTTACCTTTTACGGCTACCTGTCTTCTCTTTCGGACGTCATCTTCGTCAGTCCGCATTCCGAATGCCCTTCAAGTTGCGCGGGATGGAGACACCGAAAGTTTTTTCACATCCCATCAAGAGTGTTATTCAAAAGTTTCGACGTACACAACATGTTCCTTATACCAAATAAGTATTGCCGTGTTCCAATTTTCTAGCCCGTGCACATCATACGCATTCTCCGTGTGTTTTTTTATTTCGTTCCTACAAGTTCGATTGACGTATTGGTGTCAATGCAACAATAAAATTTTACCTGTATTTAATTTATAAGAGCTACACAGCATGTCAGGTCGTGCGAATTGTCACCAGTATTGAGAAGTTTACCGGTAACCGACCTCTTAACCAATATTCGCAAAACATAAAGACCGATTCATTTAGCAAAACCAATAAGTAACTAAACGTTAAACAGGTTTTACAATATAATTAATTCGTTGCGTTGAAATTAAGCGAAGTAAAAACTGAGGTTATTGAAAATTCGTAAAACTAAATCCGTGGCTAACGGATTCGTTTAGTTACAGACAAGATGTGGACAGGTCAGCGAGGCGGTCGGATACAATTTCACGTTACGATTTTCGATCGCGCTACATGAATAATGAACACAACACGAACTTTTGGTGAGTTGGACGCATTGTTAACACAATCAGATGACCTGCTAACATCCATAAACATCTATGAACTAAAAAAAAACTATATTGGTGACATAAAACTTCCTACAATTGACGACTGAAAATAAAAAATCTATGGGGTCGCCATGCAAATAGAACATAGTGATTACAACGCTACCGTGCCAAGGTTAACAAAACGAGAGATATACGTGCGAGTGTAACGTAAACGATAAAATGGGAAGTAATAACAAACATTAACAATGAGTGTTGCCGTTTGATGTGTGCAAACGCGTCACAGCCCCGGCCCGGCCGGCCGCCACTCGTAAAACTAATTTCGGTGTTGGTAATTGTACAGCGGACTGCACTCGGATTAAGCAATAGCAGGAAATAAACGACCCAAAATAAAGCGCGAGTGTGTATAGAGACTACGCAAATAAATCATTGTGAAATATACGACATGAAAATGTTAATATCATGTACAGATGATACATCCAGACTATTTCTAGAAAACGTATAAATATTATCTGATAAAGAACATTGACTGACCATTGTTCTTGAACTATTTTTTAATTCCAAACTTGTTATGTTGCTGTGATGTTAAATCTCTTTAGATTATCTCGGCTTCGACAAAATATTTAATATGGGTAATTTCACGACATTTGTTTTCTTATAGAACTTTTATGATATCTGGAAGCGGGTTGTCGAGTGGTTGATAGTCTTATATAATTAATAAGTACTAAGTAAACAAAGTTCTTATCAACGTACGCCTCTTAACCTGATAAAATCTTTATCGATTATTATCATACTTAAGATATAATTTTAGCCAATCAATAGAAAAGGAACTATGTCTACCTTATTTTTAAGTTACTTTTAATTTTTTCGTAACGTTTCTTTAATTTGATTTTAATTCATAAACCCGCTGTGTGTCTGTCACACCTTTTGCATCTTAATCCAACGGAACATCTAACGGCAAAAGCTTCCTATAAGCTAGTCCAAATGAGAATTGATAAATCATTTGGTCATACTGAGTCAGTGTTTTAAATTTTCACATTTAAACATAAAAAATGTTTGGTATCTCGCTTTTAGCGCGGTCATCAGTGAACTGTCTCCTGGGGACCAAATGTATTAAGATTAAACGATTAAGAGTCGTTTCGGTGACAAAAAAAAAAACTTGTACGTAAATGGTACTTTAGACGTTCGAGATAAGTTCCATTATAAAACAGAGGATGTTTTGGCATCCGCTATAATCTGGCTGGAGGCCAGCAGGCAATTGAATGAGTGACGATTTCAAACGACCAAAAAACCAGGGGTAGACGGTCACGTTCACTCTATTTTGAGGAGGTCGAATTCTGGAGTGGCTCTGACTCAGTCACATTCTGACACTCGAATTTGAAAATCCAATCGTCTGTATGAAGTTAATGCGTATCTGTTTTAAATTACCACGAATATTAAGCATAGGTTATATAAAACGCAGGAATGAGGCAGGAATGAGACTTAGAAATACACGAATTTAGCGCCAAAAAGCTTAATTATTTACATTTGAATGCATAGTTGTATAGTTATTATCAGTAATTAAATATATAAGTCATATCGCAGAGTCTCCGACATGATATGAGAACAGAATAACTAAATTTGATTGTACAGAGGTACTACATTGTGCGTGTTATTCGACTACCGCTCGGTCCTTAAATAATGTTACAAATTGGTCGATTCTCATATATCACTTTGACTATTATTCACCAATGAGATGTGCATTTATAAGTTCAATAAACAATATACCGTAACACATTAAAATTTATTAAATAACTTACGACTATTTGGCAGATCACAATATTTATTAGATTCACTATTCTATTCTACATCAAGTGGTGATGCCTGTGTTTGTATGAGTAACGCACAGTTATGATCTCATCTTGAAATTATAACTGGCTACTTGTTTTCACTAGAGTACAAAGCATTAGACGTTTCCGTAAAAAAAACAACTGAAGAAAAAAAAAGCAAACATCAAAAATATATATACCCATTAAACGAAAATAAACATGGAACAATAAAAATTTTAATGTTTTAATTACATTGCTAATTACATTTACTTATCACGATAAAATAAAACTTAATCGTTTCACAAATTTTTACGAGCTCTTACAACAATTTATTAACAAGTGTTACAGTTCATGAAATCGGTAAAAATATTCCGCGATATTAATGTATGTTTATTAATGAATATATATAATCAGATAATACAAAACGAGTCAATTAAATGTATAAAAAACAACTGTAAATTGATACGTCTGATTTGATAACGGGCGGGCGACCGAGCGACCTTGGACAACACATAATGTAGCGATAGAAGCACGCGGTCTCACGCTCATACAAACTTTGTAACACATAAGTAATGTATGAAATAATACTACAACTGACCTTATATATCTTGAGAACCTAATCTTATCATAGATCTTATAACGAAACAAATAAAATCTCTTTCCTAAGGAAAATCATTATGACAAATAATTTTTCTTTCTTTACTTAGAGTACAAATATAATTGTGACTCAATAAACAACAACAATTACTCCAATATTAAAAATAGATCGTGTCGACAAACTTTTTGTTTCTCTGCGGTTTGTACAATGTCATTAAAAGTTGTATAATGACGAGTAATAAATAATTAAAAATGATATAATGTTCATACTTGGTATGTGAAATAATGTAGAGACTGAGATGATAGGACTTGTAAAAAATTAATAGTAACAGAAGAAATTGATTGACGCTTGATTATAAGATGCACGCAGGAGAGTTGCATGGTGTCTAGAATTGACTTTAAAAACTAATAAACAACATATGATTGATATATTCAATAATATTATCACATTTTTGATATGTGACGCAAAAATATATTGTTTCAGAATATACATATGTATGTATGGCTGAAATTAATATAATACTGTAAAATATGATGTAGTTCACCTTAGAAACGTCGATATTGGCATTCATCCAATATTAGAGGATGACGGTGTCACCAAACTTTCGCAGAGTTTGTATTCCAAATAGCACAGTACGAAAAAAACAGCACAGACAATAGAACAAGGTCGCTAAAGTTTCGAACTTATAACACAATATATAAGAACCAATACAGTTGTTTCACATCACTTCAAATATTTGTTCGTGCACAGGTGTGTGTTAGTGTGGCGATGTGGGCACAACACGTGCGCTCCCGACAGAATGCCGCGAATAACAGGCGATAAGACGCTCGGGCTGAACGTGCGGCCCCACTACTACGACCGGCGCTCGACGGACGCACGGACAGACTGAGGGAGACGCGAGGCGCCGCCGCCGTACAGCATCATCACAACCCCTCGGAACACATCCCAGGCCGCAGCGCTGAATACAAATACCAACTTTTTATCTCGAAACGAGGACGAGCGAAACATTTCTTCAGACCACCATACGCTTAAGACGCGGAATCCGACTACTTTTTTTCTTTTATACCTGTAATTATTCACGCCATTTACGGTACAGAATTAACGTATAAGCGAATAGTATATGAGATTCTCGTGAGAATGCTTATGAGAGAACATTTAAACGATAATCTTTGCCAATTAGGGTGTGATATTAAACAGTTTTATATCCAATCACTGACACATTAAAGTAAAAATTACGCCATTGACCTGTTTAATATAAGATTCCACAACAAATGAACTCGAATCCAAGAACGATATACAAGAGTGGAATAACAAATTAAACACAAATAGCGGATAGTAGTAAAGTGTGCCACATCCTTCAGGCTAATAAGCGGATGAAGTGAGCTCTAGGCGCAAGGATCACGTAGACATAACGGTTGTATGCACCGCGCTCATTACAATATATATAACATAATAGAATAATGCGACGTTTAGGAAAAGAATATACATATATATTTATTCTCCTCAAATAATAACAAACACTATCATATTATGTTTTTTTTGTGGAATTATATAAAATTGTAATAAATAAGGAAAAGTTTTTGTTAATTTTTTAAAGTTGATGATACAAGCAAGAGTTATGTCACAAAAAGACGTAGATATTTTATGTACACAGTTTAAACATAAATAAAGATTAAAATTGAAGTATAATTACAATACAGATTAAAAAATAAATTTGAATGAAAATATTCATTGAATAAAAACTAGAACGTTTTTAATGATGCTGCATTGGATACTATGAAATAAAAACTTCACAAAAAATACTGCAATCTTTCGTATCGGTGCAATTTCAAATTTTTTCCGATACTATAACAATGAAAGAAAATAATGAAAACTCTCAATGGCTTCACTAACAATGTCAGTATTTTCATTCGACGTCAATTAATCTGAATATTCCATACATGAAAGTTATTTTATTTGTATTATTAACGATAGTAAAAGAATGACCAGGTCATCTGGATTCATTTAATTGTATCAGTTTTCTTAAATCTGGTATGCGGCCACTTATCTTTCATCTGGCGAGTCGAGTGAAGCGAATTCTTTGTAGCAATGGAGTAGCAAATTGCGTTTCGTTTTTTTTATTACTCTTATAAAAAATGTCAGTAGCTTGTTATCTTGTAAGATTGTTCTTTATTATGATTTATATGTCTCATTATAAAATATATTTAATATATGCTTGTTTTTGAGAGGAATTCATTAATTATTTTAGAATACGAGTGATCGAAACTTGAATTTTAATGGAAAGTTCGAGCAAATTAGTCTCTAGTGGCGCCATATCAACATTACAGTATTTTTTAATGATTTACGATTTGATAAAAATCTGTATGACGTGTGTACGTGAAATACAGAATTGACTATTCGTTATTTCATAATAGCTATGTTTTCTCAAGACCACGTGTTTATTTAGATGACTATATGAAAAAATAACAAACTTTTTATTATATTTTGTCCGTATGTCGACAATCTTCATATCCGCAGAACGTATTTATTTAACACTCACAGATGTCACATTTATCGGTATTATTTTAAAGAAAAATTATCGTAAAAATATAACAAATTAGATAAATAAGTCACTCATAATCTCTTACAACTTTTCTTATATGTATTATCAAATGAATAAATCTGATGAAAATAATAACAAAAAACATACATGTAATATTTCGTAAATAAAAACAGATAATATGATAAGTTACCTGATATTACACTAAGCTTCTAAAATATCAATTTATTTAATCCAGAACTAATGTATTATAACACAAAGTTCAGGCAACATTTAACTTCTTTTCCCACTCAAGCTCTATTGAATTCAACATTATTTTCCCATTTTCGCCAATTGATAGGCGGTGTTCCCTTTCATGACTTTCTCTTTAGTATTGTTGTATCGGAGGTGTCTAGCGATTTATCGGAGGGAGCGTATCTACTGACACGTACAAGTCGGGAATCGAACCCTAGGACCTTACATAGAACAAATTTCTCTAATCATTGTTATAGAATTTTATAACATCTATGTTTTAAGTGCACGTTGCACATTTGGGCTTGTCAAAATTAAACTATACATTTTATTTGCGTTTCAACAACACACAACAGACTTACTTTATTGAAAGGGATATGTCATAATATACACAACTGAATTTTATTTACACTGGATAGCGCTATAGTTATAATGTGACGTACAAAATTTTTGTTATAAAATTAATAGGGCTGTATATAAAAAAATCCGAATTAGCATCTTATTACATCTAATCAAAAATATAAAAAATATAATATGTAATATGTACTATGTGTAGAAATCTATTTGTTTTTCAAATGAGTGTGTCTAATCAAACTGTACAGGAGATGCACAAAGCTCTATTTCCTTTCATCAGGGAAGTAATATGTCTGTCCTATATAACGCGTACAAAAACAAGGTAAAATAAATTGCTGAATAAGTACATATTATTTCCATCACAAATTAAAGATATCGATATCAAAGGAAATGCTAATATTAACTCTAATTTAAGATTCAAATCAAGCCACTTAAGGCGTTGTGTAAGCTGGCCGTTCGATTATCATCCTATTCCCAATCCAACGGAAATACCATATCACGTAGAGAGATAATACAAGCAATTAATAGCGGGCATGCCCCGGTAGGTACCTAATACATGGTAGCTAGCTAGTGTATCACGGTAACATTTCTCCAACTAATTGATATTTGCATGGACACTAGTTAGTTGGAGGCGAACAAGGAAGCTGTGCAGTGTGCAGGTTACATCGCTGACCTTATAAAATGGCGCACGTAAATTGAGTAATTAATTTATGGAGGCAACGTTCTGCACTTAGCTGAACATTTGCTTACATAGAACTCGTATACATATACATGTTCTACACTTGAGCATTCGAAATCATTTCGAAATATGAAAAATATATTTTCATGAATAAAATTAAAATCATTACTCAACGAACTTTTAGAATCCAGTGAGTTTAAAAAAAAAATCGTCATCCAACCTGCAGTGCTAGACGTAGTCATTAGTATAAGTGCTCGAGGCGGGTTTAACCAGTGAATAGAAAAAAATATATGCCATTAATATTTGTAAACAAAAATATCGTATTACATGCCAGAGATTTTTTTTAATTACTGTCAAAACAGCCACGACATATTCACGCTTGGTTTGACATTTATTTTTTTTAGTCTCACCTCCATGTTTTCATCTAATTAATTATTTTTTTCAACTATTTATCTGTAATGTTAAAAAGATGAGCTCACGATCGACCCTTATTCTAGCACGACACCTTATTCGATGTTCCTTATTCGTTATTAAACATTTAAGTTTCACATTTTAAAACTTTAATGGCATAATCGTGATATTATTTTGAGATAAAAAGGACCTTCTAGGCAGATCAAAGTTTATATAACAGGTAGGTAATTACTTGTTTACGATTTATGTTTACTTACAGAAACTTTATATTTAATTGTCGTTGCTTAAATTTTAAATATAATTCAATAAATACTGAATCTGTAGACTGTTTAAACAGCTTTGATTTCTTCCAAACTAATGGTTAGACTCACCGTGACTTACCTGTCTCAATAGGTCACACATACTATTCAATTGACATGCTCATAAATAAATTCATGCCAAACTTTAGTAACATAATGAATAATTTAACGTTAATGTATGTAAAATTTTATGTACAACAATTAAATTAATAAAAATAAATGATTTACGTATACAAGTTTATGAATACTTTATAGCTTACAAATTGCAAATTGTTCGTTAATTCGTAGATGGGATACGTTCATTCTTATAACAAATAATAAATATTAATTACAAGAATGCCCTTCAAATATTAAACCGGATTAAGTTTTAACCGATAAAGATACTTAAATGAATGATTTTAAAGTTCATATTCCTGTAATAAAAAATAATGCGCATTAAAAATTTTCACTTCTTATTATTACGCAAATCGTGAATTGGTCAGTGCTAACGCGACTTGACAATTGAGGTGTGCTACAATTCGGGTGGATGTAAATTAATTATTTATTAACATTTGATATATGTATATATTTTTTATAGAATTTGTTTACTGATTCAATCATCTTAATTTAATGGTACCATTACTGTTGGTATTCATGTATCTGTTAAGAAGATATTATGTAATAACAAACATATAGGAAATATAAAAAAAATCTCTTTTTTTAGAAGTCGAGTGAAGTGAGCAAATGAGATCCAAAGCGTGTTAATATTTTATCAGCAAATATAATATGTACATACGGATTTCAGGATAATTCACAGTTGCATATATACTTACGTTGTTTAAATTTATATATATATATATATATATATATATATATATAATTAAAGTATCAGAGCTTTATATACTTATTGAAAAGAAATTTTTGGTGACCAATCAGATGGTCGTTGCAATTCTTCTCTCTTCTACCTGACAATTTCCCAACTATAGCCAGGGTCTGCCTTACATGTTGTGAACAGTTTTGGCTATTTGTTTTTAAGACCGGCCGCCTGCCTGACATCAGCCCTCTTTTGGGAATCAACATTAATCAGTGATGTCTAAATACTTTTAGAAAGTACATATGATTCGGAAAAATCACATTGGTACTTGCCCGGGCCAGGATCGAACCCGCGCCATTGTGCAAGAGCGCCGGGCCTTTTAACCACTAGGCCACCACTGACTTATGGTCGTTGCAATTATTATTATAAAAATATTAAACATACATCCTACGAATAAAGTACGATGCAAATAAAGAGAAATCTTCGTTTAGATATAATCATTTTATTATATATTATACTGCAATTAGTCGAGCTCCAAAAATCATTTTAATAACCACAAAATATTTACTCAGTTATTTTAATTGAAAATTTAAATGAAATGTGCGCAAGCATTCGAATAGTCTTGAAATGACACCGCATTTAAGTAATAACTTTATTAGTGTAACATTACTTTGTAAGATAAATGTGTGTTTTAAAATTATTACATTTTCTCAGTCCTCAGCAACATTTGTAACGAATTGAACCAGGTTTTATAAAAACCTGTTCATCACAACTAAAATCACATTAAATATTTTAAAGCTATGATTTAAAATCTCGAAACAAGTTAGCATTAGTATGCACGTGAGGTCTAGAAGATAGGTACAAACAAACGACCTTAAGCTAAAACTGGAATGTCAGTACAAAAATAACTGATCCATTTAAATAAAGTAAAGAGACTGGAACAACGAATAGCCAGCACATCATATAAATACATTGTCAGGGGAATAATGAGTCGAGACGGTAGACAAGAGTCCTGAAGTACGGAGAACGACCCATAACAAGCCAGACAGTAATCATCTACATGAAGTTCTTTGAAAAATAGTCTGTTTCAAGCGTAAGATACGGATTCCATTGTTCGAGACTCCTGAATACATTTAACGTGAGTGAAATGACTACGGAGAGAACAGAGATGTAAATCAGTTGAGAGTTAAAGATCAAGGTCCGTCAGATTATATTATTGGAATAAATTGTTTTAAACAATGAATAAGTCACGTCGGGGAGCTCGCAAGATAAACATCTCTGAGATGTCGGTCACTTTTAATAAATCAAGTGACGGTTATATTATATGAGATATCGCTGTTTTTAATGTTCCATTAAAAATATTACGTCCACGGAACTCGGTGACTGGTGATAATGACATTTTCGTATGTACAACAATCACTGTATTGACATTTCTATAAACTCGAATAGAAAGTCAGTCATGAGGTATATTTTTTTTACGGTATCTAAAGCTCGCACGGGTCACTTGTTCATTAGTAGGGTATGCTAATAGAATGGGGTCAATTAATATATCCCCATAGCATTCCGCTCCACTTAACGATAAAGAGAAAACTCCTTGTTTTATACAAACCCTATTAATACAGATAAGGCAATCATTCAGTTCAACGGACCGTGAATTTATTTTACAAAAAAAGGTATCGCTGTATAGGATTAAGGAGGAGATAGATCTGTCTGGATCGGATCTGGTACCTATTATTAACTTGGATGTGAAGGTTGGGTCTATTATTTTAAATTTATACAAAAGCAGTGTCATATATGGAAGTTTGTTGTCTAAGATTATTGAAAGTTTATGAAAAATATGATTACTATTATGTCATGTTTATATACCAGTAGGAGATGTCAAAGTCAAAAAAAAATAAATTTTCCTAGCACAAAGGAAATACCATAAATATAAGAAATTATAAAAAAACATATCATTAAAAAAAGATAAGTCTTGGTTGAGTTAAGTCTATTAAAATTGAATTTCTATTATTAACGTTCAAACTGCGAGGATTCTAATAAGGCTCACAAAAAACATATTTATCGTCTATAAGTATAAAATCATACTACATTTTGTACTTATATAACATTTGTTGTAGCTGGAATACATTAAAATTATTTATAGACATAGTTTTAAAATTGTTACTATTTATAAAAAATCACACATTTTTTTTTAGTAAATAAAAGCATTGAAGCTTGTGCGTACAATCAATAACATTTAATTGTTATCGAATATAAAACAAATCAGTTTAAAAACTAAACTAGATTTAGCATTAAGATTCTTCGTTAAATTTGTATTAACTCCAGCAAAATATTAATGTTGAACGATGTTAATGGAAGAAGGTTTCACCAGCGAAGTCGCGAACAGCACTTAGTATCAGTGAGTCATAGGACGGCTATCACAAGGAGTTCGTGGGCGAACAGGGCCACAATTAAAACCACCCACGGCAAAGAAAACAGGAACCGATCGCTGGGATCCATATCTTCGTTATTTGACAAACGGACGCATTCACAGTTTAATGCTCTCTATTAATAAAACCTAGACATTGGTAGACGGTTACGAAGGAAATGAATAATAATTAATTAATATATATAATGGTACGTATAATAATATCAAGTTATGATTGATCATTATTATTGACAACACACGGTTATGAAAATTTTACTGTCAAAAAAATGGTACTGTCATTTAAGTGACTACACAATAACCGCGAATGTAAAACAATCAGATAATTTATGTGACGTCTCAAGTGTATCTCGGGTCGGAACATCAATCTTAACCTTTACGTTTTTCTGTTTGATCATCTCCTTGCTGCACAGTTTATTTAAGTGTCATGCAATCAGCCGATATAAATATTTAAATGGATTTGATGTCTCACCGTAATACTTCACCAGTCTTAAACAACTGAAATCATACTTGTCGTTTATATTCATTAAATATTTATATATGTGTTGAAAATAAAAAATATATTATATAAATGAAAAATATATAGCATATAATTACGAAAAGATTACTTGAAATATAATATTAAATGAACACAAATGTCACTGTTATGATCCAATAAAGATAACCGTGATCATGTCATTCGTAGTACGAGCGCGTGCGCTTTCACTCTCACAGACCGGTCCGATGGTCCGCTTCCGGAGGAAACGCATCGAGCACCGGTCTGTCAGACCCTTTGTGAAATCAACGGTATCATAGGGATATCAACATTTCGGTATCAAACGATATTAAACTAATACAGGTATGTTAATACTCTACGTTGTTTATACTTGTTTGAAATCTCTTAGGTAATTTTATTTTATAGGTGTCGCTTTCGTTTTTCTAATTTCACTTATTTATTTGAAGACTCTAACTAAGAATTTAGACTAAAATAATCACCCCATGGAATGTATCTTCCATAGCTTACGGGCACTTTAAATTTATGTGAACCCTTCGTTTAAGGGTTAGGACTTAAAGCAAGGGACAATGTACAAACATGGAAAACATCGCAGTGACAATGATTGATATCATTCAGAGACTTAGGATTTTCAGGATAGGGTGGCGCTTCTATAGTTTAACAAACACAAAAACTTTCTTCCTCAGTATAACAACGCTATAACTTCAGAATCACTTAATTATTAAAGACTGGAAAAATGAAAACGATAATTTTGGATATTGTTATCACTAAAAAGGACACTATATGTCATTGTAGACAAATTTCAATGAATTATTAATCAATCCGCAGCCAAGCAATAACTTCAAGTCAGTACAATAGAACAGTTGTTTTCCTTTAATCTCAAAACAATCAATCGAATCGAATCAATATTACGCATGTTGTTCTGTCACTAACTGGTTGTCTAACACGTAAACATTTATGTAAAGTACCGGCTTCTCTGATGTGTGACAGATGGCGTGGGAGTCTGTAAACGATATTAGATAACATTCGGCTAACATTTGTTAACCTGGATGTAGATCTATTGACTCACATTACCATAGAATTATACAACTGCATTTAAAATTGATAAGTTTTCTGTAAATAATAACGATGTCTTGGGGCTAAGTATTAATGTATCTCGGAGTCATTACGGCGGTTAGTTCTGTTCCTTATTGAAAATAGGTTTTAGGTAAAATATATATCTACTAGTTGCAAGTTGGATAAGAAGTTATGCTTTACTTTATTTATAATGTTTACGATAAGGAAATGTAATACTCGCTAGGTATTTTTAGTGTAGTGTTAAAATTATAAGAAGAAATAATGTACCTGTATATGTTATATGCAGATCATATTCTTAAAGGCTGTATAATACATACACAAAACGTAAAAGTTATATTCATCCAGACAGCATTAGTAGATACTAAATTCTTATGCCAGAGTTTAATAATGCAGATAGCATTGGTTTCTCTTGCAATTTACATTTTGTTTAAAACGAAACACTACGTACAAATATTTTTTATAATTCAAAGAAATCGATAATCGAATTGACAATTATAAATTTGAATTCGTTGTTTCTTTTTTAATCTTATTCAATTTAACTCTAGATTACAATCTAATATACATATGAATATATAAGAAGAACAAAAAGAAATGCTTTAAATGAGATAATTTTGAGATTAATTAAATTAGTTTAGTTAAATTGAAATTAAAAGGAACTTAACTTAAAATTCTATAAAATACAGGAAAATATATTTTTATATTAATTACCATTAAATAAGGTCGTTTTAATAAATAAATATTAAAAAGGCATTGACATAACCGTTATAACAACTGTGTATCGGTTCGCTACGTAATATTATTAATATTTTATTATATTATATGAAATCAAATTAATAATAGATAGAAAATTTGATTAATAACTTGACGTGTTCGATTTTATTGTATTCACGTCTAAAGAACGATGATTATATAAAACTTAATAATCGCTGCAGGCGTTTTACAATTAACACCAATAAATGCTTGTCTTAATTTTTGGAATTATGTATTTTATTTTAACTGTACGTTATAAAAAAAACAATCTTCAACTGTTTTTTAATTTCAAATAGTTTCTTAAAAATATGTAATATTGACTTATCATTCGTTGCCGCACGATCAATTCGTGTTTGAGTATATAATCGGCGTAATCAAAGCGTATATTTCTATAGTGTTACAAAATATTTATAAATGTTCTACAATCAACAGGTCGCAATGAACGGCTTGTATTCGAATTTGTTGTCAAAGGTTAGTGATAAATAATGGTTGAGCTTTCTACAATGGTGGCACAGATCGCTGGGAGCATCTATCATTACATTACATTAGCACGGAACAACTCCTCACTTTCACTGATAAGTTCGGTACCAATTATGCAATTTACCGGGATACCTCGAACGTTACGTCAACAGTCGTGTCTCTTGATTGACCATCTGGCCCTTAATTTGATGTTCCCAGAGAAACAAAACTCTAGACAACCCGACATTTGAATTGCGAAGACCGTTAATATGTTACAACTCCACGGCGTACCAATGACCATACAATAGAAAGATTTAGTGGACAGATAGCTATGTCTAATGCATGCAAAATTGTTATTAACAGTACAGTAACATATTAACCATAGCTGAAGCAAGTATCTTGCGTTCTTCAAGTAGCGATTGTATTAACCACATTAATAACATAAAGATCATAAGTCAAACGGCACCGACACCCAGCTGGTGCTACAATCCGTGCAACGGAATAAAATTCCCCTGCAGCTATGTTCCTGTCATGTTTCCGTCCGTTTAACACTCCACCAAATGTTTTATGCCGATGTCAAATGTATTTGTTGACAGCGATACGAGCACAACCATATCCAAATAAACAGTTATTTACAAATGATTAGACCATTTCGATTTTTGCGATTTTATGCAGTTAAAGGTAAAGGTAAAAGTTAGAGAATAGACAATAGGAAACCAAAATAAAGAATCCTTAATATTGCTTAGAATGTAGCCTTATCAATAAACTGGATAATCTTCAACGAAGTCATCTTGCCATGCGTCCAATTGGATGAAAATGGATCATGTTTTCATCTCGCCGTATGAATCATTCGTTTGTGAGTCGTTTTGAGTCTGAAAGTTAATCGCAGGCGCCAGAGTTTTCTGTTAATATTGGCGGTGTGTGGTCTGGTTGGTACTAATTACTTCGCATGTTCGGTCAGTGTCAGGGTGATCACCCTTCTGATTTGGGCATAGGGCTAGCCGGCCACACAACTCGAGATCACAATCTCTCGATTGGGAAACGAGACCAATTAAGGGAAATTGTCGAATGTGAGCAGTGATTTATGGGCCGTAGCGATTTTTATTGTCGCAATTAGCAATGACTTGTAGCTAGGTTTATCTTGAGTATCTCTTTTTTTAATCGACTCGAAGACGAAAATTGGATGCTCTTCGAATGTTAAACATTCCGATGCGTTTAAAAAATTCATTGCTACAAAAAACTAGTCATTACAATTAATTAACTTTTTGTAATGATTTAAACTTTCTACATATTTATTGATCTACAATATTTTTTCTTTAACCTTACCTCCAATACAAAGTCAAGCGAGTATCAAACGGCTCGTAACAGTTTTTATGCGGCAACATGCAACCCCCGGCTGACATATCACGCGACCAAAACATTGTAAACACTTCACTATCACTTCTTCGATATCAGAGATTGTTCTGAACCAATTAAAGCAAAATTGCTTCCGTAAAAATAATTATAAGACAGGTCCAACGCTTATTCGCTACACAAGTTTTTTTGACAGAAATATGGAACAAAAATAAAAGAAATCGAAATTAGGAATAATTGTAATTCCATTAACATATACATAATATGAGCTCACTACGGGGAGATGGTAGAGTAATAAGAAGTAGTGCACATGAATTGCTTCTTTTACAAACATAGCCTCTTATAAAGTACTTTCTTTTGAAGTTCAATAATTTTGTTAAATATAATTTGTATGTCAATTCACAGTTCACATAACTATTAGTTACATGATAGGCGGCTACTAAAATCCACTAAGCCATCTTTATTGCATCGTGATAGGATTCAATTTATTTTATCTCTAGTCATGTCTTATATATAAGGGGCATGCACCTCCAGTGTTATCTTCTAAATGCTTTCTAGACTATTAATATTATTAGCCTGTTATAATATAATGTTTTCAATAAACTATTATAACCATATACTAGTATTAAAGGTTCTATGTTAACTTACAACGAAATAGGCTGATTACATCTTAATTTATTTTTATTAATGTGGGAAATATTTTTTTTATTTAGACATATTGATTTACTTATAACACCATGAACTAATATTTCGTTTACGACCGAAACTTAACTGTTGTTTAAATTTGTTTCATATATATGTATATACATAGATGTTTAATTTTACACCTACAATTAATCTCTAAAGCGTAAGTCGTAAGAATATTCCTTGAGAATCATAATTTCAATAGTTTCATCCTCTATATAGTGATAGAATCTCGTTTAATTTACGTTTCGGTGGCTTCCGATGAAAATCGAATTATTTAGTATCAAGAAGACTACGCCTACTTGGAGAGGAAAGTGAATCTTCACACGGCAGCAGACCTTCGGATAGCAAGTGAGAGCGCATTAGTTCATTGACTGAACACAAGAACGATAATCAGAAATTTATAGAGTTTGTTAATTCCGAGCTTTCATCTGCCTAAAAGGATTATGGTATGTAAAAAAGATAATAAATCAACAGCAAAGATTTCTCTTTATATAGTGCAATAAAATGTTGTCCAACAGTGTTTATAAAATTTTGTTAAATAAAAAAAACATCTGCGAAAGTAAATGATTACAAAAAATTGTTTTGATTTTGAAAATAGTACGACCATAAGCATTAATTACTCTAATGCTAAAGATAAAACACTCACAAACATTTGCTATCCAAATGAAAGTAAATGGATTTAATGGAATATTATAGATTATGAATTGATAGTAATGTACATCAAATTAAGAAATTTACGCACGTGAAGTTGCAATTAAAAGCTAGTTATAAACAAAGAATATTCCGATATTATAAAACTTTTTTATACTTGCGAATGGCGAGTAATTTCAACAGCATTGAAGTTATTTTAGAGAGCTGGTGGAAATTACTCACGGTTCGCCTACAGTTTGAGTTTAGTGGTTAAACCAAAACGCACTTGCTGAGTACATTTGAAACGGTCTGGTAGTTTTTTAAGCAGTTACAATTCATTAGATTATAAGGAGTTGAAATATGGGAGAAACTCTATATAGAAAATTTTATAAAAGGCATTGATTATTACCCTTTAACCTAATATTTTTAAAATATTTGAAAAAACTCTTTTAAATATAACAAATTTAATTAAAAAGTATATGTTCAACAAATCGTATTGAAACATAATAATTAAAATAGAACATGAATTTTAAGCACCTATAAGTTTAAAATAAGTACGTTACTGATGCGAATCTTTAAAGTTTTTCAAGTCCATTTTGAAAGTTATTTTTACAAGCATAACCGTATTTTTACATTATTCTGAACTGATGAATATCTAATTCGATAGATATAGTATATAAAGTACTCATAGCACCAGTTTATACGTATGATCAAAATTTAAAGTATTTGTAGTGGGTTGTAAGTCTACGAAAACGTGAGTTATGTCCTAACACAAAGTTGTGTGTAAACTTCAATATAGATCCAAACTTTAATAAAATGATAACAACAGCTCTGTTGTTGAGTATATTTTCACATGAATTCAACGAAGGTTTTATTCTATAATATATTAAACTATGTTGCTTAAAATCCTTTTAGAGCCAAACGATATTGAGGTCGAAAGATCAGATAAAAGATCTTTCTATACTTCAATAAGCGATGGATTTACTTCATTCATCTTATCTTCGGGTCCATTAAATTTGCAATTATGAAATAATCATAAAGCACTTATCGGGTATACAAATCATCAGCGGTACATAACCATTAGCATGAGACATTCAATAAACAGATACGGGGCCCAGTAATGTACAGATTGTTTAGAGAGATTATTTAGAACGCATCTAGATTCCGAACTAAATGTCATTGCTGGTCCGTGAAAGCAAAATGGCAGCTTCAATTTCACTTGTCATTCCACAAATGAGTTTTGTGCATCATTTAGAAAGTCGATCCTGGTAAATTGAATTAATGCTGATCAGACGCTGGCTGGCATCGCGCGGTGAAATCGTTTGGGAGCAATCTTATGGTTATTTATTGCTATTACTGCCGAAATTACGATTGCGGAGCAATTCGATACAAGCCTCCGATTCATATTACGTAAAACTTCTTAATATACTTTAAAACCATGATACAACTGAATAATATATTTCGACACAATAACTGACTTAACTTTAAAGAACCCAGAAATAATAGGATCTTAGTGTACCTATGTTCAATGTAAGTAATCTATAATGTTGAAGCCAAATGAAAGTTTTAGCTATACGACAGTCCCTTTTAAAGTCTGACGATTTTCCAGAGAGTATGAGACATCTGTGTCATGGCTATGAAAGGATAAAATATCTGAGTCAAAAGGTATAGCGCGTTGACATACATGGTCTGAAATGCTATGCTTCAAAAAATACCTTCAATACTAGTTACTAGTTTCCCGTCTCGCAATATCATAGTGGGAAATGAGGAAAAGCGAAGGTTATGAGTCACCGCTCAAGATGATATGAAGTTCTTGATAAAACTGATAGGCAAGTGACCAACATGTGTCGACTTACTGACAAATGACGAATGGTTTATGTTATGTTAATATCAAAATACTTACAGCGTCACTGAATACATATATGTACGAGGAAGTCAAAACATGTCTACGTACCTGGAAAGATAAAAACAGTTTAAAAATTTAATTCATTTGATACGGAAATTTGGTTAAAAAATAAATAAATTTTATAGCCTTAGAAAGTGGTTCTCTTATAATTAAATTAAGGAATCACGGAGATTGATTGAGAAAAAATATATATATTGTCTCAATTAAGTCCGCGATGCTCAGTCGCGTGTGAGTAATACGTTCGGAGTCTCCTTTCATCTCGAACTTTTACTTCTATTAACGAATCTATCAAATTGGTTTGTTTAATTACGTAAATCCTTCTATTCATTTGTCAATCGTCTGTTTGATCAATTGGGCAGTCGACGGAGCGTTCACCACCGCTTTAGACAACTCTATTTGATAATCTTTATATTAGATAGCTTTCTTAACGTTATAATTACACAAGCTATAAAATTATGTAAACTAATTTATGTCTGTCCGTTTCTGATCGGTATATTTTGTCTATTCACTATCGCTAAGAATTTAAATATTTTAATGTTTACCATTAATAAAATCCTTCAAAAACAAAATATTTTACACAAATAGGAAACCCGTTTTCATACGACAATTAACATAATAGTTAAAAATCGTATACAAGGAAAGAAATCTTTGTTATTGAAAATAGTACTATGAGAAATAAAATCAAACAAACATAAGCAAACATATGAGTTTTTATTAGTCTTGATACGTCTTTTAGAAAATAATTTGAAATAAATCAAGCGTGCTACGAAGGCGATCACACTGACTGCCCGTTGAAAGATATCGCCTATATTTTGATAATCTTACATAACTCACACTAATTAATATGGACGGAGTTTTTTTATATGGATTACGCAATCGTTTAGTGGAGATTATAAATTAAGCAATGTCAATATAAATAACATTCGCTGACAATTCTATTTAGTTATTCAAATAAAGTGTTTATGACGCCGAGTGTTAAGTTCGATGTTATGAAACTTATTTTTTATACGTGTTACATAAGCAGAGTTGTGTTTACAACAAAGTGTTTTCAATTTAGTCAATCAACAGTTACATCTCATTTGAGTTGTATGAAGGATAAATATGATGTACTAGTTTTTAAGTTTCATTGATATTTTCCGTGTCTTCATAGACAAGCTGTCTTATATGATTAACCTTAGAGTTTATTTTATGAGTAAAATACTCGTAACTGTAAGTATGTCGGATTTTTTAAATATGAAGGATTATTCTGATATTTGTTTATCTATGAACATAATTTTCTTACGTACTGTGATAACATTATATGTAGGGAACTTTAAAGGTAAAACTAAGAGCAATTTTTCCTCAACACACAATACAGGAGTGAAAACGTATACCGCTCCGATAGTGAGAAATGAGAAAAAAATATTTATTCTAGTTATTTTATTTGTACCTTATAACAAGGATTTTCATTCTGTCTATATATCTTCATTGTTTTCAGACAATTGATAGACTTTTCAGTTTGTACCTGTACATAGTTTACGTAGGGCGATCGCTCACACTGAATGAGGTAGAAGACAAATCACTCGCAAATACAAACGTTTACAAAATTATAGGAGCTGGTTAGAAATAGTTTAAATGTTACATTAAATCTACGAATACAAACATTTTGGTTTGTAATCTTAACATTCGTGATTGTGCGAAATAAACATTTCTTATATGATAACACTGCTACAAATAAAAACGGTTTGATTATTGTATTTTTTCAAACTTTAGGAACTGTTACATTTGTATCATTAAGACTAGATTTCTTAAAAAAATATTCCACCACAAAACAAAGCCTGCACGATACGCGTAAAATGATAATAAGGCCACATTCACATAAAATTAACACCATATAGAATGTTATTGTACGTAATACTGAAAATAAATATGTTCCTTTTAGAAATAACTAGTAAATTAACAAGTTCTTCGATCAACTACCCCTTAATTGTACATTAATTAATTCTAAACGTATTTACAACAAGTGTAATGGGATCTCATAACATAAATAGTTAGACGGGACACAGTTTACGATATCGGGATTATGGTGGAATAACAAACTAACTGACAACTAACATTTATCAGAAACGCTAATAAAACACCGTGAAATCTGGCCGCGAACAAAATAAGCCCGATGGAGATATCGATTTCACGGACGGATAAATAGTTACTATGATTAAAATATCATTCGGTGCTTACTTTCACTCTGATTGTATGCAAAATTGTGTGCTGTTAAATAAACAATGTAATTTCCCAGAGTCGGGTGCGAATGACGCCCATATACGGTCAGCTTCCAACGAACACGGCCAGTCAGACACGAACTGTTCACCATCTATACCCCGAAGCGTTCGATAAATTAAAGCAAACAACTAACGCTATATATAATTTATTTGTATCGCAATACAATCGTTTCATCTGAGTGTTCATCTCGCTAATCAACCGTAATTGAACTATAGACGAGGTTATTAGTTCAAACGGCGTTGAGAAGAAATTAATTCGTAAACAATAATAAATATTAATGCGGTGAAAGTCTGGAATTCAATACTGAAATGTGTCAAGCTGAATGGGTCGAGATAAAATTTGTATACGAATATTCCATTAACATAAGTGCTGACCGATAAGTTCTGCCACCTCGTAATAAAGATAGATATATTGCACCGGTTTTATAATAACTGATGTATTGCCTCGTTATCCACGACTAGAGATTTAAGACTGCAGGATAATATATGAGGGAAAACTGACTTTATGTGCTCTGTGTCGGTTCCAATAGTTACAAATATAGTTATGATAGAATTATTTATATCTCAAAGAACTAGGCATTCTGTTGGATGTAATAAAACTTGTACATTTCACTGTACTGCGTGATATTAAAATAAACCGTAATTTTAAAAAACGCTATATAAGATAAATGGCGTCCAAGAAAGAAATAAAATTGTTATATACACGAAACAATGACAATAAAATATCTCAATAAATTACTATACGACATTTAATAATATGGCATACATTAAACATTGCTGTTTTTATAGGACGCTGGACAGTTATACTTCGTATTCGTTTCCACTGGACCACGTCGGGACGGTACCGGCGTGAGTTTGTTCATTTCTTACATACATCTGTGACTGTTGGACGCGAACTACTTGCCTTGTATCCAATACGTGACGTATCTGGACAACGTTATCCATTGCTGTCACGTTCTCGAGTTCAAACCGATGGTGCATTCCGCTATTTATTTCGTGTACATGAATAAAACATATTGCCAAAATGGACCGTCGCCTTTTTAGGTTCAATACCTTGTTGTTTATATGTCGCGGTACGATTTACATAGCTTCCGTTGTTTTGATATACGCCACTGACATCTCCGACAGACGGGGTTGAGGAAACAATCGAGCCGATCTTAATTGTTTGCTTGGAAATGAATTTTCAGTATCATGCATCGCATAGTTTTTATTAATAAAGTTAAGTATGATTCACTTTTTATAATTGTATTTATTATTAACGCTGCATTCAATGAGATCGCAGAAAATTTGGAAGCTTGTGTTCGTGTGAGAAGTCTCCTGTGTAAATGTATCATATTATATAAACAAATATTATATAAGCCGAAAATCATGTTTTTAAACGTCTTCTTCAGACCGACATAAGTTATCGTTATCATAATAAAAAAATTAAAACGCTGATAACGTGTTCAAACTATGTTTTACATGCTACAGTTCTATAAACACGTCATGAACTATACAATTTCAATGAAATACATATCATCTTTCCCTGATCACGGTAGCTGCAAAGTAATCAAAACGTCGGGAGTATGTAGTTAAAAAAATAATAAAATAACTTTTAGTAATTCGAAAAATATTAGTTTCATTTAAATGAATAGCCGCGAAACTTTGATCTGATTTAATGTATCGCTTTAGAATGTGCATAGTCTTTGTGAAGTACATAGTTTGTAACCGAGGAGAAGTCTCTTGTGTGATGACACAATCAAAGAATCAATCATAGTTTTATTGCGTACGCTTTCACCTCCATAGACGGCTAGACGGTGATGTCTCTCCCTTTAAGGGCTGACGATTTGCGGTCTTCCTGTTGGCAGATATACTCATGTACCTATTATTAAAATATTGCACTTCATATAACTTGCAGCATCGGTCTGTCACGATGGAAGATTATTTATTACGCAATACTAAAGTACGAAATGTTGAAAATGTCCTAACATAGTCATTAATACGTGTATTTGATTTAAATTAGTGAATAAATTTTGATATCTATTAATATTATATTTATTTCATTATAATAAAATAACTATGAAAATAAAACAGATAAATGATTCGAAATTATTTTAATCAGCGGGAGACAGTTCAAAAAGCTGCGTGTGAAAATGATATATGTACATATATGAATGAGTAATATACAAATATAATATTAAATTTAAATTAATTTTTATCTTATCTTATATCCCTATAGTTGCTCGACACAGCTGGAGTATATTTGTGAAACATTCCAATACAAAGGTCGCCGGTGAACCAATCATTGTTACATTAGTACGAAATACTATCCTGAATTATGTTCGCAATATTTGAACTTTAATTTCCAACCTGACTGACATTAACACCATTTCTATCAAGAACTCCAAATAGAAATACAAGCACGACGCGGAAGAATTTGTTCATACGCAGTTGATATAAAAATGTACCAACCTAGCATTAGTGTCAAAATATACTGGCACTGCGGTATGATTGACAAGTCGATTCACGGAATACACGGGCTTAATATAAATATCAATAAGGCAGAGAATGGAAGCGGTGCGATTTTATCTTTGATATACGTCAAATGAATGTGTACTTTATGGTCATTTGATTAAAACATAAAATATTTTTTTGTTATTTTATATGTAACATTTGCGAATTCGTGATCTGAGATCGATCGTGAATCGGATTGGACGCGCGGAAGTCGAGACTGAACACCAACACGACTCATTGTTAATTATTGTTGATAGTATCTACACTGATGATACATTAATATATTAACTAAGGGCTTCATTGTGATGACCTAATGCTAATATGTGTATTAGAAAATAACCGGGAAAACCCATTTAAGGTATATTAGAGAGACCTACAAAGAAATTTAAACCGTAAATTCAAATGTTAATTATTGAAAATCATCTACGTAAAATGCACAAAAATAGGTCGAACTCGAGGCCCATTGTACGTTCTACTTTGTAATTTTACAAAAAAAAAGTGAAAATACAAGCGAGCACTTTGTTTACGTTCATAGTCAATGTGTAAAGCGAACAATAAAGATTCTGTTTTTCTCGTTGGAGCAACAAAGGCTGGAGTAATGGATTTCGTTTAATGGCACTGAGTTCATTCAGGGTTGTCTCCTTGATACAAATACACAGCACTATTCTTTATACCACAGGTACCTCTTATTGTACAATTATAACATATACTTATATTTTTTGTGAAGCAGTTAATATAATAAAACACTTATAGAAATCTGTACGGATAAGATTTAAGATACATAATTCACCAATCCCCATTGCTGCGGGGTTGCGGATCAAGCTACAAATCTCTAATATATCTAAAATAGCGAATATTTTTTTAAGTAAATTTTATTAACAATAACTATTTAGGCACAACCCTACAATTATTCTTTTAAATTTTAACCGTACTTAAACGTTACGCGTTTATTGCATTTAACCTGAAAGCGGGGATAAGTTCATGCACTTAACATAAAAACTATGTATATTTGACTTATATAATTTTATATACTTACTTTTACCTATTTGAGTTACGTTCTGTTAAAGACGAAGAGCTGCAAAACTATAATTCTTATAATCTGGCAGGCTATTCTTTAAAGTCGCGTGAAACATTCAACAAATCATATAAACGAAACAAAACAATAATAAATCGTTCGATATAGTAACTTCGTCTATTCATCTCACCACGGGCGCAACAAATTCTCTAACGATCGAGGCTGCGGATAATGCGCTGTTAGATGTATCGAGTGAGAAATGTGTACGTGTCACCGGAAAGTGGGAAGTTGCGGTTTATATAGGAAACATTTCAATATTTCCTTAGTCGGACATTCATCTTGCGAGGGTTAAGATTATAGATTCAGTGAACAAGGTGATAAATTCATGTGGGCGTTACCGATGAAAACTGAACGGACTAGAGATTACACTTGCATATGATGATATAATAGATGATTTAGGAGTTAAGTATTAAAGAAACTTTTTAGAGTTTATACCAAAATAGGTCAGGGCACTCTAAAATAAAAGCATGAGTGTAGTATCAGTCGTGAATACATGATGCAGGGAACAATGCAAATAGTTCTTTAGCATAGTGCTGGCACAGTTTAGACAATGCGAGCTTCTGTAGCTATCGGCTAGTGATCATAAACTTTAAAAAGAAAGAAATCACAATAGCCAAGCTGATTCTTAAACGAAGAAAATAAATAAATAACTTGTAATTATTTCGATAGTTCAAAGAAACCACCAAAGTTTTAAAGACGTATCCACGAGTGGGGAATGTTATTGAATATTGGCTTGTATCCAAGCAAAATATTTGGACATTTCTTGTTAAATTAAGATCGATCACATCGGTGATTTTGCATACGGCTAGAAATAAAAAGCAACAGTAACAGTTTCAGCTCCGGATGCCGAGCTCATTTCTTTCGATACACAATGGATAAGCACTGTTTTATTATTGGACATCTGCCAATTATTTGGTTATTGTTTTATGAACAAGAAAAAATCGTTTAGACATCTGGTATATCGGTCTACACGGGAAGCGGTTAATCTATATACAAAAAATTAGTTAAGTTTCAGTCTTAATATTTAAAAAATTGATGAACCAATTAAAACAATAACTATTGTATTGTTAAAATATTGTAAGCTAAATATTTTTTTGCAATAAATATTTCCAAGTTAACAATATTGAATTTGAAGCAAATCGCTCATAATGGAAGCACGATTTACAACAGCATCACGTAATAAATTACCTATGATAGGAGTTGAAATAGAACCGAACAAAAAATACTTTCATAACAATAATATTATCTTTAGTAAAAAATACGCAAACACCATAATATGGTTAATACGTGATTACTTTCTTATCGGAGGTTCCGTCACTTGAAAAGTAATAAAATATTTATATATGTATATCCCTTTGCTTTTTATTGGATTTCATTCTAATTAAGTAGCAATCATTTTGCATTATTACAGATTGTTATTTCGCCCCAAGGTCCCATAGAATACAATATCTTGACATTACCGATTCGCTATACTTATTGTTATTTTTATGTTATTTTAATATTATAATTCTGCAATACTATATGAATATTATCTTAATATAATGTTACTATTAATATCTGCATATAATATTTACATTATTTGAATATTTTAATATCCTGAAAATAAATCATAAATTATACATATATTTATAATTCGACAAATTGAATCTATGTTATATGATACATTATTTATTAATATTATTTTTATGATCACTACTTACGTATACTAGTTACGTAATTACGGAAGAAATATTTCGAAGTTATAGGTACGGCGTTTTCTTATTTCTTGTAGAAACGTTATAAAAAGTTATATGTAATTTGTAGGGTTCCGTACTCAAAGAATAAAACGGAACAAACTTATTAAAAATATAAAAAATTCGGTTGCAGTTATAATAGTATTAAAAAAAACAGAATAAAATTACTATTTTATACTACAAAAGTGATGCTCGTTTTCACACATAATATAGTACGGAACCGAATATAATTTATTTGATTGATTTTAAATTTATGTAACGTTTTAAATTATATTAATAAAAAAAAAATACATTTATATATCAATTATCACCACGAACGTCGTGATGTTTAATTTAATAAGACCATAAAGCCTCTTGAATTATCGTGTTCTCCAACCTTTTAATATTTATATTATTCCTCTTTAAAAAAAAATCTTGTACTCATCATATTGGAGGACGATTATCGCAAATATTTATAAAGTACAAAACACTTAACACTGTCGGCTACTTTTAAAGATAATCGGGTAATAACAGTTACGAAGAATTGGTTACCATAAAGAGCATATCAGTTGAGATGTTGACACCGTGCTCAAGGCGAGGCTTCGGCTCGGAGGAAGGGCCCTCATTACAGATATTTACATAAAATAATGGAACAGTATCGGTTGTTTTTGTTAAAACAATTATCGGAAGACATCCAGATACCAGACATGTATGAAGGTGCCTTAATGATATCATTTGATGCATTCCGAACAGGTACGATATGCAAGGGTAGCGAATACTGAGAGCGATTTTTTAATTTTACTTCACAGTTTTATTTCAGAACATATCTTCTAAGTTTATTATATAAAATATCAATATATAGTTATTTATGTATTAGTAAATTTAATGGTTTTTCATAGTAACAAGAAAGTGATATTCGAAATTCCTGTCAACTCTAAACTCTTTGAAGAAAATACTTGAAACAATTTAACGATACTCTTCAACAATATTCTTAAATGTAATCACATGACAAAAAGCTCAAATCTGTTTCTGAAAGATGCGGGCGACCCGCGGTGTTCATACTTCTGTCAATTTTATATACATACATACAAATAAAACATGTTTTTTATATGTTTAAATTAAAAATAAAGCGACAAATCACATAACATAACAAAAATATATACTGGAATATTTTTATGATTTAATTTTCATAATTGGAAGATATGAAGAGGAAATAATTTATACTTTTTATGATACTAACAAACAAAGACGTATAAGGAATTTCAATCACCATATTAGTGTCTTTATAAAAAAATATTGAAATAAAATACCGATATATTATATGAATGCGTTCAGTTAATCCAATGATATGCTCAAAGCGTTTACACTTCAAGCGACAAATCTGTTGGTACGCAGCATAATATGAATCTGATTACATTACATTCAAATCCAAATAAGTCTCAAGTATGGCCATAGCTCGGTTACGACTAATTAAAACGACATACTTGGTCATGTTACATTTATGCAATCATTTAATGCCTTTCTCATTCAAAGAGTAAAACCATCTCCCACAAGTACCGCATAGCGAATTACTGCGATCATTTCATAATTTTGGCATCACACAATGGGAGGTGGTGATGCACGTAAAAACAATCAATATTAAAGTGAATGAACTTCGATAAGTCGTAAGAACAATACAGTATTGATATCGAGATAAGAAAGCGGTTTATCATATGACAGATAACAATGACGGTTTGACGTGATGTTCAGCTGAGGAAAAAATACGAACAAAGACGAGTGAAAGTGTCAGTTGGGAGAGGACTCTGCGTACTATGATGCTGTCAATTAAAACGATTATACGTCGTATTAAATATAGAGAAAATTTCGAGCGATATTACAGCAAAATCATCGAAGCGAGGTGCTATTGTGATACTAATATTATAAAGATGAAAAAGAAACGATAGATATGATCGAGGGCTATAATAACCGTTTATATAAATTTTACACAATGTTCAATCAAGTTTTTGCCGTTCCTCATCTATTCAACATCGCTGCGGACGGTGTGAGGCACGTGCTCTAGTCATGGATCATTCGCTACTAATTGTTTCACCGAGTTGACGTAATCACACTATGCCTACACGCCGATGATTATACATAATTTTTTAATCATCAATTAAAATAGATTCTATAAAAGTATAGTCTCGTTCATTCAGGTTTTGAATAAATTATGCAGCGTCGTAATTAATGTTATGCATCATATAATAAGACTAAAAAACTATCTTCAAGGTTTTAGAAATCGTAATTATCAGTTAGACGCCAATATCAGTACGGCATGAAATGTTTAACGGCTAGCGGAGTCAGTAGTGAGATTTTATCTATCAAATATATCTGTTTTAAATAAACAGAACACAGGTATAACAGAGGCATGTCTCGCGAACGGCCGCTAACGAGCTGCTTAGCATTCGACGTGACTATCTGCGCCCGTTTTATAAAAGGGGTAATGTTTGACTCTCCGTAACAGGTGATATCTGGAACTAATGAAGTTCCTTTTTATAAAACCGATTGATGATATCGGAAGTGACTTAGCTATTATGACGATCCAAATAAAAAAATTTCGAGTCGTTTCCGTCGCCTATCAATTGATTATTATTTAATATATATAAGAATTTGATAACGAAAATCGAATATCATTTTGTGTATTCACATTGAAAACTTTCCATATGTCGTGAGGATGAGATGTAAATAAAGAGTCTAAGAGCAGGCACTTCACATCAAATAGAAATAATTAAATGAAAGCCACGTTAACTCGACAGATAAGAACTGTGTTAGTTATGAAAGCTATTCATTTTAGAAGAAACTTCTGTATGTAAATTTTGATTTTTACAATCCAATATATCCGTGTTCAAGTACATTTCATAGTGAAACCAAATTTTACTAAAATTAATCAAGATTTATAAACTCCAATATATATGTAAATAAAATAATAAACACATTTCAAACTATTAATTACTACTACTTATACTATATATTAGAGGGTTGATGTCAGGGAGGCGGCCGGTCTTGAAAACAATTAGCCAAAAACTATTCACAACATGTAAGGCAGACCCTGGCTAAAGCTGGGAAATTGCCAGGCAGAAGAAGATACACTATATAGATTACTTTTACATTAATGATTAAATTAACACTTACACTGTTTTCTTAATTCTTTTCCTATTACTTTGTATTAAAAAAAATTACGTTGATAAAACGACACCGCAGACTTGGTGCTTTTATTATAATTAATAATAATTAATTAAATGTATTGAAAATCTAAATAACATTTTAAACACTTGACGTCATTGATAACAAGTTATTAAAGATATAAATATTAAAATCGATTTGGAATTTATTATAAGTGGCTTTAAAACATGTTCATTTAAATTTGCGTGAGTAAAAAAATTGAGTTGCTTGTCCAAAATTGATGTAAATTAAAGAAATGCAAGTAAATTGAGAGAGGATAGTTTTGTTTATATAAGTAGATTTAATTATATCTATAGAAATTAGATTTATGTATCAATATGTTTGTTTTGTAAGTATTTATGTATGTTTTATTTAAATTTAGTTAACTTCCCAATCCTCGAAAATGTAAGCCGAGACGGTAGATTGCATGGAAAAGGGAATGACCTAAATAAGCCTATGGTGTATGTAAAAAGTGGGATAATGCTGTGGTTTTAATTTCCTTCGTAAAAGGATATCTACCCGGGCTTCAGTGAAGCTGCATTATGCTGTGTAATTCTGAGAATTAGAAATAATTCCATTATTTTTATGGTTATTTTTCTACCTTCATTTCAGATGATTTTCACAAACTTTTGTCAACGTAGCTAAAAATATTGGTATCGTAGCCATTTTCGATTGAAAAAAAATATTTTCAAGTAAAATAAAAGTCTACTATTATTTATGAGACAAAACTGAAAGATGTTACCTAAAATAAAGCATACATTTTATGAGAAAGAGCCAAGGAATAGATATGTTAACGTAACCTTTTTTTATCACAAAAATAATAATATCCAAACGTATGTCTGTGCCAATTATATATTGCTAACTATACAAAATGGATCCAAATTACACGGGTGTTGGAGAAAATTAGTGTGGGCGGTTTGAGCGAAATAACGTCTATCTTAAATAAAACATGCGATCACTCTACAGTTGTGAAACAAACGAGGCCTCTACATAATAATCTTACTTAATTATATTATCTCTTTAATGGAGTCTTTGAATATCTGTTAAATTCATTTATAATAAACTATAAGTGTATATACTTTCTAATGTACAATCACCGACCAGATAAGGTATACAAACCAGGCAGCAAAACTGTAAGTAAATTGCTGTTCTAATATTCGTATATCAAAGGTATAATTCTCATAAATCGACTATGGACTCGCTATCACAGGAGCCGATAACCAGCAAGTTTGTTTCAAATGATACTAAAACAATCCACAACAAAGACATTACGCAGAAGCGACAATAAAATGAGCTGTAAACTCAAAGCTGCTTTAGGGTTGGCCATGATTCGATGGTGTTTTATCGATAAATGATGCTTACTCTATTGACGACAACTGCCCCCATTTGTCCCGCGTTAATATGTTAATGCAGACGTCCAGTCACGAAGCCACGTCGAGTTCAGATACCTATTAATGCACAACTTGTTTTGGTTGAATTGCTGAGTTTATCTACATGTTCTGACAAGTATGTTAAACATTATCAGGTGGCAAAGGTCACAGTTTGGTTTAAATGTTACAAAGTACTAATAACTTTATCGTTTCAAAGCCTATGTGAAGCCGGTAGCATTGTAGATTATTTTCCTTCAAATTCATCAATTGTGCATGTTTGGTTAGTGATTGTACTTAGTGCTTTTTTACACTGAATATCTAGTACTAAATATCGATGTCTTTTGTAATACTCGTAGTAACCTCTTGTCTTCGAGGAATTTGTTGTCATGTTTCAATGATAGGTAATAAACAATATGTCGGTAAATTAATTCAAATAACATAATTATGGTTGAAATAACAAGAGAATACAACCATATAATTTTGCTTGCCATAACATTATACAACACATCAACACTTCACAGGAAATACAATTCAATATACACTTTAATGAAATTAAATTTAAATGTATGCAATTATTTGAGCGTAGAACAGTAGCACGTAAACTTTTCGATAGATATAATCAACGTGGTCCTCCGTATAAGGGCGTCGATAATAAACAGTTGCAGCCGTACAATGCAACACCGATATCGTTTTCACTTTTATCGATAAAATCTGATCGATAAAGACATGGTGATTCACTAAGATATAGGATACCTATAATCGAGTACAATGAGCCATTTTACAGCAAACATAATGGCTTAATCAAAGTAGAAAGTGGTCCGTTCTTGTGTCAGTAATACTTTTATGCAACGAATTAGGGGCGGTCACCTTTGTTGTGTAAGAGACAATCAGAAATCGACCGCAACCAACTCTGATTCATTACTAGGACGATGAGTAATATTTAGGCATCGCATCCTGATTACAAGTAGGTATAAGAAACGGTGAAATAGAAAATACGTAAGAAGTTGTAAAATAATTATATTTTATTATCATTTGACAGATAACACTTCGCCGAAGCTGTGAGCATCGTAAAAACTAATAAGTTTAAAGTAGGTTTGATGCTATAAACGCGAAATAAATTCATATATAAATGAAAACAAGTGGAAGGTGGAAACAAGTATCTAATAACAGAAGTACAGTTTGCAAATGTAACCTGTAAACACATTTGAGGCCTACGTAGGCACTTTCTATGCTGGTGCGTAGGCGTGAACTGCGCCGTAATTAATGCAATTGCACGTAAATACATAGGAATAAATAAAAGATATCATAAACATGTACGTATTCAAAGTCAAAATGAAAGACCTCATTCAATAACATCCTATTCAGTAATATAAGCAGTGCTGTATATTCATTTAAATGAAACTAATATTTTTCGGATATACTACGCGACTTTATTTTTTATAAAAACTATATACTCCCGACGTTTCGGCTACTTTTCAGCAATACGTCGGAAGTATATAGTTTTTATCGAAAATAAAGTCGCGTAGTATTTTCGAAAAATAAGAGTTTCATTTAAATGAATAAAACTCGCGGAAATTTTAGATCTCATTAGTAAAGTATATTTATTTCAATACTCCTTAAAAACATTGATATCATATAAATCGACATAATAAACCTAATATAATAAGAAATAAAATTTATAAGTAACGATATTTAACGATAAGGAAATTAAGCTTTCCCACAATTAAAACACCTTCTTATGTATGGTAAGTTCATGAAATAGTTGCATATGCATATATATGGCATTTTCCTGTTCTATAAAAAATAAAATGCGTTTTTACTTTTCGCTTCTTTCGATTGTAGTTTTATTAACGATTGTTTGGATTTTAATTCTATTAAAATGTTTTATTTTACTCGCTAAAAACCAGACACGAAATGATTACTAGTTAATCTAGTTACAACTGAGATCTAAGATTTTCGCGACTGCACAATTAAAATATAACTAACTATGTTTATCGGATATACTGCGCACATTTTTTGTTTTATTTTATTTTTACATTTTACATTTTCATCTTGTCTGGACGTGATCACGGTGATGTGAAGTAATCAAAACATTCTAAAATTTTTAATTAAAATGAAAATATAGTAGACATAGTATGCGAAAAACAAAGTCCATTTTAACTCAATAAGTTTCCATAATTAGAGAAGTAAAGTCTAAGTTCAGAGTGTGTTAGCAGGAATAAGAGTTACATAAAGATAGGTCACGGTATGTTTAACCAAGGATTAATTAGTACAACGCAATTGTTAACATGTACCAGAGAAAGCATTGCTACGGAGCTGACCCGGCGGGGCGCCCGTGGGACGATGTGGGCGGTGTGGGTGATGCACTAATCTAACATGACTTAGACCATTGCTTTGTTTCATAGCATTGTAATATTGAAGAAAGTATATTTCAGTTCAAAAAAATTGTGGTTTTATTGTCGTTTTATTTTTGGTACAGTAAAGTTTCTTGTGTAAGTTATGAAGTCAGTGTTATCAGTAGATAGCCATCATTGGTAACACCTCATGATTGAATAATGTACCAGTTCACACTGGTGAGGTCACATCAGATCGCCTGTGAACTGTCTGACACTGATAAGAAATCTGTTATATTAACTCATTGATATTGTTCATTATAATATAAGAAACTGTACAATATGATGTCACAATAAAATAAATTCTAGTATCCTCAAAGAGGGTTGATGTTAGGCAGACGGCCGGAAAACTATTTACAACAAGTAAGGCAGACCCTGGCTAAAGCTGGGAAATTGCCAGGTAGAAGAATAAACACGTCATTCTAATGTTCAGTCTCAAGAGCTACAGCATTACCCAATTGAATATAATTATCATGTTCATTCACGAACAACACATAATAATAATAAGATCACTAGCCATTAATTACGGAATGAACGAGTGTATCTAATAATAAAGCCAAATCGTGATTCATTTGTGGAATAGTGACGTAAAGTGTTACGTTATCGATGGTCGATAGTCAAGGCTTGTTGTATAATCGTAGCCCGCAGGTATCGATTCCTATCTGCAGACGCATTTTGTTGGCTACACCCACGAGCTATACAGATATGAGGATGCAGACGGAATTATAATTACGTCTTATTTCTTCCATTGAGAATTTGACAATGAGTTTTGAAACAACAAGTACACTCGTGGTTTTTCTATGTATTTATTTGATGTCATATATTTAAACGTATGTGTTGTGGTTATGAAAATTTTACCCGTAGTAAGTTTGAAGTTATTAGCATAGATTTATAATTGTACATTGACAAGTTTAACGAGAGAAACTGAGCAGAGAACAAAGACAAATTCAAAACAAGACACTTAAAGATGACAAATTTATTCTACACATGATTAATAAAATCACACTGTTTGTTGAAACTGTTCTTCGCGAGTTGTCGCAATTATATTTTGCGAGAAAAACTTTCATTTCAAGAAATATGTTATGTTTCAAAAGATATAACATTATATTTTGATTTTTTTATCTTTTTATTAAAATTTATGGTTGTTGATTATTTTCGTATTGCATTTAATTTATATTTATATTTTATGAAATGATAAGAACATTTATATAAGTTTCATAAATAGTCAATGTGTGAATCGCGTGAGTGTAAGGTAATTACAGCAGATTGCCGTTTCCCAGGGAGGGTGTTGTTTCCACCCGAGGGTCACGGGCAGTGAAGCCCTTGTAGGACGAAGGTTACGGTCAAGAACACATTATACACAAAGGAGAAATGTTATACAAACCTTACTGATATATATAACTTAATAATAAATTCATAAAATAGATCTTTAGACTATTTATATTTCAATAGATTATAGATATCTATTTAATACGTGAATATTTAAAATATATTTTCTTTAGTGGTAAGTTATAATGTTACATATACCACATTAACAATATGTTTACTTATATTAAAAGCCTTTTCATTAGCCACGCGACCATCAAAGGTCGTATAAGTCAAGGTCGAATAGAAAGCTAGCGAAGGCTAGATATGGGGCACGGAGACTTCCTTTTTCATAACCATGCAATAAATTGTTATTCATAAGCATTTCATTTATATTATTGATATAAAAGTAATACAGCGGCCAGATTTTATTAGCTTTTAATTACTTAGCAAGTTTCACAATGACTACAATTTTATGATAATTAATATAATAAAATTTTATTCAATCCTGTTTCGTATGTACAGGAAACATTACGGGGCTATAAATTAACATTAAATAATAGAAAGCGATGAATATATATTTATTTATGTACATACAATATACAAATAAAATAAATTATTTAAATGCCAATCAAAATGATATGTTACATGTATGTCCGTATTTTATACAATTTAACTACATATATATATCTAAATATTTTATCGAAACAAAAATTTTACTTAATACTCGTCTTAAGGATAAAAATTATTAAAAACTGTAAAGTAGTTGTATTGCGGACATTTATCTGAGTAAGTTTTTTTTTGCATAAATAAATATCGATCCATGAATAGTATGAAAGTGGTACAAACTTTTTTTGCTTCCATTGAATTCGTGTCGTACAATGAAAATGTGAAATGAAAGAATTTTATACGCATCCTGATACGACATCATTAAGCTATTTCCACATCAATAAAATGAAACAAAAATATGGATGGTCTTAAACAATAGGAACAATTAAGAATTATACGAATTACGGTTGAAGTTGTTTTTTAAATATGCAGTTATGTATTAATGAACAAATAAAAACATAAAGAGTATGGTATTTATAAAAGGTAGGTTCGGCTTTAGGTTGAGAGGAAATTACGGATCGCAAGAAACAATGGGCGATGCAAATAGCGACCGGTCGTTGCATTTTATTTATTAAGAGACCGCAAAAAAGAAGCTACTTGATCAATTGAACGGACCATAAAGGGTAGCCCACCGAAGACATTTATGGCAAAATCGACGTTGTCATGGTAATACTGAATTGAAAAACGAGACCTCTGGTACGTTCAACGGGATTTATAAGGAATTTTGTAAATAATTTTAAACGGTATCCAAATATTACGAATATTTTATTCCGTTTTCTTCAGCAGAGAAATGATGAAATCATATACAGGTTTACATCATTTTATTGTAACTGCTTCAAGCAAAATCGTCCAAGCAATATATTATAGTGTACAAGTTATATAATAAAAACGTTCTCTTAATGACTTTTAATTGTTCGTCTCGTACATGTGAGTTGAATTTCTATCGTCATAAAATATACGAGGGCCACGTTGCAGCTGTGAAAACGATTTGTACCAATAAATACAACCGAACGGTTAGCAATAATTCATACTATTAGTCGAATTTCGTGTTCAGAACACCAGAGAAAGTAGACCGCTCGCTACTGGTCTTCAGTCACAATGAGCCGGCGTATGACAAAGACGACAAGCGGGACAGAATTATTGAGACCACAGTGAAAGCCGCAGCTATAAAATAAATTATTACGATTTGAAAGATTTAAGCTTCCGATTGATATATCTTCACGTTCATTTAAGGAACAAACTCTAGATTCAAGTATATATTCTCAAAAACGATCTTAGTTGGGAGAGGTTTACGAAAAAACTCATATCTCTAAAACCATAACATTTTATTATTGTTTATATAAAAAGAAATATCATAAACAAAAATCGTCCCACGTCCAATATGTTATTGAACATTTTACGTATTGACCAACGTCTATAATTTTCTCCGGCTGAAGTGAAAAACAACCCGAGGCTATGTAGGCTATAATAAAATAATAGCAATTGCTGTATGTTTACAGTGAAACTATTATGATAGTACAAATAATGTGACATTAAAACAATAACACTGAAAGGTAATTTAGTGTTGATATATTCTAACGTACGTTCAAGTTTGCCAGACTTTACATTAATTCAGACAGCATCACACTATCGCTAACAAGCGGGGATTTTAAACAAGAGAGCCATAAATCTGTCAGGGAGGTGCCTAAACAAGCTAATGTAGACGAGTGAAGAAACTAATGGGAAATGTTCTTATGAATAACGCAATGAAATTCTGTGGGAGAATACTTCCTGATCCACCCACGGCGTGGAACAGACTTACATTACTAGAGCCAAAATAATGACGATATACGCAATCAACTAACTTACATATGACACAATATCTATTATCTATTAGTATAGATGAACTCAATAATGTTCACCAAATAGCTTTATATTTTTTATAAGTTTATCACTCTAAACTATTCTATGAAAACAACAGGCTGAGGCTAAATATTTGAACTTAATAAAATCGGTAAATATAATATCAGAACTAAATTAATACGACTCAGAGACAAATATGATGATTGATTTCATTGTGAATAGATAAAATCATACCTAATTATAATTTTATCATACGCTTGTAAAGTTTTAAATATGAATAAACAAAAGGTAAACAGTTCGTATCTTTAGTATTAATCATTGAATATTTTTTTGCAGTTACCTTATCTTTAGCAGGAAGTAATCACAGAAACAATAACGCCTACGTTCGCTTCGTAAATTCGATGCAATATTGTTTGGTAACAACATTGTTACTGCGTAATGACTTGTAACGGAAATATATACATAAAAATACTATTTGCTAATTCTCCTTAATTTTTATTATAAACGATTTGTTTTATTTAATTTAAATGTTAGTAAGGAAGTGAAAATATCAATTTTGACGCTACTAAAACGTTAAACGATGTCTGTTTCTTTAAGTTATCATAAGAAGTAAAGACTTTCATAAATTTAACCCAGTATACATTCACTTGGAAGAAGATTATCATCGAGCACATTTCGAAAGGGAGCTGGCATAGGGTCAGTTTCCTCAAATACGAATTAAGGTTGCGGTTTACGTTGAATTGTCGGAGGAAAGTTAATTCGCCGGCATAGCCATTTAATCACGAAGTAATATATGTACAGTATTAAAATCATAAAGATAGAAAACTACATGGGTTCTTTTAAGTTGAAAATGTTAATATAATTAAGTGAGAATAAAAATATTATCCTAGTAATATCAAAATGAGTTAATAATAGCATCTATCTTTATAGATTAAGACTACTATTTCTCATAAAATTTTAATAATACTAAATAAGCTTTCTGTTAGTAGCACACACGGATCTGAAGCCCAAATAATTTTGAATACAAAAAAAATAATATAATATTTATATTTCCCTAAGTCTATCAGATCCAATCAGGATGATGAAAGTACTTATTTGCAATCATTTGCATGAGGAAGTCTGATAAAGCAATAGAACGCTTCAGAGGGTGGCCGCGATATTTAAGCTAACGTAATATACAGCTCAGATTAGGAATAACAACAGACTTCCTAGATACAACTCGTGGAACAAGATAACAGGGAAATACAGACAGATGTAAACACAGCATGATTATATATATACTGTTTGTGTATGGAACATTAATTTCGTAAGCTGATTTAAGAGCAACACGTGATAAAGTTAATGCCTATACTACTTATGTTCGATATTTATTTGGTGCAATAAATCCATTCGTCGCCACACAATCGGTAGCGGAGTCAGTGGTGACGTCGTACTATATTTTATTATAACATTTTATCAACAAACAACTGCTCGCGATATGCTGCTCAAGCGGTCTCAAATGTAATGTCAGTATTTGAAGTGATAAGGTAAAATTATAAGCCTCTGTGATGTCCTGATAAAGAAGTACATATATTGAGAAAATGGTTTATTCAAAACTAAACCAAAAATAAATAAATTTATAACCAGTTCTAGCTTTTGGTTTGTTTGTGATATGTATTATCAAAGAATGCTATAATCCATACATATTACGTATGACAGATCGATCTATTGATGTGATCGTAATCACGATCGTCTCTAAAATCAATACAGAGGGGGGAATCGTGCTTAAAGTGGGCGTTTAACCTTTGGCTGAGGGCGTGAGCGGGCGCACAGACGCGTCGAGCGATCCATCACAGACAATATCTCTGGCAAATTAACCTAGCACAGACGCCGCTGCCGTTAACCGGCTATTTTAAACGACCCCTCATCTCTCACATTGGACATGATTCTGAGGATCCATTACTTAGGATGGTCTGCCAATGAAATTACCTGATTTGTCGTTTACAAATCGCTCGCAAACCGAGTCACGGTTTCCTATCGCCATTGATTTCGTTAAAAATTATCTACGTATATATAATTATACATTAATTTACATATTAAAAGTATAGAAAGTTTTGCACGCTTACTAACATTTTAAGAAATAAAAGTCTTCCCTTTTATTTCATTACTGGTTGTAAAGTTACGTTACCAGTGAGTAACAAAGAGAGTTTCATCCCGAATTAAGAACTCAAAAATCGAAAAATTACAAAGAAAAGTTTTTGTTATTTCATTCAGAGGGTGTTTATAACGTCAACTGTATCAGTACATACTAAAGTCAACAATTACGCAATCGCCCCCAACGTATTTAGATACGTGAATGGATACGAAAAACGAGAGCAATTAAACCGTTTTGTTCCAGATTTTAAATGTAAACTCGAGATATAAGGTTAAGTGTACAAATAATTAGCGTCAATACGTATTATGTAAGGCCAGTGATTTATAACCAATTAAATCTAAAGTAACGTAAGCCTGTGGCAATATTGTTGTGCATTGTCATTTATTTTTGTCACTGTGGCAAAAATTTTATATTAAATTAATATATACGAATAAAATTATCGCTTTTTAACTGTTGTATATGTTTTTATTTAATACATTAAATACATGAGGTAATCAAGTCGTTTAAATTCACGCCTATAATTGTGAGTGACGTACAATTTACAATAATTATTGGAAATTGCATTAATGGTTACAACTCTAATGCATAAATTACACGCAACTTAGATGAACTCCGGTCATGTATAGTTATGGTTTGAATATCAATAATAATTATTATATGTATTCTGGGGAAATTTAGTTTTAATCTTGTATATAAGTACCTTTTTTCAAAATAAAACAAAAATTTGGAGCAAACGTAACGGTAAATAAAAATCATTTTGTAAACATAATTTAAATAATATAACATGGCATATTATTAGGGTCATTTCAGTAAGCCATTAAGACCCCAATAATACCAGAAATGTCTAGGGGAAAGGCTTACAATACATAAGCGTTCAATACATAGAATACATTTCTATTTCTACCAATCATTTAAAGGTTAAGCTGTGACATTTGAAATATCCTTCCAAGTTTTGAATGTATAACAGGTACAAATAATTTCACTAACAGTATCCATCGGCTGGATCTGTTCATTCTAAAGTTCAAGTCTCAGCAGGTACGGCTAACATTACGTAAAGTCGCCGTGAACTTTCTCGAACACTACAATAAATCAGTGACAAATGGCGGACAGCGTCTGAGCGTTATGAACTGAAGAACATTCGTCACTATAATTAGAACGCTGTCACAATTCCTGGAAGGATTTGACACAATGCCAAGATATTCACAGAGCTAGTATATACGGAATAAGTTAACAATTATTATAAAATAACACATACCAGACGATCGTTCCTTCATTAGATAGCACGCGAGCCACGGGCAACGTTTAGCCTAATAGCTGTAATATCAGCAAAATCTTTCAGCTCACAAACGTCTGGTGATGAAGAAATCTATTAAACTGTTCAGCGGCCGGCGGCGGAGGAACTAATCTTGGACACTACCAATTACCCGCTTTCAAAGTGACAATTTATTATGGCAGGTTATAATTTGATACAATGATTTCACTGAGACAAACTAATCCACGGCCAGTCATGATGGGACACCTTCATCGCATACACTGATACGATCAGGACGTACATAAGACATTATAATTTAAAGTCGTTTTACATAACCACTATTGATGACAAAATATACAAAAATATATAAAAATAATAAAATATCATGATATTTTATTAAATATTTGCTACCACCTTGTAGAGTTATTATTATTAAATTTTAAACGATGTCAATTTGTAATTTAGAGTAAGGTTTAATTGAATGAGAAGGAAAAATGTTTTTACAAGAAAATTCCGTTTACCAGCTGGTCAACTGTGATGATGAATGTACTGACACCGGATAAGGAAAATATCGATTTATAAGAATTCACAACACGAGATCCGATCAATCTCATTCCAGTCACGAAGCATTTTATCTTCCTTTAAAAGCTAATACGTCCTCAAACAGACATGTGTGATATAAGTCACTTCGTCACGAAAGTTACAGCTGTAGAACTAGCCGAGTAAAATGACGATACATAATATTTAAGGTTTCCCATAAACGAGATAATACTTTACAGTATGTTATTACACGAGAAAATCGAATCGAAGAGCAATTGATTATATAGATTGTAATTAATAATTATAATTATCATTGGACCTTGTGATAGTCAATATAATTCATTAAGAGGAAGCGATCTCTCTCATGTCCACGACTTCCCGGACCCGAGGGTGTTAATTTACTTACAATTAGCAACAGAGTTACTAAAGAAGATTCCACTGGCATTTATTTTTACGATATCCATGCATCAGCCTTGTACTAAAGGGCAAGACAATTTCATGTGAAATTAAAACATTCTCTTTTTCACCAGCCTTTCATGTTTTTTATAATACCAATGACTATATTCGGCTATCTACAAATTACAGATCGATTTTATACAATGTTAGGAACAGTTTTTTAATTTTTTTTTGTTGAAATCACATTGTTGAAATGTGACTAGTTTATAATCGTCATAAGAAATATAAGTACACACTATAGTAACATGTGTCCTAGAGAATCTTGGCCCTAGAAAGTACCTATTCCAATGATTCATCACGACAGAAGAAGTTATTAACGTGCAGGCATAAATTACTCCCCATCGCCGCTTAAATGTGTCGAAAAGGAAAATCAAATGCATCATTAATTATGGTATGCGTTGAACGTTTTGTAAAATTTTATAAATGTGATTATAAATTAGCATAATCTGTTTTCTAGTAAGTAATAATTTCCTTCTTAGTTTGTAACCTGGTCACCCATTTCCCCTTATACCAAGTACAACGAAGTACCGACTTGAACGGAAAAGTGGTCGAATTATCTCCAAGCGTCCAATTTATGAATTGAATTAAGAAGGTATCCTCGTGTATTATGTTAATGAGACATCATTAAGTATGTAACTAAATTCTGTCGTAATGGATGTGCTTCCACAAAAATACACATCGACGGTTGTTTAATAATGGTCTATTTATTTGTATTGTAAGTTCTAAATAAAACTTTCTATAATCCCTAGTAATATTATAAATGCTAAAGTAACTCTGTCTGTCAGTTAGGCTTTCACGCCTAAACCACTGAACTGATTTTAATGAAATTTGGCACAGAAATGGAGTTGACCTTGAGTAAGAACATAGGATTATCAGAACATAGTTTTTATCGCAGACTTTTGAAAGGTTCTCTTAGAAACGCGATATAACCGAACTCCACACGGGCGAAGCTGCGGGCGGAAAGCTAATAAATTATATAACAAGCACCTATCTTTAACTTTCGTAGCACATTTCTTGAGACGCCTCGTTACTCGTATCGATTTACAATTCGCGATGCTCTTCGGATCATTGCGTGGGTGTTGTGTACCCGCCGTCACGGTAACATATAGCTACAAGCGTGGCATGTGTCACACGATTAGATCTAACTGAACTAATATTAAACGAATCTGAAATAATACTACACAAGCGAAAATAAATACTAAAATCTCAATGAATATATCTATAACTTTTTCTTCTTCTATTGGCAATTTCCCAGCTTTAACCAGGATCTGCCTTACATGTTGTGAATAGTTTTGGCTTATTGTTTTTACGACCAGCGACCTGCCTGACATCAACCCTCTTTGGGAATGCATTAATCAGTGATGTCTAAATACTCTTAGAAAGTAAGTACATATGATTCGGAAAAATCACATTGGTACTTTACCACTAGGCCACCACACTGACTTATACAGGGTGACTGGTGAATTACTATCAATATTTAAGGAGCATACTCGGTACATGATTCTCATTCGAATTATGTAAAAAAAATAGGTACTTAATTTTTGACAAAATTTCCGTATAAATAAATAAAGTGTTGACACGTTCCAAGTGTTCAAGTGTGGACGCGTGCGGCGGCGTGCTGATACAACACTACGTCACGACACGCGTATGTGTGAGTGTCAGTGTATACCTAATCTGTAGGGTGTTCACACGATGCGTAATTAATTACATAACTTTTGGTTAACTTTACTTAGAAGTTTATTAATATTTATGTTATATTAATTTTTATTTTGTCATATATGATCGTCAAATATCACGTCCTCAAATATCGATAGTAATTCACCAGTCACCCTGTATATGAATATACATTAAAAAAGTAACTTAAGAAGCAATAATTGATTTTTCTAAACTGTAGAATCATAAAGCAATTATAATATCTTAATTGGAAAACGTCTATAAAGGTGCTTGTACACAATTCACTTAATGACGTACGTAATCATAGGAGTTGATTTATTTAGCGACTCTTACGGAGATATTCACACGTTTCCATGCAAATTTCTAATTCGAAGGTTTTCAATTAGGATTTCACTTTTCCGTTTCTAATAAAGGCGGTTACCTTTTAAGGCTTTGAAGAATAATAGTAAAAGCCTTCTTAGGGTCAAATAATAATACCATATATTAGTATATTTTACACCACACCTATAAGAACGTTTGCAATTAATTTACCTTTGTTCCACAAGCTTATTACAAAGTAATGAAATAAAATGAAAGCGGCCTACATAATAAAAAAAAATGCATTATGTTCCGAGACAGTTAACGCGTGTTATGTTAATTTTCAATATGACAGTTAAATAGCATTTCCTGGCTTCAACTAACAAAGCTACTGAATTATGTTAATGCGCATACGAAATTTACATTACAATTTAATGCCATCGTGTTTAAAAATGACCCATATCATTGTTCATCTTATATGGCACGGCCTTAAGACAGCATTTACATAATCGTCCCAAATATAATGGACACAATGTCTCATCTACCAAAGTCTAACCATATTTTAGGACTTTAGAATTAAATGCTTCTTTTTACATATATTTTCATAGTAATTATTATTGTTTAATAACCAATTAAGCCACGCGTTCATTGTCATACATCACAAGTGGTTCAAATAAAACGAAGTCATCTTTGACATTTACGAGGAAACTAACCGCAAGTCGGTATCGTTTGATATAAACAACGAACTAGTGACCACGACGACGTGTTAACAAACCAATGACACTTAAGATAATTATGTGACTTTATTTTGTACACGAAAATATTTTACTAGAAATCTGATAAGTCAAAGCAATTTTTTTGATTGTTACTCCATTATCATAACAGCCTCCTAGAAGTTAAAATTAGTAAAGTAACGCTAAAAATATAATACAATAGACTATTATAAAGAATACAGTATTATAGAGTGCACTTAACTAGCAAGGCACTAAATACTTGAAAGAGTAAAAAGCTCTTGAAAACCGATATTCCACAGTCAACTTTTTACGTGGTGCTCCAATGCAGCCAATAATACTCAATATTATTACTTCATATCAGGTTTCCGAGACGGGACCACTATTTTGTTTATAACGCTTCAGACTCGTACGGACGTTAAAAGTAAAAAAAAAAACATTATTCAGATCAAAAATAAACAATAACCTAAAGAGAAGCGTTAAAAAGATAAACGAACTATATAATAATATATATTATAGCATATAAAAACTAATTAGCCGAAAATTCTCCAACATATCAGTGTTAAGAATATGAGAAGAAATTTTTAAATTTTTATCTGAGTACTTAAAAAACGTACGCAATAAAATATTTCATACAGAGTGTACGTTACAAAGAACATGGACGTCGTAAAATCACGCAGTAACAGATAATTTATAACAAATAAAAGAGAAAGTACAAACAAATCCAACAACTATTTATTTACCAATACAAATATTTATTGTTATTTTATAAATGCATCGATCGCCCACACGTAGGAGAGGTGGCGGGCGGCGGGCGGTCGACTTGTTCATACAAAACATTAAGTACCATTGAATTTATATTACGACAATTTAAAACACTGGCGGACTAATATATCCGTTGATGGATCGTGGTTACGAGACATTCTTTTCTTCATACTTCCATAGTAATGCAGAATCTTGAAATAAAACTAGCAGTTTACAGGCGCTTTACGAAATAATTTCATATAATAATCTTTGATTATAACGTATAGTTTTTGAATTAATTATCGTCACTAGACAACACTACTGCAGGAACTACCGTTACAGTCACCGTCTCATACCATTTACAATCTAGCAAACAATTGCAGAGTAATAAAAGCTAGATAGACGATCTCTTTCAATAAACAGGCTATTGGCGGTCGGTACTGAACTGTTAGCGAAGCAATCGAACGGTCTATCAAACGCAGAAGTGAGATCATTAGGGACCTTTACGAATGTAGGACGAGTTGTAAATTTAATATTACGATAACATAACGGAACCCGAGCGAATCATTCACTAATGAACCGTAAGATTGAACATGAATTAGCTGGACGTTTATAACAGCTTTAATGAAATTTAGACTAAGATTTTCATGCTTTATTTACTTCTGTCATAGCGATTTAGCCGCGGAGCTCTGAGCTTCGACAGCCATATCATTTTTATATAATATTGAAATTATATTTTTGATTGTATTTCTTTTTCAATAACCCAATAAATAAATAGAATGTTTTAAATGAATAAATAAGCTTTCAATCAAAAGTATTTCTAACGATCGATCATTAGAAGCGCGGAGTATTTGGCTCCATCTAAGCCGTCCGATCTGTGATAGTTATCTGGCTACCAACGCGACATTTGACCGACTTGCAATGGATCGCATTAGGAGAAAACCCGCTGATCTGCCCTTTAGTCGTTTGGATATCTGACAGCTTAATCCGAAAGGTCGCGACCCTGGCCCGCCGTATAAATTGTAATATATTTTGCTTTAGAACGTTTACATCTGCATCCTGGGACGTCTTAAGTAACTTAATAAAGATATGTTTTATATGTATGTATGGCCCGTGTCGTCTGGCGCATATTAAGTTCTAAGTTTATGTGAAAGTATGTTAGAGCAGTGCAAAGTTTTAGGCCAAGGACGTGCCCGTGCCCGCCCCGTCGGCTCTCATCGTTAGTGCCTTTGGGGAACTTAAACTGGGTCAACAGACAACCGGCAACCGGCAACCGACAACTTTATTACTTTAATGAAGATATGCATATCCAAGGATTTAATCTCCTACACGTTGCTGGATTTATTACGTTTATAAAACGGAGAAAGCTTTTTCACATTATTAACGTAATGAGAACAACGGTCTGTAACATCTTTGCAGTTTTTAAATTTAAAATATTAGTATTAACCCTGAAGCAGGGAACGGATTTGATAGACAAATGAATATAGAATTGTTTAATCATTTAAAATAGACATGGAACAAGTAATTATATCACCCGGAACGCGTAGCTAGCGGTTCCATTTAAAACAAGCTTGTAATATGAAACTAATAAACTAACATGTATGTTCCGTGGCGCCTCAACATATTCACAATACCATTGTTGCCTGACTCCGATCGCTATCTCTCTCATATTGATGCATGAATAACGTCGTATCATCGTTCTGATAAATCATTAGCATATTTGATCTCTGCCAAGGAAAGTGTCGCCCACGCGTCCCCTCTAACACGTTACAGCGGTGGGCACGACTCGGATTGTTTTTAATTCATCAACACTTTCGCTTTGATAAATTATTCAATGTTATAAAGAAAAAACATGTTAACTGAGAAACTGCTAGAATTAATTGAATTCGATCCAAATAAAACGCTAAATAAATTACGTCTCGACGAATGTATATACATATTTCAAACGATCATAAATTCAGAAAACTTTCGAAACTGTCTACGTATTAAGAGGCGTTTTTTTTAAAAACATAACAAATTCTATCGATTTATTATTGAGTCCGTAACAAATTGGAGTCGCTACCACGTTACGTGATCCACTTTGTTCCCGAGAACGGTCGGAGCGGTGAACAATGTGGTTGGTTTATAAAAACTGTGGATTGTGACCACTGAACGATAGCCCGCTCTCGAACTGGTCACGCCCGTTTCACCGTTAATCCTTCAACATCCTCGCAATAACAGTTCTAAGTTTTTGTTAGTCCATTGACTAATGTTACTCTTGACACTTATGACTTGAAATGTTATTAATAATGTCTCACCTGAACATCTCTCCTCGGCTGCGGTATCCTCGTAACGGGAGGTGGAACTGACTTGATCGGCGCCGGCATTCTCACTGGGGCTGGCATGTAGGGCCTTGGGCCAGGCGGGGGCGGAGGCCGAGGTCCTTGAACGACTGTCACCGAGGGAACCAGATGCACCGGTCTTCGATCCCGGCCTTCGGACTGCCGCCTCTCCCTGCCCTGGTCCCTAGAGAGTCCCCGGGCCTGCTCCCTGGCCTGTTCCACCATGGCGAGGTGCTCCGAGGGTCGTATCAGACGAGGGTGAGTTCGCCCTCTCCGACCAGACTCCGACTCATCCGTCATCGGGGCGCGCCAATCTGAATAAAGAGACTTTATTGATCTTCTACATTATAAACAATAAAATATGTCTACTAATTTTGATAAAGTTTGTCATACAACATTTGTAAAGTTATAAAAATGAAATAATTCATTTTAGAAATATTATGCTGATTGAGATAAAAAACAAATCACATGACACCAATGATGAATTTCCTTCTATTCGACTCTAAAGAACATCATTTAGCAAATAATATGACTGCAATAGTATATTTTGAAAACATATTTAACGCCTTTTTAATCTTTAAGATCACCAATAATCGCTAAAATATCTAAGTAAGTACGCGAATCAACAATGTATTCATTTAACGAACCCTCGAATCAATTTCAGATTATCTGCGGTTTATTGATAATGGCAGTATGTCACGGAAATGCTATTTACTTTGTTTAGTCATATATTATTCAATTTAATACATTGACTCATTTAAAACAATATAATGTTAAAATATCTTTTAATTACGCATCATTAGTACAATATATCTATCTAAATATACACAATATATGAATGTGTGTTCGTATAGTGTGGTCAGTCAGTTATAAATTACAGCTTGTCAATATTATAATTAGCGCCATCTATGTTTACAAAGAGGAACTCGGTAGTCAGGTAAGGTACATTGCTGGTTTACATAAAACCCGCACCGGCGCAGCGTCGCGGCGTCTACGTTTGTAATATATTCGTATGCTCCTTTTACAGCAAGCTTTATATTCCCAATCCCCAGTCATTGACTGGCGGTTATGAAACTCATTGTTCGACTCCAGGTGAACCATCTGTTTATATTAAATATTAATGCAAATTGCATTCACGAACAACAGCAATTAAATCTTTTATGACGGTTAAGTTGTTATTACCAGATGTCGTTTTATATTCTTGTATAAAAACTTTCACTATAAAAAAAGTCTTAACTAACGCATTACGACTTATACCTTTATATGAAAAATATTTATTTTTAAGAGCTAAATATAAAATATATTTGTATTCGATATAATCAACATTAGAAAGTATAATTAAGCCGTTGGTTGTTTAACTGGAATGAATATATCTTTTAACCAACTAACACATTTGTACTTATTCTCAGTAATTTACTAAGTATTTGCACCATACTTAATACATCTTAGAAAGTCGGTATAATCAAAGTAAATAACAGTGAATGGTTCGGCACAATAGATAGAGGCATGTACGAACAAAATTACATAAAATGAAAGATATAAATACTATTCTTAATTAATTTTAATAGTCAGAGTACAGGGCAGAAATAAAATTTAAAAATACATAGATTTCATAAATTTCAACGAGAATTATATTTTCTATTTACCTTAAGCTTAATTAAATATTTTTCCATACATAGGTTTATCGATATAACAAACGACATCACTATAGTTTTAAAAATATTTAAGATTTTTATAAAAATACAATGCAATATATTTCATTAAATGAAACACCATACAAGTTAAATATATTTAACAGCATGACATTTTATTATATGAGCAAATGAAAAAAAACAACTCATCTTTACCGTTCAGATTGTTATCGTAACGTACAGTTATATAAATAATGAAGTGACAACAATAACATTGGTAAAACATTCATCAACTATCACCACACTTTGTACGAAAGATAATTATTATTAATTGATAATATAATAAATCTTGTATATACATATAAATACGGATATAATTTCGTCAGACATCACCGAATTCCCAGGTATCAAAGAACAAATCTTATAACCGGTCAGAATGTATCCGGTTTTTGGTTTAGACTTCTACGACCGGGTCGGATAGACGTGCAATCAATTAAGTGTTACTCTACAACGTCCGGGACATTTTAGGTATATAAAAATAAATTAATTTAGACGCCAATATATCTGTTCATTAATAAGGATAGTTTAAATAAATGTGTTTATTATTATTTATAATGGATAGACAAAATAAAGTTTTATATTTTAATAGATCAACTTACTACAAGTTAATTATCTCTTTAATAACATTTCAGAAATAATATAAATATATGGTGTGTATACAACGTATTAAAATAGTGAAATTAGAGCAATAGTCTATCAGATAAAACTTGGTTTAATCATTTCGTCTTATATTAATAGTAAATGCGTATTTTTGTATAATTTACATACATAGCAGTAAGCACCTAATTCGCTTAACACCCAACCAATAATATGTAAAAGAATTCGTAAAGAAAAGAATTAAAATGTCATATACATTGTAAACCAAACACAAGACACAAACGTAAGAGTAGCATACTACATATTATGTATAAGATATTGGATTAAATTATAATTTTATAAAAATAAAGATGTTTATGTGACATTGCGTAATCAGAGATACATATTAAACGTATAGTGCGGACCTCTAGATCAGTTCAATAAACACTTCAAACAAAGGGCCTGTTTATCGTATCTTTTGCACCGAGTCGTGTTTACCGACTGTAAATGCGTGTAACCAGCAATTTACTTGTCGATAACAGCGTATAATTCACACAGCACAACGATAATTGTCGACAACAGCAAATACTCAAAACGAATGCATTGTTCTACGTCACTGTGGTGATACTGTTATGCTTTTTCCCTCCAAAACGAACGCATGCGCTGAGAATTATGTAATACGAGTGTAATATATTATGTGTCTTATTTCGTTGTGATAAGGCATATTTTGGTTGAAGAGGTTATGGTCGCGTGGCTTGCCCCACGCCACTCGCTCCTTTGTGATGATAGCCTTCAGAAGCAATTTTCCTACAGATTGTATATCCACACGCGAGGTATGTGCAATTGTAATTGTCGGCGGAGATTTTCTAATTTCCTCTCCTTGGAAAGGGATTCAAGTTTATTTCACTACTGGAATATTGTAACTCTGAATTATCTAGGATAATCCAACTTTTTTAAGGAAAAAATATAGTCATTTAAATTAAAAACTTTACCAATTAAAAATTGTTATCAGTTTGAGTATTATAAATGTAGATTCGTTTTATATCCTCTCGGTAAAGATGAAAGCGATCCCAGATAGTAAAACAGAAAATTTTAATGAGATTAAAAACGAGCGTGTCAGGGGTTGGAGTATAGTATTCTTAGTACAATAATAAACGAACCCTTTTGTCTTCGTTTCTTAGTAATCGATTTGTTTAATGGGAAACGAATGTTCAATTTGTTAAAGGTATGTTTAAGTCACGATTTTTATGTTATTACTGTGGGTATATGACGCATAAGTCATATATTCTTAGTGTGTGAGCTCTCAAATATATTAGTTTTCAAGACTCATTTAATATTATTCACATATACGCGACCCACGTTTATCCAGGGGTGGTCCAACTCTGGCGGGATCCCGTGGTTAATTACCCCTGACTTGAATACTTATAAGTTAAATCTTTTGGCTACCGTACCAACATTAGAATAATGCCGTTTTGTGTAAATTCAACTAATATTTTTCTGATTATATTGTACGTATATTATTATTGTAAAAATTACATGCTCCCGATTTCTCATCAATCGGAACTTTGGGAGTATATAAAATAAATTACCCGCGAAAGCGTAAGATCTCCTTTCGCGTTATGTATTTGTGTCAACACAGTCAGATGTAATAGTTTAAATATATATTAAATTAATGATGAAATTTCAAAGGAAGTAATCGCTTGTCTTATTCATGAATTGTAACATAATAATCCAAAACGCCCAAACCGCCCTCATAGTTTTGAAACGTCTGTTATAAACAAGACTGATTTCATGCAGAACCAAGCACTATCAATATAATACAATAAACGTATTGAGCAAAATTTATTATAATTGCAACATTATTATAAATGGCTGTTGAAGATTCGTCTTTGAAGCCGTATGAAGTCACGTATAAGAAAATTCTATATTTAATTGGGTACAAGGAACTTTCGAGTACGCTAGCATCGGTACGCCGTACTTAATTGTACCATCATGATATTGAATTAATACAAAAGCTTAACCATTACTCTTGAGTAGCGGACCAGATAATGGCTTGGTGTTATTGGAAAGGTGTATTGGCTTAGTAATTGAAAACCAAGAACTACGTAATTGCTGTGATATCTCCTTAGACGTGGATAATAATTATTATTGATAATTCACATTAAATTCTGAACACGGAAATCTGAAACCTATATATAAAAGAAAGATTATTTAACTTTTAAATATGTATTACATCACATGGGAATGAGTATTTTGAATAGTGTTTGTCATAATAAAGCAATTTGTATATATTTTTATTTAAGTGTCAATGTAAACGCTAGACGTGTCGGCAGATCAAAGAACCGTAGATACAACAGCTATCTCAAGTTTATTGTATTTATTTAATATGTATATGTTCATATCTACATATTAGTTCCTTACATTCAACTTAGTAATTTTAATACTTACGTTCCAATTTGATAACTCTATCTACATCAAATAAACAATAATTAGGTCTCATTTATTTAAAATTTATTCGTGTTTAGATCATATATGTTTTTTGTAGGTTCAACAATCAACAATCACACTTCATCGTGTGACACAGTTGTTATGAAGGCCGCATTACCAACTGGTTGTATGCGGTGTTAACGGTAGCGTTAACGATGTCTTTGTTGCATGATCTAGATGACCCCGGCGATTACAAAACCTAAACACGAATCGGATCCAGAGTTTGATAACGTGGGAAGTGCTAATACAGCTGCCGTGGATATAAACTAACAGATTTAAGTAGGCTTTAAACAGTTAATGGGATTACAGCTGCCTACACTTTGTAATACACGAACAACGGGTAAAGGAAGAGATTCATTATAGAACACTCAAAATATTATAACACCCGCTATAGGTTTAATTAATGTATATTTTTATACAAATCACTTTCTTCAAAAAGCCTTCTCATTCAATAGTTATAAATTTTAAATGCCAATAAACCTTAATAACAGCTTTTAATTGATTAAAATTAATGGTGAGGCTGGAGACATAAATCTCTGTATAAGATAAATAGCGCATAGATTCCTCCGGTCACGAGAGAACATCTCGGTGATGGTGTGAATAACGTGCAGATTGTATCGGTTACCGATGGCTCCCGAGATAGCACCGGCACGAGTATGAACCGGAAATATATCCTTGGTATAATAAACTTTCACCGGGTTAGAAAAATTCAAACACATTCAAAGATAAGCGCTATCAATCGCCATCGAGCTGGCTATGCGTCGGTTCAGTAAAAGCTACATAGATTCGGCTTATGATTACTGTGCAAGACATCGAACGGCTTTCTCTCTAGTGCGAACAAATGAGCCGGGATGAAACAGACGTGATTTATTTATTCAAATCCAATGCACTATAATGCCGGTCACGTCTCCCTTGATTTGTATTTAAGACACGAACAGAGGTGTTGCCGATTTGAGATCGGCTTGCTGCGAGAGCTTTTATGCAATTATGTTTATGATTATAAAGTGCATTTATATGTTGTATTGAGTGTAAGTTCATTACTATTTAATGCTATTTTAATTTCAACAAGAACAAAATTAAGGACAGTTTGCTTAAGTTTTATAAGCTAGCTTCTATGTCGATGGCATGTGTGACAAAATTTATGATTCTGCATCCTTAAGTCATCCCAGATTCATTATTATCCGCATTGTCATATCAGCTCACAAATTATTTTAGGAGCTGGCTCAAATCCTAAGTATTTGATGATCATCCGAACTTGAGACTTGAATCACGAGCCGTTAATAACAATGTCCGTTAAACACAAATCATAAAATATTAAGTACGTTTTAAAACTATGAGCGTAAATTTAAACGCTTCAATTGTACTTCAATAAGTTTATATATCATATACATTTTGATTGAATAACGGATACAAGTTGAAAGGATCTCCTAATAACTGCTAGTTTTTATACTGATTTTAATGTTATGTGGATTAAAAATGAATGGTATATGTTTACAATATACCTATATGAATAACTGTGATATACTTAGCAATACTTTGTTACTCGTCATTGTATTCAGATGAGTCATTGTCATTTGCGCTGGTCGTTGTGAAAATTACTCCAATTTGAACCTCTGGCTTCAATTTACATTTTGAATAAAAGAATTATCATCTAAATTTCTCTATATTGACATATTTTCAGAATAGTTTAAATACATGCATGTATGTACATAAAGATGTATGCAGCTTTCAAAAACACGGGGTTGCCCTTTGTCGAACAGATTATCCCAAACACAAATACGCTATTAAGTGATTAGTACTTTCAAAGGGAAAGCTTTAACGTGAGCATCGAAAGGGTTGTATTGAAATTAATTCAAACTACCCTCCTGACTGCAATAACCGTTACATGATTAAAAGTTATTATAAAATCCCAAGAATAAAACTGTATAGTAAAGTATTAAATATGCCAATATTTCTAAATCTAAGGCTTACCAGAACTACCGTATTATCAATAGTAGTTAAATAACTAAACGATAAAACCAATAGTATTGCGAAACGGGATCTCATAAACAGTTTTATTGATACACAACCTCAAATATCATAGAGAATTTACAGTCTTATTTAATAGCATCATTGTTACGTATAGGGAAACGAAGCCACTTTTATTCCGTCCGTCGATCGTAAAGAACTGTTTGGTTATAAAATCATTAATCTCTATAAATATTAATAGCCATCAACTATATCATACGTGGTAGTGATTATGATACATCGATTAAGGTCGTAAACGTTGCTTTAATTTTTATTATTCAGCAACAGTCTGCAGTACATTAAAATATAAAGATTTATTTGATGGTTCCAAATAAAACGGGTACATTCATCGTGAATTTGAAGGGACAATAGTGAAGGAACCAGGGCGGCATCAATGGATGTGTACTGAACGGGTACACCGATCATCTGTAATGAAGCTGTTTTGAGACGTCGTCATTAGCTAGCTGATTGGCTCCGATCCTTTGCGGTACCTTATTGAGGAACTAATGGTGTATTGTGGAGTCGGCGAGTTAGTGAAAATTTTCTTACATATCAGTACTATCTCACGTCTAGATAAACTTAATGAATATAAGTTAAGTTCTTGTTTTTCTAAATACAATCAATCTCACAATTAGCGCTGTTAGTCTGTTGAAAGCTATCTAACGTTATTAGTGGAATTTAATAGTTAGTCGCCGGTTAAATCGTGATAGGCCAATTCTTGGAACACGTTCGGACCATGTTTCTCCATATCAGGGAGTCCAGGTTCAAATCCTCAACGGATTTGATTCACACGATTCTTTAAATTTCTTTTCTTGAATTTAAATCGGTTATATCGCAAGTATCTCTAAAAGGATTTCCAATTCATTAGTTTAACCGTAATAACCTTATAAGCGCCCACCTCAAATACAAAAATAATCAATTATAAGACATCCGGTTCAGAACGTGTTTGAGTTTCGTTCATCTCGTAATGGGGTTTATAAAATAAAGTAAAATTTTATAAACTATTTCCTTTTAATAAATTAGAGATTTAATCGAAACAGTTAAAATAACTGTACGTTTGTTTATATTGTATGATTGAATTTCTGATCTATTCCGCGTCAAGTTATTTTAGACTTAGATTTTTCTTTGACTTGGCTAGTTTAAGAAGAACACAAGTAACTTTCATGTGATGATTCAACTTAAATGAAGAAGTAATAAAAGCTAGTGTGACTAACATGTAGAAACCAATATATTTTTATTAAGTAAAATTTTTGCTACATTGCACGTTGTTCATTATTTTTCTTATATTTACATTTCCCTTCATCATTATAATTGGATTAAGCGTTAAGTTATTAAGGGTTCCATTCAATAAAATTTTATAATACTATTACATTTTTCACTCTTATCACAAAAATGCAGGCGTCGAATTTCCAGGAGTATTAGTTTGGGGAGTCTTATTCTACAAGCTTTTTGACGGGATAATTTGAATATAAATACTCTAATTGAATTAAACTTTCCATTAAAACCAATTAAGACGCAAGATTACATCAAATTAAAAAGTACGACCAAAGTTTTATATACCCTATGTTACTTTATATTTATTAGTATCTAAGTAAGAAACGACTTCACATATATGAGTAATCAATTAAAAGTATGACTGTACGTCTTCTCGCCTGTCACATTATGTGTACAACAAACAAGAGACGTAATATCGTTATAAATATTGGATACGGTAGATCATTCAATGCTGGTTCAGGTAATGCGATCTATTATATAAACTCGTATTAACAATATACATAGGGTTCATATGTTATGTTAGAAAAAAACATTAATTAATTCTATATACCTTAATAACAGTAGTTAACAGAACGCCTTTAGAGTGAGTCATTTGGAATTCAGTGCATTAAATGCACTTGCACACAATACGAGCATTGCATAATAGAATTAGTGGAACTGACATTGGATATAATATATGATTAAAATTATACAAAATGATTAAAATTATACAAAAGAAAATTCTTCACGAAATAATGTGACTGAATAACATCAATTAAAGGCAAATATTAACTGACAAGAATGAAAAAATATATTAATCATAAAAAGATTACCGAATTCTAAATGTATAAAGGTACTTCTAGTTACGTAATATCAAAAACAAAACACCCTCAAAGAAAGTTGCTGTATTTTAATAAAGACAGGGGTGTCAACCCCAATTAGACAACCCTCGTACACAACACGATGGAACCCTTGGTCTACTGATAAAAAACGATGAAGGGGACTCCTTAGATAAGTTAATTCATTCATTATTATATATAAAAATTTTTACATATAATTAAAATATTAAAATATATGTCAATAAATAAATATATGTACATACTTAGGTACCTATATTAAAAGTACTAATACTTTTTGTTTTCTGAAGCGCAATTCGAATTTGATTTGAAAATAATTATGAATATTTTTTTTATAGAAAAATATATAAAAGTATCTACATTTCTAATAAAATCTTCTTCGTAAAGAAGGTATGTTTTTTTGCTATAATCAACGATAGAGGCTGATCATTAGTCAGACGATAAAAAAACACCCATTCGTTCCTTAGATCTTATTTTTTGATGAAATTATTAATAATATATTGATTTTAGATGCAACGAAATTTTGCTTGATTTCCATATTTTACTACTTTTAGTACTTTTTTGTTGTTATTTGATAATGCTTAGTAATTATAATAAAGCTATTTTTAAAATAAAAGAAAAAGTAACTCAGTCCACATTATTGGTCATCGATTCGTAATCATTAAAATATATTTTTTAAAGTTTTCTTTATATTTTATTAGATATTTCATAAGCGGGCGACATTTCACTCCGTTATCGTAAGTACAGAGTCGCAAACATTGATAGTAGATAATAGATATCACCTGAATAAATATTAAAAACTATTTGACCGCATGTATTGCCATCGAACGTTTTAATAAGAGTATACAAAAAATATAATATAACCCATTTAAAGCGCTCCCTGCATTCAAAACAATACGCAGAAAACTCTCGAAAATGATTACTCATATTTTTGGTGCGACAAAGTATGTGAGGTCAAAATCAAAATGTGTCGACGGATGGATATGAATCAAGATACATTCCAAAACCTGAGATGATATCGCGAACTTTATGATATTTATTCTTTAAACAAAAATACACGAAATTATTCTAAATATTAAGTGCGTTAAGGTTAAATCGAAACTCACCTTCGCCTTAAGAATATAACGAGCCAATACTTTTTACGTCACAAAGCAACGCCGCAGTCATACGCACACAGATGAAATAAAAAATATATTTATTATTTGACTCACACAAGGACGCTGATATAGTGTTTACTTGAAGTAGGTACCTACCTTGTTTGCACAGAGCCTTTGTGATCTTAAAAACAATCTTTAAATTCATTTTTGCTTCGTAGGAGGCGAGATAGGATATCTGATAAAAAAAATCGACAACGGAGACCTTAAAAAAAAACACAATTCTAGGAACTCAAAAACGAGTTGACGTACATTTGCATAATGCAGCGACGATTCTTCAAAACCCAAGCTTACATACAGTCGGTAGTGTTCATACACGGTATGTACAAAATCGCAGCCACTTCATTAATTTCAAAACCAGTTATAAAAACCTCATATACAGTACCGCACAATGCGTTTAAATTGTATCAGCTGACTGTTCTGAATTCATGATATTAATGGAGAGGTTAAGGAAGGGCAATCAAAATCCAATACGGAATCTATGTAACGATCTCAGTACGGCCGCCTACTGTCGTTTAACAAGACGAGGCGATTTATCATCCCATCTATAATCGATTTCATATCAGATTAAATCACGAATACCTCTAGATAGCTTTTTACTGTTGCATGCGACCGAATCGAACGTTTTGTGCAACCCGACTTATATAAATCAAGATCTTTGATATACATTTTAAATTAAAATAAGAACAGAAATAATAGTTATATGATATTTGAACGTATATCAAATTCATAATCAATCATAATTTATCTCGACATTGGCAAAGCCTTAGTAATAGTAGTAAATACTTCGTATTAAAATAATCATAAATAATTATATGCAATTCATTCTTGTTCTTGCGTTGAATATTAACTGATTTTTCCTCAAAAAAAAAACTAAAGCTAAATGAAAAACACCAAAAGGTGTCCAAAACATTAATAGTAATTAACACTTAATGCTGGCGTTATAAAAAGGTTGTAAGCGTGCATACAATTTATACATTGATCAATAAAAATAAAAATTTATCGATTCAACTGAATCATAACTTCAAATGATGCATCCGATATAAATTGATTGAAGGACAAAAGGTCAGACAATAACCACCAAGGAAATATATATATATATATATATATATACATATATAGGAAATATTCTATATAATTTTCGTCTTATTTTTTTACACCAATGACATTTCAATGGGATTATCATCTTAAAAACATCATATCATCAAAGACAAAACATGGAACAAAAACAATGGATTATAAAAAATGTATATAACATTATGTACAAGCACGTATCATCATCCGAAGACAGTATGAACTCATAAATCAATTTAATGATAATTATCATGATCCGTATATTACGAGTTACGACGATCTCGGTCTCAAACTCGCGATGATTTCATACATACAAAAACTACACATCAATTACAAACACGTGTGAAATATGAACATGTTTTAAGTTTACGGTACTTACATCCCAATTAATAGGGCATTTTACGTAATAAACAATATTTTTCAATATATTTGCTCCTATGACTGTACTATTCAGAAATGATTGACTCATTTTAGTGAGCGATATAAACGTCCATTCATTAGTTCTAATTAGGCCGATGTACCTAATGTATGCAGCAATAAAGAATAGAACAATGATTTGGCAATGTTCGATCCTACGAGGCGACTGATTGATACGTTACACAAAATCTATGTAGATGACACTAGCATCTGTCGGGTTTAGGACTTTTGCAAGATACTACGATGTCAAACTGTACTGAAATAAGCCCAAAATATTTTCTAAATATGTAATGATAATTGTTAAATAAAAACGAACTCTGTGCATATTATAATAAAAACTGGTTTAACACTCCTTTCAAGCTTAGTATTTTTCGGTTATTAACCTGGAGCGAGCCGGGGCAGTATAAAAATCCCAGCCAGTGCCACAACCGTGATTAGAATCTAGACGTGAGCGGGTCACCCACCACTAATGCTACATGGATTTATTTTTTCAACATCAACTTCCATTTAATAGCGTGCTCGGTAATGTAACAATAGTATTAAACTGTTGCACCCGAGCGTAATCTGGTGTCGTTGAACCCAAACAAAAAACTATTATTTGCGAAACAACTTCAAATGGGGAGTGTTGGAATTTAATTTTGTTTGAATAAATACTGATAATGTTGGGAGCGTGTTGTAAATTTTGGGTATAATATTGATAATGAAAAATATTTATTTATTGATCAATATTTCTCGCAGTTGGTCAACGCGACGATTTCAAAAAAGCTTGTGAGAAATATTAAATATTGTTAATTATATGTATTCTATCCTTTAAATCAATGTTTATCTCGGCAACATATCTTGAACGGAAAGACTGAAGTGATTAATTAGTATATTACGAAGATGGATGCACACTTATTTTAAAAATATGTATATCAAAAGAATCTCTTCAAGCAAAATTTTAATGATTTTTATTAAATAAAAAGTATCTCATAGGTTAAAATCCAGCTTCCCTATTTTCAGTAGTTATTACAATGTATTGTTCAATCTTCTTAATTCATAAATCTACTTTATTTATTGAAATCATATATTTCATAAAACTCTTTTCTTTGAACCCAGTCGTAATGCAAACAAAATAAATGTATTCGTAAGCTTCTTGATATCTTTACGTTATAATCGAGGTTGTTTAACTTTTACAGAAACAATTTATTCAAAGTCTTCATAATACTATGTACTTTATCGATGACCGTTGAAATAATATTGACGGAAAACACGAACAAACATCTGATTGAAATACTGAAAGATTCGTGAATTCAAAACGTTTTGAATAATATTTGATAAGAGAATTTATATTGGAAATTGTTGGTACAATTAAAAACAAAAATGTAAATAATGAGCTTCACAGTTTTCTATACGTAATGGTTTCTTCGCATGCTAATAATGACTCGTGAAACGAACGAATATTGGACTATTATAAAAATTATAATTATTATTAAAGTTACTAGTTACATAGATCGAAGAAAATGTTTTAGCTTATGTAAATACATACATTGTACTCTTTTCTGTTTTTACTTATTTTTAAAGAATAATTTACTACTTGAAATTCATTTAATAACCTTCCTAGTTCCACCGTTACTATTTGACTTTTTTATTTTATACTTTTTATTTTATAAGTGACAGTAAGACAAATAAAATGTATGTATATTATTCCGTAAAGCCGTTTTTAACTTGAGAAACATTTAAACTCACAGACATCTAAACAAAAAATATATATTCGCAAACTGATATTCTAGCTTTTAATAATTAGTATTATTTTAATATTTTTGACAACGAACCAGACCAAAATAATTTCGGTTTATTTATATTATTAGTTATATTTAGTGATCATTTGTAGCAATGATATAATCTAGTCTACTCGTCAGTCATTACATATACAAATAATGTCCACCCAAAAAGAAATAAAATTTCTATTATCATTGCATACAGTATTAAATAAATTTCTTATATTTGACAAACGTGAACTTGTAATCTATTACAAGAAAACTTCGAAATTCTTATTCATAATATACTGTTTGCGAAGTCAACAACACATGCACGCTACCGTAAGGTAAGTAACCGTTACACAAATATGTTGATAAAACGCTAATTTTATCACCTGTGACGCCTCACACTACACTGTTTACATTTTTATTCCACTACACATATTATGTAGACGTATATTACTCGCAGGAGCGTACAGGAAATAAGCATTCCGTTGTTATTTCTCAGCTAGATCTAATAATAGGTATATCAAAAGGAATTCTTGATTTAATTACACCAATTTTCCTCGTAAAGTCCGTTGTAACATAAAACATATTTTTAGAGTACCAAGAAACAAGTTACCGGCCAGCTTAATATATGGTCCTTAAGTGTAATGGAACAAAACTACTAATAAAGCTGAGGAATATGTTTCTTGTCACGTTTCTGTTTTTTTATAGATATATTCTCATTATTTTAGACTTCGATTTTTATAAAGACTATAATCTTTATAAAACTATTGGAGCGGAATATTTTAAATAAATCAGACAACTATTAATACCTATATTTTATTTCAGTATAAAAAAACGTGGGTTAAAATTAGTAGATCTTTATCTGTAAGATTTTTTATTAATGTGTTCTTGTAAAGACACGAAAAGGTCAAAGATTCCGCTTAGAATATCAACCGATGCATTTAATATGTAAAAATTTATCCCTATCAATATTATTATGATTGTCACACTACAAAACAATGTGGAACAACAGAAGAGATCGTAAGTGCGTAATTGTAACTCATTAAATGACTTTGAAAAATGTTCTTTGTACCTATGACCTCGCTACTATTACTAGGCGTGCTTATTTAAAATATATATTTAAAATAAATACATAACAAAGGAACAACAAACCAATCACATAAACGTATTATCACCTCTTAAAAGGATGACTGTCACAAATATTCGAAGTCACGACTCCCATTACGCTAACGTAAATATATTCCACATAATAAAAAACTAATAGACGTATATTCGACCTAATTTTATTGAAAGTAAACACCCAGTTTTCGTGTAGTGTAAACACGCTCTTATAATTATCACGTGTGTGCTAGCTTCTATGTCAAAGTCATCGTACTTATGAGGCTGTAAAACGTAGGTCAGGAATGTAATTCAGCTTTGATATATGATTCTTTGTTAAGCTCTCTTTACACTATGTATGGGATGGACTTGTTTTAATACGAATGCCAAGAGTTAGATGAAGGTTGATATAAAGAATTTCACAGAGAATCTGCGGCTGCGTCAAGGTCGACCGAGACTGTGATCTGTGTGCCGTTGAGAGACTGTCGAACTATAAATGTTTGGCACCACTTCACATTTAATTACACTTGAACTATTTTTAATACAATTGATATACCAAGACTACAATACCGTTACAATAAACTTTATTTTTCATCAACAATTGTGAGCGCTCAGCTTTAGTTTGTAAAGCCAATATATTATGGGTTCATTTATTTACACACGTAATGTTTCGTAACTTAATAAAATATCATAACTAGATGTTTCACATTAATCACCATAATGCAATTACTAACAATCACCTCGGAGATATCCTCAATAATAAATGCTACTTATTTCAATGAATTGATAATGAGAAATAAAACGAGTTATATCAAAATGACACCTTATTGGAACGAAATAAGAACTAAATTCTATGGACTATTAAATTTGTGTTGCATGCAATGGTTAGTACTGTGTAATTTAAATACAAATGGATAATTAACTCCAAATCATAAAATATATAAACCTAGTTTCTTATATGGGTGAAATTCAAGAATACTGTGAATTATATACTTAATACTATTTACGAAACAATATACATTAAACTTTGTATATAAAAGAATAATAGATTTGCGCAATTCTATCCGTTGTTCACACATACAGAGACAAATAAGGGACAGGTAGTACCAGGTGTATAATATTAAGATAAAGACATTTTGGCAACTGTTAAGATACCGTAATGACGAGTGATGACCGCCCATTGACCTATTTAGATTTAGCTTACAGCCGATAATATATTTTAAAATTAACTCTTAAACTAACTAATGTAAGCAAGAAAAAGAGTATATGTAGTATTAATTACATAATTAAAAGTTATGTACAATTATAATTAATAACTGCATATATTAATTGCCTCCAATTAATAACCCCTGATAACCTTATAAAGTTCCGTTAAAGGCAACAAAGTTAACATTTTAAATTCATATTAAACAGTGAGGAGGACAAAATAAGACAAATAATCCTTACCAATAACGGTACCATTCGTTTTGTTACATGGTATTTTAACAAACAAAATACATATTTACCTGAAACAAAAATAATATATAATTATTAACACTGCAACAATTTTATACGTAATTTTATGATGAAACATCTATCATCTATACTAATTATGTAATCCTAAAGATATGTAAATACATTTGAAGCAAAACCAAATTCCCATTTCATGTATTACTCTTTAAAAGACAAACAGCTTCAGCCGAAACTGACTATGGACTATGGAGTTACACCATAATGAGCTGGAAGTAGAATAACAACAGTTATTTGGCAACAACAAACAATTCTGGGGCATTCCGTCACGCGCAGTCCCGCGGCGACCAGAGCTTGATGGTCAGATGATGAAAGCATAGCCCTTTATATCGACCATGTACGAAGGAATTGAGATTACCTACTTACTGACCATTTTCGGATGTTAAAATTTATTCTACCAGATATGTATTTCGTAATGAACGAGGACACATCCCACATCATTAAAAGACTCAGCTTAAGACAAAACTTCTATAATTCGTATTAGAAATAGAAATGTTTGTTTCCTTTTTACATAAATAATGTAGTACGGAATTGTACATTTTCCTGTCAAAATTGAGAATACGGCTCAATAGTCGCATCTTAAACGAATTCAGATGACGCATATATATTATATATATGTATATAATCGTAAATGGTAAATAGTGTAAAACAAAGCAACCGTCAGTGAGGTCGAACCGGAACCACAGCGATACGCCCGCGGTGATCGTTAAATATTAAACAAAATAACAGCTACAAAATAATCCTATAGAAAAAAATATTTAAACTCTAATAACACTTTACCGTACTCGACGTTATAACCATTACGAAAGACATTGTCAATTAACAGTAATGACATTGACGTACGAAAATTAAACAATATCTTGACGAATATTAGGTAGGTGTGTTAATACATGTTAGCTTTAGATGCTTTTTCTACATAAATATAGGTATTTAAGATAAGGAAAAATATTGTTCAAAATCATATGTGCTTTTTACTCTATAATTAAAGATAGCATTAATATGAAATTAACAAAATTGTATTTTTTATTATTCATAATAGGTATAATACTTTGAATGTACTATATAAAAGCGGATACCTAAAGTCGCAACAATAAACATTTCAACAATTACATTTAAATACATACATACATATACAGGGTGACTGGTGAATTACTATCGATACTTGAGGACGTGATATTTGACGATCATATGTGACAAAATAAAAATTAATATAACATAAATATTAATAAACTTCTAAGTAAAGTTAACCAAAAGTTGTGTAATTAATTACGCATCGTGTGAACACCCTACAGATTAGGTATACACACACACACACACGCGTGCGGCGGCGTGGTGTGGTATCAGCACGCCGCCGCATGCGTCCACACTTGGAACACTTGGAACGTGTCCACACTTTATTTATTTATACGGAAATTTGGTCAAAAATTAAGTACCTATTTTTTTACATAATTCGAATGAGAATCATGTACCGAGTATTCTCCTTAAATATTGATAGTAATTCACCAGTCACCCTGTATATATATCTTGACCAATGGAAAAAAGAATAACGGCAAATACTATGAAAATGCCACCTGTCAAAATGTCTTATGTCATATCTCTATAACGCCTTTGAAGATCTCATGTAATTATTACTTTCGAAATATCCAGTGGGTTTTATTTCATACGTGGGACGGGCAGAGTTAGCACACGGAGTATAGCTAACGCAGACCAGATAATATAGTCTGGTTGATCAAAAACTAGAGACTTCCTGGGCGGGCATCGAGAGAACAGAGTCTGCACTGGATTTATATACAGCATGTTCTATTGAGCCCTGACGCTAGACAAAAGCAAATATAATAGCTATGACCCTTTATTAAAATGTGTTAAATACAAAAGCACGTTGCCCATAGAATGTTGCCTGCACTATAGTGTAGGGACTTAATTAGAAAAACCCGTGAGAACACAACAGACCTTGACTTTCAAAATCCAACCAGTACCATGCAAGCTCACTGTATAAAGTGCGTATAACTTATAATGTTTATTATCTTAAATATATTTACTAGCGATTTTCTTTAACAATACCTTTAAGTTTTTATTACGCGGATATGACGGGTCAAGAGCAAACAGTTTTATGAATACTATAATATTTTTTGCTAAATGTTTCTCTCGTATAGAATTGTTGAATGTATCTTTAGTAATAACGCTAACAAAAAGTTTAAACAAGGTCATGGTCGTATAGTCAAATAATAATCTTTGTTTGTAGATCGTTTTGATAATGGTTCGGTCGTTTTTAAAAGGTCTTTCCGTACCCCATTGATATTAAGGTTCTTTTAGAGTTTAGAACGTTTTTATCATGTGCAACAAGTTTTAAATAAATCATGCATGAAATAATAAAATCGTGATACCACTATACCGATATAATTATAGTAAGTTTCTTTATAAATTTCTCGGATATTTGAATATAAAAAACGGTCAACAGCGAATGCTTACAAAACTTGACGAAACTGGAGCAGTGCTCAATGCAGCGGAAAAAAAAATCGCACGGGAATTGTGTAAGGTTTCGGTCGATTTGAACGGGAAAGTTACCCCGTGGGTTTCGATTAAGGTCGTTGACATCACAATTGGCAGTCATAATTTTAATTACGAATTTCGCAACAGCCGCGTTGTTTTTATATCGTCCCGTGACCCGCGTGTTCGTCAATAAAATGATAAATTCACAAAGGTTTCTTTGTACAAATAAATAAAAAATGTCTTTGGTAGTTTACAATTCATAAGAAACGAAGTAATAAAAACGCTGCCCACATCAAGAAGGGCTCCATTCACAATCAAATATAATTAACACTGAAGTTACAATCGAGGAATACTAATTAAGATACAGGAGTCAGTTCTTACGGCGGAGACATTTACATGAACACATTAATTCATTAATTGGCCACATTCGAATTCAAGACGATACAGAGTCCGTACTGACAAACAATAATTCACACCTTTTTAATTGGTAGCAGCACTTACTGCATTCATTACGATCAATGGAATTAATTATGGAAAGTTTATATAAATAAATTGTATGTAGATGAGGGAAGTGGGAAAAAAAAGTATTGTTTATAGACGTGAAATGACAAGAATCAACTCATCGACGGATATTTAACATTAAAATTGTCTTGTAAATAATTTTGGGTTAATTATTCCAAACTTTCACGAACCCACTTTATAATACGGAGGTCGACTTTCTGTTTCGTTTCCTCCGATAAATTCGATCGTGTGAGTTATTCGATAGTTTACATCGATATGTACAAACCCGTAAGGACATTTACTTTTTAATGTTACAATCGAATAAACTTGAAACTTTAGACCTCGTATCGATCATTCGATATTCTCGATAGTGAGTATCGATAACAATGGCCGATTTTTATTGCATTTAAGAGATTATCTTGCATGTGTCGTGTTGTAACTTACGTTTAACTCGAGGTCAAGATGAATACACTTAGCGTTTTAATTTTAGACAACACTTTGTGATGTTCCTGATGTGAACAATTGAATAAGGAATCAATAGCCGTGTCGAATTCTTAGGAAATTCTGTCACTTAAACTTTCCTGAGTTTCTATTTAAAATAGTAAACAAACAAAGCCTTTTATTACCTTAAAAAAATTTGTATTTCACCATGAATTTCTAAAATAACATGAATTAGAGTAGCACACTGTTTATTTTGCTAAATAAGCTAAGACTCGAAAAAGATAGCATTAAGTTGAAAGAGCTTTGATTTTCAGAAGTTCAATCAGTTGCGTTATATGAAATAAAGCTAATCTAAGAACGAAGTTTCGAATAAAAGTTGTTTCGAAGAAAATGGCCTAAACATATTCTTTTTGAAAGATAAAGTGCATAAACAGTAATACTTCTAGCTTTTTAAAGATATAAACTAACTGATAATAGCGTGATGTTCTTGAAACAGCAACTTTACAATTATTCTAACTTGGATACGTCAAAGAACGCCTGCGAAACTTAGTTTGATATTAACCAAATCAATGACTATGAACATAATTATTTTTAACACGTGCGAAGGCTATATAGTTTTATTCGAAAACATTATGAGCCAGTTAAAAACCAATCTAGACCCGCACCATAACAGATATAAAAATTAAGAAAATACCAAACTCATGAGCAACTCACGGTTTCCGATTGGTATAAAGATTAAATTTATTATTTCTCTTTAACCTTCGATACATTATTAATGAATATAAACAGTTAACAATCCCAACATTACCCAAATGTCACGGTCCGGTTACGTGTACATTGTGTTAAAACATAAAAATTTTATCTCGACAAATGTTAAAATCACGACTTTTATTTATGGGAAACACATATATATTTACATTTACAAATCTCGCGTTATTCGGAAATTTATAACAGACTTATATACATATTTTGTACTAATTTTTTTGTGTCAGTTCACTAGTATTTCATAGAGTAATCGCCTGTAAAAGAAAACAATGGCAGCGATTGAACTGGCAACATTCGTTGGAACAAATACTGTTGTCCCATTTTGACGTCAATTGGCAGGCATGTTGTGTTGTGTAAAGGGAATTTAAAATAGGGATTAGTACGGAAATATTAATATATTGAACATCAATAAGTGATAGGATTAAGATATACATAGATACAGTTTGAAATGATGCTATATAAAGAGATGGGTTCAAAATATATGTGATTATCAATATCAGAAATGAACACAAAAATTTTATTGTTCATTTTAAACTTTAATACATTATTGTAACATATATTTTTTTAAATATAGAAATCTTATAAGTATTCTTGTATAAAAAGAATTTATATGTGTGTAAACTTAGCCAATTAGATCATAATATTTCAATTTTGATTTAGTTTTTTTAGTTCTCGGTTAAATCTTGTATAAGAATTGGTACTGAAATTCCAAATTCCGGATTTGCGTAGGATTTAGAAAACTAAAATAGTGTGTTATAAGTCAGCTAACAAAATCGTTTTCCCACACCTGTACATTGTAAATTATTTTGTAAACATCACAAACAAAACTCAGAAGTAATAGAAAATAGAAGTGATCAAAAGATCTTGTTAATATCAAAGATTTGATACATCATTCAACTCGCCGCGTTTAATTTACAGTGGATAATAAAATATAAAATTCTTTAAAATAATTGTATTTGACCTGTTGCACCCGATGTAACAAAAGTCATTACATACGTCCATCAGAAGTTACCACATAGTAAAACATGCTCAAAAGCCCGTGTAGAAAAACCTTTAAAAGTGCTTGACCAATTTAAAGTTACGCAACATAAAGTGGAATTGAAGTAAGCTGTTGAAATTAAAATACGTAGGTTAGTTAAAGCCATTATCGTTCAGCCCACATCCAACACATATGTTGGTAACAGAAAAAAAATCAAAAACATATGTATATATAAATGAATTGATTGTAATTTATTTTTCTTGGAATACATTATTCTAAATAATCGTCATTGATACAATATGAGTATACACGAACATCTGCTTGTAAAAACAATTTTTATATTTCAAGAATTCTAAGAAAATAATAAAAAAAGAAAATGTAAACTTACCTGAATAGATTTTGTAAAGCGATTCCAACAATCCTTGCATCATTTTTGATGATTTTTCTCTAACATATGATCACGAAATAAACTAAATAAATCCCATCATTTAGCGTTTGATTATTAAGAACAGCATGACATCATTAAGCATCACATAATGATATGTGTCCCGTCATCAAGACTATCCGGGGAAACCTGTAATACGTCGAATATAAGGACATCACTGATCAATCCATTAAGAGGAAATTACTTCTTCCATAAAGATGAACGACCAAATCTATTGGTGGCAATGTTCAAAACGAAGTAACGGTATTAACAGCTGTTGCTGGTACTTCATCATCGATCAGTTTTGCGTAACTATCAGTTAGCAATTACATCGTACAGTTTTCCAAACCAATGATTGTAAGGAATGCAACATAACAGTTAGAATGGATGGCCGATGCAAAAAATATATTACATTACATGACATACCGACATTCCTGAATGATAAAATATTATGTTGGAACATTGACGTTCTAATTAGCTCTGAATTATACTTAGTGGAAATAGTGAAAAATAGAAAGAAATAAACATATTTCACTGGAACATTTCAATGTGACATACGGACGTGCCAAAAACGATGTTCAGGTAAATGGGAACACTAATGAGACAGAACATGGTGGTCCAGTAAAATTAAACTAAACTACATATAGCACGAGCTCGTATCAGCTAACACTTCATTTTAGAAGAAGAAGAATGGAATAATATAAAAATATGTGAATAACAATTAACACATATATAACAAGAACCAATTTAAATCGACTCAATGGATGAATGTACAGCGCGGAAGACGAGATCAGTGACATACTTGAACGTCTCAATTTATTTATGGACAACTGATCAACATTCAACAGTTTAAGTTACATTATTAACTGTTAATATAATTATCTTATGGTATATATCTCAAACAGCATGTCAGATGCTAGGTTACATTATGTCCAGACCACTATTCATCATTGCCAGAGAGAAAGCACCGGCCGTACTTCATTTATAACGAGAAAGGAGTTTCACGAATGTGACGAATCATTTCTCTCCCAAACGATCCAGATATATCTATATATTATTCAGTCTCTGAATGGCACACAACTGTAAAAAATATTCCGCAACAATCAACGCAAAAAAAAAAACTGAACAATAGAAGGGTTTAATTTGACGAATCTCTATGATGGCAAGAATTATTATAACTGGTTAAAAATCACTATCACATAGATATGAACGTATCATCACTAGATCACATCACATCACGCAATACTCATGATGGTGAACATATCGTTTGTTATATGTTAATCGTGTGAGTGGCTCCCGGCAGGGTACCATCTCGGTATGCGCGCCCGCGCCGTCCGCGGTCTATCGCACCGCCGCCGCCACTGGCGTGCCGGGATTATTTATAAATTCACTGAGACAGGGGGTCGTAGAATTCGCACAACTTATGGTATTCAAATGCCCGGGAATGAATCAGGTCGAACCGGAAACTGAAGTTTTCAGAACTTCTACATTTGTACTTCGCTGATCTTAGATTATTATTTATTATACCTACTAAATACTTTCCTATAAAAAATATAAATCGTAACTACCTCTACGGAATAGTACAAAGAACATGGCAACCAAATCTTCAAATTTTTATAACTTTTCTTCATTGGGAACATTTTTGGCTATTGACCCGTAGATTTAAAATTTATTCCACTAAAACTGACAGTTAATATATTTCACCTGGGCATTAAATCAACGTCTATCACCGTTACACCCACCTCAACAGGTGGGATACTCTTCGGATCAACTTCTGAATTTCTCGGATTTCGGTGACGTACGACCAACAATTCATCTTTATTAATATACATACTTAATACTCATACTTCTTCTTTCGAACCAACAGTCACCAGTTATGCAAATTAATTGCATACAATAACTTCAAATATCATGGACTCGGATTAACGAAAAAGGTAGGAAGAATGACAAATGCTAAGATTACAATGAGTCAGACATCAATGCAACAAAAGAGTCACTTGGCACTGTAACGATACCAATTCATAGTTTCATGACAATCGACGTCTAAATATAAAACAATAGGATGCTAATGTTATTTATTCTAAAAAAAAATCTTTCGCCTGCTCATATTTCCTAGTCTCTATCTGTATCTAGAAAATATATCATGAAGAATTAAAACTATAAGCTGTAATACTAATAATATTACTCCAATTTAATAAGATAAAAAACGACGATTAGTAGGAGACATTTTCAGGAAGATATTTAGTTGCAAAAATCTTGGCATCGGTTTCTGTCTACACAAAATTCCAGACGGAGGCATATCGACTATAATATCTAAGTTTCCTATAAGTTATATCATTCGTTCATTCACTCGATCACTACTATTCATTTCTCCATGAGTTCAGTAAGAGTCGTATTATCATTCACTTGAGTAAGACTGGACAACTGACGGCGTCTGACGTCACAGCTGTTTCATTGTAAGTTTTATTGGTCATAAAGCATTCTGAAATTCACATCATAAATCTACTATTTTAAGCATACCGTGTAGTTACATGAATAAAAAATTATAAAATATTGTTTTAAAAAATAATCCAAGGTCGTAAAAACTAAACCGTGCTGGATTATAGTACGGAATGAGTTATGGTGGCTTACAAATAATTCTTTTCATGTCATAATCGTCGGACTGTTTTTTTGTATCCTCGGTAGTTAAGATCGCTAACATGTTTTGTTTATCTGTTTTCTGGTTTACATACTAACGATAGGTCGTTAACATTTTTTTTGTTTATTCAAACTAAGGTTTACGAATACCTTGGCCTTTACATTAGATACCAGACATACAAAAAGTTTGAAATTCGTCTAAATATATTTTAAAACTTATAAGAATATCACGACAATATTTTATACATTATGTCAAAAAGTATATTAGTTAATATATAGACTTACGTTGTAAAATTTTCTAATTAAAGGATTATTTAAAGTAACTTGTACTCATGGAATTCTTAGAAACTAATACAATATGAAATGGACTGCCTTATAATTCTTGACTGCATTCAACTTTTCATGTTCAAACTGGTCCTAAGTTATCTATAGTTGTATGTACTATAAATTTTTGTTATTCTTCATGCAACTAAAAACTTATAAAAATGTACAACAAATAACTTTATACGTGCATAAGAAAAATAATACTAAATATTAAGAAAATTTTATTGAAAATTCCTATCGTAAATATGCCTAGTAGTTAAATAATCAATTCTTTTTGAATTCCCAACCAAGATTCTATACGCTATGAGTACATACAGCGTCGACAGAGATGAAATCTTAATGTCAATGTTTACTGAGCCTGTATGTATACAAACAGAGCATCATTCAATACCTGGTTCAGTTCGTGAAATAAACAGAATTCGTTTAAATAAATATAGAAATGAGATCAAATCAATACCAAATTAAGTTAAATATTCCCATACAAAACCAATAATTTTCAAGGAATATATGCAGGCTACAATTTAAAGTATGTATATACACTAATCAATATATCTTTTTTATAGGTGTCGTTCTCTTACAACTCTTTAGAGGTGGTAGAGCCTAGCTGTAGTCAATTTACTACAGATCGAACATGGGCTGGCTCGACCGGGGAAGTACCACCCTCTCACAGAAAATCGGCGTGAAGTAGTCTTTAATGGCTGCGTTTCGTCCGGTGAGTGAGAGAGCCGGTTGCCCTTTCCCTTTTCCCAACCTTTCCTTTCCCTCCCTTTCCCACCTTTTCCTCCTCGTTTTCCCTAATCAAGGGCGGCAATACATCCGCAAATCTACGTTGCGGATGTCCATGGGCGACGGTAACTACCTACCATCAAGTAGGCCGTCTGCTCAGTTGCCCCCTTTTCCCATAAAAAAAAAAATCTTTATTGAATTATACTGCCTTTATTATCTGTCAGCAAAACCGTTTTTACTTTTCTATGAAAATAACACGTCTACCTAATAGTGCATTGAATAAATTCATAAAATACAAACTACGAAATAAAATACTTAATTTGATCACTAAAATAATTTTATAGCCAATTCGGTGCACAAATTACTGCAATGATAGTTAAATAAAGTGAAATCGTTTGACCAATTACAAGGTAGTAATATGACTTGGATTCGAATAATGTTGGTGATTCCTGTTCAACTAGAAATGTGAAGTATTCGTGTAGTATAAAATTACCTTTTTATAAGCGTAATAATCTGGTAAATAGTTCTAAATTGTAACATCCTGTATTAACAACATCACACATTCAACATATGACCAATTTGAGGTAATGGGGTCATATCAATTGTGATTTGTGACATTACGAAAACGAGGAACAAATGCTTCTATATAAATATATACAAGACATAATATTTTTCCTTAACAAAGTTCAATCCGATATGGTCTAGTGGCTAGGATACCTGGCCTTCACCCAGGAGGCTTACATTCGATTCCCGGTATCGGAAATATATTTTTATTTGGAAATATATCTTGTCACCTTTTGTCTATTTGAATAGGTAATTTAAGTACTGTATGTAGTGTTCCCATAATTTACTTATAGACATATAATACAATGTTATCAATTTTAAAGCCGTCTCAAGTATTCGCAGGTGTTATTAATACACCTTAAACCATAAGGGCATTCCACCCCAGCGCTACGTGGCCACAATGGGTGCTAGGCATTTTATTACTCATGAGCGCAGTCGTAAACAATTCGAAATAGACGGTTCCTTGGGCCGACGGGAACGTTAAAATTTTATCGGATCCACGAGCTACTTTCCTTCTCAAAATATTGGATTCGATGGAAGATATCACATAGAGACTATATCGAGTATCGACCCTATAGGAATTACTAGCCTTCATAATAAATACTATATCTGAGATTAAAATTTATATATATATGTATTCAATACACACAAATAAAAGATTTAAATCGGAAATAAAATTTAATAGCTTCGTATTGAATTAATTGGGTTATTATAAATGTTTATGTGTAATATAATTGTAAGCACTTCCTCTAAATCATAAGACATAGAATGCATTAGTACTTATTTACTATTGCATGCAAGTAATGTTATGTATTGAACATGCAAGTAAAAATATGGAAATAAAATACATTTTGTAATAATATGGCCACCTGCTTAAAGAAAAATGTATGATAAATATATGGTATTGAAGTTTCGTCAAAACATATTCTGTATAAGAACTACCAAACATCACTGCATACTAAAAAGAATTACGTAAAACGAGAAAACAAAAATCAAATATTCCCATCTAATCTCATATCTATAGCATCATCCGATATGGTCTAGTGGCTAGGATACCTGGCTCTCACCCAGGAGGCTCGGGTTCGATTCCCGGTATCGGAATAACTTTTTTTTTAATTTTCACATACAAATAACGAGCTCTCATTCAATACCGACCTTCACTTTTAAACTGATTTAATATTAAATTATTTTATTGGCAAAAAAATATATCCTTGGCCAATTAACGTTAAAATAAGTTAAAGTTCTGTAAAAATATTTTTATTGGTTTCATTATTTGTTGACGTGTCACTATTGGGAAGTCTGATTTTTATCGATATAAATTAACATTAATTAAAATTAATGAACATTCTTATAGCGAACATTTAAACTGTATCTGGGTCAAGAGTTGTAAGAGCGGGGATCTTATAGATTAAAATGATCCTTCTAGAACAATGAGAATTTATTATCTATAGATATATTTGATAATAATGTGATTTCAGAGAAAGATTTGTTACGATTAATAGCAATAATTATAACAAAAATATTTCGTCTATTATTCATTAATAGGTCTTTTACACCATTATTACAAAATATACAATTATATTACGCATACATTTTAAATAGATACAGATATTTAACAATGAATGTGAACACATGATAGTTTTGGCCTCGTTGTCTTAATTATACCTTTTATAACTTCTAATTAGTCGGAAATTGTCTTGATGTTAGAGCACTTAATGGCACACTATACTCTAAACAGACACGTTACAAAAACTCATTAAAATTTCAGTTTGATGCGATCGCTGTATACTTATATGTAATTCGCATTTAATGTTATCAATTATGCCATATATATTATATCTATTACGTATATCTGTATAAATATTGCATATTAAAAGCTATTAATATTAATACGGGATTCTGTGAAACGGACATTCTTTAAGAGATATTCGTATAGCTAAAACCTAATAAGCAAGGAATAAATATATTTCCTAACCACAATACATGATCATCAAGCTTCTATAGTGCTAAGTTATTTGTATAAAGGCCTATCCTTGGTGGTCACTGGTCGCCACCAACTTCCGACATCCACACTCCCCATCGTAATATTATCCTTTCTAACTTCCTAGCTGAATATCAAATGACCAGGACGATTGACTGATTAATACATATCAATTTATACATTATCACAAACTAAATCTCAAAAAATCTTTTCACAACCAAATACTTAAGTCCAATTAAAATCTTTACGAAACTATAAAAACTCACGCCCATAAAAGTATCAGCGTTTAAAGAATTTTTATAACCAAGAAAGTTATTCAGACGGGCGAAAAATTAAAAAACAATTAACAAATAATAAAAGGGCAGGGAAATTAAAAACTAATTAACGTGGAAGCGATGGAACGCTGAGACGCGGGTACATCAACGAAAGATGCTGAAGAATGCTATATTTGTTAATTAGCGTGCTTTACACTTTCACTTACATTAAAGTATTTGTACGTCTGTGATAGGGACCGCTGTGTTTTACAACACATGCTCCTAAGGTCAACCATCGCTGGTCACAACACCCATTTCTCTTCGTTTACGGAGGTGACAGCTGCCACACCTTACCACAAATGCCATACTTGAATGGCATATTTGTTAACCAGAAACAATGAGACATCGCATACACATGACATATTTTTTGCTTCAGACATATTAAGAACACAATCTTGACCACTTTTAAACGGTTTCTTTATTCGTTGCATATGTAGGTAAATGTTGTAATATCTTACCACAGAGTTGAGAGTTTCAAAATCTAATTCCTATACATACATGGAAACGTTATCAGTTATGTAGGTATCATATCAAATTGAGCAAAGTATTTTGCCGGCATCTCTGAAACACAGGATAAGTGAAATAATTCTCAATTGAAACCAGTTATACGCATTTCCTTTGGCCCTATTGCAAACCAATGACTGCTCAATAGGGTTGTACGTCAATAAGTTGAGACGTTTCGTCAAAGCCGTACCTACACTATCTGTTATGAAAATCAGTCTAGACTAGATAGTACAAGAGTTAGTTAAAGTGTTATTCTCTTTTTATATAAGTTATATTTTTGGTTAAAACCATTATAACATTAATACCATTGTAATAAGTGGAAATAAATGCATTATTTCATATGTTTACGTAAAATATTATTATCCCATTTATTCTATAGTTCAGGGTATTATTTACAACGACTCGACTATAACTTTTATTCCTGTCGAAATTCCTCAACATATTATTTTAAAAATTACTTCATACATTCACACTTCAGTTTAAGAAGGTATAAGAAAATCTACATGAAACAGACAACACAACGGTAGCGTTACACCGCCCCGGGCGTACGTCGAACCTGCTCCATCAAATAAACTATTCCCGGACTGAGGCCCAACAATTTACGTTCCAATGCAATAGCTGTTTGTGAGGCAATCTAAGGCACAATGGACCGAGCCTGCTCACAATACATAAACAGATCTAAATAAAAAAAACCTTACATTTAACACCGACTCACAAACGAAATACAAATAACATTATATTTACAATAAACTCACATCACAATACATTACTAAACGTGGTCATTTATTATATTTGATTAATGTTTTCGATGACAAACAGGACACGTTTTATAACGGACATGCAATGAATAATTTCGTACATTAATTACCGTTGATTATGAGAATTGAATCATATAAAATTGTTCATATTAAAATTCATTATTGCACACAGCAAAGGTAACAGACATGAGAGCGATGTTACAATCCGATGATATCAGTATGAAAACGCGAATTGAGCAAAACTTAGCAAATTATTTCTGCTAATTTCATAGAACAAAGCTGGCATTGTTGCCTGTTACTGTCTTGCTGGGAACAGACAACGGACATTATAACGTCAAATAAAAGCTAATGTTGAAATTAATTTATACTGTTACGTAACTATTAACAAAAGTACGCTTCTGAAATTTAGAATAACGGTACATTAATTGCTCTTTCTCAAACATTTAATTGTTTGAATAATGAAATATTGTCAGTAATGAAATATTTCTCGCTTATTCACTACAGAATCACCATGAAAGTCTTAAAACTGAGACATACGATATCCAAAAATGTAGTTCATGTCAAAACCACGAATCCTTGAAATCGATCTAACCACAGCGGACGTTGTTCATTAAATATGACTTACATACCTATTATTATCGTTACTTTGAATTTACATATAGTGTAAACAAAAAATAATAATTCTATATATTAAAATGGCATTGAAACTCATCTTCTTATCGCGTCTACGTAACGGTATTGGACATTTAATCCTACCTGGCGTTATCGTCTAATACTTATAAGAACGCTCAAGGTTGGATAAAGAAAATAACATTAGTTTTTATTTCAACTTTTCCTTTTAAACTCACTGGATTATCATTATAAAAATCAGCTTATTTTTATGCAGAACTATATAAACATTATACTTTATATCAAACGAAATTTAATCTGGATTTTTTTATATAGTTATGAGTTTATTTATCCTAACGCTTCAATGGCACGCCATGTTTACATTCAGTTGTAGGGTTCATAACAATAACATCAGTCACTTAACGCATTTGAACCTTAGACGTGCTCCGGTTAAATATAAATCTAATGTAAACAAGAATCAATATGTAAACACCTTATGCACTATTACAAATTAGATTTCAAACTATTAAATCTTCGTGATTTATTTTGGAAATATTGTTATATCAGGTTGTAAGCTAATATATATGTATTTATTAATTTGTATGTACATAAAAATTTGTTCTCTATTGTTAGTCTTATTATTTATTTCTTTTGTTGGATTCAATATATGGCCTATCATTGTATATGCATGTAAATCTTGTAGTACCTTGTATTTTAGGCTCAAGAGCCTATTTAATTTCGTATATATTCTGATAGCTTCCTTGTATATTAGGTATATATCGACACGTTATAAGGTTTGATGTAATGTCCGGGCTGAGGCAGAGCGGTCGCATTCCGATGCACCCGTGAATAGTGAATTCGAAATCGAAAGTAGAAATATTTCTTGGAAATGTTATAGTATGGGAGAATTATTTATATGATTTGTTCACGGAAGAAAATAAAAGTATAAAAGTATCAGAACGTTACATTAATTAAATTTAAAATACAATAGACACAATTCATAGCATCTTTATACATTTTTTTATAATAACAAACAAAAAAGTTTCCATTGTAAACCGTTCTTTAGATAAGCTATTAGCATTGCAATTTTAACAACAGGAAACTCTTGCTATATCTATATATATAGAAGTCAACGAACCTCAAATATTTAAATCATTCCCCCGAGTTCAGAGATGACATTGAATAACAAGCTCTAAATTGATGGGTGATTCAACCTGCACTACATATATAAAACCAATATCTTATGTTATATTAGTCACATAGAATAAGAAGTTTTCAAAAATCTATAATCCAAAAAAAATATTCAGAGGCGTCCTTTAAGAATCGACTAAGAAAAAAATGACTACTTTAGGGACAGGAAAAAATATGTAACATCTTATTTAAAATTGATTAATGACCATCATTGTGTCTTCAAGCTGAGCACGGTTTTAGGCTGAGAAAAAGATTTTTTAACAAATATATTTGACATATTGTATAATATAAACAATAATAAAATAATTAATTATGAATGCTGTTAGTGTCTCTCAAATTTAATTATTCATAATATTCTGCTTTATTGAAGATACATTTACATTATATAACTACATACATCCCCGTTTTCCGTATCACAGGCTTAATAAATGACTTAGTAAATTCTACTCTATACAAACCAATAAGAGGTAATGTTGGTATGTAGATCACTAAGCATCAATTTATTCTTGGGCAATCGATATATTGAGAACAAATGTGAACGATTGAATCATACGACCCACATATGTACTTAGGATTTTAATTGAAATAATTATTTTTAGTACATATATAATGAAATTCAAAGACTGCTATATTTTTCCCCTAACATTGAATTTAATATCAAAAGGTAAGCAGTATTACATTATCTCCAAGCAATTTTTACGATATTCCTAGAAATGTATACCGAAAAGGATATTGTTGAAATACAATATTGATATACAGTAAATAAATATTAGACAAGATAAAGGTCGTTTAGGTTTAAAAAATATGTGTACATATCCTCTCACATGAAATCCATATTGTGTTACGTAGTTTATTTATTTAACTTTATATACACGGGGAAATAATGTTAAATATTTAGTCATTAACTTCAACCTATTTATAATATACTAGTTTTTGCTCGCGACTTCGTCCGCGTTAATTTCGTCATTAGTAATATAGGTATAGTTGACCGGGCGAACTCTATTCCGTCTTCAATAACCCGGTATTGGTATTTATTAAATTTCTACTGTTTCAATCGAACAGAATGATTGATATATTAGTTAGTTGTCAAGTCTAATGTCAAAAAATCGTTTGTATGGGAAATAGAGAAGGGCTGTTTTTAGGGTTTTTTCGGCAATCATTCCAATTTTTCTCACCTTTTAAACCTTCCCTGGACTTCCAGAAGTATTTCAAGACTAAAATTAGCCAAATCGGTTCAGCCGTTCTCGAGTTTTAGCGAGACTAAGGAACAGCAATCCATTTTTATATATATAGAAGACTAGAGATGTATTAGCTAGGTACATAATATGATATATGTATATATATTATCTCCTGTCTATAACCCGAGTTCTGTTTTAGAACGTCAAACTGACACTCAGCTATATTTGCGTACCTTATCTATCGTTCAGGTAACCAGAGTGCGGTGATAACATTCCACGTCACTAGCCATAAGCCATAGTCCCCAAACTTAGTACACGTCCATACTAACTTATTAATTTAAAAATGTATCACTCTACTAAATTAAGTCTGGATTATTTTAATATGCAAATCAATAGAGTTGTTATTTTTTTTAGAGTATCACTAATTATCCAAATTTCCTTAATGTTTTTTAAATTTATGATTTTCATGGCAAGTGAAAATTATCAGATGGCATAAGAGAGAAGACAAAACTATCATGACAGCCGGGCCATAAAACTTCTTCCCCAAATGTCCAACAAAGTTCTGATTCCATTTATTTCACTGCAAAACATATTTTTTACAGCTACATACATTAGTCGAGCATGTGTTATCTACGAATGTATGACCAACACGGTCAGCGATAAAACACGACCGAAACTATCAACCGCATACCATTTGAAGACGTTAACATAACATTATACTGTATAAAAAAATAACAAGCAATTCACTACCAACTAGAGTAAAAGATACCATCAAGAAAGTATAGAAATATCTTGTTCTTATCTCACCAAGGTCACATAGATACGGCGCCCTACATCCTAAAATAAAATGGAGACATCTGCTTAACGTATGATATAATTATCACGGGCATCATTCTCAAAACTAACTGTCGTTTATCAATCGGTGACGTCAACAAATCACGTTCCAATTCTAGCTTAGTATCAACTGATTCATGACCTGATGTGTTCTCAAATATCCAACCATATGACCCCCCAATAAACTATATCAATATATTAAATGTCACTAGCATTTGCATGAATGATAAACTTATCCGACGTTCATTCTAATTGACTTATATAGCTATGCGTTCAATTGACTTATTCAATGCAAAGACGATACTTAAATAACATTCATATATAAGCAAATATAGCCCAAGGTTCATATTGAGCACGCAGAATTGCCGCAATAACTTACCACTGAAACAAAAATTAAAGGTTTAGTGGCGTTTTGCACAATCATTTAGCCCGTTAGTAGAATTGAGTCATAAATTGTAAGCTGTCGTCGGTAATTACCAGTAAATATTATAAATTGACGGGTGGACATGAGTCCCGTATAACACACGGCACAGGTCTAGTGCTGTGTCACAGTTAACGGGAAAACCTTCGCTATGGGTAGAGACTACAGAACCTTTTAAAGATACTCGTTGATATAGACTTCATTAATGATGTTCTTGTTAAACATCTCATTCGTGGTACCTGATACGGAACTATTTAAATAGTCAAAATAAGGAAATGGACGAGTTACTTGTGGCTATCGATCCATTCGACCAATATCGAGTTGTCTACGGACGTTGCACAGAATTAGATTTTGGTGCTCACATTTATATTAACTTCTATAAGAATATTTTCAACTGTCATTGTGAATGCAGATAAAAAATCACTCTCCTATTGACTAGTTTACATAAATAATATATTGAATCACGTGGATGCTGATTTCGTACCAAAATCGGCGCATGTCATTCCAAATTGAATGGAAGTCAGGTGATCTGTTTAACCGCGAGAACCTAACAAATAGTTACATTCTGAATCACGATGTTAGAATGGATTTCAATTACAGTAGCGGCTCTAACATGGAAATAAGTCTGAACACTTTGAATGTATGCTGGCTCTAAATAACAGTTTTTGCATTGAGAACACTTAATGCGTTACTAAAATGTTAAAAAATGTATCAAAAGAAACAGATCATAAAAAGTAAATTGCGATAGACAAAAAACTAAATAACACTGATTCTTCGAAACGGTCGTGAATCATCTGAATAAATCGATTGCGCGGATATCGTATTCCAGGAGTCGTTTTACAAAAACCACCACAAAAGGCTTCAAACTGTAATGAAAGTGAATCAACTGCTGCTTCACAGCAAATAAATTGGCTTCTTTATCCTTTAACATAACGTGCCTACACAACAATGTACACTGAGATATTTTGATTCAGTCATAAAGATCTGGAAAGCAAAAGGATCGTCATACGTGCATAATATCGACGACGTTTGGGCTTAATGAAGACTTGTTATGTTAAATTTTACTGGAGCATTGCGCCGTCGAGTTGCAATGTTGGGTAATTAAGGGTCGGTGACCCATGCAATTCTCATATAAGGAGCTAGAGATTTCGCTTGCCACTGCCCACGTATCTCGGCGTACAGTTAGCGTCATTATAGCTTACATCACATAAATATTACATATTTTATAGACGTACAAGAACATAGAAAAGGAACAAGACATTTCCTACATAGACTTAGGATTGAACAAACGTACAGTTTATTTGATAGAACAAATAGCTCATTATATATGATTCTTTCTATTATAATAAAAGATATAGCGTTATCCTCAATGGCTACATTCCGTACCCAATCCTTGCCGTGATCGTAAACGCATCGGCATTCAAGTGTCAAGCTTGGTATTGTCCAAAACGAGTCTGCCCTGTTCGACGCTCGCTTTTTGTTCACATACGTGAGACTCCGTGGCGCGTCTTAACGACTATCAAACCAGTTCCACATTTCTCTGCGTCACGCCAAATCTGGTAGTAAATAATCCAAGTATGTATATTCTCACGACATAAAATATCATCGTGTCCACGTACATCGATTAATAGCATCAATAGTTTAATATAATTATATGTGGTATTAATTTTCAGATCTTCATTATATCATAATTGCATACTTTCACTCCGTAATATGAGCAGACAGTTGTAATTGGTCTGAATGAGATGATTGCTGGAAGTGACCGACAATTATTGACACCGTAATATCAAAGGTGATAAAAATATGGGTTAACACAAAACTTTCTCATTCTTTGAACACAACCCATAATAACTAAGTTTACCGGTGTAGACTTACATGCACTCTGACGTAGGTACTAGGTATCACGATAAAACTACCATATTATACAATTATTATTATTTATTATTTACTTAGCACTGTTAATTTGTACTAATAAACATTCATCTTTATAATCCTATATGCCGACTTCAAAAAAAGTTACAGGATAAAAGCTGTAACGAGTGGTAATGCTTATACATAAAATAAATATTACCAAAGAAGATTTATTAACATTATGAAGATAGACCGATTTAATCTAAGTTTATGATTCATTTAAATTTGTTATCACTCAGAAATAAATTCAACACGGACAATTATTATTTCAATTGAACATACGTAATAATCGCAACTAATGGTAGGCTGCGTCGTATAAACTGTGGAGGAGATTTATATTATGACAATAAACATAAAACACTTATCTCTGTTCGACTAGTTAAAACGTACACGTATTTCCTAGACGGAGGCTTAATTAACCTCATCCTTTCATGTCCCGGCATCACTCGTTTTACTTGTTTAGGCAAACCGACATAATTTACTCTTAATGGGCTATATTATCAATACGATAACATCAACTTAGTTAGCTCTAGTTATCACATTACAGACGTTCTAAACTAAATATGTATATATTGGTAAAATAAACTTTAATTTTTGTAATTCTTTTTTATACATATGTATGAATATCATTTAAATAATATTGTTTATAAATGCATATGTAGATGTGTTACGTCCATGCCCTAATCCTAAATAAGGCAGGCGGTTCACCTCGCCGGGCCGTCCAAGATAAGAAACAAACGACCTTTGTCAATCAGAAAACATTAATGATAAATCCAACTCCGCTCTAATATATTGATGTGTCAATACTTATCTAAATCTTAGTCATTAAAATGTTGTTTATACAATATATCATTGTTTGCTTTCATTCAATTAACCTAAAACCGGGCTCGGATATAACTATTTACCCTTTGCTTACTCGATTTATGGTTAGATACTTTGATTTAATATATTCTACCTACAGGCGTAGTAAAAACTTCATAATACTATCGTAATAAATGTTCATATAATATTTAAATTTAAGAATATCTAAAGCTATACGAAAAAGAAAATAATTGTAAGAATAGTCAGTTTTTAAGAAAAGCGAGCGTTATATAACAAATGTTATTTACAACTAAAACTTACTTATAAAGTAAAAACAACATTTGTAGAATTTTTTCAGTGTATATAGTCATTATATAATATCGATCCAACAAAGGCTGTGATTCTGCTACACAGATATCTAAAGTGGCTTTTAAAGATAACAGAAATGTGTTCTGGACGTATTTCCAATACTGTAACTGATAATTTGAAATACTGCGAACTTTCTAGAAAAGCTTTTCGCCAACAATTCACTTTTAATCGATTTCGTTTAAAAGTAGTTGGGAGACAGGAACATTAGGGTCAATCTCTCTACTCTTTAATGTCATGCCACTGATCTTAATCCAAGATTATTCTATTAATCAAATAATTATATCTCTTATAAGTTACATATAAAGCTGTTTTTAATTATCATCATCAGTCTATCAGAGCCCACTGTTAAGCAAAGGCCTCGTCTCACATGTAGAAGATTTGAGCATTAATCACCACGCTTGCTCAAGACTGGTTGGCGATTTCAAACTTACAATTTTAAAATTATAAGACCAGGTTTCGTGACGATCTTGTGCTTCACTGTCTATCAATGGTGTCTAAATACTCTAGGAAAGTACATATTGACTCGGAAAATACACCACGACCATACATTTTTAATTAATTCAAATAATTTTAATTACGTCTCTATATATTTATTTATCGCCGCGTAAATCATTTCGTTGCAAAACAAACGCTTATTCAACATTTAACGATATTTTAACATAACAATGATGATTCACGCAATGCGCTTTCCAATCTGTGCATTGTGTTTTTTTTTTCTTGCACATGGAAATCCGAGACACAGATGTCTTCGTTTTGCATTTCGATTAGCAGCTACATTCATTCATTAAGTTGTAAATAAAATTTAATATTTTGCTTTAAAACGAATATTTCACACTAGTTTTTGCCCGCGACTTCGTCCGCGTTAGTTTGGTCAAGAGTAATATATGTAGGAGTAGCTGACCAGGCGAACTCTATTCCGTCTTAGAGGCCAAAAATAATCAGGTTTTTCCTGTTTCAATCAAACAGAATGATTGACATATTAGTTAGTTGTCAAATCTAATGTCAGAAAAAACCGTTTGTATGGGAAATAGAAAAGGGCTGTTTTTAGGGTTTGCCCGGCAATTATTCCAATTTTTCTCACCTTTTATACCTTCCCTGAACCTCCACGAACATTTCAAGACTAAGATAAGATAAATCCGTTCAGCTGTTCTCGAGTTTTAGCGAGACTAAGGAACAGCAATCCATTTTTATATATATAGAAGATTATTATTTGTAAAATAATTATTTATATTAAAATGAAAAATGTTTAACCTAGTAAGAAATGTACATATAAATTTTTTTTCGCTATGCCAATGTCATGAAAAATATTTTTTTCAATTTTTTTTTATCGTTTTACGCAAGTTATTACCAAATTGTCTGTCTATAGGGCTTATAATAAATCAAACTTAATATATTTAATTAAAAACAAATAAATCAGCATTTAATACGTAAACACTGGACAAAAATTATGTACCTACTATGATTTTTTGTAACCTGAATGCATCTAACACGTCACTGCACCGTTACAAACTCTTATTTCACAGTACTCAAACCTCGAGGGCTACATCATACAGGTAAGGCGGTTTAAATTTATTTTTAGAGATGCAATCAGGCCATTTGGCAGGATGTTTAACGTCATACGCAAAACGTTTCATTTGTTTCGCGAACTGAGAATACGTTTGAGTTATAAAATAAGCCGTTCACTTGTATACGTATTTTTGATCTATAAATATTGTGGAAGAAATAAAGTATTTATATTAATCTATAGTTCTGATGTAGTCTTCGTTTGTTTAACTTCAAGTGATCAAATTGGAAGGCCAATTAAATTATGTGGCTTCACAAAAACCGAGAGTTGTATAGGGACGAAGAATAAAAAAAACGCCATCCCTTATACCATAATATACAATGAGGCAACTGCGATTGTAACTTTCCTAAAACATATTTTAAATAATAAGAATTCACTGTCAGAAATAATCATATGAATTCATTCATTCCAGAGCTGTTGCCACAGAAAGAAGTTTGATTAAAATTAAATTTGAATGAGACAAGATTTTGTCATTGTGTCATTACTTCTATCACAAAGTATCCAAAAGGATATCCGTATCTATTCAGATATGTTATTAAGGTTGTTATGTTGAATTGTAATATGACGTAATCCACGGCACGTGGGCGGCTGTCAGCAATATTAAAGATAATCTTCAAGAATTAGAAGGTATTAAATGGCAACTATCATAACAGAACCGGCGGAATTACTTGATACATTAAATACACTAGTCCATTATATTCACATTTACGAAGAATTATAACATCTGAGTAAACAAAAGTGTACAATACTTCAATATTTGTGCGTTTTGTCAACATCAACTACAACGCCTTGGTTACCTAGTAACGGTGCAGTAATTCTAGTAGCGAGATTCTACAAAAAGTATTTGGATAAGCGAGGCGCGTCCTGAGCAAGCTTGTTTTACTTCAGACCCTTTTTACTTCCCGCCGAGAGACAGGGAGGCTTGCATTCCCGCGGCACGATAGCCCGCTATTGCATCGGTTAGCGCCAACAGAGAAATAAACTGTTGAATCCCACGACTAACAAACTTCTAAAGTATTATTAAAATATCAACTTTTATACCATACATAGAGATTTAGTGTTGTATAAAGACGCTAATTATGATGTTTACGATCATGTTTTCGATAACAACCGTTACTTGACATACAAATGCTAACTAACATTTCGCCGGTAATACTGACTACACATACGAATAACTACTTGCGTTTGAATTAAGTGGGACATTGATAACTAGTTGCTATCAGCAGACAGCAAACCACAGATAAATATTAAAACATTTCACCAACCTGATGGCTCGGCGCAGTCGCTTAAAATCCAAGCTGCATTTTAACCTCAAAAAGCACCTTAAGCACGATTAAACGAACGAAGGTCACGGTTATGTTATCTTGCATAATACCACTTAACCTTTACTCCAGTTATGGATAAAAACAATACACGATCAACGTTTACTTCTAATGCTGTTATCATAAACACACGAATGCACAGTTCGTTGCACGTTTATTTTTCAACAAGCGACACGAGTGTCCATTCCATACCCCATCTGGTCGCATATTTCAATGTCCTTTACACAAAACTAGCACCAATAAAAATCTGATGTCATTTATTCTATGCAGTTTACGATAAAACATGGCACAGCCGTGCACTGCACTACATCAGATACGACGAATATGGCGGATGAATTTGAACTACGCTTGCGCCGCTGTACAAGCCTCGCTGTCAATGTCACTTGGCCATTAGACACAGCAGCGCCATCTCTTCAAAACATGTGCAACTTTTTTAAACAACGCCTTATACGTCTGGATGCCTTTATAAGGTTACAACTTTCAAAATGTCAACACTAGATGGCTATTTTATGAAACCTTAAACCTTTGTTATTAAACTTCTGCATATTATGTATTTTGTCGCGAACATTAAAATCTACACTAGGCTCATATTAATTTTTTTTTGTTTTGCTTACTTGAATTTTAAAGAAATGTTTTTAGAATTAAATTTAAACACGTAATAAAAATGTTACGATTTGCTGTCTGTGCGTAAATGATATTTGAGAAAAAATGTTATTGAGACTTTATCAATGCAAATAGAACCCAAAGCAGTATTTCTTTTAATTTTTGTCGTTTTGTTTGTGTATGCTAATCTTAGAAATGACTAATTCGATTAATTATAATGAGTTTTTTTTCCATGTCAAACATATAAATTAAAATGTTATGCCGATTTAGAGAGTCACATCCAATAATTATTAATAATTTATGTATCAAACAATCCTTATACTTACCTATTATTTCTCTGTTCGTATTATTACCTGAAAGTACATTCCATTTAAAGTTAATATTATTTACAAATATTAAAAAGTTTTAGTGTAAAACAAAGGTTAATAATTATACATTTTGGAATTTCTAATTACTAATGTGATATCTATGTTTAATCAATAAAACGAAGTGGGGCTCAGCTAATACTAGACATTAATTTATAGAATGTACGAAAAGTTTTGTGAAAAAATGAACCAAGAATCGCCCCTTTATTTTGGCTTTTAAATTATTTACATATTATACCTACCTATATGCATTCATTATGTTTTCATTTTAGCATAATAGGTCTTAGAAGCTAATCTACACATATAATTATAAATATAACGTACCGCCGCGCTGTCTGTATACACGATACCTTCATAAAAAATGGAAAATTTAAAAATTTCCACCCCTCTGTCTGATTGATTCGGCTTATCTAAAGGCTAAACAGATTTTGGAGTGAATTTCTCTCGTAGATAAATATTTTAAGAATACTTTGGTAAGGAATATTTAAGAATATTTTCTTACCGACTTCACTACGTCAGGATAGGAAAAGATCCTCGAGATATAATAAAACCTCATATGAATGATAAGGCTTATCTCAAAAGTAAGCCCTTTGTAAATGTAAATGGACGTGGAAATATGTTATAAGAGTAATAGTATAAATAAAAATATCTCTAAGCAAGGATATCGTATTCTATTCCTTCTGTACCTTACATCGATTTAAGTTTTTAATTTGTTTTAATTACTTTGCCACATGTTATATTTATGAGTAATAATGTAATAAAACATTGAACTGGTGGCACACAATTTACTGCTTCAACGTAGACTGACAACTGTCACAAACATTATTTATCTGAATTTGTTACAAACACTATAATTATTAAAACCTTTATTCTTTAAAATAGAAAGTCATTTGTTTTGAAAGCACAGTTTTATAAACAAATAATATGTAATGTAAATACGTAAATATATTCGTTAACTGAAAACATCGCTTTAGGTAATTGATAGTTATTTATCATCTGTAGATATAACCGTGAAATAGAACAGAATTAAATAGTAAATTTTTAAATGCTGGGAAATATTAATGTTGGCGGAATACGTAAAAACGGAGATTTTATTTTTAAAGTAGATACATACATAATTCTATAAGTGGTAGTTTTTTTTAAGCCTTAAAGACCATCTAGGATATTAAAAATAAGCGCATGTAATTTGTTTTTACAAAGTTAACACAGAGCATTTAAAAATATATATATTTATTATAACTTAACTCTCCTTTAATCTAGAAGGATTCTCATTTTCTAAGCAAATTATTAGATGATAAAAAAAAAACCTAAACAAATTGTTCAAAATTAAAATCTGCTTTTTTATTAACTTAACACCCCAAACAACAGCATGTTTCAATTCTATGAAATTACACTAAATTAATTATTTTGCTAGCATATATGTATACTTATTATTAAAAAACCAATTACGTAATTCTTACTGGTCTACATAACTTCAAAAGAAAATAAACAAGCCATACCACAATAAAACATCTACTAATTCCGACCAATAATAAGGTTAGGACAAAAAACAAACTTTATTATAATAACATTTATTTAACAAGACATATTATTTAAGAAAATAGACACACGACGATATATATTTAGTAACATTACAAATCATTCATCATTTTCTCCGGGTCCTGTATCGGAGCGCGAGTAACGCCAGCAGGTGGAAGGTCAGATACATTATTACCAGTGCCATGATGTCGATCCAGAATTTGGTCTTCTCAAAGTCATACACTTGTAGGACCTCCTGGCCAGAACTCACACATGGCGCTTCGTTCTCTGGTAGTGTACACGCTGAAATATTTCAGTATAATTACATATATTGCGCTGTATTCGTAACTATAGGCCCTTACGAAATATTCAATTAGTTCATCGTATTGCATAGAAAAAATTGTTAACTTCTAAGTACGAGTCGGAGTTGGATGCGGAAGGTTCTTTATCAGTATGTATAAAAACGAACAAAAATTAGGTACGTTTGTTGTAGGGATACTTAAATGTTTTTTTTAATTTTTATTGACAGAAATAGTTGATCTAAGAAATTCTTAATTGTATTACTATCACGGTAATAATTTTCAAGGCCTGATAATAAACGGATGGAAGGACTGAAATCATAGCTGATAGCAATGTGACCGCGTTTTGCACTTTAACAACGAAACTCTAAAAACAGTTTAAGGATGTTCAATTCTTTGCAATATTTAGAACGTAGATTTCTTTCTTTTGTAACCTCCTGGTGACACTGTCAAAACCTATAGGGCTAATAGCAACAGTCAATTCCAAGCAAAAAATTCTCTCTACAACAACAAAGGTTATAAGTAATGCCTTATAATGAATGTATTAGCTCGTTTCACAAAAGGTACTTGTAATAAAACATTTTTTTTTGTGGGGAATTCCCTCCAAGCGCCACTATTTTACCTGATCTTTCTAAGAATAACAGATGGTCGTACCTACAATAAACTGTACAAATGTTCATAGTTATTCTATTTTGAATTTTAGAACTATTAGTGCAAAACCATAAAGGAACATTAATAAGTATGTTATTGTCTTATTTATTAATTATATTAATAATATGAAAGACGCAACTATAATGGCAAATTGTTCTAAAGTCCGTTTTTTACAATGAAAGTTTAGTGAAAGAAGTCACTGTAAGTAATTATAAAGTTCCCTACTCATTACATTTAGGGTTAGAAAATTATTCTCACGAAGGAGATTACTACCAATCATCGATTTTAGTAGTAAGTATTGAAGTCTGTTTTCAAACGCAATATATATTAAAACATTATATTCCTCTTATATAAATATTTACAAAATATTAGCCGCCTATCAGATGGTGAGTATGTTCGAACAAAAATATCTCTAGATATATGTTGAGACTATTAAGTCTAGGACATTCGAATTTAGACTAGATTTTAATCTCCTTTACACTTATTTATAGAACGAGCAACTGCTTCTTTAAGAATGTGACTATTTCTATTTCAGTATTCATTCAATGAACATATACTTATTCGGGAGTTAATAGATATTCCTTACTAATTTGCTTCTTCTTCGTTAATGATCTGAGACATCATAATTCTTACTTCAAATCCGCATATTTACACTACTAATAGAACGCTAACAGAATTTCATTCATAATTTTCGTACATTACTGTATTAAAAGTAGTTTATTGAATGAGAAAAGTAGGTAATTTTTATGTATGTATGCGAACTTGTAGTAAGGTTACAGATATATTCGTTTCTTTTATTACTCACTTATGTTCTGAACTCCATCCCACTGGAGGATGCTCATGGCTTCGTTGGAGTACATCAACCAGGACATGTACCGTATCCAAGACACGTATTTCGGCATGGAGCTGAAATGAGAGGATTATGGGTAAATTAAATTATAAACATTTTTCTTGTTCATATGTATTATGTATGTAACTTTTTAATTTTTGTATCTTATATTTTAAAATAAACTGAGTGAAGAAATTTAAAATGCTTTACTATTTTTTTTAAAAATACAAGACTACTTACTTATTATTTTTATTTTAATATTGGCGATATTTTTTAATATTTTTCTAAACTTTTCCAGTAATATAATCATATTATAGACAAACAAGCTGTATGAATATTCATTATACAGTAGCGCTATTAAAAATATCTTTGAATGTTACCAAAATTTACTAGGTGAATCCTATAAAATAGTTTTATTTTTATATATAAATGTTACTATTCTTCAAATTCTCAAAAAAATCTCATCTCATCTCATTCAAACATGGCAACACAGATTATCTTCCGCAACTAATCGTGTTTTGATTGAAAAATACGTTTTATTATAGAATTGTAAATATAATTGTATCCTACCTCAGTTTGATAAATAATCCTGAAGTCATCATGAGGGAATAGTCAAAGGGGACGAGGTAAGCGATGGCCAGCGGCATGGAACCGAAAGCACAGGAAAAGAATGATCCTGGAACATTGATAAAAACAAATAATTAATGTAATACACTACAAACAATAGTTAGAACATTTGAATTAAAATACCTCTTTAAACCTCACTGTTTTAATTGTTTTTTTATCGAAAGTCATACAAACCTAAGTTCATAAATAATTTAAAGTACATATATCTTAAAATTTAAATCAGGAACTAATTCCATATTTAAGATATACCTCATATTATCTAATGTATTAGGTAGTAAGAAGGTTACAATTTTTACATTGGTCGTTCTTAAAAACTCATTTAATATATGAAAACTGTCGATGTAGAGTCATAATAAAGAAATTTTCTAATGTGATTAACATAAAAAATATACATAAATAGCCTAATAAACTATGTATATTTGCCCTAAATAATAATTACAAGTATGTCTTCAAAAACTGATAATAAATTAATGTTAATAATTAATTTATTAATTTGGAATAGTCTTCCATAAAAAATATAGATTTAATTAATTTGAATCGTCTACCCGTGATCACGGTTGCTACAAAATAACCGAAATATCGAGAGTATGCAGTTGAAATAATTAAAAACGCGTAGTAAATACTAAAATATTAGTTTTATTTCAATGAATACTCGCGAAATTCTTAGATCTCATTAATATATGTATAAAGTCATTGAGTGTAATAAATATTAAATAAGTAATAAAATTCTATCGATACCCAATCGCCATATACATCAATATAACATTGCATCTTAAATAAAGCAAATATAGAGAAATATATATTAATAATATTTCAACTTGTTTTTCTTTAATACGTTTAATTTTCTCACCACAAGCGATTGCCACGTTCAGTACAAGTATGGCGAGCAAAACAGTAAAGCCAAACGCATAGAGCGTAGCCCGCAAGCCCGCGACCCAGTACACCACTAGAGTGAACAACGTGGGCTCTATCACTAATCCTGGCAACTGAAAAATAAATTACAACCAAAATTAATTAAATGTTATATTAATGATTATTATAAATGTAAAATCTTCATCTAAATATACCTTTACTAAAAACCAGTTCTACTATGAACATAGATTAGAAATATCGAAATTATTATGAACATTGAATTTAAAATAGTTTAATAATACTAATTGATTATAGTAGAATACTATCTATACTAATATTATAAAGCTGAAGAGTTTGTTTGTTTGTTTGTTTGTTTGAAAGCGCTAATCTCCGAAACTACTGGTTCGAATTGAATAATTCTTTTTGTGCTGGATAGTCCAGTTATCGAGGAAGGCTTTGGGCTATATAACATCACACTACGACCAATAGGAGCAAAGATATAGTGGTAAATGTGTAAAAAACGGGAGAAATTATTTCATCTTTGAAGCCTTCCGTTGCGTGCGCCGTGAAAACGGTTCAAGATACACAAAAAATATGTATTAAAGAATAATAGCCCTTTTAATGATCTAAAAAACAGTCCGCGACAGTATATGTCTATCTTTTAAGATTAACTCACAAAAACCGTTTTTATGGTACCTAATTTGGTCGAAATAATTTGTTTAAGTTGTATCAACATAGTAATATTAATCTTTATTCAAATAAACAAATAAATATGTTGTTGGTTAAGAGTACTTCATTGTGAATAAAAAAAATAGGTTTTATCCTGAAAATTCTACGGGAACTCGACCATTCCGAAAACCCAGCAAGAACGGGAACTATGTGGGAAGAATCAAAAATCTGCCGGAAGTCACTATTCCACGCGGACGAAGGCGCGGCAAAAGCTAGTTTATATATACAAGCTGAAGTAAAAATTTTGCATTGTATGTATTTTTTAATGCTACATTATTAAATAAATAAAAAGAAAAATTCCGTTCGAAAAAAAATGAAAAGTGAACAACCCTCATGAAAAATAGATGTTGGCCGATTCTCAGACCTACTCAATATGCTCACAAAATATCATTCAAATCGGTCCAGCCGTTTCGGAGGAGTTCTCTGTCTAACACTGCGACACGAGAATTTTATATATAAGATATATTGTATATATACAAACCAAAGCAAGCATTCTTGATACATAATATATGGTTGTTGAGTGCAGCCCAGCCTTGAGTTCTCTTTGGAGGAGGGGAAACTCTTCAGGGAACATATTGAGGACTGAGTACATAGGAATGAAGGTGTTCTCAGCGATGATGATGAAGAGCGCTCCTTGAACATCCTGTATACCAGCCTGGGTGAGGCGAGCTGTTCCAAGGAAACACAGCCCTGCTGTTATCGCTATAGCCTATATAAAAAATAACAAAAATCAATCGCAATTAAATCAGCATAAATAAAAAATCTACCATAATTAACTAGGGGTGCCGTAAGTAATAATTGAAAATATGACATCAGAAACTGATAATAAATTAAAATAAATAATATTTATTAAATTGGAATACTGTTCAATAAAAAATAACGATTTTATAATACAAAACTTGAAAAATATGGAAAGTACAAGAATTTATGTATGTGGTTTATACTAGTAAATATATTAACAAAAAATATACAACGAAGTGATGATTGTATAGATATTGCAATCAAATTGTTTTCTTACCAGCTTTTGTATAATTCTCACTAATTGAACTCTTGGATCTCGAATGATGATGAGCAGGTATCGATACACAAGCCAGGCTATTTTCGTGTGAACCAACGGCGGCTTATAATGAGTGAATTTTAATTTCTTTGATTCCTGAAAGAAAGGTGAAGGCTCCAATTAGACAATTATACCTATAGATAGGTCACGCTAATATTGGAGATATTGTATACAATTGATACATATTCTATTCTGACTGACCTCGTCTTCATTCTCCATAATATGGAACTCTAAATGGATCTCCATATCCAATTCCTTAGCTGCATCGCTCACAGCGAATCTATCGCAAACGCTTTTGATTGCCTGTCTCGATGCACCTTCAGATCCAGGGGTTAACGCCAAAACTTTGATGAAATAATCGGTGGGATTGTATGTTATGGGGCATTGGTAGCCCAGACTACAGGAAAAAAAGGAATATTTGAAATTAACCTACTTTTTGTCAGACACTTCTTTCTAACATTTTAACGTCAAAAAAGATATTTAAGCAGAATGTTCATGTATTTCATTGATGCTCTTTCTTCGCATTCCTAGACTTAAAGATTAGATGGGTAGACTTAGTAAACAAGCCCTTGAAAGTCGCCGCCGTCTGACCTCATGAGAGGAAGTTGTATTAAGGCCATCGATTAATACATTGTTTAGATCAAGAGACAATTGTCAACAACATTGATAACTGGTGCCACTTCTGTGCTAGATTTACACACTTTCATGAAGCCGCCTAAGTTCACTATCATAGTTTAACGCAAACAAAATTTAAACATATATTCATTGCATTGCAATTTTTTATAGTTATGACGAAAAGACAAACCTTTCAAAGAAACTCAAAGCTCCGGAGGCATTTCCAGCGAAGGCGACTCGTCCTTCAGCAAGCAACACCAGCTTATCAAACAAGGCCATTAGTTCAGATGAAGGTTGGTGTATCGTACATATGATGGTCTTGCCTTGAACAGCACTTGCTCGTAATAAAGTTATGAGCTTCTGTGCTGATGATGAGTCCAGACCAGTTGTTGGCTCATCGCAGAACAGAAGTCCTGGGTCAGTCAGTAACTGGAAGATATTTAAAATAGCACTAAACTTATAGTTACAAAAAGTTACATACTACAAAAAAAAAGTTATATATTTACACCGCATTTACTGATAATACTTACTAATCGTCCATCTCAACCAAATAAGTAATTGTTATGTAACATTACTTAAATTCCTCACGTATTTTATAGCATAATAAAACTTATCGTAAGTTAGACTCACTATACTACATCGTTAATGTTATAAAATAAAAACCTGACCGATAGAATTTCAAAAAAAAAAAACACCGCCAACCTATTTCCATAAAGCCATAACAAATTTTTATTATTGCTTTTTATATGTCATCTAAAACGGATGTTTTGCTACATTTTGATCCAAAAACATGAATTACATGTTAAACTTTTAAATAAGAGGATTTTTATACACATTTATATGTATAAAACTCATGTTTGTTTTGTAAAACAAAACATAAGATATGTTTGTAAAATATAAGTTATGATTTGGCGTTAACTTTGTTTTTTACGAAGAAATTTTACTCAATGTTCTTTCTATAATTTAAAATCTTAATATTCTGATTTCTTTATCAGAGTACTGTATTTTAATTTTCGTAACAAACTATATACCTCAGTAGCAAATGCCAGTCGTTTCCTTTCGCCCCCTGACAGAGTTTTTAACCCGTCCAAGCCACCTATCCTTGTATGTCTGGCTCCGTAGAGAGACAGTTGTCTCAATAACTGATTGACTTTTCGCCGTCTAGCCAAAGGGGACGTACGACGGTCCATTTTCAAACGAGACTGAAACAGATATAAGAATATTACAATTAATTTAAACATAATAATTAGTTATACAATTACATGAAAACAAATAAAAACTTATTATTAAAATATATGCGATAATATACTAAAATAAAACATGACTTAAAGTATAAAGGCTAGGCTAGTTGATAAAGCCTTATACATATGTTTTATTCAAATCTTTGGAATCATGTTTATTTATAAAAACGAATAAATAACAAAATAAATAAGAAAATAAGATAAAAATGTATATTTATCTACACATTATTGGAAACATTTATTAATAATTTATGGAGAATACATCTCTGGGAGAAAAACTTCAAAATAATTTTAATATTATAACAAAATGACAGGATGCATATAATTCATTTTATTAATTAACTTTTTGACTGATCCAATGATAAAACATATCGTTAATAGGAATAAAAAACTAATTTACTATAAATAATGTAACGAGATAAAATATATTAATACCCACTTATATGAAATGATCTTTAGTTTGATAGAGATAAAAAAAACAACACCTACACGCATAGCGTGAAGACGATGCTCACTATTTTACATTTATAATCCGAGTTATGAAATATATATTTATATACATATATTTATTTATTGTATGTATTAGACGCCACTGACAGACGGTGAAGGAAAACATCGTGAGAAAACCTGGACTTATAATTTCACAATTGTAAGTTTGAAATCGTCAACCCGTCTTGAGCAAGCGTGGTGATTAATGCTCAAACCTTCTACATGTGAGAAAGAGGCCTTTGCTCAACAGTGGGCTCTGATAGGCTGATGACATGACATGACATGTACGTAATAATGGATGAGAACTTCTCAGTTTTCCATGTATTGTATTGTGCCGGGTCCACCGTTGCAAGGAGAGGAGCTTCAACAGTGCCTGGGACTTGCGACCCAGGTGTAGGTTTAAGGGGCCCCTATCGAACGCGCGTTACACACTCACCTCCACTGTCCAAGCTCCTCTCTCTACCTAACAAAACTTTAACTGAACTTATAATAATATACTTAACCTTATAATATACTATGACCTTATAATAATATAATTATCAACATTGTAGATTCAATTAAATCTGATTACCAATATATTAAGTTTTTATTAGGGGCTTCGTTGAATGAGAATAAGCTGGGATTTATTTCCAGGTCATTGCCTTTATTATCGTAACATGATACTCACATGAAACCACTAATCATTAACTAAAAATAGGTTACCAAAGTAAATTTTAACAGTTAGATACATATATATATACACCATTTAAATAAATCTACTAACAAACACATTTGATATGTACCTATATTTCCTGCCACTTACACTAAAACCAACTTAATATATTAATCATATATTTATCGTTAATTATAATAAGATATTTATTTAATTATTTTGATATTTTAAAAGAATTCTTAATGGGAATTCGTTTATCATATAAATAAATGTCACTCGTTTATAATAATAGTATGATCAAAGTAAGCTGATATCTTCGTTACAGTTACAATTCTATTGAATAATAGAGATATTTTACATTTAAAATAAATTTACTTATAGAACTGCATTATATATGTATGTATTTTAACAATAATATTTATTGTATTTCATATTATTTGTCCTTAAGTATTTACATTATAAAAGTATTACACTTATTCATCCCAATTCCTTCAAGAATCCGATTGAATTAAAATTCGATCGACATTTAAGACGTTTAATAAAAAACAACTTATAGAAATCATTAATAATGTATATCTTTTATCTATGTCTTCCATTTATAACAAGGAACGTGCCACTATTAAGAAAAATTCTTTATAATTAATGGTATAACTGGTTTTTAATGTTATGGAACGTTATGTAACTTCTGTAGTTCCCTCCAAAAATTTTCAAAATCGACGAAGACTCAAAATATTCCACAATTTGAATTTGGATTTTAACATTTTGTCTGGTGCTTTTTGATTTTAAATTATCTCTTTTTTTACAATCATTTTAAATAATGCTTAAATTTGTTGCATAATATTTCATTTCTGTTACGTTTTTTGATCGCTTTTTTTAAATTATCCAACGAATCTTTGACAGAATTTCGCTGTCATTTTTCCAGTTTTGCTCATTTTCAAAAACTAACTTTGTTTATGAATGAAATAAAAATATCTATTCAGCCAAATACTTAGAAAAAAAAAACATTTTTAAGGGAACGAATCTGTATAATTACAATAATATCAATGATATACTTATTAAATTTATCTATTCTTTAATAGATTTTCTAGTATTCGTTTATCTATTAAAACTGTATTATGAAACTATTTTATTATTGATAAAAAAAACCGCAGTTAACAAGCTGAGAAACCGTATAAGTTAGGGTTGGCCACGCATTTGACCGGTAATTTTATTTACGTTACAACACTACACCGGGGTGTCATATTAAACCTTATCATATAAATATAATACTGTATACTAATTAAAAAAAATTAAATATATTATAATTTAATTCAAACTCACTTCTAAATCGGTGACAACATGTTTATTTTAAAATCATTACTTAGTTATTTTTATTTTCAACAAACGAAATCATAATGACCACTTAATTATTTCTAATTCGTTTTTTATGTAATTAGGAAAAACATTTAAAGATTATTTTTTTTTAATATGAAAATGTAATAGTATGTTTTAAAAAGATTATAACCTAAACAATTCGTAGAGAAATGTATGCATATTTGAGCTATTTAAGCGTATTTTAATAATGGCAATGAATTTAATAACTCACCATTATAGTAAGGTGTTCCATTACAGTGAGATTTTCAACAAACAGTTCATCTTGATGCATGTACCCACTCTCACGATGCATGAAATCTCCTATAGGTATACCATTCATTGCGATTGCACCATCCACTATTGTATCGTCTAAAAATAAGTTTTACATAAATATATTTTTTAAATTTATTTATACTATAAATACGACAGTTTTTAACGAAATGAAGGTGAAATACTTTCGAATTAAATGTGTCCTTAAAATAATCGATATATTTTTTAAGGTTTTTTCTACATTAATTCCTACTTAATTTTATTTACCTATTACGTTAAATTATATAAAATTTTATAAATTTAATATATGTTATATTATTTTATATTATATATTTAATATGTATATGTTTCGATTTAAATAAAATTTAAATTAAAAAGGCATAGACACATTTTTTTTTCATTCGGTTGATTAAACGTATCTGTTTTTTTGGAATTTTTAATTCATTCAAAATCGATATCAATCCGGTTTTCATTTGGAAAATTTGTAAATTCAAAAAATAAAATTTTGAAGGCCGAACATCTTTTTATGTCACCCATATATTAATTTTAATTATATAACATTAATATTGACTTAAACGTTTTTCCATTTTGAAATGTCTATTAAAGACAAAAAAATATATAATTTTTAAAAATATATACGTATTTATATACCATAGTGTAAAAAAGAGTGTTTTTTTTATTTGTGTAAGAAAATAAGTACTTTTCTTAAACTTTTTTTTATATTTTTACCTTAATATAAAGAAAATTTGGTTTTTAATTTTTAGATCGATTGGTTTAGCTATCACTTCATTGCTTTTAATAAAACGAGAAGACATTATGAAATTTAAAAATAACTTTTGACCTTAATGACACAAAATGTTAATTTTTCAAAATAATTTAAGCAGTTCACAAAACAATATTAATTGAATATTTATAAATATATAAATGTTTTAATCCGGCTCGTGCCAATAATTTGAATTTTGATGTTAATTTTGAATATGAGCCGGTATTGTAAAGGTTGCCCACGTGCCGGGGTCACTAAGAAGACTTAATTATACGAAAAATAGAATACTTGTTAAACAACAAAACTATCATCACTGAGCTTAGAATAAAAAAAACTTATTTATAGTTCGCGTATATGATATTTCTAAGTGTGGTCACACGGTACATACGAAACGTTACTCCTTCGAAGATTTAAGAATGGAAAACGTTATACGTTACGTATGCCGTGCCGTGTGATTATGGAAACTTATAGTAAGTATACTGAATTCTTTTTTATACTGACCTGGACTTCTCTGGGCCAGCGCGGTCATCAAGGTCGTTTTGCCGGCACCGCTGAGAAAATACAATTGTCTCATTAAAGATACCCACTGTTTCTAATAAAGATGTATTATTTATAATAATAATGTTATATTGTTAATTTTTATGAGCTCTTATCGTTTTTTTATCTCGAATTATAAGCTATAGCTATATTTGATTGTTTTTATTCAACTTAGGATTAAAAATATTTCTTAAAATTAATCCTTAAAAGTTGTATGGTAAAATCGTTTTATAGATCAATATTCTAAGAGAAAGAATTCTGAAACGCCCATTAAATCATGAGTTACCTATATATAAAATAAATATACATATATTTAGTATAAAATGAGTCTAAGTTCTATTTTATTTTTGTCTTCTGTGATCTCAATAAACCATCATCGTTGATATACATACATATAGATGTATAATCTGGTAAGATTGTGGTTACAAGTTTGCATAGTCATTCATAAGAAGAGCTAATAGTTTCATTCATAAACCTTCGCTTACGATAGTAACTCAAGTTAGGTTCATGAATGAACAGGCAATATTCCTCAAGCAGTGTCAGAATAGAAACTTGTGCCAAGGGTACATTAATATGTATCAGAGCGTGAAATATAGAGTACAATATGATATAAGGATCAATGCTAAGGTACTGTATCTGTTGATTGAGATTCAACTCTTTTGAGGTCTAGTAACATAACACCGTTGATATTCAACACTAGGCGGTTTTTCTAAGCCAACCAACTAAATATGCAATTCCACACTCACAATTACAATATACGTAATATCAGAATTTAAAAATATATCCATATATATAAAATACAATGAGATTTAAGGCTTTCGCGAGTATTCACATCTCGTCTGTCCGTGATCACGGTTGCTGAAAAGTAAACGAAACATCGGGAGTATGTAGTTTCTAGAATAACAAAACACGCGTAGTATATCCGAAAAATATTAGTTCCATTTATATAATATATAGTTTATAAATGATAAAATTAAGTTTGATCAGATCTTTAATTAATTCTTTAACCTTTCAACCTTTAATCGAATGGAATAATCTATAAAGGAATTTAATTATGTGTTTGTTTACTTGTGAATGGATCGTAATATAAAAAGCTTAATATATAATATAATACATATGTAATATTAATTTTTATTTAAATAATATCTCACCTAGGTCCCATGAGGGCCACTAGAGTTCCGGGTTTTGCAATACCGCTCACTGTGAACAAATACAAGCATTAAAATATACATTTAAACATTCATTTATTATTAAATTTAACATTTAATTAATTTATTATTATTTTTTAAAAATTTCGTTGTTTCATTTGTTTTAATTATAAGTTATGACATGAAGTGTCATAAAATATATTACATATGGGAAACTGTGAGTGCGTCAGAGTGTAAGAATTTGCGTATTCGAAGATTTTGTTATTTAATTTAGTTCACTTTTTAGTTAATTACGTAAACAAAACTATAACTTTTTTATTTTTATTATAATTCAACAACCAATCCTCCTTTTTATTATCACTGTACTGAACTAAATTTAATATTATTTTACGAAAATGTAAAGCAGAAAAATAACCTCTGTATCCGAATATGTAAATCAAATTCAAATTCTTTACGTCAATTCTAACGAGAATCATTAAATTGATCTTAATCATATCAAATTACTTTTCTGTCTCACGTCCTTCCATGAGAATATACCTTTTGAATGTCGTATTAAAATTATCAGATAAAATAATTTAGATGAATGTTATAAGAACAAATCTTCATTTTATGAGATCCAAGATTTTCTCGAATTTTCATTTAAATGTAACTAATATTTTTCGGATATACTACGCGTGCTTTAATTTAGTAAAAAACTTTATACATTCACATCTCGTCTGCCCGTGATCACGGTTGCTGAAAAGTAGCCGAAACGTCGGGAGTATGTAGTTTTCTATAAAAATAAAGCACGCATAGCATAAAAGAAAAATATTACTTTCATTTAAATCTTCATACTTTTGATTATATTAATCGTAAATCTTACCATTATTAACTAATCTCTTGAGCTTTCCATTTTTCAGTTTGATATGTACGGTCACGTCTCTCCACACGAGGGTGCAAGGAGCTGGTGATGAAGAGGAACCCAGGAGTTCTTCCACCTCATCGAAGTACGGCTCGTCATAGTATTTCGGGTAGGTTATTCCGCTATCTACGTATAATATACTTCCAGGTATTTCCTGTACAAAAATATGTAAATCAAATTTAATTTAATTATTTTTATAAGTCTAAAGTACATAGAATATTTTATTACTGAAGTTTTTATTTTGTCTAAAAAATCTTTAATTAGTCATAAACATATCAGCCATTAATCAAATATCGCGACATGATTACTTAAAACATATATATTTAAAATAATGTATTAGAGTACGATTGATATAATCTTAATATCATACTTCGTTATTTTAAAATTCTCTTACATTAATTTTAAATTCAAAAATAATGTTATATGAAATATATAAACATCATAATAATTTCTAATAAAACTTGAGTCTTCATAATAATTGATCATTTATATTCATATCTCAACTTTAGGTGGCATGTCATAAAACAACGCTATATATACTATGATTTTAACAAATATGACACTACAAATATCTGATTATATGTATTAAAACAGGTATTGATAAATTGCAAATGAATTATTTTCTTTAAATTTTACTATTAAAATATCATAAGTTTATTTGTAGGATCGTTCAATATAATTACGTTGTAGCAATTACAAACAATGGGACATGCTATTAATTGATACGGACTTGAAGGTAAATACATATAAGATATATACATATATATCATTTATTGAATACTATAGCTTACTTCTTTATATATAACATGAAGATTCCTTTTCAAATTTAAGACTATAAAAAGTTAATTTTATTCATCAATAGATATAGGAAATTAGATGATTATATGTGTATTTTTATACGACTAGATTAGAATTAAAGAATGACTCAAAGGAACGAATGAATGAGGTAAACAACTATTAATTGACTATCAAGAGTATCAAAATTATGCTTTCAAATATTTTTCTAACCTCTTAAGATTAACTAAAATTCAAAAAACAGGTTTATAATTGCCGCATATTGCACAATAAACTGACTTCCATAGAATCGTAGACAAGTTAGTTGTATTTTAATTTGACTTGGACTATTTTTGAACAATACATTTTAATATACAATTTCTTTTAGATAATTCGTCTTGAAGTTTCAGGAGAACTACACCTAAACTTATACGTATGTAAGCTTACACAAAACAACATGCAGTATTCTCGTAACGAAATGCTTTATACATTATTACTCATATTTTAATACATACATATATTTAAAATCTTCATCGAAATAACTGTATTTTAAAGGGATTTTATACTTTATAGTAATAATAGAAATAATTCAAAAATCTTTTAATTTTGTATTAATTTATACGATACAAAGACTCAATTTCTCCATCAATTGCTATAATACAGGAATAATGGGGAAGTGATTGGTGTGAATTGATCACTTACATTGGGATCATCCGCGTGTTCATCGTTCAGATTATTTGGACTCGAATTCCCCGAGGATTCAGCGGAGGAATTCCCATCGGTGTCTGTCTTGGTCACGGAACGCATTTTTTTGAACACGATATAATAAACGAGTCTATTGTAATATTCAACGTAACATTTTCTAGAGTGCGTGTTTTAGAGCTGGCGGCTCGACTTGTACTTTACGTGTGCCGCGACAACTGAGTCTACGTTTGTAGGGGAGGGAGAGGGACTGATAGCCGGCCGGTGGATCAAAACTATGGGACCAGCGGGTATGTCGTAGAGATGACACACACAGTTTTGATATGTATTAGAACATACGAGATGTTTAATGAATCTCCTAATATTGGTTTATATTGGAAACGAAAACGCCTGTGGTTGTGGGTGGGTGTGTTTTTTACGTATTTAAAACCTAACAGATTTGTATGAATATACGTTATTTTACTTTTAATAAGAATAACGATAAAAATTACAAAATCAAGTGTATATTAAATTTTTCTTTATAATTTCTAATGTTAATGCAATGTTAAATTTTCTCACATTCTTATATTCTAATGTCACAATTTCATTTTTTTTTGTCATATATTTAATTAAATGGATTATGTAAAATTTTATTTTAAATGTTATTCATTAAAAATAAAACTAGTAGTATTTTATTTCTTCTGATAAAATCTTGTATTTATAACGATTGCATTAAATTTTATTGAGATTGTTATATGTATAAAATGCATGATTATAAGATATATTAATGGATTATTAAATATATGCTAATTCTTTATTAATTATATTTTTCTATATTCTCAATTTCATTGGACAAATAATAATTATTGTATACATTTTGTTTTAAAACATTCAACTGATAAAATCAAATCTTTGTTCTTCTCGACGGCATAAAATAATTATGGAGATTAACAGTATAAAGTCAAAATCCTGACAAATTAAATAGTCTTGAACTACAGCGATTTTTAATACTAGATATTGTCATATTTAATTCTAGAGGGTAAAGTCAAAATAAAATACATTTGTACTTACTGTATTCTTTCGTATTTTTACTTTCTTATTGTTTGAAGCACATTAATTAATGCGAAATGAAAATAGTTTTTGTTTAATTTCTCTGAAATATAGAAGATTTATCTTGTAATAAAGTTATAATAATAATAATAATAAGGAGCTTAAAACCAACTCGTTTTTATGACGAAATTATATAAATGTGTACTTTAAGTGATTAATAAGAAAATAAATAATAATTATTGATATAAATATTTTTCACATATAGAGTTAAAAATACTGGTTCAAATTAAAAATCTCGTCTGCCCGTGATCACGGTTGCTGTAAAGTAACCGAAACGTCGAGAGTATGTAGTTTGTAATCAAAAATTGTAATCGCATTCATTTCATTTAAAAAAACTACTCACTTTAACAGGAGCCTCCACAAACAAGTCCGGCAATATATTTAAAACACAAGAGGTTGTAGATGTTGATAGGCGACGGTGACTACTTACCATCAGGTAGATCGTCTGCTCGTTTGACCCTTTGGGTCATATAAAAAAACTGAACCTGTAACTCCTAAGATAGAGCATCGTAGTCCCTTTCCCAACAAAGATATCGTGCCCCTATACGGTTTGGTATTCATACGTTTTTAATTAAATCGTTCTGACTATGAAAACTATTATTATTTAATTAGAGTAAGCCATAAAATTATTAAAATATAATAATAATTACTTCATAATTCCTTAAAACATCTAAGGTTTTCAAATCAACCGAAATTGCTTATAATAATTTTTAATTATAAATATTGTAAATTATTTATTTTATTAATAATATAATTATTATATATTTAATGAATGTAAAATTTCATATAAAATAACATTCAATTAAAATTTTATTCATTCCTTATATATCATAATAAAATATAACAAATTTAATTTAAGCTAATTACTAATCAACAAAGAAGAGACGATCTAAATAATTCTCTTAAATTAATGATAAAAAGAAAAAATATGAGTAGCTTAAAATGTTTCTTTAAAATATGTTAAATATATTCTTGTCATATTAACATAATAATTCTCAATACGTCGTCTTCATTTTGTTATTTTTTAGTTTATTTAGAATCGAGAATTCACTACCAAAATGACTAAATCGAATAAAAAATAACTTCCAAAACTAATTTGAAACTGTTACATCTAGATATCTTATCACTTACTGAGAATGTTTTTTTAGAATACAAACGAAAAGCCTTATTATGTTTCATGTTAATTTATTACAATGAGTTGGGATCAAGTATTATTATCTATACTAATATTATAAAGCTGAAGAGTTTGTTTGTTTGTTTGTTTGAAAGCGCTAATCTCCGAAACTACTGGTTCGAATTGAATAATTCTTTTTGTGTTGGATAGTCCAGTTATCGAGGAAGGCTATGAGCTATATAACATCACGCTACGACCAATAGGAGCAAAGATATAGTGGTAAATGTGTAAAAACGGGAGAAATTATTTCATCTTTGAAGCCTTCCGTTGCGTGCGCCGTTAAAACGGTTCAAGATACACAAAAAATATGTGCTAAAGAATAATAGCTCTTTTAATGATCTAAAAAACAGTCAGCGACAGTATATGTCTATCTTTTAAGATTAGCTCACAAAAACCGTTTTTATGGTACCTAATTTGGTCGAAATAATTTAAGTTGTATCAACATAATAATATTAATCTTTATTCAAATGAACAAATAATTATGTGGTTGGTTAAGAGTACTTCATTGTGAATTAAAAAAAAAACATAGGTTTTATCCTGAAAATTCTACGGGAACTCGACCATTCCGAAAACCCCACAAGAACGGGAACTATGTGGGAAGAACCAAAAATCTGCCGGAAGTCACTATTCCACGCGCACGAAGTCGCGGCAAAAGCTAGTTACTGATATAATTCTTTCATTCATGAATCTACTACAATCTTCTTTAAAATCCTGACGTAATTACTAACTTTTATTTACGAGAACACGTTTGCTTAAAGAAATTTGCCGTAATTATAACTAACAAATACTTTGATTTATTAACAAACAAACAATTTTAAATAGTTATTTTTAATTAATTGTGTATATTGTGGTAAAAGTAAGTAATCTGATATTTGAAGGATTAACCAAATACTACGGTCACCGTCGTGGTTGCCTTGTGGTTTTTGATATTACTTATAACGTTATACGTACTTTAGACATTCCTTTATTTGATCTAATATTTCTATAACTTCTGTCTTTGTTTATTTGAATAATCTACTTTTTTATATTTTTTTGATAAACGTATGAAAAGAGTATGATTGTTAGTGACTCGAGAACAACTACATACTGGTTTAAATCTATTTTACTTACGCGGACATAAAAAATTAATAGGTATAGCATAAAAATTTAAATTCACCCACAATGAAACCAGGATAAATTCGCCTTTTATACTTCACTATGTTCTTATATGACTGTATGTATTTATTACTTTTATATATGCTATAAATCATACTATATTCTGTTTTATTCTATTTAATCAATTTAACTATTTGTCGTATTCCTATCTGTTGTTACTGTAACTGCCGACTTGTCTTGAATACATATGAAAGTTTTATACATATGAAATTTTAATCATCTTTAAGGTAAAAATTAAGCTAAGAATATTTGTGGAGCATTTAACACCTAGTAGTAATTAGTTACTTTTGTCCGTTAACACTAGGAAATAGGAGTTTTTCGTGAAGGAACAAACGGATTGATTGAAGAGATATTTTAAGTATTCCTAAAGTTTCCTCAATGATCCAACGTTTAATAGAGCAGGTCAGGTTGCTAATGTTAAATACTTTAATTGAAGCCTTTGAAATACATTAAAGTTATTACGGTTTTATTAAATTACTCGCTGCGAAATTATAATATCAATGAAAATATGTATGATTTAGCATCGATGTATTAGCAAGAATAACCAAAAAATGCAAGTGGTGTATTTTCAACTAGGATGATACTGGACCCGAGGCTAAAGTCACGGTGAGGCTGCGGTCCTGCTTTGACGAGGTCCTCGAGTCGAGTGGAGTGCCGGACCACGCTGGCATCTAGAAGCATCTACAAATCCATCTTGCGTTGGATTTGGATCGCATAGCCATAATATGCCGCGTGGTGGGCAAAAGCGTTACAGCAGCCTCCCCCATCTTTTATGGCGAGGAGGAATTACGCTATTTTTGTAATGGGTAGACAAGGCGCTTTATACCTAACAGTCCCATATAACCACAGCTGCCTTCCCGGGGTAGAGTGGTGTTCAAAAGCATTTTTCCATCGTCATCAAAAAAGGATGCTAATGGTTTAGACGTTTAATAGGGCTTTGTGGGGCACTTATTACTTTAGCAAAAATCCACAGTCTGTTATAATACGAATATAGAGGAACCAAAATAGTTCATGCGTTAAATTCGATTGATTTTGAATTTTGTTTCGATTTGTTAGATTTCCTCATAATTTCTGTATGATAGAATTTACAGTACATAATTTTAAAAATATTCTAAAGTTCAAATAAAATATACGGATTTTGTTCTAATATATCAAAAGTTCTCCAACAATTATCGGAAAAAGTCAAAAATTTTATTCAATGAAACATGTTTTTTTATTTATAGCCTGACTTCTTTCTGTTACTTTGGCTATATGTAATGCAAAATGTGAAGGTTAATTAATATTTTTAATTTATTTTTGTTACGCGTAATGTATTACATATTATTTTAAGTTTTCAAGAGCAAACTTAGTTTTAATTAGTTAATAACGAATTTAAAAATAAGCTAAAAATCATATCCAGCATGTAAAATGTATACTGCCTAGTGATATTTAAGATTTTCGCAAATATTCCTTGTGATAAAACTAGTATTTTTCGGATTTACTACTCGTTTATAATTATTTTTAACTACATACTCCCTACATTTCAGTTACTTTTCAGCTACTATGACCACGGGCAGACGAAAATCACATGTCTTTCAGTTAATCTTGTTATTTATACTATTTGTTTGTTGAATTTAAACTATCGTATTCTATGGTTGCAGAATGCTTAACAATTATAAATATTATAAAAACACTTTCAAGAAAAAGTTTTTGTTACGAACATTTTATGTTATAGGTAAAAATCTCTGAAAACGTAAGTATAATTGGAAAAGTTAAGTTGTACATTATAGGAGGAACACAAACATTCTGCATGTGTTTTTGGTCAGTATTTTTTTATATTTGGTATTAAAGATGCGACGAGAAATACTATTGACGAGTAACCAGTACAGTATCAAAAAACCCACCGACTACGCCGAGTAGGTACCGAGTGGTCGGCCAATCTATATTAAGTATCCTTTAACCTAAAAAACAAAATATTATTAAATCGGGTCTCAATTTACGTTAAAAACCTACATAAATAAAAGTCCAAAATCTGTTTCTACTTCCTGAGAAAGTATATCAGATCATTCACCTCGTGACAACAACTTTCAACAACCTCGCGTCTTAGTAGATCACATCAGATAAGTAAATGCCAACGCCTTCATAATTTTAATGATAATTTCTTTTAAGGATATATATCTAAGTGTTAAATATGAACAAAGCTGACATGAAACGAGGTTTACTTCCTAATTCATTTGAAAATCAGCCATCAATATTTTAGAAACTTCATTAAACCTTCTGTCTCTTACAAAACCATTTCTTTTAATTTCTAATACTCTACGTATGTCTGATCAATGCTTTATGTTATTCTTAAGTTAACTTACCCTGGTAATAAACTATAAGCTAGTACTCTGTAACAGTTTTCCTTGTGTTGTTTTAATAATTCGTAAAGTGACATCGAAGACTACAAATGTATTATTTCCTTGGTATTATCTTTTGAAAACAATTGAGCTTGGATTTTTTTTTGTTAGTAATTTAAAAAAAACCTTATTGGATTAACATATATTTCAAATCGTACCTTAAAATATTTCTTTGCATTAACACTTAGTAATCAGTTTTTCTTTTACTTAATCATTTAATAATAACAAACTTAGTACTAAATTATAAACCTTATTTACAAAATACTATCTTCACAAAATAGTACTAATTAAAAATATATATACAAATATATACTACAACTTTGGTATGACATAAAAAAGAATTAATTTTTATATCAACATATCTCACAACATTCACAAATCTTTCATAATTTACAATATTTACTTGCTCTATAAAATGTGTTGACGCAAGTAATTACGAAACACACAACGCTTCCCGTATCTTTAAGTTTGGTAAAAGGGAAGGCAAGGTGACGTTTAAAGATAAAAAAAAAACAATATCACGTCTTCCGATAACGTTATAAGAAAGGTTTTATTTTTATACCTTAATATTAAATATGAAAAAAAATCTTTTTATTATATAACATGCTACGGAAATATTCTTTCTCTTTTTCTTTTGTTGTTAAAGATAAAAATGATTAAATAACCAAGAATTGGACCAATGAGTTGAAACTCTCATCCCTCCATACATCACCTTATAATCTAAGATTATCCAGAGTTCATTTCTAACTGGTTTTGACTCAACTGAATTCAATTTGTTTCTATCTTTCACTAACAAGAATGGGTCAAATTTTTATTCGTGAATATACAAACTATTTAATTTGTTTATTTATGTAATGTAAATGTTCTAAATGTCTAAAACTAATTGTAATGATAGAAAGTTAAAAATAAAAGATAACATAGATTTTATAAGATACTTTTATTTACAGAAAAAACATCAATTCATTAAAAAACAAAACAACAGCATAATGACGTACTCTTGATAAACATAGAAATGGTATTAAAACAAATTACAGTATGAAATATAAACACGTGTATCTTTATTGATAAAAATTTATTTATATATTTAAATAAAACGGCGATAATATAGGAAATTTTTAATTATTTTTTTCATATATTTGCTTAAAATTTATTTCCCGCGCCTCGTCCTCCATAGCAGCGCGAAGTACGCCAACAGACGAAAGCCAATGAACAGTAAAACCATGTTGACTACATCCATTGTGAAGTCTTTCTGTTAATCATACATCATTATTTATTAATTACAGGTTTATTATTAATATTGCAGAGATCGTCTCATCTTAAAATGAACGCTCCTCCACTTGTTATAGTTTAAATGTACTCAAAGAAAGAAAATTCCCAATACTTTCTTTGTATGTAAAGAATTAATGAAATTTTTTACACTTATAACACTAGTTTATTTTTCTGGAACTACATTTTTTATTGAATTTATATAGAAATATAAAATGTAGACGACAATATTTAAAACAATCAAGATTTAATGAAATTATATTTTAATAATAAAAATTCTTTACAAATGTCTATATGTGTGTTTAGTCTTACCTAAATTTTTAAGTTTATTTCTAAATCTTTGCATGTGATAATATCAACAGGAGTTAGTATCTATTAGTATTAGTAAGATCATAGTATTAAAGAAAAGTTGTAAACGTTTTGTATACGTGTGTGTCTGTTTATATTCTATGTTTCCTATTTCGGTTTTAATTGTATGTTATATAATAGTTAATATAGAAACTTATGTATAAAAACTGTTGGATTACCAAATAAATAAAGTATGTATGTGTGTGTGTGTGTGTGTGTATGTATATGTGTCTGTATGTATGTGTGTGTTACCTCCGAAAAGCTCAGTGTCGTGAGCACAACATCCCCACTAGCTGGACACGTGAAGTTCTCTCTTGTACATGCGATGCTCTCAACTCCTGACCACTGGTTCACTAATAATGCCTCGTTACCATAACGGAACCACGACAAGTACGAAATCCAGCCGAGATATGGAGGAACGGAACTATGAAAAAAAAGGTTAAATTTAGTGACAACCCTGGAAAGATTAATGTTATTAATTTCATTAATATATACCCTGAGTTGAGGAAGAATCCTCCGAACAGCATGAATGGTATGATGATTGGCGGACCGACTGACGCTGCCATACTCACGCTGCTGCTAGCACACGAGATGAGGTAACCTGGGAATAAAACAGGTATAATGATAAACAAATATGCTTTACATAAAACATGTTCAATTAATAAGCCTTCATATACACTATACAAAGGTTTATACATCACCTCATAGTACAAAACAAAATCTCATGGGTAAGTATGCTTAAATCTTTTAAACTACACAATGCATTTCATGCGGTTTTTTTTTAATACATAGTGCAATTAAAGAGGTAATATGTTAAAATGGTTTATATGTATAATATCTATTAAATAGAGGAGAAATACTGTTATTTTTAAGGCTTCTAATGAGGTAAGTAAGTACATTTTTTTCTCTTACATCACAAGCTCTGGCTGAACCCTACGAGATTGATCAAAATAATGTACCAAGTATTGTTCATATTGAAAGGGTCTACAGGAAACTTCGCGATGGTATGTCTCTTATGGATATACCACGATAACATTATTTCTCATTTACTTTTTACGACAAATAATGAGTATTTTATAAGCCATTTTAGCCGATACAGCATTAATATTATCCAATTTATTACTTTTGATACATCGTTGTTTTAGATAGATAGATTTATATGGTCATTTACAGCACATGATTTAAATTTTACACCCGAGCAAAACCGGGATTTTTCACTAGTATATATATAAATAAATATTAAAATTGATATGATAATAATATGATTGTTATATAATTATTTAATGTAGCTTCTTAATATTATCGTTTATGTCATAAAAGTAGTTTTATTCCTACACTCGTACACAGAGTCTCTGTCATGTGCGGAGGTTGTATATGTTAATTAATTTCCATAACGCCTTGACTTATCCGATGCGATAATGGAATTTATACGGAAGAAGGGAATATTGCATAATATTAATGTTATTTGTTGTAACATGTTGCAATTATAACATAATTAATTACAGAAGACATATTTACTCTTCAGTGAGGCTTAGACGAAGCTCTTACAATACTTCTTCTACTATGACTTTGTTAAAGTTTAAGGATTTTCTATATTTTAAATTTTACAAATCAAAATAGATGATTTGACGTCCCTTTAGTAGCTTAAAGTACAATTCACATACTACCCTTAAAAAGTATAACAATATTAAACATATATTGCCGAGTACAACGTGCAAAGAAGCTTTTGCAGTTCATTCATTTATTCATTCATTCAAAACCTACAACCGTTATTTGTATAGCATATACATTATATATTACTTCATACTTAGCTTAGAAAACCTGTATAATTCAAAGGTTAGTAAATACCAGACAACATTACATTCTGACAAGAGGTGTCTTCCTATTCACGATTCTAGTACTCAATAAATAATTGACTAACTACTATAGAATTTGCAAGATAATATTAATGGCATACTGACGTGACATTATAGAATAAATATTTATTTAATATTTGATTTATTTAATAACAATATGTAAAATACACATTCTTCAAGTAAATTGCATGGCAATTACAAATAATGTCATAAAAATTTCAATTCAACATTTTTAATGAAGTAATTATAAGGGTTGCTTCTGTTTTGTGTTATCGAAATGAAAAAATAGAGCCAAAAAAAATCAAAAGAAATTAACTTTGAATTAGAAAGGACGATATACCAACCTATTTTACATTTGACAACAAAATGGACACATTCGTTTCAAACTGAATACTTTATTTTCGATTATTCTTAAATAACATATCGATACATCTATATATCGATACATTGATTTGCATATAACTATATAGTAATCGATATTCTTGTGTGAAATCACCACAAAAACCGCCGCTAACAATATCAAATGTTTCACCTTCGTGTCGGCCTAGTTTAACGAATTCTTGTATATGAGACGTATTCATTACATTTGTTAATATAACAAACAATATGTAAACAAAGTAATCAAATAATTCAATATTCGTATCGTTTTTGGGTCAAACTTTCAAAGTTCAGAAACCCATTAAATCGGTTACTATTTGAGACGTCCAAAAGGTTTCGGCTATAAAGAGCTTGGCGTGTGTTTTGATTGTGTCATTAAAATAAATTTCAAATTTTTAATGACCTATGTTGACTTTTTTAACATGTTTTTAACGATTTAATAGAGAGGAAGTCACGTGTTTTGAATTAAATAACAATATATTTGTATGGTAATTCAAGAAAATGATGCAACTTATGTAATAATCAAATTAAATGATTTTTTAATTTTGAATTCACATAATTGTATGGTAATAATAACAATCTTATTAATATAAACAGATACAGAAAGTCTTTAATTATGAACTATTATTTGGATCTGAAGTTTTACTGAAATTTTCTCAAAAACATTCAAGAAAACATGATTTCATTGACGTTTTCTCCAAATTATAAGTTCGATCAAATTCTCACAGGTCATTGACCGCATTAATAAAATAACTAAAAAACCTAAGTAACATAATTTAACGACCTGTATTCTTTAGTCATTCTCTTAATTTTCCAATTGAATTCAACCATTTCGTTTATTTTCAATCCCTATATAATTAACAATAGCAATATTTTAGTTCACAAATACAGACAAGTAAAAAAATTATATATTTGTACATAAGTAGGTACATGACCTTTTATCAAATAATTTCATTATATTATGAGTTAAAAAGGATATCATTAAATTAAGTATTGTGCTGCCGTCTAGCACTTTCATGTATTGTGAAGAAATCTAAATATCAACTTTAGCTGGTCTGTATCATACTTCTGATCTAACAATGAATTCTTCTGGAATTATTTATATATTTTATAAAACCTTTTCAATAACTTATTATTTCATATTCTTTGCCACAGCCTTTAAAAGTTTCAAAATCAAAAAATTTAGAGAACCCACTTTTATCCTACAATATACATTTCCTATATTGATTAGAAAGACTTCATAAAAGAATATTCGTTTTACCTGGTAATGGTCACATTCCAGTAATGTTATCCAATAGTCAAAATGTTATATTAAACTTAATAGAGTCATTGAGGGATTATTTCAATCAGTTATATTATTCAATATAAGTCTCACCAAAGATAGTAACGAAGTTGGTGATCTAATTGTTGCAATATAAAAAATATTTGAAAGATTATTCAATCATTACCCACAGTTGTACTGCAATATTATTTAATATAAGTATTACATATATCTCACCGAATGAAGTAGCGACGTTCGTAATGAGTGCAGCCAGTCCAGACGCTATGAAGAATCTTTCAGGCGAAGGGTTCAGACCGATCATGTAGTAAGCTATGGTTGTGAAAACCAGCGGGATGGTCGCGAACACTGGCGCTTCAGCCAGCGTCTTACTGAGGAAGTAAACATCAGCTCGGTACATGCCCGAGTGATGCTCGCGAATGAAGATTGGCAGCTCCGAACAGAATACCTGGATATATTATATAAAAGAGACTTTTTGGATATCATCAACATCATTAGCCTATTAGAGCCCACTGCTGAGCAAAGGCCTCTTCTCAAATGGAGAAGATTTGAGTGTTAATCACAACGCTTGCTCAAGACGGGTTGGTGATTTCGAACTTATAATTAGAAATTATAAATCCAGGTTACCTCACGATGTTTTTTGGATACGATTCGTTCGTATTAAATAATCGACTTTCAGTCAAAAAAGTAAATTCTGCAATGAGTTTATTTAAAGTAATGTATTATAGGTAATAGTAAAGTAATGTATATTCTATATTTTAAATATCTAATGACCTTTGACAAGTATTTAACTGGATTTTTACTGTTTCGCAAAAAAAATCCAATACCAATAGTCACTTATCACTTATATTAAAACAATGTTTTATGTATTGTTTTCCAAGGGACTATATTAGTATGAGTGTCGGATGTGATGTTATAAATATTGTCAACTAACATTGATGACAGCGAAGATGTTCTGGAAGGTCATGTTGGTGAGGAACATGAAGATGGCTCCGTTGATGTTCATCACACCGTCCTGGTCCAGCTCCTGGCCGAAGTAGATCACACCGATCAGCAGCGCCACCATCTGGGGAAAAGTGGAATTAAACTCAAAATTACTACTTCCATGGAATCTAAGTCTACTAGGAATAGGGTCATCGAGGAGTTGTACGAAGTAGAAGACTCTTTAATGATCTACTAAATGACTTAGGCCTGTCCATAATTAACATCAATTTGTTTTGGAATATACTTCGAAGGCAGCTGTAGTAAGTTCCTTTCAAATTTTGTTAGGTAGAGAGAGGAGCTTAAGCGGTGGAGGCAAGAGTTTCACGCGCGTTACATAGGGGATCATCAAACCTACACCTGGGTCACAAGTCCTGTTGAAGCTCCTCTCTCTGCAACGCAATGGACCCAGCATCCGCACATTAAATCCATAGAATGCTTAGAAGTTTCGTGTCATTTCATCTCCATAATAATAAGTAAAATTATAAGTCATTCGCTCTATACAAGGAATTGTTGATTATACGCAATACAAGTAAAGTTATAGGATAAATTTAATAAGGAAAGATATAAACCAACTCACAATAGTCTGTAGGAATCGCACTTTGATGAGCATAGGCTCTTTGGTGACTGAGAGCCAGGAGCGCCACAACACGGCCCGGAACTGAGCACACCACGACGCCTTGTATGGGGAGCGAGGAGAGCGACCCGTGAGGCTTGATGACCACGGAGACTCAACCCAGCCGGACGCTATCTTACGCTAAGGAAGACATTTACCACACACATAAGCCTACTTAGGTCTATAAGTAAATCTAGGATGACATTTACCACAAATGTAAGGCTACTTAGTTCAATAAGTAAATATATTACTATAATAAGACCTGTCTCTCGCGAGTATTCATTTAAATGGAACTAATATTTTGGATTACTGTACATTATTTTATTATCATCTTCATTATTTCGTCTGCCCGTACGCTAAGGATGACATTTACCACAAACATAAGGCTAGTAGTTCAATACAATAATGAGATCTAAGACTATCGCGAGTTTCAATTTAGATGAAACTAGTATTTTCGGAATAGGAGCTATTTTCATGTCTGCTTAGAGCCCGTGATCACGGTTGATGCTAAGTAATCGAAATGTCGGGAGTATGTAGTTTAAAATAATAAATTAACGCATAGCATTAAGTAAATATTAGTTTCATTTAAATCTTATACAAATACTGTAGTACTATATTAAGAAAATTATTTGTTAATTATATGTGATATGAAAGTTTTACTTTATTTAGGAATAATAGTATTTATGGTTCTACACTAGTAAAAAAATTATCATCTTTAATTGGTTCTACCTTACTACCTTACTTAATTATAACTTACTTCTACATTTTAATTACTAGAGTTTGTTATTAGTCATATATTGATTTATCTCGAAAGAACTTTATTTGAAATTATTATTATAAATCAGATCAATGAAAGTACCTCATGATATAAGGCGTTTTCCGCCTCAGCAGCCAGTTTGCATCCAATTTCTGATCGTGCGAAGGCCGTGCATACAGTGTCTATAGTGTGACGTGTGGTCTCCTCTCGACCTGGCACTCCTGCTAAGAGCTGGATGTAGTGATCCGCTGGGTTGTAGTTAGCGGGACAAGCAGCTCCTAGACTATAAAGTGGTTACAGATAGAGAAAAGTTGAGTTATATTTTCTGCTCCTAGACTATAAGTTAATAGATCTAAGAAATAAAAAGTTACCCAACAGTTCTGTTGTCAATTACCTTCAAATTTAAGTATTTTATGATAAAATAAGGCAGTTTGATTATTAGTTTCAGTGACTTTGTGTTGCTTAACGTAGGAAAGAAAAATCTATTGCATACTTACTCTCTAAAGAATTCTGTCGCTTGATCAGGCGAACCGAGGAAAGCGACTCTGCCTTCCGCCATTATCAGTAGCTTATCAAACATAGCGTATAACTCGGAAGACGGCTGATGTATCGTACATACAATGGTCTTGCCCTTCTTGGCTAAACCACTTAGTACCTGTTGAAGATATTCCACATATATAAAGTAGTCAGTGGTGGCCCATTGGTTAAAAGGCCCGCCTCTCATGCTTTCATACACGAGGGCACGGGTTCGAGCCTGAACCTGGCAAGTACCAATGTGATTTTTCCGAGTCATATGTACTTTCTAATAATATTTAGACATCACTGATTAATGCATTCCCAAAGAGGGTTGATGTCAGGCAGGCGACCGGTCGTAAAAACAATTAGCCAAAACTATTCACAACATGTAAGTCAGACCCTGGCTAAAGCTGGGAAATTGGCAGGTAGAAGAAAGTAGTCCTATCTCTAATATTCATTTACCAAAAATATCCTATAACGTTTTTGTCCGTTGTATTTTTTCTTACCTGTATAACATTCTGTGCCATGAATGAATCCAATCCCGATGTGGGTTCATCACAAAACATGAGCGGTGGATCTGTTAGTACCTCGCTAGCAAACGACAACCTCTTCATCTCTCCGCCAGATATACCCTTCAGTCTGCCAGGGATACCGATCACTGTATTCTGGCATTTTGTTAATGCCAACTGAAATATATCTCACTTAATAAATATATGTTATGATAAGTACAGTTTCTGGCAGAAAATAGTGACTAATAAGGGAGATTAGTTAGTGATAGAAACATAAGTTAACGTATCTTGTGTATGAAAAAATACCTATTTCAAAAAATATCAATATTAAGAAAATTTTGAACAAATATTTCACCCTTTCTTAATAAATTCTTTGAAGCTGAAAACAACAATTTTTTGCACAAATAATCTAATAAAATCGCCATAAAAATCATGCATAACTTTTACGGTACAAGATTCCAATGAATTGAGTCCAAAAGAAACCTCTATAAAAAATATCATAAATAAACATCAAATTGTTATTTGATAACGAATAAAAATGCCTATAAAAACACATAATCGCCGGAATAAGACTCTGACAAAGAAAAAAACGTAATTCGAAGCTATTATGTTACAAATACTCAAAGTTCAAAAAGATTATAAACACAATAAGGCTTTATTGTTCCCAATTTGGTCGAGTCTAGAACACAATCCGATTATGGAATCTTCACCGCGGCAGTCGCACACTAATCTCATTATTAAAACACCAACAAGTTAAATAATATTAAAATATTTGACCAAGGTAACAAGAAGGTAATATGGATCAATAACTGTTTTGTAACAATTTTGAAACTGGTCGTTGTATGTTGTCATGCAGGTATTTTTTTTTAAGTTCTTCGTTTTTTAATTAGCGGTTTTTAATTTCTAAAGAAATGCACTCAAAATATAAGTATATAATCCTGTTTATTAATTTTAATAAATTTTACATAGGACCAAAATATTAAATAACTACAATGATATTTAAGACATTTTAATATTTTTTTCATATTCCCTATATTTCGGTTCTTGTATAGCAAATAACCTATAACGTAAATTATCCGAAAAACTTCGTTTCTTTTCAATCTAATTATTCTAAATAAAATGAAAAATTTTGTTTTCAATATATGTATATGTAAATATAAATAACAAATGCATTTCTCGTTTATTTTTTAAGTTTTAATAAACTTTATATTATCTTTTTATTTCTCTATCTTTGTATGTATATATGTATATCTAAAAAGTGAATATTGTTTCACATATAACATATGATTTTATCCCCCTATGTGTTATTTATAAAACGTCCTAGCAACGAAATATATTCAAATTATATCTTTACATAATATAATGTTGCAGCCGGTTTTTTTTATTGAAGCGTTCGTGTCAAGAACATGTGAGTTTTTATTTCGCCTACATCAAACTTTAATAGACGTATAAGTAGGAGTTGATTTTGGATAAAAAAATAATCTATTTTTAGATGTATCATGAAGAAAAAAAATATGATGTCAAATATTTGTAATATTTTTAATCTGTTGCTTCTTAATGACTTGTATTGAAAAATAGACGGAACCAAAGAGTTTCTATTAATTTCACTAAACATAAAATTAAAAAACCAACACATTTACATATAAATACTTCTATTATTTCTACAAAGGTCATATGAGAGACAACACAAATCAAATTCAACTCTATGGCCTACGTAATACGTACCTCTGATATAACTTCTTGGACCCTTCGCATGCGCTGAGCGTAAGGTATGTGTCTATCCATTCTCACCAGAGCCTATAAATATGCAAAACATTCAAAGCACATCAAAAATAACAAAGGAAAATGGATGAATCGTAAATTAATGCATAATTGTAATAAGACAAGATAATCTTTTTATTTAATTTATGTCTTTCCCGCCATATTCTAGCATACAATCAATCATCTGAATGTAACTGTCGCGTGTGTACGTTCATTTCAACATCGATACAAGATGGCGCCGGCCTTCGTCATTATTGTGTAATTATATAAAATTAACAACATTATATATATAATACAACAAGGTACAGACGCCTTTAATTATAATTTAAACATAATATGCAAAATTTATATAATTACCGGTTTGTTTGTAGTACATTTATTTTATGAATTTTCTAAACAGTCTTTATATAAAGATTAACTATTGTATTACTCTTAAAAACTTATTCTCTAATTGCTATTAAACCTGACGTCCGATGACAGATACATAAATAACCAATGGCTGTAATTACGGCAAGTAATTTTCTTTGACGATGACAATTGACAAGTATATACTTAATATTTATTAAATTATTGGTAATTGGAACGGCTCACGACCACTTTAAAATGAAATTGAATTTGCTTACATGCACCCACACGAATGTTCGTCAAATAATATACAAATAGCTTACAGTTTTTCATTCATAAATCTTTGTCTTTGAAAGTATAAACATATGTATAAAGGTATATGACCTTATAAATCAGTTGCCCTGTCCTTGTATGATACCTCGTATATTTATATTTTCTATAAAAAATTATTAAAATCTTAACGCATTAAACTGATTCTATGGGGACTATAAAATAAAAAAAAAGTTCCTAAAATTATGACATTCATCAAGAAATCTCTATATGATCAAATATAAAGCAAAAATTTTCTCTACACCAGAAAAACAATAAAGAATTAATTAGAAATACGTCTGCTTTTCAAATCCAGCACTCACCTGGAATATCAGATGCTCCTTGACTGTAAGAGTTCCTATGAAGAGGTCTTGTTGTTGGACATATGCTGATAGGGCAGCCATGGCTTCAGGAGTGGCTGGTTGGCCATTCAAAGCCCTGGTACCGCTCGACATCACACCACTCGGAGTACGGAACGTGAGGGTGTTTAATAACGTGGTCTTCCCAGCTCCTGACGAGCCCATCAGTGCTAACAACTCTCCAGGGTACGCGGCACCGTTAACTAAGGCGTGAAAATTTAATTTTAATTTAATTTAAAATGCTTTATTGCACAACACATTGAAAAAAAAGGGGGAAATACAAATCATAAAGTAAGTACATACATGGTGCGCAAAGGCGGTCCTATGACTTATAGCGATCTCTCACAGAAAAACGTCTTGGAGACGAATATTTGAAATACCACAGCGGTTTCTGCACATTGATTTATTGTGGTATAAGTTTTCTTAGCGAATGTAAGAAGATACTCAAGTTTGAAGACATACCATGTGAACTTCGTAGGTCAAAGGATCGTAATTGACCTAAATAATTTATTTTTTAACAGATCAAACCCTGACCAATATAATATTTTTAAAGTACATACATCAAATCTTTTTTTGTAATTAAAAAATTTAGAACAACATAACGAGTTTCTTTTTTTAAGTGGATCACATTTAGAAATTATATGATAATTCAAAATGCGGTTTTAAAAAAGTGCAGCGAGTTTTACTACAAAAATCAAGTATAGCAACTGACATTATTAATTAATATAAGAATAACCTTCCAGTCTTTCTCTTTAAGTTATAAACTTATCGAGTAACGAACCTATAGACATTCCTTTAATAGCCAATTAGAATATTGAAAAGGATAACTTTTTATAATAATTTTGTAATTAAAATCATTAGTATATAAAAAAAACTTGCTGTAGCCATACCAAGAGTACGCACAGATCATTGACACCTATTAATTACGAGACCTTGCTCATTAATTTTCGTAATATTTTTTTTACACACATCGGGATTGCCATACCATTTCTGAGCAGCTGTTTTCTCTGTTGGAACATTCTGTTGTTGGATCCCCTCCAGAAGTTCCAGAACTTTCTGTTCCTCGACCTATCTTCAGTGGCGAAAGCGTTGATGTCCGCCCACGTATAAGTGACCTTCTCAGCGCCACCGATCGCCCCATAGCTTCTTGGTTGTGGTATAGCTAAAGTAACTTCCCCAGCGCTGCCACGTGGACTGTCGTTCGGCGATGTATCCTACAAGGAAGCTTACATTCAACAAATCAAACACAGTAAGCCCTTTAACTTTAACAGGTTTCATTGTGGTATTCAGTTAACGGATAATACGAGCTTACAAAAAGATCCCTTGCTGCAATTTATTACGCCCTATAAGGATTGATTCCTGAATATTCATTAGTCATGCTAAATAAGAAAACTTAATTAAGAAATATTATCAACTACATAAAGTATACAGGGTGACTGGTGAATTACTATCAATATTTAAAGAGAATACTCGGTACATGATTCTCATTCGAATTAGGTAAAAAAAATAGGTACTTAATTTTTGACCAAATTTCCGTATAAATAAATAAAGTGTGGACACGTTCCAAGTGTTCCAAGTGTGGACGCGTACGGCGGCGTGCTGATACAACACCACGCCGCCGCACGCGTGTGTGTGTGTGTGTATACCTAATCTATAGGGTGTTCACACGATGCCTAATTAATTACATAACTTTTGGTTAACTTTACTTAGAAGTTTATTAATATTTATGTTATATTAATTTTTATTTTGTCATATATGATCGTCAAATATCACGTCCTCAAGTATCGATAGTAATTCACCAGTCATCCTGTATATTATTTCATACTATCAAACAACTAATTATTATCTACTTGCTTTAAGGGGAACAAAAATATATGTACATATATATATTTTTTTCCTATTATACTTGTAAATATAAAGTTGTAACTGAATATCTTTTAGTTTTTATTTACTGGGTCTGTGTATAGGATTAGAATTAATAGGCTTAAATAACCAGGACGTTGGAGCCGCTTCACCGTTCCATTGGTAATCAGAGCGGGGCCTTAAAGTACTGGTATCGATTGGTTACTGATCTCAAATTACACGTACATATTTTCTCGTTTTAATTAACTTTTAAACTGCCGACGGTGGAATGACATTGCGAGAACTTTCTGCGTTTATAATAATTTAAAGCTTTATACTTGTACGATTTAAATACAGCCTTTAAGCCTGCTTGCTGCTATTTGAAATATTATATACATTCACTCGTTACTGGTTCGTATATTAAAGTATAAGTTTAAACATTTAAATCTAATTAAATTAGAAATAACTGAAATCGCTGTGAAAGTTTCAATTTCATACAAAAATCTCGTTTTACGAGAAACATGGATGTAAATTTAAATTCCTACTTATCATTGCAATTTCAATTAAAAAGCTCTGAAGCTTATAAATTTTAACGTATATAATGCATTATAGTATTATAGTTCTTTATAATCAATTTTACTTTTTTAATTTTCAATTGAAATAAATAATATTGAAAAATGGCCGTATGTAATAAAATAACCGACCGCAAGGATTAAAAAATGTCTTAAGCTCCATTTAAAACAATAAAATCTAGAACCGGATACCATTTAGCGAAACAAATGTCTTAATTATAATCGCAAATTAGCGTACCAGTATACAAGAGAAAAAGAGTCGACTTACAGAATAATATACACAGAAATGTCGATTATAAAGTACTAAGTTTAATAATGTAGCGTTTATAATTCTTTAAGAATATATTCATTAAGAAAAAGTAAACCTATTATATCTTGATTCAAATTTATACTACCCATCTTCTTCTTCTTCTACCTGGCAATTTCCCAGCTTTAGCCAGGGTCTGCCTTACAGGTTGTGAATAGTTTTGGCTAATCTATTATTTTTTACGACCGGCCTGACATCAACCCTCTTTGCAAATGTAAAATTTATACTACCCATATTACTTCAAATACTTATATCTGACGTCTAGGGAAGACGGATAAGGTAATGTGTCAGAATTCAAATAAATTAAGAAGCCCAACAAAGTTTAAAAAAATCGTTAATAGCTAATTGCATTGACTTCTAATTAGAAAAGAATAATTAGTAGAATAGAATCATTTCATTTCATACTACTTCGTGGAAGAACTACACAAATGGTTGGTTGGTTATTTAAAATATGGCCTTCAAACGTGAAGAACTACACAACACTTTTTTTTTATTAATATTACTCTAAGTTAAAGTCACCTATCCTAGCTTATTTGTCAATAATAATTCTTGTTGAGTGTAGATATCAGATATATTATTATTTATGGGTCTAGATTTATTATTATTATATAATTATTCAAATTAATTTATTAAAATTATTAATCATACTATGATATTAATCTGAGTTTCCCACGATCATTGTATATTTTATTTTAGTCACAAAGGCATTTGAATGCTAAAGCTATCAATGTACATATATATTTTGCTGTGACTGTATTTTGATCTAGACTTTCTTAATAATAAAACAAATAGGTACTTGATAACTATTCTGAATAAATTGAATTTGACATTATTATTTTTTAATTCATTGTTTATACAAACGAAGTGAAATTTAAGCTTACTTGAACTTTTTTTTAAGTATAATAATTTATAAAAGAGGTTGCGGTTGCTTTTACAGTTGAGTAACGTGTTTTCTGTGACATAAAAAATGTTTAAATTAATTCCAAAATCAATATCTATACTATAATTACAATCAAAGTAACCGTATGCATATAAAATAAAATCTTAAATGCCAAATATCACCTCAATACCTACTAATACTACGCAGGAAGCAAATGATTGTATCGAATTGGACACAATTCGATGAATTGGTTCGGACCATGGACTTACAATAATCCATAATGCCGCCTTTAAGACGAAAGTTTATCTTTAATTTATTTTTATACCTGGCAATGATTTTTTATAAGTTATTAAAAACACTAAAAACTCCTTTCTATCAGTGTAATGTCATTGTATTCTTTGAATTATTATTCAATTAATACTTATCAAAATAAATGACAAGTGACAGTGACTTCATTCAAATATACCTATACCTAATAAGAACGGCCATTACTATAGGAGTGTTTTAAAACCAGCGGAACGGGATCGTTATAAAAAACTCGTTTGACTTTTTTATGATATTAGACGATGAATCTCAAATATTTAGCCTTGTAGCATTTAGAATTAAATAATCTTTATTATATTAAATAGGAATGTTAAATATTAGTTTTATTTATAGAAGAATACATGTTTTTTTAATTAGGGTACCGCGTGGCCGAGACGAAAATTGTATGACATAAAAATGAATGTATTTTAGGTAGGGTAAAATTACTACTATGGAAATATTCCTTCATAAATATTTATGTTAATAGAATTTCTTTTTAGCCTTTCTAGAACTCGACTTATTATTTTTTAATTCTGATCATAATCTATTCGATCGCCGTTTATTTAAGCTTTTAAACATGTTTAGTGTAAAATGTAGAAGCATTTTTTTCACTTTCATACCTTCACCATATTGAATTTGGAGTAATCTTATTAAAACCTACGCTTGAACCGGTTTCCATGCGAGATTTAAGTTATACCGTAGAATTCCACTGCGACAAAAAACTAAAACCTCGTAGATTTAAGAACTAACTTAAATGATAATTAACATTATTCGTGATCACTGATTCATTATAAACTAATAAAAAACTTGTTAACTTAGGTTTTTGTGAGTTACTGCAATTACTTATTATTGTGTAATGTATTTAAATTATAAAAGCAAGTTGTTTCGGAAATTTCCTATCGTTTTATACCTGTGGAGAATTATTATATGTAACACGTTGATTATCAACCGAAGATGATATCAGGGGCTCGTGCTCTTCCGATCCGGCGGTCATTTTGAGTGAACTTAAAACAACAAAAATATTACTTTGTCAAATTTCAAAACCACACGGACATGTTAACACTGATTGACGTATTTTTTTTTAATTTATTGGCGGGAAATTTGACAGCGCAAGGTTCGCGTCTGTCAATGCGGTGCGCGCGACGGTACGCCGTATACTGCCGAGCTGATCCAATACAACGCACGTTTGAAAGCCCTGTTCAAACAAGTCTCATGTGTAATTGTTTCTTAACGCTAGATAACAGGTGCATTGTAAACCCTTTACATTTCTCCTAAAAAAAGTTCAAATGAAAGACATTTAAGAATGTAAATGTTTATTCAAAAAAAAAAACATATTTGAGATAGCAATTAATTATTCGGTAATTTATACAATATTTAAATGAATATCCTTTATTTATATGATTACAAATGACACATGACAAAGGAACTATTGTATATAGACTCGAGCCGTATGGTATCCTTAATATAAATGCCTAAACTAACATACTCTCTCATACATCGCAAACTTTCATCGGATTATATGTTATATATAGAAATGCATTACTTCATCTGTGTACAGTTTTTTTGTATTGAATCTCTAGATATGGAAATGCGATTGTACTACACACATAATCCGATGATTTAACAATAAACTTACATCTAGAATACGCATCGCTACAATACGCATTATTTGGTGAATATATCAAGCCGGTTACTTAAATTGGAATCATCTTTCATACTTTACAAAACTGAATGTTCAGTTTCTCAACTTCGTGTATTTTATCTCACTGTAATTTGAGAGTTGAGAAAACTTTTTCATTTCTGTATTTTCTAGGGACTATAAGCTCACGTATGCGAGTTATTATACATAAATATTATGTCATTATTTACATAACACAAAACTTAGTTCGTGTAATAAGTAACAGTTATTTAGCACTGCGCGGGAAGATTCTGTTGAACTATTCACTACACTAACATAGCTAACAGTTTCGTTTGTATGTGGGTGTGATTGTATACATGTGTGTGTGAGAGTTACACACACACACATGTACGCGCACTCACCGACTAGGAGCTATTTCATTATAATTATTATCAAAGATATTATTAGATATATGTTAATGAGATACCGGAAGTTGTATTTGTTAATATTAATAAATAGTGTCTAATTAATTACCTACCTTTTTTATTGCTTCCGCACTACACTTTTGTATGTAATGACGTCTTCCTTAACAATATAAGAGTTAAAGTCGCTAGAATAATTTTAAGGGATTTCCAAATAATCATATTATCTGATTTATTTATATTATAACAAACTGCGTATAATTTAAATTGTAAGTATAGTTTTAGAGACAAGTTTCTCCATCATGTTAATTCAGCTGATAAGAGCCAATGAACGCATATATTATATCCTAACTCACTCCGTAGGTTGATGTTCAACAACCAGTTATTTATTCTGCAACATATAAAACGCTTATCTAAACAGCATCATTTTTTAATAATTTTGGTAATATATCTGATTTCATATACGTGATATTACACGAATGAAGCTTATAGCAAAATTTTGCTAAATCCTAGATTTATCATGTATCATTTTTTATTATTATATTGAAGTGAAATTTCTTATGAGACTTCCAAAAAGGTTGCGTTAAACGTTTAACGCTTTGGGGGGGGGGGGGCTGACAGCGAGATGGAATGCTTGGCATTCGAACTCATGCGGGCATTCAATTGTGACTTGTAAGCATTGTTAATAAAATTTGTGTTGAAAAAACTCTAATAAATTCCTTAAAAATCATTTTCTATCCCTTCCTATTTTCATTCCAACATTTCAGTTTCAATTCTTCCGCGCGAAGGGACTCTATGTTTTTAAATTAAACATTTCTACGTTGATTCCGGAAGTCTTCATGCATGCACTTATATGACGCATGGTAATATATTCTTCTACAAGAGTAAGAAATCGGATTAAAATAGTTTACCGGACAATATACTTGCCATTAGTTCGGGTCGCCACACTGTATACGAAGCGTTCGTCGTATTTCATTCAATAACCCGCCTTAACGCTAGAATGTGCGAAGATTTATGAATGATAGACTTAAAAACTTTGCGTATGTAGTGTGACTATGCAAACTTGTGATAAGAATTCTGAGATGTTCCGCGAAATTATGACGAATATTCTGAATAAATAACTACAAAGAGTTTTATAATTATAAACAACATTAACCCCACTGAAGTAATGCTTAGCTAAACCTTGAAGTTTATTCGATAAAAAATATAAATATACGCAGAAATTACAAAAATTTTAGAGACGATTTAGGATCTACGTAGGTTGAAAGACAGATAAACATCTACAAAGTTTTGCATTAAGTAAATAATCAACTGGGAACAGTCGATAATTCATTACAGAGACGTACAAAAAGTCTTTTGTTACACATATTTTTATATGTACGTCTTATCAAGTATCGCATTACACCGCTCTGTATTCAACGACTCATTGTATCAGGAAGCAGCCATTACTTAAACGAAGATGAATTATCAATATACAATTACAATAAAAAACACTAGCGACTGGTAGTAACTGGTATTAAATAAACAAAAATAAACAAAACTCTCAAACGGACGTCTTAAATAGATGTACAGCGACCAGCACGCACCATGAGGTAGCCAGAACTTAGAAACATACACTAAACGAAACATAATACTGCTACACTAACATAAGCTAACTCGCTGAGAGCGAGACGCGGTGGCCCGTGGTCAGAAACGAATCATATAAATAATATTAAAACTAAACGTACTATACAGAAAATAATTTCGACCCAAACATCGCGAGCCCGACGCCTACAGCGGCACTTAATAATCAGTCTTTCATTACTCGACCTTACCGATGTTCGACTACCCTCCGAAAAAATATATATTAAATTAAACGAAAAAAAATTTAGAAACATACAAACATACGAATGTATAACTCCTTTATCACAGCCAAACGACCACCGCTCTCACTTACTAACCTACCGTCATATACACGGCTAACATTACAATAGCAGACGACTATAAATTTAATTATTATTATCATAATTGTGATTACCACTTCACGTATAACATTTTAAACTAATCATCTCGTACATGTGTTTGTTAGTTACACTTGTGTGCGTCATTTCTCTACAATATACTAATGAAAACGCTACTTTCAATGTTACTAGGAGCCGAACTACACCGACCTTATGTATATATTAGTTGAGCGAACCTACGGCCACCGTGACATATATATATATATGTAAGCAAGTCGTATGTATGTTCGTATTTCATATTACATATAATTCCACTATATAAGCCGGCGGCCGCGGCACTGTTAGTGAATATATATCGGTAACATTGCACTATTATAACATATCGAACATTAATCGTTTAAGCGACCCGTTGTATCCGGAGTACTAATTTGTCTAAGCATCAACAATACATCTTATGAACCTTATCCATATAGTAATAGAGTTCAATATCGTTATAACATCATCATGTCTCCATGTAGGCCGTGGCCGAGCGTGGTCTTAACATACGCTTCTCAAAGTCTATCTTTTCATCTTCAGTTTTTCTAATTTTAATCAACTCGACCTTGAAATCTTGAAATGTATATCGTGACGTCACAAACATCATCACACGGTTCCGAACGTCAAGATATGACCCACACTCGATATCCAATCAATTATATAACTTAACACCTATACACAAAGTCCAAATTCACTATAAACCTCAGCGGGCAGAGTTCAATAACAGACAAGCTGTGTCTGTTATATTGAACCTTATGCGTGTAACATAAGGTCGATGTTTACAGTGTCTGCGGCGAGTATTTGGACGGCGCTCGTTTGAGCCGCCGACTCATGGGTCACTGTCAGTTGTTCTTGTCGAAGTTGTGAAGGGCCCAGTTGAAGGAGGCCGTCCAGGAGTTCTTCACAGCCTCGTCGAACTTCAGCCTGAAGTGTTCCATAGCCTTCTCCTTAGACAGATCCATCACCTGGGAAATAGTGGAATGTTAGAAATATATGACAAAGTAGATAAATATCTTAACAAAATATTAATTACGTTTACGATAATAACTGGAAGATCTTTAAAAAAATAAAGTTTTTTATAACATATTCAATACCAAAACTTATATGAATAAAAAATAGTGATTGATGTTAGATTATTGAATATGTCTTAATATATTGTTATTGAATATGTCTTAATGATTAAAATAGACAATATATAATGTACAGACAACATAGTATTAATTTAGGGTTTCTTGTACAAAACACCACCTGGTGGCTCATTAGAATCAGTAGTTGCCCAATAGGTATTCCATGTAATGTGCTAGGTATAACTGAATGACATTGGCAAATGCCCAATGGATAGAGAGTATAACAAACTTAAAACCAAAAAATTTAAATAATAATAAGGTAAATAAATAAATTCTGTACAATTTTCTATTTAAAACTAATGGCTACTGTTTTTTAACAAGCTAATGTTTTTCATAGATTCAAATATTATAAAGACATTATTACGAAAGTTACAAAATATTACATTGTTACCAAGGAAACAAAGAAATTAAGCATCATTCATATAAAAAATACGTTAATTCATTAAATATTAATTAACATAAAAGATGTAAAGAGACGAATGCCTTTCAAATAACTCATAAAACTTCTTAATCGACAATACAATTAAATCGTCGTTAACGGAAAAACATTTATTTCACAATATTACTTCACGAAAAGAAATTTCATTAGTACATTAAATACATATAATAAAAAACAAAAAGTAAACTCAAATTTTATATAGAGTTACCAAATTTTAAGGTAATAGAATTTACTTAAACTGATAATATATAGTATTTATGTAACTTATTACCAAGTCTTATATACTTAGAATTTATTCCAACTGGGTACAACAAAAAAATATATATTCTGTAGGACTATTGCATCACATATGTTTGCATAATTTGTATGATCTTATAAACTTTTCAACACTCTCTGTAAAATATTTTTTATTATTTAAATATATATAGTATAATATTTTTGGTATACACGTGGACCTATCGGTAGAATTGATAAACTCCTTATATGAAATCCAATATATAAATGTCTCTATAGTTATTTATATATATATTAATTACCAAAAAACTTATTATAGACATTATCTATTATCGTTCAAAGTATATATAATTTGATTATTATATACATATGTGTAGTATAATAGTTTTGGTATATATATGGACCTCTTTTTATGAGGTCTGATATATATAAATGTCTTTATATATATTATTAATTACCAACAAACTTAATATAGATATCATCTATTATTATCATTCAAAGTATATATAATCACCAGTGTTTCCCTGAGGTATTGTAAATCCTTCTCCGAGCTGAGCTCCGGCAGACCGGTGCTGATCATCATAGAGAACAGAGACAGGATGAGGTGACCGTGAGAACGGAGGATTATGAACGCCTGGGTATAGAAAGAAATATATACAACATTACTATTAGACCTATTGGTTTTGACAAAAAAATTACATATATACTTTAATTATAACGATAATTACACATGGATAGAATCCCTACTAATATTATAAATGCGAAAGTAACCCTGTCTGTCTGTCTGTCTGTTACGCTTTCACGGTTAAACCACTGAATTGACTTTAATGAAATTTGGCACAGAGATAGAGTTGACCTTGAGAATGAACATAGGATAGTTTGTATCCCAGACTTTTGAAAGGTTCTCTTGGAAACGCGATATAACCGAACTCTACGCGGGCGAAGCTGCGGGCGGAAAGATAGTAACTAATAAAATAATAACTAATGTACTCAAATAAATATATCAAGTATATTTCAAAAACATTCACTAATAAGTGTTGTACTTGTTTATTAAAGTTCTCGTTACTCATACATATAATAACTATTATTGGAGAGAAATTATATTCTTAAATATTTTTAATCTGTATTGAAGTTATCCAAATTTTATTTGTACTAGTTACTTTCTTTTAAACTGAGATTCTTTTTATAATTAGATGTTTTTGAGAAACAAATATAAGCATATATAAAAAATTTTGTATAGTTTTGTGATTTTTACAAATGAGACACACATAATATCTTAATGAGATAATAATAATAATGAATACTAACAAAAATAACCAAATTACTTTTATAAAGATATCAAGTACATTTTAAAGTTGTTAATTTATAAGTGTTGTATTCTTTCATTAAAGTTCCAATATGAACTACTGAGACTATTATATGTATAAGTAATGACTTATACATTTATTAGTCCTAACTAAGAAAAATATTGAATTCAACCTGATTAGGATTTTCACTATTTAATTTGTACCATACAAGTATATAACTATTAGTATGGTGATAATCACATTATGTTTAAGAGTGAATGTTCTCCTGAGTAATGTCTTGTATGGATTTGGAAATTTGACATAACAACAATAAAAAATCTTACAGTTATGTATATTCAATCGGACAAAAAATCCAATATTAGCAATGAAATTTGTTATCGTCTAATTTGATGGATTATTAAATTAAAATTAATACATTCATAATGAACGTTGTATGTTAGTATTCATTATCACTAACCGTTTCACAAAGTTCCCTGAACCTCTTGAAGTCTATGTCGTGCACTCCGCCCCGCTGACCCTTGTTGATGACGTGTATGAAGTCATGGGTCAACACGAACGGGACCCGCTCTCGTTTGAACCCGTACTTCTGCTTGAAGTGACCCAAGAAGTGACCGAAATCGATGTGGAACAACTGGGAACATAATATTAGTAAGATATTTAATTAAACCAAAATATGTATAACTGTTCTACTATTAATTTAGGATCATGAGAGTTAAATATATAGTGTACAATAGTTTAAAAACTAAGTAAACAAAGTTTTCTCATCCCAATAAGTGCAATTTAAGTCAGTTTTCATCGACTCTTTTTAATCATTTTTCCTCTAATTAAAATGTTTTTTTCTCTTATCATCTACATATCTCACCTGGCCGCTTTTCTTGACCATAATATTATCAGGATGCCTGTCAGCTATTCCCAGTACGTACGTGGCCACGCAGTACCCAGCACAACTCATAGTAAATTCCTCCACAGCTTTATTGAAAGATTCCTCCGTGGGATTCTGTTTTCTCAGCCATTCTGTGTTTTAAGATTACAATCATAAATTAATAAATCATATCATAAACTCCATAAAAAATATTTCTGTTATAAGGATAACGTTTTATTAATATAATAATGAATCGTTATGTCTACAGCTGTAGAAATATAAATAAAAGAATGCGTTCGACTAAAATAAAATCTTACTTATTATTAATGTACTAAATTCAAAACTAAAATTACTTAAAATACGATCAAATGTTAAGAGGTATATAATTTGACCTCCTTAGAAAATTATTTTTATATGCAATATATATGTATAACTCACGAAACAGATTAGCCTTTGATATAGTAGAGGCTGCGTTGAACAGCGCGCTCTGTTTCTGTATGTTGGCGACCGTCTCCGCGTCCTCAACCACCTCGATCATACCCACCGCGTACTCCATCGATATACAGTTGTAGGGGTTCAATCTGTAACACACATTATACTATTATATAAAGCAATGGAATTATAAGCGATGTACACACTTATTTTGTAATGGAGCTTTTTGAACATATACAATAACGAGAAAATAATAAATAATACAACTTATGTGCGGGTTGTATAAAAAGAATATGATTGAACTACTCATTATTCTTTTTTTTTACAAACGAGTAGACGGCCTTCTTTATAGTCAATAGTCACCGTTACCCATAGACATTCGCAACAAAATATATGTTGCGTAGGCGTTGTCAACCTTGGTTGTTGAGAAAAAGAAAGGGATAGGAATAAGGAAATGGCTGGGCAACCGACTCTCTCACTCATTGGACAGCCATTAAAGACTACTTCACGCTGATCTTCTGTGAGAAAATGGTACTTCCGCTGTCAAGCCAACCCATATTCGAGATAAAGTAACTTGACCATAGCCAGCCTTTACCTATCTAGGTATTCATACGATCATAACATTTACCTAAAGTCATATCCCTGACCACAGCTAGGCTCTACCATTTTAAACATAGACAGCATCTTTAACAGTGTTCATTTACCTAAAGTCATATCCCGCGTTCTTCCACAGCCGGTCCATGATCCGCAGCATCTGTAGCGTGAACATGTCCTGCCGCAGGTCGTCTCCTATCTTGAGTATGATCCGCACGTCGCTGCCGGTCGGGTCCACGTTGGAGAACTCCAGCAGTAGGGGACGCATCTTGCTGTCCATCACGCGACATCTTTCCGGTCTGGTGGGTTAAATCGATGTTAGTCATTTGATATTTGGTCATTTATAATGACGATGTTATGATAGAATAGTATAAAGAACGCTTACAGCTGTAGAAGAAATTATTTGGACACTTTATAAATTTTATCTTCAAGACAACAACACTTTGGAGTTGACAATATCAAGATTACAAAAAGGATGCATTATGTATACTATAATACGAGTATATAAAAACCATTACTGAATCCGGTCATAATATTATTTCTGATCAACCGTATTCACATTCAACACTTTATTAAAAATATTCGTACATTTCACTGTGAATTATAGTTGCGTTTGCAAAAGAATTTTCAGAATCTTGTTAATTAACCGCTATACAGGACATAGATATGGTTTTTAGAAAGAATATCGCCAAAAAAGATAATGAATCATCATTCATCACATATATCTTTGTAACAGCTTTTCAGATATCATGAAACGGAAGACGCGCTAAACGCTGAACACCCCCTTTATTAACAGACTGAGCGGGATAGAATGCATGTCGCTCAAACGCATGCGTGCAATCAATTGTGACTTACATGTAATATTTATAAAATTTGTCTTTTAGAAACACTAAAAATGCCTTACAAATCTTATTATTACCTTATTTCTACCCCTTCCATTTTCATTCCAAGATAAAATATTACGAAATCACACTTCTTCCGCGCGAAAGGACTCCACGCATCATATTTTTCATACATATCTACTTACTTAATCATCTTACAGATGAGGCTGGGCGTGAGGGGTGACACAAAGTCAGCCAGCGTGTCCACACAGTGCTGCTCTGCTAAATGCTGCTGCAACGCCGCACGGGCTTTACTTATCTCCTTCTTCTTGAGGATACATTGACTCGCCCCTGGTCAATATTAACGTTAATACATTGTAATTGATAATGTATGTGAATATTAAGAGCTTTCGTTTATAAGAATTGCATAAAAAAATTCTCTCGTATTTTATTCCGATTAAATGGTTATCATGAATGTAAAAGCATATCAAAATTTGATACAAGGAGAAATGCGAAAGCCACAATAATTTTATTTCTTAAGGAACATCCTGTATACTTTACATAATAGCTACCTCATAAATTATTCTTTATATACTTGCTTTATAAAAATTTCATTAAATATGAGAAATTACACAACACTCTTTATGTAATATGAAACCTCTGTAAACACGAAAGGCTTCATTCTAACAGAATATATTAAGATATCTTTATAGAAGAAATACCAAGGAATACATTACTAACATTTTAGTTTATCCAGACACGTGATCTGTCTCATGAGACTGCTGATATGGTCTTGACAGCCGCGACAGTAAGCCTCCAGCACTAGACCGAACCTCACTGACACCGAAGGCACGTGCATCTCAGAACTATGAATACAAATATATATATAGAAGAGATAATTAATTATGTTAGTACATATAAAAATTATATCACTTCTATCGTGGAGCGAACGATATACATAGACATTGTTGTCAAATGAATTAATTACGATGTCATTACACAACATAGAATTAAAACCTTTCAAAATTAGAGCTCCATTATTTTATGAGGATGACATTTTATACAAACAACTTAGGGGCCGTTCCAGTATTACGTAAGCAGATTTATTACAATTATTTACCCCCCCATCCCCCTTGTAAGCAAAAGTAAGCAAAGCTCTTACCCTCTCCCCCCATGCTTACGTAAACATTTTCAATTACTATATTTTTTTTTAATATAAGTCCAGAAAAAAAATATAATTGTATTTGTTTATGGATCTACTCGATGTGACGATTTAAAATTAATAACTACCGATGACTTAATCGATACCTAGACTCGCCTACCCCCCATGTCGTCCAAAATAAGCAAAGCAAAGACCCCCGCCCCTCCATAGTGAACTTGAATACTTGAACGGCCCCTTAATAGTATTTAATATATGATGAAATTTAAATTAAGTATACATATATGTATAATAATATCTATGTTTCATACCGTAAATGCCAGAACAGATAGTGTCCTATGGTCATATTGTTGAAGGCTCGTTGTAATAGAAAAACGGACAGGTCACACATCAAGTATGATTCGTGCTTCAAGGCCTGCACTAGCTGGAGGAGGTATAGCAGCAGATCTTCATCACTGAAACAATATTATTATTATCAGTATTTATACATACAACAATATATTTATTACATATATACTATATGTATATGTTATGTACTAGATAGGTAGTATATAAAATGTAAAAAGTTTATAATGAAGTTGAGAAATATGTATATGTCACAAGTTGCTTTATGAATCTTCTCTCATGAAATGTAATTATCCTTTCTTTCTTATGTAAAATATAGTAATAACAATATCATAATACTTGTTTCAATAATTAAAGATGCTACAATTACATCACTTCTTGTTGAATGGAATTAATTTCTTGTATTTTGTATATCTTTAAATGAGCAACTTTTGTATGTATCTTCTTCTACATGGCAATTTCCCACCTTTAGCTAGGGTCTGCCTTACATGTTCTGAATAGTTTTGGCTATTTGTTTTTACGACCTGCCGCCTGCCTGACATCAACCCTCTTTTTGGAAATCATCATTAATCAGTGATGACTAAATACGCTTAGAAAGTACATATGACTCGGAAAAATCACATTGGTACTTGCACAGACCAGGATCGAACCCACGCTCTCGTGCATGAGAGGCGGGACTTTTAACCACTAGCAACTCTACTAGCAACTCTTGTATATATACTTATATATAATGGGAATCTCGGAATCGGCTAAAACGATTTTCATGAAATTTAGTATATAGGGGATTTAGGGGGCGGTAATCCGATCTAATTAGGAATCATTTTTAGAAAATGTTATTTTATTTAAAAAATACAAAAAGGAGTCGTTTAAAAGATAACTCTTCCTGACATCTATTAGCGAATAGTAATACTAATAATACTTTTTGCTAATTGCTTTACGATACAACAGCAGATGGCTTTGTTAAGTACCAGGAAGTCAATGACTGTTTGTTTTAAGGTTAGACTAAAAATAATTGTTGATTTATATTGTTTTGTGTCTTCTTAACGTGTTCACTTAAAAATGCATAAACAAAATAAATAAAAAAAAAACAAAATAAATACTAATAATTCCTAAATACCGAGCAATGCTCGGTGTCCAGGTATTGAATTAATAAACTCATACATATACCTCATGTTTCGAAGACTTAGTCTAAGTCAACTATACAAATTAGTAAATATACTCTTCTATATTAAATTGAACCTTAAGTTGAGCGCACCTGATCTTAGCTAGACAATTAACAGCGAAGCTCCTGACCGCAGCGTCCGCGTACGCGTAATCCAAAAGCTCTAGGGCGGCTTCAACTCTCAGGGGTGGCCAAGCAGTGAGGGCGAGGGCTGCGCGGGCCGCCTCACGACGCTCCGTCCACTCCACACATGATAATAACTTGGGAAGCAGCTCCGGGGCGCACGAACGGAAATACTCACTGAGAAAGAACAGATATTTATAACGTTTTGTGCAATTTTTGAATTATGTTTCTTGGTAAATGAAACGAAACTGTTATATGATAATTTAAAGACAGCGCCATCTATATTCGGTGTTACGTAACTTTATATATTATAATGGAAATTGTTGACTTGTTAGTGGTTGATTATACACGGAAAGGATGTACATATAGAACATATGGCATTCTGATGTCTAAAATATGTTATTACAAAATTTTATCTAAAGCCATTTGCTAGTTTATGAGTGAAAAAGAAAGAAACATCCATAAATCATAGCATTTGGCATTTATAAGATCGGTAGGATTATAATTATGGACAGATAATAATTTTTTAGCAATAAACACAAGTAGTTATTGCATATGTCATGCTATTTGTATTTTAATAATATTTTCTCGTAATATGTAACACATGTTGACACTTACCGTGACGCCCAAATACCTTTCTTCTCCTGTTCGTGTATTTCATACAAGGTATCTCTTTCCGCTGTTAGTCGCAGCTTCTCCAAATCTTCGCTCAGTTTAGTCGCTACATCCGGTGACGCATTCTCAAGCTGTTCCGCGTAAGCCTTAACAGCTTCTTGCTTCGGAAATAGTATCGGATATTGGCAATCGTAGCTATAAAGAGAAATATTATTTAATTTAATTTTTAATATTTATATAAGCACAATTTAAGTTGGACTGATATTCTATTAGAACTTATCACCATGCTTATATTTATAGGTATTCATACCTTACAAAATATTGTTACATTAAAACAATGTAAGGTTAAATAGACATAATATGCGATAAATAATCTTCTATATATATAAAAATGGATTGCTGTTCCTTAGTCTCGCTAAAACTCAAGAACGGCTAAACCGATTTGACTAATTTTAGTCTTAAAATGCTCCTGGAAGTCCAGGGAAGGTTTAAAAGATGAGAAAAATTGGAATTATTTCCGGGAAAACCCTAAAAACAGCCCTTTTCTATTTCCCATACAAACGATTTTTTGACATTAGACTTGACAACTAACTAATAAGTCAATCATTCTGTTCGATTGAAACAGTAGAAATTTAATAAATACCAATACCGGGTTATTGAAGACCTAATAGAGTTTGCCCGGTCAGCTATACCTATATTACTAATGACGAAATTAAAGCGGACGAAGTCGCGGGCAAAAACTAATAATTAATAAATATACTAAGTTAATGTCCAATCCTGCCCATATCAATTGATTCTGGATACTTCTAAAATATATTGATAACTAGTTTTTGCCCGTGACTTAGTCCGCGTTAGTTTCGTCATTAGTAATATAGGTATAGCTGACCGGGCAAACTCTATTCCGTCTTCAATAACCCAGTATTGGTATTTATTAAATTTCTACTGTTTCAATTGAACAGAATGATTGACATATTAGTTAGTTGTCAAGTCTAATGTCAAAAAATCGTTTGTATGGGAAATAAAAAAGGGCTGTTTTTAGGGTTTTCCTGGCAATTTTTCCAATTTTTCTCACCTTTTAAACCTTCCCTGGACTTCCAGGAGTATTTCAAGACTAAAATTAGACAAATCGATTCAGCCGTTCTCGAGTTTTAGCGAGACTAAGGAACAGCAATCCATTTTTATATATATAGAAGAAGAAGATAGAAGATTATTAACTTAACAATAATAATAATGCTATGAATGTGATCATTATTCACAGTCGACCTTCCACTCACTTGGAGAAGCGTACTTGTAGGGCTGCGCACGAATCTGTATTAGGGTTTGAGACCACTGTCCCTAGCGGATGTAGGAGCAGGTCGTCTCCTTGAGTCTCATCAGCCACGTGGGTCCACATGAACAACGTCACGCCGTCTGTACGTAGCTGCTCTTTGTAGTCGAATATCATTGTATTGGCCCACGCTAGACGGTTTATAGCGTCCTGTAAATGTCAAAATCCACTTTAAGTTTACAGTATTAGTGTTCAAAATGTATTGCACCATTCAAATTCTTTCTTAAAACTTTTGTAATAAGAATGGATAAGTGATTTTAGTCAAATAATATAAATATGAAAATATTGGATGATTTATAATATAACCACATTAAATTTTCCATTGAATTAGAGACATTAAAGACACTATGAAATGTCTTGAGATTTTGGCTAAACACTGATTACAAGAAAAATGGGCGAGTTTGAAGTATTAAAAGAACTCGCCAAATTAAAAACAAAATTTTTAAATTCAACTATCTTATAAACATATCTCTCATAGTAATTTAAATAGCTTAAAGTCCTATCCATGTTATGTTAAAAACATACAATACTTCTCACCTTACTTCCCTTGGCTTTCCGTTTGTTCTTGGCCTTCGATATCTCGTATATGACGAAGCAGAGCCTCGCCATTCTCGGTACATTACACACTTGTATGGGGAACTTGAGTTCTTCATCCCATTGAGCCTCTCCTTCCCTTGAAACCACAGCCACCATAGTCTTCTGTGGCTCACACAGTGATTTACCACCGTGGTAAATACCAGCCTGACATACCACCTAAAAACAACATTATTTTATTAATATATTTTTATCCAGGACTTCTTTAAGTTTAATCAACTACTAGCGACATCTATCGGTTGTATCATGTGACAATAAACATAATACATATTTTATGCTGTATTCTCGTGTAAACCATATAGAATTTAGGGGTAAATTATAGCATGTATGCTATTTCTGTCTAAGCTACATTATTTGAAGGTTTTATCAAAATTCGGTTGGTAGTTATTTAGTCAAAGAAACATCAATACAAATTATTGCTTTAATAAAATTATTGGAATAACAAAGATTATTTAATTAATTAACCAACAACTCATTGTATGTCTCATGCCAGTTTAGAACAACGCTTACAACACAAAAAACAGTTGATCATCACATAATATACAATTAATTTTGCTTCCCTAAAAATCCTTAAATAGTCTCCATTTTAATACAATGTTGGCCTATTTACAGATATAAAAATTGACATACACAATTCTATAACGACTGTGACACAGCATAGCACATTGCACAGAGTATTACTTAAATAGCTCACCTCCACATGTCTCCCAGGGTCCACGTTCAAGCCTCCCACCGTCTGTACTATACAGGAATAATTCTTCTCTATTTTCCAAGAGGACTCGTTGTTTTTCTTCTTTCTTATAGTATTCGACTGTTCTGATGTTAGCCTTCTTCTCTCAGGTAGCGAGTAATGTTGAAAATCGCAACCGACCACTGGACAAAATATATAAAGAAGTTACCATAGGCGTTTAGATGATACATATCGTCGGGGACAGTGCAAATTCATTTAACTACTATTGGATAATTTCGCATATCTAAATTGGAAGCAGATTATCAGAAGAAAGTTTAAGCTGAAATATTTTATACATTAACATCTTTTAAAGTAATTTTTTCGCAATTAGTAATTATTTAGTGTTTAATTTATTACTAATTATGAAAAAAATTACCTATATATATATATATATATATATGTTATATGTCAATACTAACATGGTATCTTATCTATGCTGACTGTCATGACCTGCGGTACCCCGTCCCTGGCAAGCGTCTCCTGGATGTACAGGAATTGAATGAGAGGATCGTCTCCCAACAAGTATTCCTCACGTCCGCAGACCTTGGATAGCAATTATAATAATATTAATCTTAGTGCAAATAAAATGTCTTACTATATATTCTTGGATATATGAAAAGGTTTTAAAAGATTTTAATGAAGTCTATTTGAATCTTAAGACCCAAAATTTTTCTTTAAGTCAGTTATATACTTTTCATAACTAGCAATATATAAAATGGAAGTAATTTTACTCAAACAAATATCATGTTAAAGTAGAACAAAAAATGCAAGTGCAGTTAAACCTCTATTGTATCTGTTTATTAAGAAGTCTGTTATTTAATATGAATCATACCTTCAGCACGTAATTCCTAGGATGTTCTCCGCGCATGTTTAGTGAATTTGCCTTTTTCCTGATGACTGTCTCGATGTGTTGTTGAGGGGTCAGGGTCACTGGTACGTTGGATGTGAAAGATATCTGGAATATGACAAAAATCTGGTTTATTATTACAGTTTTACGATAAGTAGAAGAAAGGAACAATCAATGTTCAATGACAGATAGTAGTTACTTTGAGAAATGTAATCCGTTAACCCTTAATAACTAAACATTTATTTGATGAACTATTTGTGATTTTCGTGTCTAGTCACTATCAGTGCCGTAACTAGGGCGGTGCCAGCAGTGCCCAGGCACAGGGCGCAGAAATGACCAGACTAGTATCTAGTTTTATCTCATGCATGGTAGCTATATACTCATATACTTTGTTACTTTGGTAAACAACAAATAGATAGATTTACTTGTATGCACATTTGTCCATTTTATTTTTAAAGCCTGGTTAGAGCATTTTTCAGGGGCGCAGTTTTGAAAGCTCACACCGGGTGTATAAAAGCCTAGTTACAACACTGTTCACTACCGTCTGAAGGGGCCTTTCGTCTCTTTTTTTTTCACTTATGAAATAAAGAGTTTATCTCATCCTCTCGACGAAAGATTAGTAACAACGCAAAACTTTTGACGTACGTAGACGTTGAGATTAATATGTATATTATTTTCGTGGTATATTTCTTTCTTTCTAGGTATTTTGATAAAAAATATTCAATTATAATATATTTTAGAAACGCGACGTCTGTTTTACACATAATTTTTATACTTAAATATTGTTTTAACGTCTATGTCATATGTACACGTATTTATTTATGCTAACATTTTATTTTAACTTCCCATAAGTCTGATTTTGTATTAAATATGCTACTTATATCCAACAAAGCCCCGTAGGATGATCAAACATCAATGCATCAAAGGCAAACTATATATTTGTGGACCTCATAACGTGGATGTGCATGACTGTGTGAATTAGAATTTAGTTACTATATAGTGCATATTTTCTTTATACTGATCTAAAGAACATATCATTGTTAAAAGTGCTTATACTTAAAAAAAAAATTGAATAAAAAAGATGCCTATTCCTTGATTTAGTTCGTTAGAATGAAAAAAAATTCGTTATCTAGGTTTAATAAGACGATGTTGAAGTTTTATGAAAGACTGGGTTTTGAAACCATAAATATTATGACTGAGAAGGATTTAGGAAGTTAATCTGCTTAAGACAATCGATTAATTTATTTGGTACAATATACGCCAAGTAACTAAATAAATAAGATCACTTACGTGCAATCGACAATAAAAAAATATGAAACATTAAAATCATAAATACATATAACTCACTAAAAGTTTTAATTTAAAACGTTTTAGACCCAACAGGCAAGACAATTATTGACAAACTTCAAAGCTAACAAAACAATTAAAAACTAAATCAAATGACGTTGTCACTTTCAACTGAAACGTAGTTATACGATTCTGTAATACAAATATGTTAAAATCACACTTTAATCTACAGCAAGATAATGAGAAAGAAGCGGAGGAGACTCCAGATCGCAAAAAGAATGAAGAGATCGAACTGCTGGCTGAGGAGTTAGAACACGAACAACTAGAAGAAGATACTGGCAAAGAAATTATACCAAGTTTCCCAGAAAGAATACTCAAAAGATCAGAGATTAGCATACGACTTAGTCTACTAGGAAAAACTGCTGAAGGAGATGGGTAAATTACAATATTTCTATTATAATATATGAAGATATGTTTCTGTGAACCATCGCATTAGATGACCTATAAGTTAAGTTTTATGGTAAAGAAACATCGACATAATATTTTATTTCAAATCTTTCAGTTTCTAAATTCGATTTTATTGATGATTTATTTATTTTTAACTAGTGCCTATGAAAAAAAAATTAAGACGTTTTCATTCTGAGTCTATAGATTTTTTTATAGCAAATCAATGAAAGTCTTTGAAAATGTTTCCAGGTACACATATCTTAAAGCAACTTGCACCGGCATGGGTCTAACAGACATCACAGCTGTAAAATCATTCCAACACCTACAGTTCCTCGATGTATCGAACAACAACTTGAATTTGGCCAGTCTACAAGTTATCACGGAACTGCCATATCTGGTATTAATACACGCGGACAAAAACCAACTCTATTCCGCGGCATTAAAGACTATGAAGTACGTGCAAGTTATTATAATGAATAACAACAACATATCTACAGTATGGGACGTGTACCAACCGGAATTATCCACTTTGGAAGTCGGATATAATAAAATAAAAACCATTAGATTCGAAGGAAACATGCCAGAAATAAAATGCTTGGATTTCCGATATAATCTCATAGACGACATTTCGAATCTGAACTTTCCGAATTTGGACAGCCTGTATTTGGCTGGAAATAAAATTCAAAGTCTCATAGGTATAGAGAGATTGACCAATTTACGAATACTGCACTTAAGGAATAATCCCATAAAACTTTTGTACGGTTTTGAGGAGAGCATGAAGAAATTGCAGTACCTAAATCTGAGAAACTGCAAAGTGTCAACATTGAAGCAAATTAAGAAACTGCGGGTAATATATGTAGTTATAGTTGGATCAAAATCTTATTTTTTTTCGACAAAAAAAGACGTTCTTTTTGTCTTAGGTGCTAGAATCATTGACAACATTAGTGATAAAAGGTTGTCCTTTCATGGGAGGAACTGGTACAGAGGATGCAGAGGTTGGACCCGAGGAAGAAGATCCAGAATTAAGGATCGAGGTCCTTGCATCGCTGCCAAGACTGAAACGTCTTAATAAAGGAGTAGTTTCCCCCGAAGAAAAGTACATATAGATCTTTTAAATTTTTTTATGCCCTATAATATAAAATAATGACATTTTTTTTTGCAGAGAGGAAGCAAAAGAGCTGATGAAACAGTGGCTCGAAGAAGGTGAAAACGATGAAGAGGAAATGCAAGAAGAACAAAACGATGAAGACTCTAACGCTGATTAAGAATAGATGGATATTTTAACCATATTAGAAGTAAAACATCCTTATTACATATACCTATATAATATATTTCATGATTAATACAGATCTTTAGAATAAAAAAATGAATATAAAACTCATCAGTATTTTAGGTGCCCCAAGAGTATTAAATATCCAAAACAAAAAGAATTTTATTTAAAATCTAACAAGACAACTAAATAATATTTTAATAAAACAAATTGTTCTTGGCTTCAGATCTTTTGTAAAAATATATACATATTTACAAAAAGAAGCCAGTTAGTAAAAAGTATCCTATTGTTATTAAAGAGCAAAGAAAAAGAATGATGATAAATCTTATTGAAACACTTATATTTTTTTAGTTAATGTAAATAGAATATTTTTTTGACTAAATTAATATTATTATAGTGGTCAAATTTCAATTCTTTTAACATTATTCAATGAATAAATTTTACCCTTATTTAGACCACCATATGAAAAAAAAAAGATAATTGACAATTTAACAACAAAACAAACATTCAAAAAAATATGCATATAATGATATCTAAGATTTTTGCATGTATTCATTTAAATAAAACTTTTTTCATTTCAACTACCCATGATCATGATCACTGCAAAGTAAATGAAATATTGGAAGTATATGATTTAAAATAATAAGGAATTCATAGTACATCTAACTATCTTAGTTTTATTTAAATAAATATGCCTACTAATATTATAAATGCGAAAGTAACTCTGTCTGTCTGTCTGTTACGCTTTCACGCCTAAACCACTGAACTGATTTTAATAAAATTTTGGTACAAACATAGATTTGACCTTGATAAAGAACATAGGATAGTTTTTATCCCAGACTTTTGAAAGGTTCTCTTGGAAACGCGATATAACCGAACTCCACGCGGGCGAAGCTGCGGGCGGAAAGCTAGTAGCCTTATATATGTATAAGAGTTTTACTGACCTCTGTATTTGCTACTTTAGTTACAAGTATGAAGCAGTTATTGTTTAGGTGGCTGGTTAATGTCAATGGTACTGTAGGATTGTCCGCCAATCTCGGTGGACAGTGGTACTTCAACCTCTCGAGTCTCGTGCTCTGAGCACGCTTCAATAAACTCTCCTCGGCCAAATACCTCATTCTCATCCTAAAGTCATTGACCTCTGAACTTCTAAGTCTATCAAATTCATTCAAACCTGAAAAAATATATATTACCATTTGAAATTGAATTCTGGTTTAACTTTTCTGTTATGTAGCTCTTTTGCAATGAACAAGTTATAATTAGTAGTTATAACCAGATTGAATTCCTATTTTTAATGATGTATGAAGTGAATTTTCTACCTTTTCCGATCAAATGACTGATATGTGTGTTTAACAATTGTTCCCCGGGCCCTTCTATGGAACGCTCAATAATCATAAGCACTCCAAATACTGGCCGTATATCACGAACCCTCTTGTTCTCATCATCAACTTCCTCGGGAACTGCTAAAGAATTGATGAACTGGAAAACATATCCCGACATCTCATGGAGCATCCCAAACAAGGGTTGCTTCCCCGCCAGGTCCCATAATTCCTGAAGAAATAAAACATTAATGAAAAACCAGAAATATCAAGATTATAAAAACATAATAAATCCTTAATTCTCATAATTTCTCATTTTTTAACTAATATGACAGGAAAAAAGAATTTATTTATATTTTATGTTGTGAGTTAACAACTAAACAAGCGAAAAGTATACTATCTTTCGGTAAATATTTTTGAGAACAAAATGTCTCCCAACAATCAAAAGATGACCTAATATCTTTTAAATTGAATCAAAATGTGTAGGTCCAAGTTCACAAGGAATAAAGCAAAATAGATAAATATCAGCGTGACTGATAGATCTTTAATTATCAATCTAATGGTTGTATTAAACAAACAGGAAAAAGAGGTGCAAAAAATATATAACTCAATACACAAGATAAAATATAATAAAGAAACTAAAACTTAAATTACAAGCACCTAGAATATTATACATAGCGACTAAGGCTCACTCAAAAATGTTCAAAATAATATGTTTGCTATTGAAACCCTAATTTATTTATCAATCAAAGAAATTTAAATTATCACTCTATAGTAGTTCTAATAATATAAGATAGGTATCAGAATTCAAATATAATTTTGAAGTATTTAAAGTGAATTAATAATAAGTATTCATGTAAGTAATGTATGTATGTAAGTTTAATAAACAACTCATAACAGATTTCCCTCTCTTATGTAATACTATTACAAAATAAGAATAAACAAATAATTAAGGGTACTTATAAGCTTCTAAGACACTAGCATACAGAAATTTCAAATTAGGAACACAAACATTAAAAAAAAATACTCTTATATGTAAGAAGTAAACATGTCAAGATTTATGACAATAGACTGTTGCTTATATTGTAAACTACTTTCTAAAAAATAAAAGCTGATTTATCTCAGCCCATTACACAATAGCTTGACCCACATCTGGGACCAACAAAGTCTGTTGACAATGAGTCATGTTGAGATCAGTTTGCATCACTAACCTCCTTAACATCTTGGAGAGTTGAATCCCAACTAACAGTCACTGCTAGGTATATAGAATTTGGCATAAGACATGTCAGCTCCACGTAGTCCGAGGGCGTGGACATCCAATAATCCCATGTGTAGGGGCAGCTCGGTGCAGGAACCATTGTTATGGTCAATTTCTAACCAGTTCACACAAATATTGTAATAGTACACAACATTTTTACTTTCACTGACAAACACCTCACATGGCAACTGACTTTGTTTTTTTCTAACTGAAAAATATCCGGTTAATGTTAGTCATTAATATTGAAAATGCAGTGTTGAATCATAGCATTTCCTGGTATTTTGATTAGGTTTCATATCGCCATTCGAAATAAAACTGTCAATGATATATAACAAACATTATTAATGAAAATGTCGATAGCATACTTTTTTAATTACCTCGCAATAAATATTTACATAATTTATAAACCGACACGAATTTAATATGAATAACACTTAATTATGTTACTGAGAAATTGTAAATAAAGATTAAAGATTACGTGCAGTGCAACAATCTACAACAGGTACCTATAATTAAAAAGTTAGAAAAATTGTTTATGGTACATATATCTTTTTATTTTTTTATTTTACATTATCTAATATCTTCCATTATTAATTTATAACATTATGATAATTTTAGTTAAAACAATTATGCAGATATTACCACTTTTCAGTATTGGCTTTGAAATCATTACTCTACCCTCTGTGGTATGCAAGAAAGTAACGATTGTTTAATGTTGTTTAAAAAAATCTCAACTCTCACTTTATTGCATTTATGATAATATGGACTTATTACAATAGAATAAATCACGTAATACATATTACCCGTCATCGCAATTTAGTAAAAAAAAAAAAAAAAATTTATCACTAATAAAATACATATCTGAAATAAAAGTATTTTTTTATAAATATGCAATACATGTATTTCTCTAAATAATATTCAAGATAAGTTCTTCGGAAGTTTAATACATTTCATAATTCCTGTTTCATATTATTCAAAAATCTTAAACAGAATGCACTATAACCTCGCAATGACATATGTCTCGTGATAGTTACAAATGAAAAAATATATTAAACTTTTTGATGTGTTAAAAGAAAATGTTTGAACATTCTGTAAAAGTTCCAAGACATTATAAAGTAGCTGCAAATATTTTTAAAAAGGTTGCCACAGAAGGCGGTAGTGTCAAGAATTTACTGTACGACGATAAATTAAAGCATTTCGTAAGTATGATTTAAAAATAATATTTTTATGTTTTTCTTAAACACCGATGCTCACGATGTTGAACTCCATACTTCCAGAGAACTAATGTGCTTTACGCACTCATAACAGAGACAATTAAACATGCGACTGATATTGATAAAATATTTGAAAATTGTGGTATTTTGGCGAAAGAACAGCGGCTAGATCCCTGGCTCGCTAAAATTCTTACCGCTGAGTTACTTTTCGGCAAAAAGACTCTGCCTGGGAAAAGCAAACCTGAACTGACAATATTATCATATAAAGAACAGTTTGAGAACTTTAGGAGTGAAAATCCAGATGAAGTGAAATCTAAAGGTAATATTTTCTTTTCCAGGTATAATCCTACGTTATTGTAAGCATGATGGAAGATACCGATAGGGGTCCTCTCATACCGAAACAAACAAAGTTGGCAGCGCTCGCACTAGCCAATTTATTTTTATATAGCGTGGCAATGTTTACTTTACCATTCATAGCATTTTTTGGTGTACGTCATATACTAACAGACTATTACCCAGTTGATCAATTCACAAGGAATGTTTGGTCGGTCGTATCAGCCGTTACTGTTGTCAATATCATTATCGCTATGTATGTGTATAAAGCTTATCATGAGAAAGAATATGATGAACATGGAAATGAGATTGATCAACATTCATATGATTCTAATGAACCAACTAAAAAGTCATTGAACGCAAAAGAGGATTAACACAAGATATTCTTGGGTCATTCCATTGTATGCTTTAAGTTTTCATAACCAAAAACTTACCTTCACCGAATAATGTTTTTTTTAATTCTAATAAATAGAATACACTAATTTGGCTGTTTTATTCATGAATCATTGCTTAAAATATGTTATCTAATGATATTAATGGATGTAGAAATGAACATAATTCACAAATCTATTTAAACTTAATAATATTAAAATTTGGTATGGATCTCAGAGAAAACAAAAATTATAATATTTGTATATATCACTGATACCAGTACTAGATAAATATCATGTTTTTTAAAGCTATAATTTGCCCGTAAATTATTTTGTGAGCAAAACCTCAATATTTCCATCAGTTGTTCACAGACCACGATACGTCAGGATAAACACGAACCTGTTAACCACCTCAGATGCCATAAGAGCATTCCAAGACGAGGGTTACAAGTTCATAAGATGTACGTCAGGGTCATACGACGATTACTTGAAGCAGATCCAGGGTTTGACGGAGTATGATTTCACTCAGGACTACCATGTGAAAACTGTGTTTGTGTTTGCACCGGGGACCAAGTTTCATGACCATGAATTGTATCTGAATAATCAGATTATTTTGCAAGATAAGGTAAAGTTATTTAAATGTGAAGATTTTTATACAGAATTTTCTTTTTAGAATGAACAAGACCTATATTATTTCTAAGTTAGTAATATATTTTTGCTATTGTATTATGACAAGTATTAACTCTAACTATTTTATGAAATTCAGACTAAAATCTCAAGTTATACATTTTATTGTTTTAAACCTTCAAAAAATTAGTATTTGTCTAAATAATACATACATATAAATATATAAATTTTAAATAATAAACAGGAAAAAATTGCCCTTACCATTAATATCCATATTTAGAAAAGTATAACAATTGATTATATAATTTGTACTAGATCATCCAAATGATTTTCCATCTAAAGAGCCAAGTGAATCTAAACCTTGTGTCATATAAATTAAAGATAATATTTTATTAACCCAACATATCATTTTCAGGCCACAGCTCTGGCTGTACATCTACTCGCCCCGCCATCTGGCAGCACAGTATTAGACATGTGTGCTGCTCCAGGTATGAAGACCACACAAGTTGCTGCATATCTACGAAACCAGGTTACATATTGATTCATACAATTACTTAATTTATTTTGATCACATTAAGGTTGATTATTGGATAAATATTTACAGCTTTTGTGGTTTTATTTATAGGGTAAGGTGTACGCTGTTGAAAGAAATGATCAGAGATATGAAACACTGTGTCAATTAGTTGAGAGCACTTCGTCGAAATGTGTTGAGACCATACATAAGGATGTACTGGAGATTAAGAGAAGAGATTTAGATGATGTGGAATATATACTGTTGGATCCTAGCTGTTCGGGATCTGGTAATAAAATTATTATTGAATGTATTAATATCTAAATATAATTTAAAATACCCTTTTATTAAGTAAAAGCTATAAAAGTAATTTCTTATTTATTTTTCACAATATAGAGCAAAATCATTATGAAATATTAATTTGTGCAGCAAAAAGATTTTGATCTAACTCAGTTTTTTAAGACAAATCCAATCAACTTGAAATAAGTTTTTGTTTTCTTTTGTTGTATTAAATTATATATGGATAACAGAATGATAGTAAATGTAACAACAGTAATTATAACACTAATAATTTCTAGGTATGGATTTTTCTGTTCACAACTACATCGAAGACACGAGGCTGGCTAAACTAACCTCGTTACAAGAGAAATTTCTGAAACACGCAATGAACGCGTTCCCTAATGCAAAACGCATCGTCTACAGTACATGCTCGATATTTCCCGTGGAAAATGAACGGGTTGTGACGAACGTGGTGAAGACTTCAAGATCTAAGTGGAGGGTGCAAGATGTTAAGGAATTATTGAAGAACCAGTGGAATAACTTCGGTTCAGGAATGTATGGCAGTATGGGTACTAGGTGCTTATATGCTAGACCAGATTCTGATATGACTACTGGATTCTTCTTAGCTGTGCTTGATAGAGACCAAAAAGCCCATGAAGATGAGGGGAAATCTCTTAATATTGATAATAATAAAGACAAAAGTAAAACTAAAGACATGTCAAATTGTAAGGCAGATCATGAAGCTCAAAATGCATCTGCCTTAGATGAGGTTACTGACGTCATAGTAAAGAAGAAAGAGAAAAATCAAGAAAATGAGAACGAAATCAAAAATAATAGTGAAATAGCATCTGAATTAACAAATGGTGATGTTGAAACTAAAATAAAGAAAAAGCACAAAAAGAAAAAATCCAAGGATGACAGTAATGATCAAGATGTTACAGAAGAAGTGATTACAGAATATCAACAGGATGTAACAGAAGTAGACCATTCAGAAAGAACAGAAAATATTGAAACCGAGAACAAGAACAAAAGAAAGAAGAATAAAACTATAGAACATAATTTGGGTGACGATGACAACTTGAAACAAAATCACGAACCAGATGAAACCGGTTTAAATGAACCTACAAAGAAGAAAAAAAAGAAAAATAGAGATAACGAAATATCTACAGCAAATTATAGTTCTGTTTTAAATAGCTCAGATTTTAAAGAAAATAATGAAAAGCAGAAAAAGAGGGATGGAGAAGAATCTACACCAAATTATAGTTCTGTTTTAAATAGCTTAGATTTTACAGAAGATAATGTAAAAGAACAGAAAAAGAAGAAAAAGAGGGATAAAGAAGAATCTACAGCAAATAATAGTTCTGTTTTAAATAGCTTAGATTTTACAGAAGATGATGTAAAAGAACAGAAAAAGAAGAAAAAGAGGGATAGAGAAGAATCTACAGCAAATGATAGTTCTGTTTTAAATAGCTTAGATATTACAGAAGATAATGTAAAAGAACAGAAAAAGAAGAAAAAGAAAAAGCATTTGGATGAATGACAACAATTTTGTATTTTTTTATTCTGTTTTTAAGATTAAATGATAAAAAACATCATTGAAGTTTAAATTTCCTCTTAATAATAAGATTTATATAGAAATAATAAATTATTTTATTAAAAATATATAAAATGTATTGAATTTGACGTTCAACATTTCTCGTTAAATGAATATTACTCTCAATAATAATTATTTTTGTAGTTTTAAAACTTCTTCTTTTATACCTTATCTTGGAAGTTGGTAATATTTTTCATATTAATTTCATTTTATACGATTATATGGACTTATATCTTATCAGCGCCATCTATGTATGTCAATGCATAACTTACGCTTTCATTACTACTAAAATAAGTAGTGTACAATTACGCTTGTATTTAAAAAGAAACGAATCACGTATGATTTTAACCTATTTTATATACGAATGCAAATCAACGTCTAGCCAAGTCATAACACCGGTTGATTAAGATTGAAGATATTATGAACTTTATGATTAATTACATAAGGACGGGTTTGTAATTATAAGTATAATATATAACTTGCATCAACCCGAACGGTTTCGTGTGGTTTTATTGCGATCGTTTATAATTCAGCCCATAAATAATACAATGTCTTTAACATTAATTCAACATCATTATGTTTATTTATTACTAACTTTCCGCCTGCAGCTTCGCCCGCGTGGAGTTCGGTTATATCGCGTTTCCAAGAGAACCTTTCAAAAGTCTGGGATAAAAACTATCCTATGTTCTTTCTCAAGGTCAACTCCATCTCTGTACCAAATTTCATTAAAATCAGTTCAGTGGTTTAGGCGTGAAAGCGTAACAGACAGACAGACAGAGTTACTTTCCCAATTTTAATATTAGTAGGGATTTTATATAAATTAAACTAAACAGCATCACAAGTATTATAATTCTTCGTTTACTACATTTTAGTTTAATCTTTATACAGGGTGACTGGTGAATTACTATCAATATTTAAGGAGAATACTCGGTACATGATTCTCGTTCGAATTATGTAAAAAAAATAGGTGCTTAATTTTTGACCAAATTTCCGTATAAATAAATAAAGTATGGACACGTTCCAAGTTTTCCAAGTGGGGACGCGTATGTGTGTATGTGTGTATACCTAATCTGTAGGGTGTTCACACGATGCGTAATTAATTACAAAACTTTTGGTTAACTTTACTTAGAAGTTTATTAATATTTATGTTATATTAATTTTTATTTTGTCATATATGATCGTCAAATATCACGTCCTCAAGTATCGATAGTAATTCACCAGTCACCCTGTATATACTAGGCTTATATTACGATGGTACATAGTTATTTTTCCTGAGAATATTTTTTATTGAAATCAATGTATACTGTAATAAATCGTAATGTATACTGTATAACTAACAAAGAAACTTATTTCACCTACAAAATAATTTAAGTTGCGACGCGTGTTAATTCAATTTCCAAGTAAGTTCACACAAAGCGAAACGTCCTAATTAGACCAAGGCCGTAGAATCAAAGGGAAGTTTAATAAAATAATAAATTTGTAACGCAATTGAATGTGACCTGAATATTTACATGAAAGGCCTATTTCACTCCTTTGACTTGACATACTGACTTAATAAGAATATTCCGTATCTTTTAGAAATCAATCTTTCAATTTGACGAAAATATTAGTTTATTTTTCTTTTTGCAAGCCTTGAAATCTTTAAACAAATGATTACAGTCTCGAATTAAGCGAACGCACACTTAATGGCCTTTCTTTTGCCCTGTCTAAAGGAGAAGACATGCCTATTGTTTCTAGCATTTATCACATATTATATATTCAATACTAATTGTTGCCTATGGTTTAGCAAGCATGTTAAATCCTCATTGAGTACGCATTATTATCATTACTATAAAGTTTTCTCCCAATTTTCAAAATGCTCGTGCAATCAAAGACACAGATGAAAAATTGCTCATCAGTTAAGGAGCCATAACGTAATAAGCAGTTAGTTAATTTGAGAACTCCAATCTTTTTGAACTGGATTAAAAAACCCGAAAAGACTCACTATGATATTACCTTTTTGCGAGTGAAGTACCCTTTTCGTCAAAATCTTTGCAGCCATTCTAGTGCTTAGCCGGACATTAGACGGGTAGACCATAATAGGTTGCAAGTATTTAATGATGAATTTTGTCCGTAAATTGTACCTATGGTCAAAAAATGAGCACGTTTATGTATGTCGGATTCTAGTTTGTGCGAGACTCTTAACGAAAACTATACCTACTCATATTTACCTAGTGTGGCATGGGCTTGTCTTCGCCACTGGATATCTATTTTAAATCTAACTTCTGTTACCAAAACTAAGTCATCTACTGTATTTCTTAACATCCTGCACGTAGGGAGTAAATAGTTATAGGTTTTTTTTTCAAAGGTTGTAAGACGGCCTACCTGATGGAATATAGTCACCGTCGCCCATAAACATCTGCAACATAAGGGATGTTTCAGATGCGTTGCTGACCTTGATTGTAAGAGAGGGAGGGAAAGCAGCCGGCGTTAGGGAGGGGGACGATGGGCCGACGGCCTAGGGCGCCAAGTTTCGGGGGGCGATTAGATTAGGTAGGATACTTATAAATGAAAAAAAATAGGAGCTACATAACTTTCTACGTCCACGTCGTTATCTCTGGGTCACGCTAAAGGAAAGATGGAAGATGGTAGATGGAATATAGAATTCTTAATACACGTTCAGTGTTCACATTGGTTCAGAAAAAAATAATACTCGATTTTGATTTCTTCAAGTGAGCGCCGAAATATTCTTGCCCAGGATGTCAGTCCCTCTAACGCTGGCACTGAGGGAAAGGGTAGGAAAAGTAAAAGGGCAACCAGCTTTCCCACTCATCGAATGAAAAGCAGCCATTAAAGTTTACTTCACGCCGATCGTCTGTGAGAGGGTAGTAGATTTCCAGTCGAGCCGACTCATGTTCGAGCTGTAGCAATTTGTCCACAGCTAGGTTCTAACACCTACAATTTCTATTTTCGAGAGAGGAAAAATGTAATAATAGTAATAATAGATTTATATTTTTATTACAGTATTCATTTTTTTATTAAATTTAAAAGACCTTTATTCTTTTTGGATGTTTCCATGTTCAACAAGATTCAAAAAAATTCTATAAAATATTTAATTCACATTACATAGCAATTCTATCAATGCACAATCTATTAAAAATTAAATAGAAAAATATACCATGTTTTTTTACATGATTTTTATATTGATTAATAAACTAAGTAGGTACGTTATATATTTAAAAAAATCTCAACATTTTCATAACAGTTCTAACACTATGTAAGTTCGTTCCAGCTAAGCATTTCATAATAAAAATAGATTCTATTTCAAATATAAATATTTTAAAAAGTAACACGCAATAGTCGGTCATTGTATTTATAATCTGAGAAAAATATTTATTAGTTAAAAGTCTTGTTTTTATCAAAAATATTAGTTACATTAGAATGATTCTCGAAAATTTTAGATCTCATTAAGTTTTATGTGTTAGAGGTTTTGTTGATATAGTAGAATATACTGTCACATCTTTGCACGGATGAAAGCCATATTTTAAACCAATTTAAAGGTTTTGTTAAGGCTGTATTTATCTCTAACAACTCTGGTTTCCAAGCGACGCGATGCCGGGCGTGGCTGAGGCGGGCTCCATAACATCAGCCAATGAGGAACGGAAGTACAATTATTATGACAGTGTCTGTCACTACATGTCACCAACGAATCATCACCAACAGACGAATCTAAACCTTATTATATATGTATAAAGTTGAAATAAGCTTGAAGCATATCATGTAGACGTTTCCGTTATTGGTCCTTTTTAAATAAATGGTCTGGTTTACCTACAAACGTAATTATATATTTTGTTTCATTCGTTTGGTATATGTCAATTTGAAATGTCGTTTAAAAATTGAATATAGATAATATTATTTTTTTATTTAATCTGTAACATTAACGATTTTGCATCTATAAATACATATAATTATTTTCATTTTTATAATATTTTAAATGTATGACATCCATCAAGTAGAATTATGTATGCAAATGAACACTTAAAGTTTAATTGCCGTTTTGCTATGCTCATTTCGTACGCTTGCATGTATAAAATATATTAAAAAAATGATTAAAATAATACAAAAAATAACGAAATAGCAAAAGATTTACTGTTCCAGTTTAGTTATTTATAAAGTTGGATTTTTATACACTGTAAAGTAATTAAAAATAAATATTTATTTAAAGTATTTAAACACTACTGCATTATTTATATGGCTCCAGAGCCGTAAAAACATTAACAAAAAAAGTTATTTATATGGTAGCCTGATTTTTTTTTCATTTATAACAAAACTAGCTTTCCGCCCGCAGCTTCGCCGCGTGGAGTTCGGTTATATCGCGTTTCCAAGAGAACCTTTCAAAAGTCTGGGATAAAAACTATCCTATGTTCTTTCTCAAGGTCAACTCTATCTCTGTACCGAATTTCATTAAAATCAGTTCAGTGGTTTAGGCGTGAAAGCGTAGCAGACAGACAGACAGACAGACAGACAGACAGACAGAGTTACTTTCGCATTTATAATATTAGTAGGGATATGTTGTTCCACGTCAAATATAAGCGTCGTCCAAAAAAACTTGTCACTATTCTGAAAAAATCATTTGTCTGTCTCAGTATAGAATTAAATGTTAAAATCTTCCTCACGTTTCTGACACTCCAACAACATTGTTCAATGGTCAAAAATCCTTATAAAATATATGTTATAATTACTTTGGCTGTCCCAGACAAAGTTTTTGGAATCATATGCTACGTCTAAGAATTTTTTACATCTAAAAACAAATATTATGCTTTCATGTCTTCAAAAATCGGCATAATTTTTACGGGGAATAAGTATAATGTTTAGATTTTATTTGGTCAATTCATAATGAATACTTATTAATATAATATATTTATAGGATTGCGTCACAATCAATTACAGGTAGCCTTATTGTTTGTAGTAACGCAAAATTCCGATTCATCATAACGAGAACCAATCAATTTATAAAATACCGCAGTAATAATGTAACATGTAAGAAAACTTGTGACAAATAGCTCAGAAAACTATATAAATGTTAGCAAAGCTATCAAAAAACTTTGTAATAAAAGAGTAATATTGAAAAACTTATAAGTACAGTAACTATGATAATATATTATTTAATAATCAGCTAGTTCTTGCATTAGGCTTCGCGTAATCTAATTTATATTCTGTTAGAAGCTTCTTTACAATATACAAAATTTTATTTAAGTTATTTACGAATTTATACATACATCTGCACCGTTTGATCAAACTTATTCCAGGTCCACTCCTTCCAGAGGTTATTCGGCACAAACAGACTGACACATATAGATTTTTATTCTTGTGTTTTTCCGTATGTATTCAGTTTTATTTGTATTAGAAAATATCTTAATGATTGTAGACACTCGTAGCTCGTAGACCATCTACGAGCGCGTAGCTGTTACATGTAGCCACAGATGATAATATGACATTCGCATTATATTTACCACCAAAGAGGTTTAGATTCAAAGAAGTTTTTATTAGAATAGTTTATAATACTTTCCCTCCATCTGTCGATATTAATTATTGACATAAACTATATAATTTCATAATAATTTTTATTGTTTCGTTGATTGCTAACTCCATAGTTTTTTGCATATTATTTGCATATTACCAACGATTTGTGCGTTATTAGAGCACAGTGAAATTTCTGAAAAATTGCCTTTAATTATGGGACTAATAAAAAACAACCAAACAACAGTTAAGGGGGAGGTTGTATAGCACGCCACGGAAAAACTGGCGCGCGTGGGCTTCTATGAACGATTGACCAAGAATGTGCAATACATCGGTAGTAACATTTACATTTAAAATGTGCTAAAATTACCACTTATATATATAAGAAATAAATAAAGTACTATTCATATATAAAAGCTTAGTTTTAGGATTTAATTTACGTTTTTATTTTAAGTTTTTACGATTATTTTTATCATCTTTGATCACGGTCAGATGAGATCATTTTTTTTTAAAATATATTTTCACGAAAGTCGTAAATATCGAAATCATTTTACGAATATTATATTTAAAATAAATATATAATATTTAGTTTAAATGAAACTAATATGAATAATATTAGTTTCATTTAAATGAATACTCGCGTCAGTATTAGTTCCATTATATAATCTTTTTTAAATGAAAGTAAAGTTAATTCCATACAAATAATAAACATCAAGATTCAAGTGTTCGTTAGGTTGTATTGTACACGGCACAACCGGCCAACACCCCTTAAGCCTTACAAACGGTCACTTCGCCACGCTCTCAAAACACAATCGGACGGGTGCTACATTAAACTATTAAATCAAATAATTTCTCCTAATTATTCTCTATATAAAATTAATTAAATTAAAGTTTCATTAATAGTTCTTAATGAATTTCTTACTTTTGTTTAACTAGTTTCAGTGACTTGTGTTCAATTTGTTTTTGAATATGACGTCTGAAGAACCGACGCCGTCTGTGGTGAGTTAAATGATTTTGTCCTTTATTTAGAGTTTTTTAAATTAAATTATATTGAAGTTAATAAATGAATGAAATATTTTAAATATATAATATATATTTAAACCATCAAATCTTTATAGGAGATTTTTTAACGATCTATTCGTGAAACATCTATGTAGATACGTCAAGAAGAAGCTATCAAAACTATTCTAATAGCTTATCTATGATAGCTATTAAATAAGCTATTATTATTGTATGTTTCATATAAATATGATGGAGTGTTTAAATTTATTATAACATAATGAGGTTATACATAATCGTGACTAGCGTTACTTAGTCACGCGGCTCGCTGGAACTCGTTAAACTAATCGAGATCATCTTAGATGAAACGTGCCCTTAATATACTATATTATATATATATACATATATAATAATAATATTTTATATAGATAATCATTTTATTGAATAAATCATACATTAGTTTCGTTTATTAGATATTTATTCAGTCCTATGAAGTCGTCGGATTATTGTTTGATTTAAAAAGTAAAGTTAACAAATATATAACATTTAAGATAATGTTTGATAAATTTTATGAATTATTCAAAATAGGTTAAAATTTCAGACTTCTTATTACTGGTCTAGTATTCTATATAGTATAATGAAGTATATAGAGGTTTCATGAAACTCATAGTCATGAATGGAGAACAACATGCGTCGTATCAAGTTAGTAGTTGGGTAGCGGCATTCGCCAGTCTTGGTGCGGGCGGGCGCTCGATATGTCGCGTCGTGTAAGATCCCGTCAACGTCCGCAGGTCACAGCGGAGCCCCCGCCAGCACCGGAGCCTCCGCCCCAGGAACCACAGCCTTCAGATGACGAGAAATCACCAGACTGGAGACCTTCCCGACCGCCGTCGCCACCGCAGCGCCAAGACGATGCCTCCGAAGGCTCAGAAGCAACAGCCAGACCAGCCAGACCTGAACCCGCCAGTCGATACGCCAATCTCAATTACTGGAAAGCCAGACGAGTTACGTTTTATAGGAACGGAGATCCTTTCCATCCTGGGGTTGAGTTTCGATTTAAACTTGGCAGAGATCTTGTATCGATGGACGCTTTGCTCGATAGATTGTCTGAAAGATTGGAACTGCCACGAGGTGCGAGATTTATCTTCGGCATGGATGGCGATAGGAAGTACAGGTTGGAGGAGTTAGAAGATGGAGCGTCTTACGTTGTCTCTTCTTATAAGACATTCAAGGTGAGACCATGTTTAAAATGTTCAATATTAAAGTAAGGCTTCATCAGATATACTTTAATCACCAGGATATAATTTGCATGTGACCTGGTATTACACCAGAATAATGTCGCCAAATGAATATTCATACACGCTAGGATTTGACAGATTGTTTGAGTCATTTCAGAGTAGGTCGCGTCCTTGCTAATTTAGGACGAAGGATTTTCACGCAACTGAATTAGCATTTTGATTACCAGAATTTGTTTTACCGACGACGCTAATTGTTAATGGACACTGCGTATATATTATACTAACGAACTTTTGATGACTTATTGCTTAAATTTTGTTAATGACTGATTTCTTTATAGAAATATAATTACATATATAATAAGCTATTGCCTGTATATATGTTTAGTTTTCAACATATCTATTAATGGACCATTTCTGTGAGTACGAAGCTTCGAAGCTAGCAAGTAGTAACGACACCGGGGTTCAATGCACCACCTTGCACTTAATATGCATCAAAGCAAACGCGTTTCGCTTCATCATGACAAATTAAAACATTCAAAGAAGTTTCCTTTGATATTTTTTCTACCTTGATAATAAATTAAATTCATATTTATACTATCATTACTTAAATTCATAATTACATAATAAATATGTCTCAGATATTTCTAAATTAAATAATGTAGTTTCAAAGATTTTTAATAACAACAATGATTTCTGAATTAAAAATATCATCATTAAAAAAATATACATATTTTTGGGATCTTATATAAATTTACATTTTATAAAGAAATGTATGTTTTATTTATTTTATTTAATATCAATACATTTACAATTTTATCCAGACTTTACACGGACTTGGATTGATATAGGTCAAGAGTGTCGCATTATGTCGAAATAAAAATAAAAATTAAATAAATAATCTATTTTAAATTCTTTAACAATATTTATATTATTTTAAATGATAGCCTTAAAACAAAAAAAATGTATTTATGTATTATAGTAAAAAAAATCATTGTTCATATACTTAGAAAGAATCAATTAAATGGTTTGAAATTAAGCAGTCACCTTCCATATTATTTTCTTTGAACAAAAAAGATTTATATAATATTTTGCATAGACGTATTAAGAGTCGTAGTATATATGTAAGTTATTTGTTGCCCACAGGAACCCTACTGTATTTTTTACTGTATTTTTTTCTTTAAGAAGTTACTGTTCTACAATAATATGTGTTATGCTTCATATATTATAGCAAACCTTATAACTAGTCAAAAAATTAAAAAATGCTATAAGTAAGTCCACATGACAAAAAAGAAAATATTCTCGAAATTAGTTTGTAAATGCTCATTCATAGTACATTTTAGAAAGATTTTCTTAACAATAACTTCCGATAACTTCTCATCTGTCGCTAAATCGTCATCTATCTCTTATTCTTAATTCCTTGTTCTGTGGCATAAAATGGTATCTAGAACACAAAAATAAAGTAGCTTATACTAGATATTAACCAAATGTACTAAAATTTGTATTAAAAATGACTTAACAAAAAACCTTGATCGATTCCTCTAAGATGCCGCATTTTTCTTTCACGAATATTAGGAATTAGACGAACTTACGTAAACCTAAATTGCCCTGATAACCTTTGTTTCGACATTGGGAAATTACTTACGAAAAAAACAAAAATAGAACTTTAATTTATTGATTTATATTATGAATTTGGTTAAAAATACAATTAAATTTATGACTAATATATATTGACAAATCATAAAATTCTAATAATTGTTTTACACTATTTTATGAGTTCTGAAATATGTTTTCTTTTTGTTCAAATAACAATGAGCTGATTTGCTATCACGTGTTATTAAGCCTCCTATATATCATAACTAAATTTAAAGCGGTATTAGTTAAATTTTTTTAAATTTACATATATGTAACATATTCTTCATGAAGTTTATTTTTCTTTGTAAAAATGTTGGCCAACAGGCAACATATTAATATAATAATCTTTTATACTTTTATATAAAGTTACATACCTATGTATGAAAGTACTATTCGTCATCTTCTAGACAGAGATTATTACACACACACATATTTGTAGAAAAATACATAACGTAGACAGAGCTTACTTCGTAGACCACAGCGTTGTAATGAAATGTATGAATCCTAACAAAAGAATGTTATTATACGCTCATCGATACCTCTTAAATAACAAAGAAGTTTCAATATTTTTTCAAACAGACCTCCCAAACAAATTTTGATAACAGTCCCATCAAGGGCAAGCTGTACCTTTAAAATGTATGTATATATTTTACTTGATAGCTCACGAACATTACACGGCATACACCAACAACCTTCTTTGTTTTCACCAGCTAGTTTGCTGTCGAAAATGAATATAGGTCAGACGTCCGACACTGTTTAAAGTTAGTACCTTCGTTATATGCGATAATAACATTACTCACTTTAATATAATGCAAAATATTCAACAAATTCATATTGTTTATTTATCATAAGTACTGCAGTACTATTGAGTACACAATTTTCTATATTAAGTATAGATTTATTGGTGACTAGCTTTCCGCCCGCAGCTTCACCCGCGTGGAGTTCGGTTATATCGCGTTTCCAAGAGAAATATTCAAAAGTCTGAGATAATAACTATCCTATGTTCTTTTTCAAGATCAACTCTATCTCTGTATCAAATTTCATTAAAATCAGTTCAGTGGTTTAGGCGTGAAAGCGTAACAGATAGACAGACGGAGTTACTTTCGCATTTATAATATAAGTAGGGATTATTTTAGCTATTACTGATATAACAAACGTCTGGTCCTCACGAATTTCCACGTTCATGTTTCTTAAATCACTACAAAGCATTTAGATCAAGGTTCCGTATCAACCTTCGCCTAATTTCTTTTAATTTTCGTAACGCGTAATCCTGTATAGCATCTTGTCGCGTGTTCAGTTTCCTTAATATTGCTAACACGTTACAATGAGTTTTAATAGCTCGATACCCGATCCGTATCGGGTTAAGTCACTTGGGGGTTGCGTGGTTTGACTGAGAGTGACCTTGGCCAGCCGTCCCCGCGCCGACTTCGTATTCAAATCTGACTAGTTGTTAGCCTTCTACCGTGCTATGCGCATATCTTCTCAGTGGTATAACCGACTCTGTTCTCGTGATTTAGATATCTATTTGGTGTGAAATAAAAACGGTGCTCTTTACTCGAGCTAAAATCTGTTGAGCTTGGCGTAATTATTCATCAGCTGTTCTTCGTCTATTTAAGTGATCATCGAAAGATAACACATTTAGTATTACTGATAATAGTTGTAATAATTTTATTTAAAGTGCTATTTTTGTGATTGTGTACCCTTAAGTGTTGCTACGGGTCTTTATTAAATAACCCATATGAGTTGTATTTTTTATTAATACATATACAAAACAGATGTTTTACACAAGTTAATGCAAGTTCTAAGAATTTATTAGAGTGTACGAGAGTTATAAGTGAATTTATCAAGTTTTATTACTATCTTAAATTCGTCACTTAATTTGAACAGAAATTGATTAATAATTGCCTAAATTAATAATAGTCTTATGTTGTCTTTACACGAGATGCTTCTTTTATGTAATCAATAATGTAAAATAAATTTATATATTTTATTTATTTCGTTATAAACAACTTACGTGACCAAATACAATCGCGTGACATATTCGATGTGTATCGTTGACAGCCCTTGAAATAAGAGCCTTAAGAAATATTGCAAAAATTCTGTGTTATTAACTGTTATATAGTGCGTATTACTTCGGTTATGAATATAGAAATATTAAAAATATTATAAAACTATTCTATTATTATTATTTAACAAATATACATAAAGACTTAGGTACTTTATTACCTATACTGAAAATGCCAAAAGTTTAAAGAAATATTAATAATTTATTAGTTGAATTGTATAATACAAATAAATTTAAGCTTTCAAGGCGAATCCAAGGCGTCGTAGCTCGTAATTTTCAGCATGCATTGTATTTGCATCGGTTATATGCTAATGCATGCAACGGATAACGCAAACAAAGTCGTATAAAGAAACGTTATATCGTTGGGCGAACGTCGTGGGTACTTGAACTTGCAGGGGTTGTGAACGGGAGTGACATTTTGTTTTTTTATACTATATAAAATAATATATTCACGTTTTGTACTGTGAAAAAATATACGAATGTTATCTATTTAGTCTTATATTGCATTACTAATATATAAGAACTATTTTGGGAGTAATAAAACAAAGAAACGAAGCTGTGGCGTCCGTGCCGCAGTCGCTGGTACGCCCCAGCTGACATGATTGACAGTGACGAAGAACCCTTCACTGTCATAGCACTGCCAGTTAATACTCCGGAACCACCAGTGAGTATTAGGTTTGGTCTAAAATTAAAACTACCAAAAAAAAAGAAAAAAATCGATATAAAAATTCCCATCTCTAAATATTTAATCGATTAATTCTATGCTTTTTTCTCGTTTATACCTTGTCTATTCTTGTCATTTCTGTCATTCTGACAATACTTTTTCGTCGTTTGAGTTTTCTTGTGTACGAGGCCTAGTGTATAATTAAAAATCATCAATGAGGATGAGTGTGAATTTAGTTTTAAACAATCATTACAAAGTTGAATGGTGAGAAAAAATCCTAATGGAGTTTCTTTTCGTGACCCTTATAGAAAGGTTCTGCAAGATTTCCGAACCGCCTCTCACTATGACAATGTATTGTTTTGTTCAAAAAACTAATAGGTATATTCCCAAACATAACGTTAAGAAAACGATTTTACAGGTTTTAATTTTTTCCCTCCAGCTGATTATTTGCGATTAACCTGTTTGTTTTAACATTCACGAAAAAAAAATGTATTTAATTTATTCAATTATTCATTAAAACAGATTTATTTGTATTTTTTCCAATTGTAAGTAAAATCATGTCCTATTCAATTCCTTACCTACTATATAAGTGTTTATAGCAAAATAGTTTTTAATAACAAACACACCTCTTCCATTACATTTCATTGTTTATTGAAATCCAACACGAATTTCAAAAGAACGATTACACTAAACTACACAAAATGATGATGGAGGGTCGAATAACATAACTAGTCTTATTAAACACATAAACACCGCAGTCCACTTGCTATGCAGCAATTTGTGACTTGACCTCGCCCGCGACATATATTCTCTTTAATAAGTCAAACCGAGTACATAACATCTTGGTATTCAATATTATAATATTCGTTAGTACTTCGTTCTAATTACACGCATTCGCGATCTATCCTTGAGCGTTCGGTCCCTTAGTCCAAGGACGGCACATTTCGGCCCTTATCGCGTTGTTTACATCGTCAGTGGACGCTTGCCGCTGGCTAGGGACGGACGATTAACAAAATACCTCGTATAAGAATACGCTATTACTCCAGAAGCAATGAGAATTTGATAATTACTGACAATTTGGTGAGTTTCGTACTAAGTTCTGCGAGTATTGCTTTCTGGTTCTAATTAAAGTTGTAACTGAATTCTTGAATGAATTATCCCGCTTAAAAAGTAATTCCCAGTAAAGTTTTACATGTAAGTCGGAATATTTCCTGTAAACAATGTAATGTTGAAAGTAACGATCAAAAGAAAACTGGGTTAAATCGTGGTATTTATTTGAAATTATAAAATAGCCGACGAATGAATGGAATTCATAAAAATGTTTCATGAACTATTTGTAATGGCGTATTATACTGGCGTCAAACAATTTGTAGCGTTTAGGTTCCGTTTAAAGTTAGAAATTGGATCAGTCATAAGTTTATACTTGAAGAAATAAGGTAGAAATAAAATAAAGGAAACCTTTAATTTTTAAAGAGTTTAAGTTAAAGATCGTATAATATAAGATATAGAACTAAATTTCGCCTTGTGTTTGTTCAATCATGAATTACATAGAATCGTGTCAGGGGCACGAAACCGTCTAACTGAATCAGATACATTATTATTGACTATTACCATTACTTCAAATATAAAGAAGAGAATAGATAGTTGCTTTATAGGTAACAATTCTGTTCTTCTTCTAATTTGTTCATAAGTATCTTGACTAAAGATTTATATCGACTTGGAAGTAATTTACTCATATTAATTGGTACATACAGGCAGCGAGTTACGGTAAGAAGAACGGCATGTGGTACGGCGGCACAGCCACGGGTACCAGTGGATGGTCTCGAGCTGGTACTCGCAAACAATCGGTGGCCGAGTCTGACGCACCCCCACCCGGAGGCGGCAAGCCAGCCAGTGGCAGAGTGATTCGGATCATCAACAACATGGACCATTCTATACAGGTTAAAAAAAAATATTTGACAGTCACTTGACACCTGACACTTGACAACTGACATTTGTTTTTTTTTATTTGATTTTATTCAGCCTAAGAACGGAATCATGATTAAAGTCATTTAGGTTACTAAGTAATACAAAGTTTATGCAAATAAATGAAATTGGTGACATTAAGCTACGTTTAATACGCTCGTTGTATCGGTAACGACAATTACTTTCGCTGAAAAAACTAATAGTATGGAATAATATGTAAAACGTTTAAAGCACGAAGCTATTAAATTTGAATTTCATGTGTATTTTTCAAATGGTTTTTCTTTTTTCTTAAATTAACTATTATAATTCTTAATCTTTGTATAAATCGTTTTGTTTGAAATATAGTTTTTTTTAGGTCACTGTTTTAATTACTTTTATTACTAACAAAGAGTATTACTTTAACGAAGTATTGTTTCACAGTGTCGTGTTTTATTAAACTTACGTACAACGCAACCCTTCGAAGAGGTTTTAGAGGATTTAGGGCAGGTTTTAAAAATGAGCGGAGCAAAGAGGATGTACACAATTACGGGGCAAGAGGTACGAAACCTTTTTACACAATATTACGTCATTTTGCTCTGTAATTTAAATAAATCTTTCTGTAATAGGTGAGGAGCTTTTCACAGTTGCGAAACGAATTCGCTGATGTAGAGACGTTTTATTTGGGAGCAGCGATGGTACCTCCCGCTCTCAGTCCGGGAATAAGCGCTCCTCTACCTATAGAGTCACCAATAAGAAGGTAAATATGATTAATATACATTATACATATATACAGATAGCATGTTATAATTGAAAGAGAAAAAGGTTTCGTGATTTTATAAAACATTTGATTATCGAAATGAATGCTTTAGAAATATTAGTGAATTGTGTTTTGGTTCATCATAAACAAAAAAAAATGGTTATTAATATTATTTTAATTAATTAAAAAAAGCAGATGTAATGACAACTTTCAAACAATTTTATTTACTAACGTTATTCATAGCAAACTAAACATGATTCTACCCTCCGTATATACATATATGTTTATTGAGGTTTTATATAAATTAGAAAAGCAATTATTTAGGTGTTTTCTAGATCTTAATATCATCTTTATGTCCTAGATCCAGGTCTAGAGGGAACGTATCAGCTGTGTCAGTGCCTGAAGAGGGGCGTGGTCGGCGCGCGCGCAGCAAAAGTCGACCGCGCGTACTATACGCACCAGAAGGAGAAATAATAAGAAATTCAGGTAAATAATATTATTCATATAATTAGATCTAAGACTTTGAGTATTCATTTAAATGAAACTAATATTTTTGCATTACTACGCGTATTTTGTTACTTTTAAAACTACATAATCACGTTTGCTGCAATGTAACCGAAACGTCGGGAATATGTAGTTTTTAAAATAGTAAAATACGCGTAGTATTTCAGAAATATTAGTTTAATTTAGATATTGTTAATTATTATTAATTATCTATTATATTTTTTTTATTCTTAACGATAGTTGACGTTTTAAATTTAATTAAGTTCTTTATATGTACTTGTCATGTATTAGTATCGTAAAAGCAAATAAACCTTCTACATTTTTTGTTCATATTTCTCTCCGTAAAAGTAAACATAATAAAATATATACTCCAAACTTTCTATAATAACTTTGTTTGTTAACGAATAGTAAGAATAAGATTATAGTTTTGAATAAATTTAAGACTACCTATAAGAAAATCACCATCGTAAATGGACAATACTTCTGTTATTAATCATATATTATTTATTTAAATTAAACTATATATGTTTCTGTTTTATGTCATAGATTACACCCTCCTAGAGGTTTTAAAGGAAGAGCCTATCCGTGTAACAATACGCGGTCTGCGTCGAACCTTCTACCCTCCAATACACCACGCGCCGATAGACAACAGTCCTCCGGATAAAAAGATGCAACTGGAATGGGTGTAAGATACATATATTATATAGAATACTAGCTTTCCGCCCGCAGGTTCGCCCGCGTGTAGTTCGGTTATATCGCGTTTGCAAGAGAACCTTTCAAAAGTCTGGGATAAAAACTATCCTATGTTATTTCTTAATCTCAACTCTACATCTGTACCAGATTTCATAAAAATCAGTTAAGTGGTTTAGGCGTGAAAACGTAACAGACAGATAGACAGAGTTACTTTCGCATTTATAATATTAGTAGGGATATATAAGTAAGTATGTAAGTATAAGTAAATTATGATGTAATGAAATCTAAGATTTTCTCGAGTTTTACTAATTCAAATAAAACTAATATTTTTCGGATTATACTACGCGATTTTATTATTGTAAAAACTACATACTTCCGACGTTTCAGTTACTTTACAGCAACCGTGATCACGGACAGACGAGATGTGATTGTCGCGTAGTATATCCGAAAAATATTAGTTTCATTTAATTAATTAAGATATACATTTTAATCAGAACACAAAAAATTGGATCTTATATAATTGTACATAGAATCTAAATTGCATATTACGTATCAAAGAGCATTATTAACAGCAAATGTAAGTATTCTATCCAGTCTATGAAATAGCAAACCAATAGTCGCAAACTATGGGTACAGTAGTGATGTCAGCTGTATCCACAGATACGGTTATCGCGGCTTTGATTCACGTCGCAACCTGTGGGTGCTGCCCACCGGTGAGTTGCTTTACTACGTCGCAGCGGTGGCCATCATGTATGACAGAGATGAACACGCCCAGAGACATTACACTGGACACACTGAGGATATACAGTGGTAGGTATTATGAGTTTGAAGTATTCAATAGGAAGCTTTTGTAGTTTTTTTTATAAAATTACGTTGGTGTGAAGTGTGTGAAGATGCGATGCGTTCATAGTTATGTTTTTGATCAATAAAACAGTGAGTTTTTTATTTCTTTGTAATAAAATTTCAATAAAACTGAAATAGAATTAATAGTAATCTCTATAAAATACATAGTTCCATTTAACAGTATCTTATAATAAGCGGCAAAATTATAAGAATTAATAAACATTTATAATCATTATATGTAATTATAATGTTTTCTCTATAGCCTAAACAGAATATACAGTCTCCTACGGCATACAAAGGGAATTTTATTTCTATCTAAATTAGCACCAGCCAGTATGAAAACACAATCACGGAGATTTAATTCCAAAGGTGTCAATACTCAATATTCATAATCCGTCAAAACCAAATGATTTTTAAATTCAGAACGTGCCAGTATGAAAACACGACCATGAAGGTTTAATTTCAAAATGTCCAAACACATCCGTCAAAAAAAATAATTAAATTCATAACGTGCCAGTATGAAAACACGACTATGAAGGTTTTATTCTACAATTTAAATATTGTACAAATGTATGTAGTATGGAGTTGCACCCTTCCCGCGAGCTGGTGGCGAGCGGTCAGCGCGCGGGGCGAGGTCGCCGGGCGCAGGCCCACGTCCGTATCTGGAGCACCGACACGCTTCAGACGCTGCACGTGTTCGGGATGGCGGAGTTCGAGGCCGGAGTCTCCGCGGTCGCCTTCTCGCAACTGGTGACTCACTTATATGACCTTATGTAGTATTGTGTAGGGAGTATTTCGTATTGTTTGAAACTTTTGAATGAATTTTTATGTTGTTGATAAGTAATGCAAGATAAATGTTGTAATAAAGTAGTTAGTAAATATATTAATATACTTAATCACGTCATGTATTGATTTTAAAACAAACTATGATGGATAAAGTAAGTAATGGACAGATATTTAATGAATACCAATCAAAGGTTGTGTTACCTATATCAAAGAAAAGAAAATAGAAAAAGTAAAAAAATCTTTTTTTTTATTAAGCTTCTTAAACTCAAAAATTAAATGTATGTTCTTTTACTCTACGAATAAGATTCAATTTATTAGATATAATATTTTCGCATTCATAAACAGTTCCGTGTCTAATACAATACGTTCTGCCGATCTGATAATACATACGACCGGAAGGCCGCGCGAGGCTTACAACATATACTAAACTTGAAAAGAATTATTTTTATTTGTAATTATTGGGTGACCTTGAATATTTCCTCTTTCGTCTTTGTCAGAACGGAGGTAGTTACGTATTAGCAGTCGACGCCGGTCGCGAAAGTATTCTGTCCGTGTGGCAGTGGCAATGGGGACATCTGCTAGGCAAAGTTGCGGTAAGTTATCATATACATACTCATTAGAAATATATGGCAGTTAAATAATAATAAAATTAAAAAAAAAAAACAAAAATGACAACTGTCAAAAGTGACATACATTTTTTTTTACTACTAGTCATTATAAATGTCAAGCATTTAAATAAAAAAAATAAAATGGGAGCTGTCAAAAGTGACAGCGATTTTTTTTTAATGAAAGTGATCGAAAGAAGGCATGAATCCGAAAAGGGAATGATCGGTAAACAAAGACATTGGGCACAAGTTCAACACAACACCCAGGACACGCCCACCGCTACGTGAATACGTCATCGCTACACGATATATATGATAACAAGTGATTCTGATCTTTATACGTTTGTAAAACAGTTCAATTTCGAATGACAATATTGGGGCACTAAAAGCTAGTTGACTAAAAATTATTGCTAGGCAACTAGTGAAACCAATAGAAATGAATATAATGCATTTAAAAATAGTCCAAATGTTCGCATATAATAAAAGGCATTTCAGGTTTTAAAATATAAAGATTATGACTGCATCTTTTATTTGTACATTTAGCTATTTTTGTCAAATACTACTATAGAAATGCTTATGGATCGATTTATTTATAAAATTTTTACTTTTTTTATAAGCAGGTACATTGACACTTTATGTATATTTTTTAACAAAACAAAAAAAATCCTACTACCACTTTATTTAGGCATACATTGTTCTTATTGACTTCGAGGATTGATGTTGCGTTAAAAAGCATTAACTTACAAATGTCTATACATATAGAGTTTATTTTTGGTTAGTATTACATACGTATTAGGTATACAAGCTTGTTTATCGTATTTCGCAGAACCGAACTCTTAAGACAAAAGGAAGAATCTTCATCCAAAGAAGTCTAAAATCTCATACAAATCTACCCAAATACATACGTAACTAACTAATAATGTTTTTTAGACTAATTCTCATCTCATACTTCATACCAAGTACCATTTTTTTCCGCTGCAATATTTAATAATATTTATTGTGCAATACTTTCAATAGTTATATGAATCTATTTTTCTATATCTTAAAGTATAAGTCTCGTTGTTAATGTATGTCCTACAGACTCTTCAAGAGGAGCTGACAGGCGCCGCCTTCCACCCACTGGATGACAACCTGCTGATCACACACGGGAAGGGCCACCTCGCCTTTTGGAACAGGAGGAAGGACGGCTTCTTCGAACGAACGGATATTATTAAACCGGTTGGTATACATTATATACATCTTTATATATATAATTCTTCTGTGAGTGTTTGTCACTGAACTTCTCTCAAACGACTGGACGGATTTTGATGAATTTTTTTGTGTGTGTTCAGCAGGGTTCTGGGAATGGTTTAGATTCACAATTTTGTCCGTTGGACAATGTTTTTTCATTAATTTTTAATTTATTAGTAGTTGTTGATACAATTGTTTTTTTGACATTAGATTTGACAACTAACTAATATGCCAATCATTCTGTCGCACTTCAAAACACGGAGATTTATGGCTTTAATAGGTAAACTCCAAAAATATAAATAAAAAAACGTAACAGATATTTCTTGATTATAGGGCGATACGAAGTTCGCCGGGTCTTCTAGTATACGTATATATTTTTATATCCCCAAACAAAAAAAGGATATACAGGGTGACTGGTGAATTACTATCGATATTTAAGGACGTGATATTTGACGATCATATATGACGAAATAAAAATTAATATAACATAAATATTAATAAACTTCTAAGTAAAGTTAACCAAAATTTATGTAATTAATTACGCATCGTATGAACACCCTACAGATTAGGTATACACACACACATACGCGTACTGATACAACACTACGCCGCCGCACGCGTCCACGCTTGGAACACTTGGAACGTGTCAACACTTTATTTATTTATACGGAAATTTGGTCAAAAATTAAGTGCCTATTTTTTTTACATAATTCGAATGAGAATCATGTACCGAGTATTCTCCTTAAATATTGATAGTAATTCACCAGTCACCCTGTATATATATTACACATTCGACATAGATGTATGTGTGTGTCTATGTGTTTATCTGTCAGTGCGATCATAGCTTTTAAACGGCTAGACAAATTATGATGCGGTTTTTTCATTTAATAGACAGTTTCCTTGCGATCGTTCTTAAATATATTTAGTTCATATCGGGACCAGCAATGTAAAAGGACTTATAAGCTGTTTTTTAAAATTATTTTAGACATTCTGTCGTATAATTATTTGATTAAGTATTTCAGAGGCCAGTGTAATTTTGAAATCACATTTAAAATTAAGGTTTTTTTAATCAATAAGTTTTTGTTATTACTTACCAATACTTTCTCTTTTAACAGTTATCGGTTTTATCTTAATCCACCTTAATTATTCACCAGCTGCAATATTATAATAGCAAAAGTAAAAAGCATTAGGGAAATGCATATTTCACGTGTACAAGAGCAGCATTAATTCCTGGCTCCGCGTAAATAGTTTCGGTCACCTTTGATGAGCGTAATTTACTAATTAAGAATATAAAGACATTTATATTTTTATACATACTGAATTATTGCCTTTTGTCTAAAAAAACTTGAAATTATAAACCTAACTTAGTTTCTACTGAAAGACGCACATTTAAATATATGAATCTACACAAGTTGGAAGAAAAGAATTAATATATGAGTATACAAAATCTGTCTTTGTTAAAAATACTTCACTATTGATTAATACAATTTTATTTTATTTAAAGTTATAATTGGTTATTATTCTTCAAGTTTCGTTTAATATTTACATCCATTACATGACATTTAGTGACGTAACATAAAATATATACCGGTTTTTTGTATACAGCCGGCTCGCACACAAGTCACAGCCCTACAGTTCGAGCAAGACGGTGACGTAGTGACGGCCGATAGTGATGGGTTCATAACGATATATAGCGTCGATAGTGATGGGGCTTACTTTGTACGAATGGAGTTTGAGGTATGCTAATAAATATTAAAATGGTATTAAATTTAATAAATTTGAATATTTTCTTTTTTGTATCCAGGGTCACATAAAAGGAATTTCTTCATTAGTAATGCTCTCAGAAGGCACTCTTATATCTGGCGGTGAGAAGGATAGAAAAATTGCTGCTTGGGATTCCTTACAAAATTATAAGAGAATAACTGAAACAAAGGTATACATATTTGAATATAACTAATAAAGTGTCTCCTTAATATATAATCAATTTTTGTAGCTGCCCGAATCGGCTGGTGGAGTACGAACGATTTATCCACAAAGACCTGGCAGAAACGATGGCAATCTATACATAGGAACTACGAAAAATAACATTCTAGAAGGATCACTACAGAGGCGATTCAATCAGGTATATAAATAATGATCTAAGACTTTCACGAGTATTCATTTAAAGATAACTTCATACAGTAAATTTTATATAATATAAATTAGGTATAAAACTTGCACATAAAGATTTGAAAATATTTCTCACAACTTCTCTATTATACATACTGTATTATAAATTAATTTATTATCTTTAATGAGATCACAGACGTTCGCGAGTATTCATTTAAATGAAACTAATATTATACGGATTACTACTTGTATTTTATTAATTTAAAACTATATACCTACTCCCGACGTTTGGGTTACTTTTCAACAACCGTGATCATATAGACGAGATATGAATGATCATGGTTGCTGAAATTAATCGAAATGTCGAGAGTATGTAGTTTTAAATTAATACAATACGCGTAGTAATCCGTATAATATTAGTTTTATTTCAGTATAATTGAAACCAACCCGTCTTGAGCAAGCGTGGTGATTAATACTCAAACCTTCTCCATGTGAGAAAGAGGCCTTGCTCAGCAGTGGGCGTCTGATAGGCTGATAGGCATAATTGAGTATATAAAATACATTAATAGGTAACAAAAGCTAATGTTTTCATTTTACAGGTGTTATTCGGTCATCACAAACAATTAATGGGTGTAGCTGTTCATCCCGATGATGAAATGTTCGCCACCGCCGGCCACGACAAGAATATAGCTCTCTGGAAAGGACATAAGTTAATATTTGCCACACAGGTATTCTAAATACCATATAATTTCAAATAATATTACTTCTTACCTTGGAATATTGATAGCGAACTTAACTATGACGAAGCCTAACGCGATAACTTAATACAGTAAATTTTATAGAATCTATGGAAAATTGAGTAAAAACTTGTAAAAAAAAGATTTTAAATATATCGAATTTAAAATAATAATTGCTCACAATTTCTCTTATTAACATATGTACTTTATTATAAATAAATTAATTACATCAATGGCTTTCGCGAGTATTCTTTTAAATGAAACTGATATTTTCGGATTACTGAACGTTATTTTATTATTTCTAAAACTTTCGAAATTTCGATTACTTTGCAGCAATTCCAAAATAAAAGTTTCATTTAAATTATCTTATACTAGCTGCGCCCCGCGGTGTTACCTATTGATTTCCGGGAAAAAGGTAGCCTATATTTTATTCCTGGACGTCAGCTTCCTGTATACAAAATTTTATCAAAATCGGTTCAGCAATTTCAGCGTGAAGAAGTAACAAACATACACACACACACTCACAAACTTTCGCAATTATAATATTATCTTATATATTAATTCTTATTCCATTGTCTTTGTCAGGTGGGCTATGAATGTGTGTCTCTAGCGTGGCATTCCGGCGGGGGGGCGTTGGCAGCCGGCAGTACTGAGGGTCACCTGGTCATACTGAACGCTGATGCTGGAACACACGTAGCCACCATCAGGGTCTGTGGCTCTCCTCTCAGCTGTTTGCAATACAACACTGGTAAATTAATTAGTATACAAGATGAAGTATTTTCCACTACCACAAAAATATCCATGTAATAGCTTTAAAAAACTATGACAACGAAATATATCGTTAAAATAATTCATTAACTAATCTATCTCTTGCAACTCAATCTATTGATATATTAAAAGACAAAATCTCACACAAAAATTCACAATGATTTTGGTCTACGGGAGCGTTCAAGTATTACGAACGAAATTTCCGAAGATTTTTGACCCCCCCTTCCCCCGTCGTAACGCACAGTAACGTTTTTCTGTAGCCCCCCCCCCCTTCTCATAACGTTACGTAACACTCAAGTGATCAATTTCATCAAAAGACTTACAATGCAATCTAGGTATTCCCAGTAAAATATCAATTAAGAGGTTTGCAAACTTGGAATAACAAATAAAAATATCGACCAGACTAATACAATCTGGTCAACAATGTAATGTATATGAAAAGAGTTGTCAGTTTGGGGGTTTTTATTAATATATTTATTTAGAAACAATGCTACGTAACGTTTTATAAGAGACACCCCCTCCCGCCCCAGTAACGCACCGTAACGTTTTACGAGACCCCTCCCTCTCCCAAAATTGCGTTACGTAATACTCGAACGCTCCCTACCTTAAAAAATATTAATGTAAAAGATTTAAGATACAATAACGAAATATGTTCTTATAATAATCCATTTGTTGAGTTACATCTTGTATCTCATTTATACAGTTAAAGTTTTCAAATAATACCCGATAAAATATTCAAAAACATAATGTCATACCGAAAACTTATTGTACTACTTCATCATCGTTTTGTTTTAGCCGGAGACGTACTAGCCATTGGATCCCAAAACGGCAGCATATATTTATTCCGCGTGTCACGTGATGGGTTTTCTTATAAAAAGTCGAACAAGATCCGCGGAGCTCAGCCTCTTGTGATGCTGGACTGGAGTCTCGATGGAAACTACTTACAGACAGTTACCGCCGACTATGATTTATCATTTTGTAAGTTACTAAAACCTTCATGTAAAGTAAAGTTAGGTAGTAGAGCCTAGCTATGGTCAAGTTACTGTAGCTCGACCGGGGCAGTACCACCATCTCACAGAAGCTCGGCGTTAAGTAGTCATTAGTAGCTGCGTTTTGTCCGATGAGTGAGAGAGACGGTTGCCCTTTCCCTGTTCCCACCCTTTCCTGCCATGTCCTTATTCCCACTTCTCCCTCTTCCTCAACCACCAAAGTCGGCAACACATCCGTATATATCATCTCTTATGTTGCGGATATCCATGGACGATGGTGACTATTGCCTATCTAGTAGGTCGTCTGCTCGTTTGCCACCTTTTTCATAAAAAAATCTTTAAAAAGCACAATATGTGCCCCGTAACCTTTTCATGTTTGAAACTTGATATCAAATTAATAATTCTTGAGATGAAGTAACCAATTGTATCATGGTGACTAGTAATGTTTTGACAAAATTTCACACATATCTATTTATCTAATAGGAGTTTTATAACAGAAATGTTGGAACAACGATTACATTAACATAATATATCATTATTTCAGGGGACATCAAGGCTCTATCACCTGAGAAGAGTCCGATAGCTATGAAAGACGTCAAGTGGGCTACATTTAATTCGACAGTTGGCTTTCTTGTTTCAGGTCAACAGAAAAACTTTTAACATTCTCTACTTTATAGCATCCTTATATAAGTTTGATAATTGAACAATTATATATTTCAGGAATGTGGAATAATCGTTTTTATCCTATGACGTCTCTCATAACTGCCGCGAGTCGCTCTGCGGCTCACGACCTTTTAATAAGTGGAGATTCAGAAGGCCATCTTCGTCTTTTCAGGTATAAATAAATTTTAGTCTAAATAAAATTCAAAGGAAGATATACTTTCTACGTTAGCTCCTATCAAAACTGGTAATGACAGTTAATTTGTTAAAATATGCATTTTCTTATTAAAAAACGGTACTGTCAAAACTTTGAACTGGTAATGACAGCTAATTTGTTAAAATATTCATTTTCCTATTAAAACACTGATCCTGAACATAAAATTGCCCTTCTATTATAGTTTTTGTTACATTGTACACAGAAAACCCTTACAAGTTTTTCTAATAATGTCTTATTAGGTATCCCTGCGCGAGTCCAAAGGCCGAGTACAATGAGATCAAGGTATATTCTGGAGCGATCCACGCCGCCCGGTTCCTCTTCAACGACCGCTGCCTGGTCACCTCCGGCGGGTCTGACGCTGCTCTCATGCTGTGGGAACTAGTGGACGACTAGCGCCGGGCCGCGGCGCCGCTTGTCTTCGTGGCGCCACCCACACCATCACCGACCCTGACTTCCCATACATTTAGAGTACTCGACTTTGAGGAGCTCGATTGAAAGGATAACAAAATTGTCGGTGAATTGGTACTTGTTCATGCCAGTGTTTTCTGGTCTTGATTGTCAGATCCGGTTGAATCCGGTTGAATCCAGTTTGTATGGAGTACCGTGTTCCGGAGTTTAATGTATTTTGGCGTAAGCTGTGAGATCTCGTAAGACATATCTATATACATCTAAAATCGCGTAGCGTCACGTCACTGCCATTATAACTTTGCATATTATAAAATGTTAGTAAATTGTTTCTAAATTATAAAAACACGATCTATGTAGCGTATTTGTCAATTGTCTTATGGTCTATGTCAAAGACCTCATTTATGTCTCAGAATATGGGATAAAAATTTATTTTAATTTTGAATAACATAGTAGCACGAAAAATAAGAAGTCATTTATAACACGAGTGCACTTAAATCAATGTGGTCTGGCCACTTTTGTTCCTGTTTATACTTTATATAAAAATAACATTTTTTCTACAAACACATTTGTTACACAAAAAAAAATGTATGTTGATTAGTAGTTAATTATCACTTTCCATACAATAAACATTATAAGTAGATAATTTTGTATTAATGTATCCCTTTGTTGAAATAAAATTTCATAAATATTTGTTTTATAGACAGTACTATATATTATGATTTATTGGAATTTTCGTTGTGTATATAAATATAAGTGTTTTCACTATAGTTATAGGCATTATGATACTCATTAATATATAAATACAATCTATAATAAGTGTTTTATTCTTCCATTCCTTAAATCTATACTAATATTATAAAGCTGAAGAGTTTGTTTGTTTGTTTGTTTGTTTGAAAGCACTAATCTCCGAAACTACTGGTTCGAATTGAATAATTCTTTTTGTGTTGGATAGTCCAGTTATCGAGGAAGGCTGTGGGCTATATAACATCACGCTACGACCAATAGGAGCAAGGATATAGTGGTAAATGTGTAAAAAACGGGAGAAATTATTTCATCTTTGAAGCCTTCCGTTGCGTGCGCCGTGAAAACGGTTCGAGATACACAAAAATATGTATTAAAGAATAATAGCTCTTTTAATGATCTAAAAAACAGTCCGCGACAGTATACGTCTATCTTTTAAGATTAACTCACAAAAACCGTTTTTATGGTACCTAATTTTGTCGAAACAATTTGTTTAAGTTGTATCAAAATAATAATATTAATCTTTATTCATATAAACAAATAAATATGTTGTTGGTTAAGAGTACTTCATTAATAATAAAAAAATCAACATAAGTTTCATCCTGAAAATTCTACGGGAACTCGACCATTCCGAAAACCCCACAAGAACTATTCCAGGAAGTAACTATTCCAGGCGGACGAAGCCGCGGCAAAAGCTAGTGTAATATAAAAAATATTTCATTTAATTAAAGCCTTATTTCTATCTTAGTCAAATAAGAAATGGACTTTATGTAATATTATTTACTTTTAATTATATTAATTACATTTTAAGCACCGTTTGAACGTTTAATGATTACTTTACCGTGATGCCAACATATTATAAATTATTATTATTCACATACGAATTGTATTGATTCATTAATAATCTCATTAACTTAAAGTATAAAACAATAAAAGAATTGCACAGTGACAGATACTGCAAAATTAATAAATATATCCTTTTAAGGCATTTTAGGCTAATAAACCAATCCGATTTATATTTTTAAGATAAACTAAATTATTAAATATAGAAAAAGGTTTCTTTTTTCTTTATTATTGCAGGTTTCAACTCTGTAAATGCCAAATGTCATTGTGTCAACGTATATAAAGTGGAGTAGTTCGTATAATTTGACAGTAAGGAGTTGACAGTTGTCAGTTGAGTATTTAGCAAGAAAGGATGTACTGTACGTACGTATTCGCTTGAACAAATTAACGTCATGTTTCGTATTAACTGAACCATAACTGTGCGAATTAAAAATGAAGCCTCGCCCTTGTGGCTGTAAAGGCTGCAGAACGTGTCTCATTTGTGAAACTTATTATGGGGCCGAAGAACTTAAAAATCTGGTAAAACTTGATAAAGACAAAGGTTATGTATTTTGCCCCTTCTGTAACAAAGCTTGGAGTGGCTGGGATATAGACGTATATAAACAACATCCATATCACGAAGGCGAATCGATTGATTACCCAGGTGTATATATAAAATTAGATTTTATATCTGAATATGAAGAAACAGAACTTATGAGAAACATAGATGAAGTGCCGTGGGATATATCGCAGAGCGGCCGGCGTAAACAGAATTACGGACCAAAAACTAATTTTAAGAAGAAAAAAATCGTTCCTGGACAATTCAATGGGTTTCCTAAGTTTTCCCAGTATTTGCAGGAGAGATTCAAAACCTTCGATATATTAAAGGGTTATGAAGTCATTGAACAATGTTCTCTTGAGTATGATCCTATCAAGGGGGCGTCTATCGACCCTCATATCGACGACTGCTGGGTCTGGGGTGAGAGAATACTTACGGTTAACTGTTTGTCAGACTCCGTTCTCACAATGACTAGGTTCAAAGGCGACACGAAAAAGTATAATCTATATTGTTCAGAGGAGTATCCGCCTGTTGTCCAAGGTGATGGCAGTATTGATATGGATTTTATGAGCAAACAGAACATGTATGAAGCTAGTAAACCAAAAGATGATGTAGATATAATAATAAGGATTCCGTTGATAAGGTAAATGTTATAATTATTTTAACTTATTAACATATTTTTTATATTCTTGATGAAAATAAGTATGTATATTAATTATTTAATTAAATCAGTAATAACTTATTTTGTGACATTTTGCCTTTATAATAACCAGTTTCATTAATTTAATTGTAACTTTTAGGCGATCTCTGCTAATAATCTACGGTGAATCGAGATACCATTGGGAGCACCGGGTTTTACGTGAGGATATAGTTTCAAGAAGAGTTTGTATCGCTTATCGAGAGTTCACACCACCTTTCATGAACAATGGTGTCCACGAGATGCTCGGAAAAGAAATCCGAGATCGAGCAAAGTTATTCTGGGACCACAGAGAGAGATACAAGGAACACATGAAATGTGTTCAATAATACATAATTTTGTGATAATATTAGTATTATAATTTATTCTCAATAAATGTAATGAGCGGGAAGTTTGTTATTTAATGTTGTGTAATACTCCCAAAGCCAAATTGTCAGTGAAATAATATTGTGCAACATTTCACTTCTTCATACTTTGCTTTGAAATGCAACTTTATTTTTAATAAAATAAACATTTAGGCTAATTATGAAATATATGTGTATATATATAATTATAATATAAAACAATTTTTTTTAATTTCATTTTTTTTATTATGCTATTTCGGTTGCCACAAATAAACTTTACTTGTAAATAATACAATATAATTAAATTGCGATATGAAATTATTTATACAAATAAAAGATAAATCCCAAAAATAAAAATAATATTTTAATACAATAAAATCTATTTTCGTAATAGAATTTATTTAATGATATATTTATATTGTTCTTTCTTATGATTATTTTTTTAAATAAACTACGCAGTGCTACATTCGTGTGGTGCAATGTACACGCCGCTCATTGGGTCCGGGTTCGAATCCCGGAAGGTATCTCTAGTTTCCTTTACGCTCTCCTCTTCTTGTTCACGCGCCAAAATCATCTGTTCTTTGATTTTCCACGAGAGAAAGGTCCTCTCACTTTTCATCTTTCGAATGCATCTCGCTAGTAGGAGTGCGAATATTATACCGAGTACCTGAATTCAAAATAATATATTATTTTTTCTATCGAATTTATAGCCTATAAATAATATTTGAGGTATTCATGATAAGCTTGGATAGATTTAAAAGGAAAATGTTTAACGCTTTCGCCGTTCGTTGACCTTTACAATAATTATGCCTTCATTAGTCGAATACTAATGTGACATTGCCCAGTCTCCTTTGATTATTAATAAGCATGAATAATCGAGGTTTTTTCTTTTTTTAGTGTATTTATAGCGAACACATTATTTCAAAGATATAATCTCTGATTATACATCAAAAAGTGAATTGCTTTTATTAAGAAGTTTCACAATTATGAACCAAATCTCGACTTTTATATAATAATTAATGTTTTATTAAAATCTCATATTACTGCAACATAGAAAACAAATTAGTTGTTTTTCTATTCCTCAACCTTGTATGTGTGGAGTGACTTGTGAATATTTTTATTAGAAAAATGACAAATTAGACAAAACTAAACACAGAACGATATTTAAAGCTCGTTTTAATAAATCCAATAAAAATGGAATTAATTTTAATTCAAGACACTATGTAAAACAGAAATACGTGTTATGAATGACCAGAACTGTCTTAATGTAGCAAAATACCCAAATTACTTGTAAATGACTCAGATCATGATAAGACTAAATTAACCATTTAAGAACATTCTAAACTCATTATAAACCCAAAAGAAATCAATCTCAACTCCTAGGAATTTAAAACACAATACATTAATAACTCACTTGTATAAACATAACCGATATTCCCAGCACTCCGATTACGCTAGCATTCTGGACGAACAGATTGATGATGGCTGTCCTACAGCTGATAGATCTCACAGACGTGCAGAAGTCAACTCTTGGGGAACAACAGCTCTGTGGCACGACCAATTCCAATTCATCGCCGTTTATCCTAGTAGTGACGGCCACGGTGGATTGATTCGTGAAGTCCATACCAACATAGTCTAAATACGAATTAGCTCCACAACAATTGAGCTGGAATAGAGAATTGTAATGTTTTTGGATGCTTTATTCAAATGGATGACTATAATAACGTAATTTAACAACACGACAGGGTTGTAAGAAAAAAATAATCAGTATATTTTTAGGTTAATTAAAGTGCATGATTCATAGATATAAATGTGATGAATACATACTTTTATGGCGAATTATTCATTGAAAGAATGTGCATGGTTTTACGAAATTTGCTTAAGGAATACATAGAAAGGTTTTCCATAATTCGTAAGGGGAATCCCTTACTTCAAGTACTTGATACTCACAGTAATCTGTAATCGATCGATTTCCATTTCAATCTCCGGGTCTGTCACGTACTTCGAGATGGGTATGTAGATATAATTCTTTAATGTTTCAGGTTTTAATGTGAATGTTAGTATGACCACAACCAGTTTCAAAATGAGCAATAAAGTCAGGATCAGCGCATACTAAAAACAATAAAATAATCATATTTTTTCATCATTTTAATTGAATGGTACCTAATTTTTATGTTGCCATTATAAGAAACCAGTGACAAAGAACTGGTATACCATATTAACTTACCATATTGACTAAGCATGTGCTTTGTTTCAAACTGCCAAAGAAACCAAACAGTGTTACTACGAACAAAAATATGCCGAGTATAATAATGAGGACTGAAGGAGTGAAGACATTTCCATTCTTGGCGCTGTCGTAGAAATAAGAGAAACTGTGATATTTAGAGTATACGGAGAATCCTAGTACTATCATCAAAATAGAAATTATCTGAAAAGGAATTTAAAAAAAACACTTAATTTATAGAAAAACAAAAGCATTATATGATAGACTAAGAACTAATAACTTTTTACCTAAATATATATATACATTTTGAATAGCAATATCATTTAATATTATTTGTACTCATTAAAACTCTAGGCTTTTGGAATGACATTACAAAGCATTGTTATTAATAGGTATGTAATAATTCTAAGTCTTTAAACTACGCAAATAAGCGGTCGCCATTTTGAATACTTTATTATTCTTACATGAAAACAATGTTGAAACTTACGATAAACATTGTGGTGATGGTCAACAACAGAAATCTTATAGATTTCATGTTGTATTCCGTCTCTGTCTTATTGAATTTCATTTTAGTTGTTCTTCTTACTAATAACTCACTTCCTGAAAACGCTCTATTGTCACGATCACTAAACTGTGTAGAGGCACGATTAAATATATCGCCTCTGATAATATTTTGATGAAACTGATAACACATGAAAAATGGATTACATTATTCCGAATAAGATTACTTTTTTATCAATCTTAAATGTTATCTATGAAATTAAAAATAGGACAATTCATGCACAATAAAAAAGAATCAACGCATTTATTTTCGTTTAAATACATAAGGATAACACGATGATTCCAAAATCACTTCGCAAGTGAAACATAAACTGAGAGGTGATAATATTTATTTAGCAAGTATACATAAAAGATATATACCTAATATAACAATAATTACCCATGCAATACTCATTCGGTATGCTTGTCGGAATGTATTGAATTCTTTGTTTACTCGTTTCGAAAACTACGAGATTGTTTAAGATAAATCTTCCTGTTATATTTTGTAGAAAACGAATACACATTTAACTCAGGATCATATATTATATGTGAAAAATGACGAATAAAGAAACAACATTAGTTTGTAAGTTACATGGTATTGGCGAAATCTATAAGGAACCCCACTAAGTATGAGAAAGAGTGAGAGATTGTATGTTAAAACGAGATATCTGTTTGCCGTAGTATATTAAATACATCCAATCATTCCTGTTGATCCAGATAACAGTTCTTGTTGACTGAGAAAAACTTAAGTAATTGTGCAGCGACTAAATAACTTTCATTACGAAAGTGGCATTATGTCAAAGAAAAAGCCAATCGCGTTGCTCTAAATAACCTTCAAGATAACTGTCATATTGACAAGGACATTGACACTAGTTTAAATTAGACTGATTTTGTATTTAAACCTTGTATTTATTCTAAATGTTTGAAAACTCTTTAGGTATTAATATTTAGGAGGAAAATAAGTTCCTTTATCTATAAAACAAACAAAGCATAGATAAGACAATCCGCGATCCATATTGATATATGTATCAGCGTTATCATGTACATACTTAGGTGCGCGGTCGGAAAAGTTGAATATGTTAAACAAGTCATGCCATTATTGATTACATTAAAACAACGGTTTTATCTGTTTTAATGATTCATTCTTATTTTTTATATTAAGTATATGAAAGTAACATTTTATGAACTTATATAAAATTTTATTATGAGTTTATTTATGAGAAGAATTAAAAAGCATAATCATTGATTTTCATATAAAAAATATTTATTTAAATAAAACATTATATATAGTAGTTATTACATTTATGTCCATAATAAATTTACTTGTGATCTATTTCCAAATGACAGTATACAATGCTTAAGCACTAGAATATTTTTTATATTTTTTTTAAATATAAATAAAATAATGGGATAATATGATTAGTACTAAAAATATTATTGATTTAATACTCTAGTTGAATGTGTTAAAACATCGTGGATAACATTTCTTCTTAACGCTCAATTTAATTGAGACCTTTCATAGTAGAAGCTGTGCAGATAGTATTTCCTTAGAATCAGCAAAATATTGAGCTAAAATGCAAAGTTACAAAGTCTGTGTTGTATTGCTACAGAATATTGGTATTAAGCAGTTGTTTGTCCGTGGAAGGGGACATAGACAATAGGTTTTTGTTTTTCTTCGTTGGGGTTTAGCGAAGTATAAGCGTTGATCATGCGCTCCTGAATTTCCCATCTCCTGCGTTCGCGCTCGGATTTCGTCTTGCGAATGGAACTGGCGAGCGAGAATGAGAAGACAATCCCAATAACCTGTGAAAATAAGATTCGATTTTGAAATAATCGGTATAATATACCGCTTCCTTTTTATTCTACTACTAGTAAACCCGGTGAACTTCGTTTCGCCACCAGAAGGCTTTTATATAACATTTCGTTTGGTGATTAAAAGATGAAGAATTTTTTTGTTTTATATTTGAAAAGGAAAATTTTTATTTCATTTCACAACAGTAATGAATTCATTTCGATTACAAAAATGAAGTGTTATTTAGTTGAACTTCTCTAAGTAAATGAAAGTGAATCCAAAGTAGATACCGAATCGAAGCGTTATACGTGTCCGTAAATTATCCGTTTCATTGAAGTGGTCGTTTGTAAACCACATTTTTTGTTTTTTGGTCTAACTTTAACACAAATAAAGCGGATGGTTTCCAAACTCGTGAACACGCAAAATATAACTGCCCATGTGAAAAACAATGATTTTCTAAATTTATCCCGCCAATACTAAATGGTTTTAAGAGTTCAAACTACAAACACAATACCGGTTTGTCACATGAAATTAACTGAGCAGAGAACAATGAGTAGCTATCATGCACCGGCACCATTTACTTAAAATATTGATTTGTAGTACATGTTATGTAAGATGGCGCTGTATGTGAAAAAAGATTTTCCCGCTTTTCTGTTGAAATTTTTTGTTATAAACCTCACGGAGCCCGAGACCTTTCCAACGAATGCAAAACCGTGTAAATTGGTTCGTTCGATCTGAAGTTAGCGTCAGGATGGAAAACCGGAATTATTTTTATATAGTAGATCTCTTACAAATATCTAATTGTTATCCATACGTCATTTCATATCTGTCATTGTACGTCAATTGCATAGCTGTCAATTGTGTTTCGTTATTCCACGTTTTATAGTGACTGACGTTTCCTCAGGAGTCTGTGTTGTTCGCAATCCTGATTTTAATTCACATTAGCTATCGTCTATTGGTGAATGTTTTTGGTTATGCAGAAGATAACCCAGTTGTGGAGTAGGATCAATGCAGTCCTGTTGCAAGACGGGATAAAACTGACCGAGAAACAGAGGCCATTTTAAGAAAGCGCGTTAATTTCACTCCTTAATGTCTGCATATGTGGAAATTTGTCAAATTTGTCATGTTTAGGGCCACCAAAAAACAAGCGCTCTACCTACCAACGGGTGTATTCACATTCAATCTGGCTGGCTAGTATTCAGAATTGAAATAATCTTCGTTCAGACACGGCTGAAAATCTAAATAGAAACAGATCTAACCTGAATAAATGCAATGGTCATAGCACCAGCCCCAAGTAGACCTGCGCTCTGATAAATCAAGTAAGTGATCCTTGGAAGGCAGCCATTCGCGTACAGCTTGACGCACTCTTCATACTGTACTTCTCCGATCTCCTGGTAGTTCGTCTGCGCGCAGCAGGAGTATGGAACTGTGACATTCTTCACATCGATACCGGTCCTGTTAGCTTTAACATCACCCCAGTCGAGGTAGCTGTCGATACCGCAGCAGTTCAACTGAAAATGTATAATAAATACAAAACTATAATCTATTTTCCTCCATATTGGGCGAGGTTAAAAAAAAGAGATACATAATGTTTGTTTGCAGACAAAGATTTCATGCACGCAAATGGAATACCGACTTCATCAAAGAAATAAATGTATATCTTTCTTTAGGAATTTGCAGTAACAAAAATTAATAATTACCCTGCTCTGGATAAAATCGAAGGAATCAGTGACTTCAGGGTTGCTGTAATAATAAGGCAGCGTCTCTCGAAGGTTTGAGTCGAGCATTCCTGACACTTGTGACCTCAATGTATAGGCCGTGATGGCGGCCGCGATTTCCAGCACCAACACCAGACTTAGGATAACTGCAAACTGAAAACAGAGTTTCGTTAATAAATAACAAAGCTTAGTAAAAAGAGGATTATGTCGATATTTTCATGGCATAGACAACAATTATTTCAAATAAAAACAATTTTAAACTTCATATATGAAATTTTTATTGGGCGTTAAATGTTTTCAGGACTAAATAGCACAACTCTTGAGTTTAAGTTACTTATTTAATTGAAAGGAATCCAGTTGTTTTCGTTACTTTCTTCCCGTATACTCACAATATTGACCAAGCAGGTGCTTTCTTTTAAAGCGCCAATGCAACCGAAGAGAGACACGAACAGCATGATGACACCGATCGCGATGATGAAAGTGGCCGGTGAGAACAGCTGGTAGTCCAGGAAGAAGGAGACATCGTAGTAAATGGCGTAAATTGTAGTCCCCACTGAGATTATTAGAGCTGATGTCAACTAGACAACAAATATAGAACAAAAATCTTTTTAGTTTCAACATAATTTCAAACAAACGTATTTTTAACACAAATTTCGCTGTTCCTGTCTGTTTCTTTCTCTCTCTCTCTTAATTATACATTATAATTTACACAAACTTATTTTAGATATACCTCTCGAGGAGGAATTAATATTAATGTCATGTTAGGACATTTAAACAGACATTGGCTCGTGGTGGGACGCTCGATACATCTAACAAACTATCAAAGGCCTTAACAAAACGGTATTAATTCAATATTGATTGGTGAAATTGGGTCTAAGATTAAATGTACTGCCGCTTTTAGTTTAAGACCCTTAAGTTAATGTCATCGTTTGGTCTTTTCTTAATATCGTTCATATATACAGGGTGACTGGTGAATTACTATCAATATTTTAGGAACATACTCGGTACATGATTCTCATTCGAATTATGTAAAAAAAATAGGTACTTAATTTTTGACCAAATTTCCGTATAAATAAATAAAGTGTGTACACGTTCCAAGTGTTCAAAGTGTGGACGCGTGCGGCGGCGTGCTGATACAACAACACGCCGCCGCCGCGTCTGTGTGAGTGTGTGTGTATACCTAATCTGTAGGGTGTTCATACGACGCGTAATTAATTACATAACTTTTGGTTAACTTTACTTAAAAGTTTATTAATATTTATGTTATATTAATTTTTATTTTGTCATATATGATCGTCAAATATCACGTCCTCAAATATCGATAGTAATTCACCAGTCACCCTGTATATTCTAAGACGAGAATTTCAATCCTTTTCACAAGTCCTATAATGCGGGCTGTCTTTCTTAATATAATATGAAAAGACTCGGTGTAATTTACACCGTTAATGTAATAAGTCGAGTTATTAAAGTAGTCCCGACCTTGACAACACCTTCAAAGCGACCGTCATTGTATCGCGTGAAGTCCTATTGATTTTTTCATACCAACAACAATGAAATTATCACGATATGTTATATCAAACATTTTAATAATTATGTATAATTATTTTTGTAGCTGTACAAAGATTTGGATGTTTTTTTTATTTATAGTAGTAGGTAGTTACTAGTAGAAATAAATTTGAATTAGATAATACAGAGTGTATAATTTATCGACACTTTTAGGATACTAATCTGCCAGTACTGGTTAAAGAAATTGGAACCCGCCTGAATAAGCATTTGTTTAAATTGAGGATAAACAGAGCCTTGTTTTACGTAATAACATCATTTTTATACGGGATTTATTATAGTATAAAACAAATAATTTAAAACCTTTTGTAAGTTAGATGAAAAAATATATACCTATGTATACTGAATTCATTACTTCGCAAAACAATAACTACTTAATTGGTTGACAACAGAATTTCGCTTTGTTTATTGTCAGTTATTTATATCTGCTTATATTAATGTAACAACACAATATCTTCTTAGCATCTTCGACAATTTAAGTCGTTTGATTGAAAATATATTATTAGATTCATATATATTTTAAATATATACATAGTACAATCATTCCTTCTTTGATAAAAATATGATAATAATGTTCTAATTAGGTTCTAATTATAATAAAATTCTACCTAAATGTCTTTAGAACGAACTATCTTACATACCTTAAGTATTTCTTATCTTAATGTAACATACTTTTGCTTTTAATGACACGTAATTAGGTTGTATGTATTTAACACACCGATTAAATGCTAACTGCTTTTGTTGATACGGTTTTTTATATTGAAATTGATATAATATTGATTGAATTCAAATATACAATTGATGGAAGATAATGGTTTTATTAATGGTCCTATTTACGCATAATATGTAATGTCATTTTGTCTGTGACTCGAAGTATTTGACCGAAATGTCTTAAAATAATATCACTTATCGATAGTTGAATGTTTAATCTTTTATTAATCATCAATCGCCATAATATTTTTAACCAGTACTAAGAATTTCAGTCCATATCAGTGACCGTATAATCACCGATTAGAGATTTTACGAATACACATTTCGCAATATATGCCAAGCTTGAAATACATTTATAAATACAATGCAATTCTATTTATTTGCTCTTCCGCGTAATACTTTCCGTTCATTCTGAACCAAGAGTACAGAATTAGCATACCTAATGGCTGATGTATTTTAGAATCTCGTTGGAACCTTCGATAACAATTAGCCGTATTTAAACTGCGTCGTTTGTTATCAAGGCTCTTCTTATTAACGTAGGTACAGCTCTAATCTATACTTGTCAACGTCGCCACATCATCAACTGATAAGCGAAACTATTATATGGAATAAAATATATTAGAAAAAAAAAATAAACTCACCACGAATATCGCGGTAACACAAAGTAGCATATATTTAATGCACCTCATTCCAACTTCTAGATTGTTCTGCGACATGTTTGAAACGAACACCTTAACGGTGCAACAACTAGTAGTACACTGAAATGTAAGGCTCTTTTCAGTTTTATTATCACGTGTGATAAGGTATCGCGCACAGAACGACTGCTCCGAGACTAGTTGATTTTTTTTATACTAATTAGTGTGTATTATTTGATGTTTAGTTGAACAATGTTAACGCCGCCATTACAGCAGCTGGCTTCGATGGGGTGACCTTCATTGTGATGACGTCATCACCTACCCGCTAGTTTCCATATTATGTGTAGCTAATACAATGTATTTTGTAAATTTTCCAATACTTTTAGTTGTAATATATACGTGTAAAGGTTATGGGAAGCCTTATTTTCTTTATGTCTTTACAATAAACCTTAAGTGTTCAAGATATTGAATGTTGTGAATAAATTAAGATGATAAACAAATCTGTATTTCATAACCACGCAGGCGAAATGTAGGTTTTAAACATTTTATAGGGAACAGGGCGTGTTAAATAAAACCATTTTTTACGGATTGACTTAGCATTATTTATTATTGTACATTTTATTCGACTCTTCAATTATTTTGCAGTAACTGTGATCACGGACAGACGAGAAGTAAACGTCATTAAATCCGAGACATGTAGTTTTATTTAGATGTGAATTCACGGCTTCTAGGTATCATTAAGATATTTAGTAATTTTTGACCACATTTTGAGATAATCATTTCATTTATATTTCTTAATAATTTACATAACTTCTAAATATATACATAGTTATGAGTAGGTACGTATGTTCGCTTGGAAGTCTTATTAAATTCGTCTTTATGATGGCAATGGATTTTTTTAATTTAGTCATAAAATTGCTGAAATTGTAAAGCAACATATTCTATTAGGAAAAAATATATAAACCCAGTGGTGCAACAATCAAGGTCAGCAACGCATCCGCATTCTGCAACATTATGTTGCAGATGTCTATGGGCAACGGAAACTACCTTCCATAAAGTAGACCATCCGCTCGTTTGCCATCTATATATATAAAAATGAATTGCTGTTCCTTGGTCTCACTAAAACTCGAGAACGACTGAACGGATTTATCTTATCATCTTTCCGGGAAAACCCTAAAAACAGCGCTTTTTTATTTCCCATACAAACGGTTTTTGACATTAGATTTGACAACTAACTAATATGTCAATCATTTTGTAGCACTTCAGAACACGGAGATTTATAAAATAAATAAGACAATTTATTTCTTGATTGAGGCAGTACGAAGTCTGCCTGGTCAGCTAGTCATTGATAAAAAAAGGGTGATTTATAGAGTTACAAAGTAATTCTCTTTAAAATTACCTGCACCTTAAACTTCGCTTACTTAAACACATAAAATATGTCATCGACTCAGTTTTTTGTCCCAAATACTGAACATATCCAATTAGGATATTATTACTGAAAAAATATTAATGCTCAAACAAATTGGCTCTGTATAGCTTGTTATAAGGATTTTTATTATATCTATACTAATATTACACACCTGCAGTTTGTTTGTTTGTTTGAACTCGATAATCTCGGGAACTACTGGTTTGAAAATTATTTCAATATTGGATAGTTTATTTATCGAGAAAAGCTATAAGAAATATTCTCTTTCAGAAAATTAAAGATCTGTAGGATAATTGCTATTTTGTAACCCAAGGTGTAAAATCGAAAATCTATTTTTGCGTGTGCCGCAAAAACTATTGACAATACAAACAAAATATAACGTCCTACGAATTTTTAGGTCTTATTAAGATATAGAAAATTTTTGGAAAACCCATCACGCCTAAACCCTTGAACCGATTTTGACGAATTTTGTTATAAAGATAGATGGAACCCTGGAAGAAATCATAAGCAATTTTTATCCCGAATTCGAATCCTAATTCCGATCCCAAAACTACACGAGTAAAGTGTAATTCGGGTTCAGTGGAAAAGAAAAACTGTGATGTTCACGCGGACGGAATCGCAGGCAAAAGCTAGTTATATACATATAATCTTTTTGAATTATATCAGATTGATATCTTTGGATCACTACTACCTTTTAAAAAGGTCAAATTAAAGTGGTTATCGCTGCTTTCAGTTCGATTAGGGATAGGACCGGAAGTTTTAGGGCCCTTCCTTTCAACGATACTATTTTTCTTTTGAACCATGTCATCGCCTATCGCTTAATCGTTTTTTAACGATATCAAAAATATAAATTATGACAAATACATATATACCAAGAACCTAAAGTTTTGGGAATAATTTGATGAGTATTTTTATTATATACACGTTAAGTCAATTTATCGTAGAAGTTGAAGAGGGTGCTGATTTTAAACTGGGACCTTCATCAAGAGATGCTACCATCTAACTAAATCCAAGTAGTTTCGAGTTTATAGTTCTTCTCACACAATGGTATGTGAATGAAATAATGAAAACTGATTTGTTCTGACAATGCATAATTGTTGTAAGCGTATATATGTATGCACGTTCTTCTAAATATTGCAATATCTTTATATTTATTTTAAAGCGCCTTTCAGCATAAATAAAGTAGTAATATCTAAGTTTTTTTACTTTCATCTCGTCTGCCCGTGATCACGGTTGCTGTAGAAGAACTGAAACTTCGGGATCATGTAGATAAAAAATAACAAAAGCTTCCTCGTATCCTAGAATCTTTGTTTCATTTCAAATAATAATTTGCAAGCTTGTTTTGTATTTTTAAAACCAATATGCCTCAAATAATATGTATTGTTATAAAGCATATCATTACTATTTATATAATTGGTCTCAGCGCTATTTTATACATATTTATTGCAAAAATTCATTGTTCAAATATGTGTAAAGGAATTTACAAATATTTTATTTTAAAGTAAACCAAAATTCTTTCAACTAATAATGAAATAAGATTTCGTACACACACATATATATTAATACAGTTTAATGACCTTTCATTTTTGGTTTCGTCACAAGTGCGTAAAAAAAAATGTCCCCCAATTTTGCCACTTACGAGAACTAATAAAACATCTATCAACATTTCATAATTATATTAATAAATATTCAATTAAAACGCTCTGCGACTAAACACTAGACATAACTTAATAACATAGATATAACAAAATAACTTAAAAATGCATTCAACAATATAACAGTAACTGTTTGTTATTTTAGTCATAGATTTTTGTGACAACGTCTTGGCAGGTTTTATTTCACTATAGGATAAAGTACTAAACTTTTCTAACTACCAGAACTATACATGAACATTAATAGAAAACAACTAATTTGTGTTTTTTAAGGAAACTCTCTCTCTTGACGGGCAATGTTCGCGAGCCACAGAGCACCAGCAACCGCTAGACCCTGAAATATTATATAAAAATCAATATTTGACGTACAAAATATTGAAAAATAACTTATAGGCTATTTTTGTTTAGCATTTCGACTACATATTCATATTTTTGCAACGTATTGAGCGACTTACGAATATCAAAAATTAGCTAAAGTGTGGTTATGAGCTGACACGTAATAATAATTTCGGAATAAGAACATTAAGTAGAGAAATTATTATCAATATTTTTATATATATAATTATTCTGTGGGTGTGTATGTCACTAAACTTCTCTCAAACGACTGGACCGATTTTGATGAAATTTTTGTGTGTGTTCAATGGTATCTGGGAATGGTTTAGATTCACAATTTTGTCCGCTGGACAAAGTTTTTTTAGTTAATTTTTAATTTATTAGTAGTTGTTGATACAAACATTTTTTTTTTACATTAGATTTGACAACTAACTAATATGTCAATCATTCTGTCGCACTTCAAAACACGGATATTTATGGCTTTAATAGGTAAACTCCAAAAATATAAATAAAAAAACGTAACAGATATTTCTTGATCATAGGGCGATACGAAGTTCGCCGGGTCTTCTAGTAGAGATATGTATACCCACCTGCATTAAGACGAGGAATATCCCGGTAATGCCAATAGCGGCAGCATGATCCTGAACCCAGGCACCGAAAGCTTCAGAACAGCCTGTGGTGAACGCGCTGGCTGTGTTACACACGAACGTGGTCACTGTACCGGGGATGTTCTTACAACAGCTGATGGGTACACCACCAGAATCCGTGGTATTGAGAGGCACTAACCAGTTACTAGAATTCGTCACCCCACAGCATGTGAACTGCAAGCGTATATAATAGACGAATAAATTTAATATTGAAATTCCAAACCAAAAAGGAGTTATTTGAGATTAAATTAGATAGTACGTAAAGATCTAACATATTATTCCATTCAAAACTAGACGTTATAATAGGTTTAAACTAAACATAAATACAACTTTAACATTGAGAATTAGACGAAAGAAGTATTGTGAATGTTGAGATGAAATTGGCAGTGTTCTACAAATTTATTTTAATGGTTGATATTTTGAACATGAAAAAATTTAGGATCGTGAATTTATAAAAACTAGGATATCTTTTAGTATACATTCTGTAAAACAAGTGGCATGCTTATTAAATTTACGATGTTACGATTTATGATCATGTTAACAGTAAAATTTATCTAGAAAAGATTGAAACGAAAGTTAAAAGGTAAATATAAACAGGTAAGATATATAGAAGTTCTTTAAAATAATTAAATTTACTGTAAAAATTGTACAGATATGGTTTGGAACTCGAAAAAAAAACATAGGTTTTATCCTGAAAATTCTGCGGGGACTCTACCATTCCGAAAATCCCGCAAGAACGGGAACTATGAGGGAGGAACCAAAAATCTGCCGGAAGTCACTATTCCACGCGGACGAAGTCGCGGGCTATATACAAACATATAAAAAGAGATATTCTTTATAAAAAAATATATATTTTTATTCCTCGTTTAGATGCCGTAGTATGCCAAAACTGTTCACAACATGTAAGGCAGACCCTGGCTAAAGCTGGACAATTGCCAGGTAGAAGAGATTTGAAATGGTTATTTAAAAAATCCTAGTTAAAAAAGAAAAATCATAATGGCAATTGAATTTATTGGTCATTTGGATGAGACTCTTTTTAAATAAAAATGTATATGTTATGAAAACTTAAACATTGAGACTCTGGATATAAAAATAGTTTTTAATATTAGAAAATAAAGTAGATTTTTAAAATGTACAAATAATTTGAATACATTGATTTATTAAAATACCTTAAATCGTGTGCGCTACAATAACTATTGATGATGGAGCAAAATAATGTACTACGATTTTGTTGACTGTATTATTATCTACATAAAAGTCCGCGGTAGTGTATATCTAACTATTATAGTTACGCCAATATAAAAACTTTTATAGTTTAACAAACCTACGTATATACATATTTTATAAGTCCAATTCTAAACCCACGCAGACGAAAATACGGGCAAAAGTTACTAATACATTAATTAATTTTAGAAATTTAAAAACTCATTAAGATGTTCAAAAAATAGTTTAATATTATTTCGATATAACAGTATATACATACATATGCATGCATGTGTGTGTGTTTGTGTGTGTAATTGTGTTTCGCCATACCAAAAATCTTTATGTAACTTATAAAATTCCACCTGTTTATATAAAAGGTAAATATTAAGCGCAATTTTCAAAATTAAAAGGTAAATATAAAATATTATTAAACAGGTAAAATTAAAAGGTAAATATTAAGCGCAATTTTGTGAAGTCTTTAGTTATTAAAGCCAAACTTACATCAGTTTGTATTTCATCCCACAGCTTCGTTACTTCGAAGTTTTTGTTAGGCCCATAGAGGTCCATGGTGCTTAGCAGCGAGCTCTGAACCAAGGCCACAGTACTCCCTCTCAGTACATACCCCGCGATACACGCGGACAGTTGAAAGATGAACATCACTATCATCGAGATCACGAACTGGAATTGACAAATGAGGATCAAAATTACAAAGAAAAATAGTAAAAGCTAGTTGGTACCCTGACATCTAAATTTTGATATGTAGTTTACTATGAGAAGGAAAACAGTTGATGATAAAACCTATAATAGAACATTGCAATCACCAATAATACTGCCATTTACCTAATTTTTCCGGTTTTTTACCTTTCTAAAGTCCTTAAACGTAAATTTTCATCGATACTATCGTTACAAATACTATCGTTTAACTCAGTGGTGGCCTAGTGGTTAGAGAGCCCGCCTCTTGATGCCGAGGGCGCGGGTTCAATCCTGGCCCGGGCAAGTACCAATGTGATTTTTTCGAGTCATATGTACTTTCTAAGAATATTTAGACATGACTGATTAATGCATTCCCAAAAAGAGGGTTGATGTCAGGCAGGCGGGCCGGTCGTAAAAAACAATTAGCCAAAACTATTCAAAACATGTTAAGGCAGACCCTGGCTATAGCCAAGAAATTGCCACGTAGAAGAAGACTATTGTTACAAAGTTTTAATTTCAAAATATTAACGATTTGAATACATAGAAAAAACATATTATGCTATTTGTATACAAAAAAAATGTAAAGTATGGAAAAACACGTGTAAAACCAAATAAATAGAACTAAATCACATGCCATTACTAAAACCTTCGACTTATTATTTGTTATTTTGAGTCTTATTTGTTAACAAAAAGAGGTTAATTTAGAATAAATATGTAAGATACTGTATCTCAGACATCGTGGACCGTGTAAAAATGCATTTATCATTCTATTGTTCGATATTATTTTCATGATATTGTACATACTCATTTTATTTTCAAGATAAAAATGTTCGTCACATTAAAATCACGATGTCCTTAGAAGAAATATTTTTTTCATTTAATTTCCTCGTAGATTCTTGTTACGTAAATTATGACGTCATAATTCTTTAAGTATAGTATTAAATGTAGTGTTATTTTGTAAACATTCATATTATCTTAAGTTAAAATTACATCAGACAGTCTATTTCCGATATAGGGCGCTGTCGTCGCCAAACAATCAAATTTGAATACCATCTAATTTCAGAAGCTCAGACAATTTGAGTGCCCGGTACAATAATTTATACACATAGCTAACATAATTAATTAAATTAATATATTTTTTGATCGTCCGTGAATCTGTATGAGTGCTACCTTTTTGGATAGACTTAAATTTTTACGTAATGGTCTTATTTTTATCAGATAAATGGTATTTAAATAATATATACATAGTATATATTTAACGAAACATGGTGTACGAAAATGAGAATAAACGAATGAATGAAGAATCATATATATCGTTTAAATGACCACTTACCGCCATAATCACATAATAGTTTTCCATAAACGCGCCATAGAACCCGGCGAATCCTATGAGGAATATGATAATTCCCGTTGCAATACAGAAAGCTGGGAGAGAGAAAAATCTTTCCGATAAGAATTCATGGTAACCATTGTATGCCGACTGAACCGAACTCCCAACGGACAATATGATTATCCCTGTTATCTGAAATGTATAGTTTTAATAGCATCGTGCCAAAAAATACCACTTAAAATATAGACCTCACTTCACTCACCAAAAACAGAAAATTCACGGACACCAATGTGTATTTTACTGTAGTGAAAATTTTCGTCAACATTTTGAATGGCCGATCACCACACGTGACAAACAGCTAATGTAGCTCTCAGATATTTTTATCACTATTTTAATCTTGATAAGGAAAACAAGTAGATTTATCTCACTAGAGGCTCCCGTTCTAAGGTTATACTTTCCATTGAAGATGTGTCAGAATCATATAATATACAAATAAGTAATATTTTGTTTTTACTTAATGCGAACACTTCACAGAATTTACACAAAACAATATAAGTAAGTTTGTTAACATAAGAACATTACAATCCTTTTTTTAAATTACTTTTCTTTCTATATAAAACACGTGAACTTATGACGCCGTGCATGCAACAGAATGTTATTTCAGTGCAGCGTATTAGCCATCGAGCACTTACATACAATACAATTGAAATCAACTTGAAAAAGATAAAATACAGTCTCGATAACGTCGGCAATTAACTTGAATATTATTTTCTTTAACACCACACATTATTTATGTCACGATTACGTTTTGTATTCTAATTAAACTAAATAAAACGAATTCAAATATTACCCGATTGCATTTCAAAAATTGAAACAAATGACAACTGTGAACTGTCAAATGTCAAACTTATTTTTAGATGATTGTGTAACAAAATCATCATTAAATGTTTGCCCTGAATTAACAAGGAAGGAGAAATAAAAGAGTTATTAAACCATTATTTATTTATAACAATAAAACAATGATAAATTATATACAAAATATAGTTATTTGATTTGGGTGATATTTTAACTAGGAAATGGTATTCTAGCTTTAGGTTCTTTTAATAAATATTAATAATATTCAGCAACATTTACTGAACAGTCAAACAAATCGACATAGTTTAGGATTCAAGTTCAACTTCTTCAAATCTTGACCTGTATGCGAGCCAACAACCAGCTGCCAGAATGATTAACTGTAACAGAATTTATCAAAACACATAAAATATATTAATGAAGATAATTTTTCACAATTGTCTCACTATAAAAAAAATCCAATCCACTTATTTCTACCAAAAACTATAATCAATAACTGCAATTATACATATCACAAAAAGAAAAATCAGATTCCTACGTCAAGCTTTGTTGTACTATAATGAGTAATGACACTAAGTCTTTTTTATTAAATAAATTCTCAAACATATAAATATACATTATGATTTACAAAGAAACATTACAATATCGCTAGTGTTTATTAATCTTTAGCCAAATAAAACTTAAAAAACAAACATAGTTGGCATTGCCGCAATATAAACAAAACAATCACCTGTAAACAAATGACAAACGCGCCAGTTACTCCAATAACGTACGCGTGGTAGCTGAGATATTCACCAAGAGCCGACGCACAGCCAACAGTGTAAGCTTTACTTGATGTGCACTCAAACGGTGATATGGTGCCGTAGTCTATGTGACAACAACTCACAGGGAGACGCCCTGTAGGCCAGTCAGAAATACTGACTACACCGCAACATTGGAACTGTAAGTTACGACATATATTACCTAAAACAAACCTTTTATACCTCAATACAATATAGTGTTTAGTTTAGATACAACTACTTACATCAGATTGCAAGTTATCCCAGGTAATATTAATTTCCGATCTGTTTCCATATAATTGTAAAGTCTGGGTCATAGGTCTTCTAATAATTCTAGACGCATCGTTTTGCAGATTAAATCCTAACGTCGTGATTGCGATCTCAAATACGAGTATCACGAAAAGTAGAACGACGTACTGTAAAAAGATTATTAAATAATGAAATCTGAACTATTTCATTGATAGTTATAATAGGTATTTTAAGCAATACAAATATGCTTTATTTTAAAGTATATTTGACATTCCTAACCTCAAGTGTAATGGATATTAATATACAATTTATAAAACGCCTGCAAAAAAAATATAGCAATTATATAACTTATTTCTTGCTCAATACATACCCCAACAATAAAAAGAAACTGCTCTGATACCGCTCCATAATATCCTAGAGCTGACACAAATATTATGATCACACCAGTAGCAATCACAAAATTAGATAAAGTGAAAAATGTATAAGTCACTAATAATGAGTAATTATGAAATGTTAACAAAGTCGCTACACCGAGTATCAATAGAAGTATTCCTGTGAGCTGAAACATTAAAATATGTAATAAAATAACCATAAACATTATCATAATAACAAATAATATTTCTAAAATATTATTATTCTTACCAAAAACACACTATTTACGGCTGCCAGACAGTACCTCACAGACTTCAATAACTTCGGAACTCTCATTTTGAACATAATAAACTTGTTGATTTTATAAACGCGATAAGGTGACTGAAGTTTTTAGATGACAAAATTATCAATCTTTTCGGTCAGTATCAAACTTATCTTGACATACATCATCTAATCTTAATCTAAGATGTTTTTACTCGACTGCGGCCAAAGGGTGGGCCACATTTTTAATTTGCATGTATACCTATATATTGTATGTGAATATTCACGAATGTGAATCTAAACTAAATTGTATACTGTAGCATATTGACAAGTCCCCCACTTCAAGATAATTCTGAAGAGCTTCGTTGATTGCTACTATCAATTAAAACAAGTTTTCATGCATTTTGGAATTTTAAACGTGCGTAACTCCAGGAAGAAATCAATACGTTGCACATAAGACGCATGCCCAAAACATGTAGCTACAACTTTCTTTATCGTCATTTAACCTTTTGTGCTGTTGAGCAGAAATTCTCTGTAAGACAATTTTTTTAACAAGTGAACCATCCTTTGCTCAAATCAAATTTCTCTTAGTTGACTTATAAATATTCTTTGAAACCTTTTTTTATGTTATGTGTTTGTAGAATAATAATTTGGTGGGTTGTGTACAAATTCTGATATCAAAATCTTACTTAATAGTTATAATTTTCTATATTACATTCAATATTTATTATGACAAGTGATGTTGAAATTCTTTTAACTAAATGTTTTGCACTAAACAGTTGTAAATGAAAAATTAATATTGTTTATGTCACAGTGTAATAAATTTCGTGTTATTTGTATTTGAAAAACAATAAAATGATAATAAGTACTTTATTTACAAGTTTCTTCAAAACGAAAGAATTTGTTGACGGAAGTGTTTAAGAAACTTTATGTTAGCAATCTATGCTAACTTCTTCTTAAACATGAGAGTTTTGGGTGAAATCAAAGAGAATTTGACAATCATTTCGTTAATAGTTATATTTATATCTGACCTATTCATAATATATATGTAATTGTAAACAAAAAATATGATCATACATAGTTCTTTAATAATAATTTTAAATACAACTGAGAAAATTAATATTAAAATAGGTTTCTAAATTCAAAGCGCCTTGCCTGAATTCTTATAATTTATAATCTTACATTATAAATGGAAATAATACTAGCATCTTGAATTTAAATTAATTTTAAAATATTATCTCTCATAAATTATAACTGAAACTATAAGATTTAATTTCGTCGTAATCTTACTCATACAACATCTCTTTTATTTTTAAAAGTACAATGGTTAAATTTCATTTATTTATTTTTAAATGGCAACATTTATCAAATCTGTCTCAATATAATGTGTAAAAGTGTGCAACGCAACTGGCAACAATAATTTATTGTATGTTTTCAGACCGAGGTTGAAACGACGTAGAAACTACATATAACACTGCTGTTGTGTTTATTATCTTATAAGTAATTTGGCGGTGAGTGTTTTGTTTTCAAATGTTTGGCTCTAAGTTATTTTTTTTTGTAAAATTTGTTTATTTAAAATTATTCACCTGTGCAATTTGAAAAAAAAAAATCCTTTAACAGTGATGTCACATCATAAATCGATGTTTTGGCTTCGCATGTGCGCAGGTAAAGAAATAAGCGAACAACACTTTTGTTCCAGATTTTATATTTAGATTAGAAGAAGTGTTATTTTGAAAATGGCTATCGGTGCAGGGATGTCTTGCGTGAAATACTTGTTATTCTCCTTCAATCTTTTGTTTGCGGTAAGTATTTTTTTTCGTTGAAACGATTTTTCCTTGATAACTTGTTGGGGCGGTTTCCACAGTAATTTAGTCCTTTCACTTTTATACTGCTTACATTAAAAATGACATACATGTGTTTTAGGAAGCGTAATTAGGTATAAATCATTAGATATATAAAATGTATTAGTAATGAGTGTTCTGAAAATTGCGTCACCATTTTTTTATTATCCGAATACCGCCTACTTTAGTGGGTAATAGTAATGTTGAACAATCACGTTTTTTATTATTTCAAATGTAAATACATAAAGAAAATATATTAAATGGATATTTTAATGCACTTCCTAACTACATACAGTAAATATTTGCACCACCAAAGACACTATATTTTGTTTTCAGATTACGGGACTGATAATTCTTATTGTTGGTGCCAAGTCTGAGATCAATGCACATCCATATGTTGATCTCACTGATGAGAGTTTCTACACCTCGGCCCCCGTAATCCTGATCATAGTTGGTTTGATTGTGTTTGTGGTCGCCTTCTTCGGTTGCTGCGGTGCTGTCAAGGAAAACCATTGCATGATAGTCACGGTAAGTTGAAATACCATTGACTCATAAGGCCGGTAATTTCTTTCTGCATTACTCAAAGCAATGCTTATAAGTGGAGTTATTCATCAAATGCTATAGACAATAGCACGGCTTGCATTATCAGCATATAATAAATATTGCTATAACATTAGATAACAATAAGTAGCTGATGTTTGCAGTTCTGGAGAATTGAAGTACAGACATTTATGACACATGCATTAGCTGCAATAACTTTTTTTAATACAAAAAGACTTAGGCATACTTAAACAACTAACTATAAAAAAAAAGTAATGGATGATTAATAATTTCACAATAATATTTCCAATTATAACAGAATGCTATTAAATTTATCTTATATATAAAATAATTGTTTATGAATTGTAAACAATAATATATCTTATTTATACAGTAACTTTATCATGTGTGACTGATGTTTTAATGTTATGAAACGACCGGGGTACTTTTGTAAACATGAACGATTCATTTATATTACCACCAGTTTATATTGAGATTTGAGATTTATTTTATTCATTTAAATGAAACTAATGATGACATCTCGTCTATATTATCACGGTTGCTGAAAAGTAGCCGAAATGTTAGGACTATGTAGTTTTTAACAAAAAGTTTCGTAGTTTATCCGAATAATATTAGTTTCATTTAAACCACTAGTTTGTGTTAATAACTCAATACAATATAGTATTTGGCATGTTAATACTATCACATGAAAAGTTTTATGAATAAAATACTTCAAAAGTTTAGTCCGAAGTAGTGGTCGCCTTGTGAGGGTGAATTCGTGGTTTAATAGTGATGACGTCACCAATGACGTCATTAAGTAATGATAGGTAATTGACTTATTGGTTTCTTTTTGCGTAACATTTGAGTACACTGCAAGTATAATGGTCTTTTTTATTCGTCGTTTATTTCGGACTTGTCACAATTGACGGAAATGTAGATATGATTACTACATCATTGGGTATGCAATATAAACATTGAAATTATTCAGTTTTTAAAAACAACATTTGTGTAATAATTTTGTATTAGTTTTATGTGTAAAAATTGAGTAGAAAAGCATTAATTCGTTCATATTATCTGCTTGATATTTGTTTTAACATAATAACAGAATCGCTTTGGCTTACCACAAGAAAAAAACCGGAAATCCGATTATCAAAGCCCCGAGTGTTTTATTACGGCTTCCGTCCAATATAAGCGTTTAATGACATTAGCCTTTTAAATACTTCTACGTATTCACGCAGTAACTTATGTATACCATTAGTAGTCTAATAGTCTTACAGTAATTCCACCACAAGTTTAAACTACATTATTTTTTTCTTATTCTTCTTCTTCCTGGCAATTTCCCAGCTTGAGCCAGGGTCTGCCTTACATGTTGTGAATAGCTTTGGCTAATTGTTTTTTAAGACCAGCCGCCTGCCTGACATCAACCCTCTTTGGGAATGCTTAATCACAACCCTTGCTCAAGACGGGTTCGTGATTACAAACTTATAATTGTGAAACTATAAGTCCGGGTTTCCTCATAATGTTTTCCTTCACCGTCTGTCAGTGGTATCTAAATATTCTCAGAAAGTACATATGACTCGGAAAAATCACATTGGTTTTTGCCAGGATCGAACCCGCGCCCTCATGAGAGGCGGGCCTTTAATCACTAGGCCACCACTGACTGATATCTTTTTCTTATTATTATTTATTTATAATTTAATATTCATACAATTGAAATTAACAGAACAAACATATGTTCTGCCATATATATAAATATATGACAAAGGTTCATATTTGTACCTTAAACGCGTTTCACCTCAATTGACTGAGATCGCTGCTATGAACTTTGACACTAGTCTTTTAAACGGCCTCTTCCGTCGTTTAATTTGACGCTAATGGGTCCATTGTACACTATATGACGTCTTTGACCGACTTACAAAATAAAGTATATGCAAAAGTTACCTACGACAATAGATGAAATTAAAATTTCATAGTTTAGCTAAATAATATAAAACCGATATGAGACAGAAAAATATTAAATATCGGAGTCAAAAAACTTAATATTTAATTGAAATATTATATTTAGGTATTCTATAAAAATATTATACGTAATATGTATATATAAGATGTTCATTTTAGTTGTATTTCTTGATTTTAATTTTTCATATCTCGATATTGCAAAATATAACCTGTATATGAATGAGAATTAATTATGTACATAATTATGTAAAAATAATAAGAAACCGGTGTAAATGTTAATCTATATAAAAAAACTACTCAAATACCAGAAAAGATTCGCGAAATTTTATCAATATGTTATAAGTATCTTCTAAATAATTATTATTAAACTAGCTTTTGCAGCGACTACGTCCGCGTGGAATAGTGACTTCCGGCAGATTTTTGGTTCTTCCCACATAGTTCCCGTTCTTGCGGGGTTTTCGGAATGGTCGAGTTCCCGTAGAATTTTCAGGATAAAACCTATGTTTCTTTTTATTCACAATGAAGTACTCTTAACCAACAACATATTTATTTGTTTATTTGAATAAAGATTAATATTATTATGTTGATACAACTTAAACAAATTATTTCGACCAAATTAGGTACCATAAAAACGGTTTTTGTGAGTTAATCTTAAAAGATAGACATATACTGTCGCGGAGTGTTTTTTAGATCATTAAAAGAGCTATTATTCTTTAATACATATTTTTTGTGTATCTTGAACCGTTTTCACGGCGCACGCAACGGAAGGCTTCAAAGATGACATAATTTCTCCCGTTTTTTACACATTTACCACTATATCTTTGCGCCTATTGGTCGTAGCGTGATGTTATATAGCCCACAGCCTTCCTCGGTAACTGGACTATCCAACACAAAAAGAATTATTCAATTCGAACCAGTAGTTTCGGAGATTAGCGCTTTCAAACAAACAAACTCTTCAGCTTTATAATATTAGTATAGATATCATAATTTTAAGAATATTAACTTAAAATTTTTGCTAATTTTTATTCGTGTTGCTTAAACTCAAATGAGATTTTTATACTACAATCATCTATATTATTTAGTGGAAGTCTTATTAAAATTAATACAATTGTTATGAATAAAATACTATAGAACAATATAAGATGTTCGGGAAATACAGGGTGGCTGGTGAATTACTATCGATATTTGAGGACGTGATATTTGACGATCATATATGACAAAATAAATTTTAATATAACATAAATATTAATAAACTTCTAAGTAAAGTTAACCAAAAGTTATGTAATTAATTACGCATCGTATGAACACCCTACAGATTAGGTATACACTCACACTCACACATAAGCGAGCGCGGCGTGGTGTTGTATCAGCACGCCGCCGGACGCTTCCACACTTGGAACACTTGGAACGTGTAAACACTTTATTTATTTATACGGAAATTTGGTCAAAAATTAAGTACCTATTTTTTTTACATAATTCGAATGAGAATCATGTACCGAGTATGCTCCTTAAATATTGATAGTAATTCACCAGTCACCCTGTATATATATGGAAGAATTTCTTTGGGTATTTATAGACGAAAGTATACAACATAGTGTGCCAAGTATAACCCAATAGAACTATATAAAATATATCATTGCGTGCGCTGCATAGACAGTTTGTTTGCTAAACATCACATGACAGCGAGTGAAACCGCGAGCAAAACTAGTATTTACACACATAAACATGTTTCAATAGTGTCACAGATTGATTAGAACCGTGTCAGCGCTTTTCAGTCATTGGAGCGTCCAAGGTCACAGTTTGACCTCCGGGGATTTTTATCAAAATGTATAATTTCTAACTATTATAATACGTGCAACAGGATATGATACAGTTAAAAAATATATTTAATACTCAATAAAATTAAACAAACATTAAAAACTAATTGAATTTGAATCATATGTCTGAGTCATAAAATTTGAGGTAATTGTTGTCATAATGAAAAATAGGTTAGTCCCCGCACGAAAAGCCGATGAGTAATTTTGGTAAGAAATTAAGTAAGTGATGACAGGTAACTCACATTTAAAAGTAAGGTAAAACAAATGTTATAAGTCCCATAGAGGAACTAATTGAATAATTTGAGTTAGGTACTTTTAATTTGTTGAAATGTAATTTATTATAAAGTCAAAACTTTTCTTATATGCAGTGTACATATAAATAACTGTGTGAAATATTTCACTAATATTGCTTATTAGTTAATATAATTAATTAATTATTTTATAATGTATGTAGCCCTGATTACCAATACTAACAGCAAATATTTTTTTAATGCATTCTATATAATTTCCTAAATTATAATGACTTTAACAAAAAAATACTTAAGCTAATACCTCAGCTGTAGGTGTTTAAACACTTAATATTTTAATACAGACAACATGGAACTTTAAATGATACGATTGCATGCGCACGAGCATACATACATATATACGCACACAGATATTGACATCAAACTTTTTACGTTGAAAATTCAAAATACTATGAACTACCGATATCTGTTATATAGAGTTATCTTGAAGATCTTTCCTAACTTTATAAGTTATTATTATAAATAATAAACCTAAAAATTATACTTAGACTTAAACTTGCATTTTAATAAGAAGTAAATAATTTAATTAATGTACTTTATTATCCATACAGAGAAAAGGGAAATATTAAATCATTTAAATAGGTGATTGTATGTAACAGGATAAACGAGGTCATCGTTTGGGAGTAATTATCAAATCTAAGAAGTAGACTACAATATGACATTAAATAATTAACATTACAGAAAATTATTGTATTCTGTTATTACACTTTACTTAATAATCCTCTTTACAACAACACTAGCTGTTGTTTGCGGCTTTGCCTGAATGTTAACCTCACATTGAGATATGTCCTATCTTCATTATGAGGTTTCATTCGTTTTTTTAAGGATCCCTTCATCACGTCCCGACTTGATTGCAATGGAACAAGATCACGTCAATGTATTTTCAATTAGAAATATAATTTCAAAAATTGTCTTTTAATTGAATTCGAATTGAGAACACCTTCCTTTTTGAAGTCGGTTAAAAAACCTAAGATACTCATTGCTTACTAGGGAAATTCCCGTCAAAAGGTCAAGTTGTACCAGAGATTAAAGTAACCAAACGGATAAACAACGACTAAAAATTGCATACATGATGTAGACATCGAAAATATTTGAATATGGATTAAATGAAAAACTGTTCATTAAAATTAACAAACATATTATGTTACCAATTTATTTATTAGTAGAGATGAATACTTCATAACATTTAATTATCTTGAACAGGACTTTTGTTCTAAATGCCTTTGGAACTTTTCTCTATAATTTTTTTATGGCTATAAATATTTCTTTAATGTCTTAACTTCATATTGTAGAATAATCTTTCTGCTTTCATTTATTTAAACCAAAGCGTGTTGATATCATTTTCTCTTTAAAAAAATAATTGTGATTCCCATTAAGTCATAAGTTTCAAAAATAAGTCCTACTGAAAACCATGGTCTATTTAGTACTTAATTTTTAGAATTTAATTGAAAGACTTGATCCAAACTCATTGAAACTGAATCTAAAAACACTAGTTCTATGTATAACGCTATTTAAAATCTTTGAAGATTTGTCCTTTACAAACAATAGGGCTCCTTTGTAATAAAAAAGAATTGGTTTCCTATAAAGCATTTTATTTTGCTGTATTATCTTCCGTACTCTTGCAAAATATTTATGTCAATATATTTACCAAGTGTCCTTATATACCAAATATCATTATATACTAAATTTTTCTTTATATACCAATTATCCTTATATACCAAATGTCCTTATATACCAATTTTGTGCTGAGAGGTTTCATCTCGTATCATATATAAATATTAATGTTGGTATTGTTTTCAGTTCTCGGTGTTCCTGTTGATGATCTTCATAGCGGAGATGGCTGTCGGCATCGCTGGTTACGTTAAACACAAGGATCTGGAGACGTCCATCGTGCGCACCTTGAACGAGTCCATCACACACTACTCCACAGACCCCGACGTGCAGAAGAACTACGACATCATACAGACAGATGTAAGATCAACTAGCAGTACAACTAACACATACATATTCAATTTTTCCACCCCATACAAATTTTTTTCTCACCCATATTCATCCATGATCCATCAATGATTAAAACTTTCTGGCTCATATTTACAATTTGACGAAAGTATTAATACTTCCTTATTCTTAAATTTATCTATTGGGATCTAAATAATTTTGTTCTGTGCTGGCAAATTCAAAAATCAAATAATAATGTAAAATCAATAATTTTCTACTTCAATAAAATACTTATATGTAGAAACCAATAGCTAAAATAGGCAACTATATATATGAAATTTGCAGGTTCGAATCTTGCTCATATAAATAAAATCATTCATTACCATTAACATTATCATTGAAACATTTAAATATGGAACATTCACAAAAGCAGTAAATATAATACAATACATTTTCAGATGCACTGCTGTGGTATATACGGCTATGAGGACTGGGCCCATACAAACCAGAGCCTCCCCACCACATGCTGCGGGGCCCACGAGCTGGTGGAGGGGAGCGCTGTGGCTTGTACTGTGACGTCACCAGGGTTATACACGCGAGGATGTCTGCCTCTCATACTGGTTAAATTACAAGACATTGCGCTAGTGTTGGGAGGTGTTGGACTTGGGATAGCGTTTGTTCAAGTGAGTTATGTTAACCGAGTTTAGATGATGGAGGTTATGTATTTAGACCAGTATGTGTTATATGTCCAGAACTGTAGTGTTTAGTTACCTTTGTTAACATGTAAATTGTAAATACCTGTAATGTATCACACTGTACAAGTTTTCTTTTTTATATTCTTTTCCACATATGGTTTGTGAATATGCCGATGGTATTTCTAAAATAAATTATTATTAATTTATTTTAGAAAGTTTAATTTTTCTGTATGTTATTCGATAGCAGACATATGGAATATGGTCAAGAAGTGATTAATTTTCCTATGTTAGTTAATATCATCGAACATATGTGGTAAATTTCAAGTCTATGTATATTCTTATATTTGTGCTCTTATATCTCCAGAACCACAAGTCCAATTTAAGTAATTCTTGCTTTGTTGAACTAAGTATTATTCAATTTAGATAATACTGCAATTTTCATCAAAATCGGTTTAGTAGTTTTTGAGACAATTAATTTTCAGTAAGGATTTTGTAATGAAATTAAAAAAATAAACCGACAAATTATACGTTATTTACGTTTATTAGCTACATGGTTTAACTTAGAAAGAAATAAAAATATAGCATAAAATTTATAAAGTAAAAAATACCAAATGATTACTTCTGCGTTAAATAAACTCCGATATGCCAACTAAATCTATTTTGAATGTGTCTGCAACATTTTATAGAAAAGTAAGAATACCTATTGAAATTTTGAACCAGATTGTGCGTTGTTAATTCAAGTTCTTTGCGTCTTCTAACGTCGTCAAATTTGTGGAGTTAGGTATTATTAGTTTATTATGTGCTGGTAAAATATAACTAGTCTCACAAACAAACAAAAAAATTATTTGACAAACTTAAAATACCTAATGAAAATCGCGTCTTAAATATTAGTTTTATTTCCATATTACAATAGTTTTATATTAAATCAATTTATCATTTTCCAGTTACTCGGCGTGATATTCGCCTGCTGCCTCGCTCGCTCGATCCGCAGTCAGTATGAGACAGTATAAACCAAGAAACAGATTTCATCAACCCTCTACAATCTATATTCATATTAAGTGAAAGTATAAGATTACCATTTATTTTCTTATATTGTTTTAAATTGATTTACGAATTCATTGTTTTATTTTTTTATAATTATGTATATTTTGAACGTCGGATGTACGTATAGCATCAATAGATGGCGCTGGCACAAATGTTCTAGAATGGTCCAATGGAGCGCTCGGCTTAGAAGACTGATGTATCGAATAATTGATTTCGAATGGCCAAGAGATTTTATATAATGCACTTCACATATTATTTGATTGTTAATACTTAAAAGTAATATTTTAAGTAGTGTCTAGATCGTTTCTCGATATACGTAGTGGTGCACTAGTTATGACTCGGATAGTTCTAAAGAAATGCTTTGTCCTTACAAAGATACTATTTGTGTCATAAACAAAATAACTTAGAATTCCCTGAAGTGTTTTAGTACCTATTTATATTATAATAAATCTGTATATTGTGAGAAGTCGTTTTATTTATGTTACAACTTTAACCATCTTATTAATTTTTAAAAATACTGAGCATTGTTTAAAAGGTGTTTTTTTTTATGCAAACATGAGTCAGTGATATTCGGCTTTTTTACAAAGGACATTTTTTTATAGACTACTAGTTTTTGCCCGCGACTTCGTCTGCGTTAGTTTGGTCAATAGTAATATATGTATAGCGAACCAGTCGAACTCTATTCCGCCTTAGAGGCCATAAATAATCAGGTTTTTCCCGTTTCAATCAAACAGAATAATTGACATATTAGTTAGTTGTCAAATCTAATGTCAAAAAAAAAACGTTTGTATGGGAAATAGAAAAGGGCCGTTTTTAGGGTTTTCCCGGAAATGAATCAATTTTCTTCAGCTTCTAAACCTTCCCTAAACCTCCACGAACATTTCAAGACTAAGATAAGATAAATCCGTTCAGCCGTTCTCGAGTTTTAGTAAGACTAACGAATTTATTTCATTTTTATATATGTATATAGATTAGTACAATTTTCTGCACGATCAGAATATACGCCGTTAAATATTACTATAAACTTATATTTGTTTATTAGTGATTATAGAATTTAACACATTTTTCTTCAACAAGTTTGATAAATGAAACTTGGAAGCTATGCATACAAATGTATAAATACTTCTTGAAGTTTTACGAAACAAGAGGTCAATTATGAGTAATAAGTTTTTTATTCCTGTCTATAGAATAACTGACGACATTCCACTTGTATCTGCTAGAAAGGAAACCTTAGGCAATACAATATTTCAAGTCTATTCAATCGTGTCTTTAAAAAATTTGCAAAAATCAGATATTGTATATGCACTTCTTATTCTAAATCCAATATTTTCATAATAATATTGTTCCACAAGCATTCAGTAAAAAGAATCTGCGACAACCATAAAATAAAACAGCGGGTAGTGTTCTAGTTACACACATTTTATTTTCCTATTTTATACCATGATATAAATTTTAACAAAAGATGATTATAAGATATCAATGAGAGAACATCGAGTTTAAGAGGAACATCAGTCGCGGAGAGTGCAGCTGTCTTCTTGCAAGCAACCCGTCTACAGTCACAGTATAAAATAATCACATCGACAAAATATATCCCATACACGAATACGAATGCGGCATTCATTAATATTATCGTACGTCGCAAACACCTGAAACTCACAGCACCAGTTTCGCTTCCAACGAAATCAAATTAAATTCTAATACTTTTTTAGTTTTCTCAATAACTTTTTTTTATCACCAAAACATTCATATACACGCGACATACACTTCGCTAAAAATTACACGGCTAAGTTTTATTTTTTTATAGTTTAATAACTAGGGTTAAGACATTATACATATCACCTAAACAATGAAATAACTTACGACTAACAACTGTTTACATTCTAAACGGAATACACGGTATACTTAATGACGTGTCGAGTCCCGAACGGAAGCCGAGGCGAGGTTTGGCACGGCGGCGCTGACCGCATCAAAACCATACGAAATAATATACTTTGATATGTAGTCTTAATAAAACAATGCCAGTAATTTCGTATGTCATCTATTGTAAGAAGAAAATATTACTTAAATATAAAATAAGGATTTTCTTCAGCGTTGACGGCAAACTGTAAGCTCTTTATAAAAAATAAATAAAATGTATCGTTAACTGTACCGGACGTAGATCTACGAGAACTTATTCACATATTAACCTGACGAAATGTTAAAAACATTGATAAAGATGAATTAAAATAACTAACATAAGGTAAATGAGACATAGTCCGAACTATCCATATTAAAATAACTCAACAAACTATCTAAGAAAATATTATTGAATACAAAAATTTCAACTAAATCATCATTTTTATAATTATATTAATGTTACAGAGTCCTTCCAATACTATACATGGGGATGACCTGACACAAATCACTCATTATAAATTGGATACATTTCTTTATATATTCGAGTTGACAAAAAATAGAACATTCTGTATTAATATTTTTCATTAAGCAAAATCAACAAAACAAAATTTGAAATTATATACCAAAAAATAACGACTAGATTTTTAAACGAAATAAAAACAATTTATTTTCTTCTCAATGCTTCATGAATTAGTCGTTTGTCAGTACAGAGGTTACCAATAAATCATAAGAAAAATATCTCAAGTAATTACATTTATATTTACTTTACAATATAACCAAATTAAGAATTCACAGTTTTTTTTTCTATTATAATATTATAAATATTGAGTATTTGACTATTTCAATGCTATGTCTTAATTTCCAAAAATGCATTTATGGCAGATGGAACGCGGTATAAAGAAATTTATTAAACAAAACCTCATATAACACATATGCGAACATAACGAGAGGGTACCGGGTATGTTTCATTGGCAGTCGAGTAATCTTATAATTAACAGTTAAAATCACTAATCACAAGACCACATCCCGCAACAGATATAATTAAATTCCACGAATTTCACTGTTACAAATGACTTATATAGAAAACAGTTAAGTGTTTGAGATCACACGTGGCAAAATTGACTCAATCACTTTTAGCCTACATCAATAAGTTATAACCTATAACTGGATCTAAGCTGAGTAGATTTAACAGAAAGAGTAAATTTATAACTAAAAAAAAAACTTCTTCGCCTAATATAATAGTCGTATTCAAGCTTTTAAAAAGAAAATTCACATTAATTGCAACTAAATATTATTAAAAAAAAACTTGCTGTTTATACTCCGTGTTGTAGGAATAACAAAATATAAATGTTCGTTCCAGACGGTGTTTTAGTTCATGAACCGTTCTGTATGTTTGCAACTAAATATCTTTAAGCTTTGTTGTATGCTCGTGAATGCATATAACATTTAATATAACAGTATGTAGTGTGGAAGGAAACACATCATGTAGCATAGCGCTTGGTCCACAGACGAGCGATACGATCATGTTCCTCTCTATTCTGAAGGTACTGAGTCGCAATACTACCCACAAGAGGATCGGCTGAAAACAAAATATACATACATTAGAATGACATCAAGGTTTAACAGACATATACATCATAACTAACATATATAGTTATACATAACAATAATATAATAAATAGAGAAACAATATGTGATAAAATTAATTTATTATATTTACATTTACATTTAAAAAACATTGTAAAGTTGTAATTTTTTGATATTCAGTAAAAGCAATTGCAAACAAAACATCAACATAATATGTAGGTTGTAATACAATGTCTTAGTCATTGATTTTTGTGTAACAAACAATCATTCCAAATATTCATCATTACAACACAATCTTTGCAGACTAAGTGTCATTGACCTTAAGACATAATTTAAGTAAACAGTTCAAATTGATTAAAAAAACATTTTATATTTAATACATCTGATATTAAAAACTTCTCATTATTTTGTGTTTCAATTACATAATTAAAATAAATTAATCAGTTTTCATCTATGGTACTTCTAAGTCACTTCAATACCAAATACATATTATTGAATTATTATGTGACAAAAATTTAAATATAACTTTGTATTCAATAACACAATTTAGTTATATTGAAACAATTTAGCCAATTTATAAAAACTACTAGTAAGACTTCAAAAGCAATGAAATTTCAAGAACTGTATATCTTTAATAAATATCTCATTTTATTAATTAATATTATAAATAAACTCACCAGGATTACAGTCAGTCAAGAGCGAGCATATAGATAATAGTACTTTTGAAATGGTGAGCGCCGGTGACCAATTGTCTTTCAGAATGTCTAAACATATGACTCCCTGGCTGTTTATATTACAGTGGTATATCCTCGTACGAAACGTAACCTGTAACAAACAACAGAAACATATTATACACAGGAAAATAATTACTGAGATAATATATTAGAACAATGATTATGTGTATTTACCTTAGGAGGTTTGAAGGGATATTCCGGTGAGAAATGAATATCTAAAAAGAAGACGCCACCTTCATAAACCGAGCCAGGCGGCCCTAATATTGTTGAGACCCATTCATATAAATTGTCACCCTTGGGTCCAGCGCTACAGTTAGGCGGAGGATCTAGTGTGATCTCGGCCAACTCCTTTTGGATTCTCTTGGCTGATGTACCGAGTGCTTTCGACATTTTATTGTTAGGTTTATTTTCTTTAGTATCCGGTTTATCTCCGACGGTATTACCACCTCTGCCTCGCCCCGTGCCACTCCCTGATGAACCAGATGCACCAGACATTATCTAAAAGCATCTCTAAGTCTACACCAAACTGAAAACTATCAAGCTGCAAAATAATGTAGTAAAGCTTAAAAAATAAATACAACAAAAAAAAAGCTGCTACAATTGCATTACAGAATAACCTGACATTTTATCGAAATGAAGCCAGAAAATAATAATTGATTACTAAGCAATGACACATGAACACCTTACAAAATTATTTAATTTAGTAAATGGATATATTTTCTTAAATTTGAACGTAACATAGTATAAAGATAATATCTAATTGTCCAAATATTTACGTTCTCATATTAACTTATTTTCAGTTATAGTTCTTTCAAAAAAGTCATAATAAAAGACATTCAAGACCTAAAACATGCGTCAAAAAATTAGACTCTAGAGAAGGGAATGAATCCCGAATGATTTGATGTTAGTATACTGTATTTATATATAGTTTGACTAATTATAATATATAACAAACCAAAGATATGCATTATATGATAAAATCATTAACGAAGCAATCACAACGTTATGTTATGATGATGAAAAGATTCAAGTGTAGTCTTTTTGTGAAAAACTATCGCGAACTTTAGAACAAAGACTTTTTTGCAACTGGTGCTTCAAATATAGTTTTATGGATAACATAATAAGGAAAAACGCAACTCATGACCATAAGCTAAACGAATCAATTAAATGATAGAGATATTTTAAGTTAAAAGATTATTTTGTACCTTACGAATAACAGTCGGCCATCTTGTGGGCTGGCGTTATCCGATAATTTACAATTTTTTTGGTTCACCTCTGTCGCTATTATAAATAAAATATAATTCCTCACATAAACCTCAATAGACGCTAAAGATATCCAGAATATATTTTTGTTATGATTATAATACTTCGTGCTCGTGGATACTCCGAACTGCGAAACGCAAATAGGAAGCCTGCAACTTTTCCAGGTATAAAGGCAAACAATATAAACGTACAAAGACCAAAATAACCAACCGTATACCTTGTCGACTTTAAGAGATGTTTATCGTTTTCGTAAAATACGTCAGAGCTTCAATCCTCTTCTACAACATTTCGTCCATTTGTACATCACCCTCACCAACACAAAATCTACTGGAAGTTCCCAACGCACACAGGTTAATTACTAAGAGTAACAAGTAATTATTACAAAAATGATTACTATAAACAGTACGTTAACTTACATGTAATATATTATACTAATGGAAAATTTAGTAACTAAAACAACTATGAAATTTATTATTATTAATCTACTAGTCCACTATGCACAACCACTTTCCGACATGTTTATTAAAAAACCGGTATGTTGCCATATCTTAAAGAAATTGTAAATCGAAATAGAAAGTCAATAGTCAATTCAAGTAAACAAAAGGTAAGCAAGTAATTGTGTTTCAAATAATATTTCATCCTAATTAAAAATGGATTTTATTTTAAAATATGAATAAAAGAGCGACATATAAATGTTTATTTTTGTTTGATACGAAATACTTCCCAATTACCTATAAAAAATACATAGAACTTCCATATCTGTTATTAAGTCTTATAAAAAATCGGTTTATTAAAACGGGTTGACATAAACACTGGTAAAAATAATTAGCGAAATTCTATTCAGTATTTTATTTACCTAATGACACATTTTTTTTATATTACAAGTATTTCTTTAAAAGATCATATAATATCGAGTTAAATAATTTAATAAAGTTCCAAGGTAAGACATAAATTTAAATGTCTACATGATATGGATTCAAATCTGCAACAGTCAGAATATCTTTGGTTATTAATTTGAATTAAACTAGACAACTCTTACCATCGTCTTTGTTAAATGGAAAATGTCATTCGGTATTTTTAAGTTTCAGAACTCTCCCTAAGTTGTCAACTGTTGAAACTTGAGTTTCTTGTCTAAGAGGAGAAAAACACAGAGAAGTTGTCATTAATGTGCAATTGCACACAATTAAACTATTAAAGGTTTTTAATTCAGAAAAGACATCATTTATTTTCACATAAAGTTTTTCAATAACAATCACAATGGGGAAACGGCAACATCAGAAAGATAAAATGTATGAACATTATTTAACTGTAATATATTGAGTATAAGTAAATAGGCACTCAATGTTGTACTATATTTTCAGGTACCTCACTTACACTGAATGGACAACATTATATGGTGGTAAAAGATCAGGTACAGCCGTTGAGGAGGACTCATCGTTTAAGCGCCTCCCGTTTGATCATTGCTGCCTCTGTTTACATACATTTGATAATCCCTATTGCGACGCTGACGGAAATATATTCGAATTGAAAGCTTTGACGGACTTCATCAAAAAGTTCAAAATCAACCCAGTTACGGGGAAGGTATGTTTGATAATGAAAATAATAAATACCTTTTAAAAATGCTATTGTATAAATTATTCACAAATGATTTTCAGAAAATAGACGTTGCAAGTTTAATAAAGCTCAATTTCACAAAAAATGCCGAAGATTCCTACCATTGTCCAGTTTTATTCAAACCGTTCACTAAGAATTCACATATTGTGGCGATTAGGACAACGGGTAATGTGTACTGCTATGAGGCAGTTGAACAGCTTAACATTAAGGGCAAGAACTGGAAGGATCTCCTCAATGATACTCCATTCACAAGAAGCGATATCATAACAATACAAGATCCAAACAATTTGAAAAAATTCAACATATCCACATTTCATCATATAAAAAACAATTTGAGAGTGGAAACAGAAGGTGAAATTTTGTTTACATATAATATTAAGCATTACCTAGTAGTAGAAGTTGTATTAAATTGTATTATTTTTATTTTTTAAGAGGAGATTGCACTCCGTAAAGATCCACATGCAAGATTAAAAACTGTATCGGCTGAAACAAAGGACATTTTACAAGAACTGGAAAAAGAGTACAAAGCTCCGGAAACTAAAGAAGTTAAAAAAGAGGTAAAAAACAAAAGGAGTATTATTTTTTTGATAGTAATTAATAATATATTTCTCTTGATGTGGCTTATATAAGGTACGCTATTTATATTTCAACCTAGAGTAACAATTTTGGAAGTTATCATAATACGTAGATGGCATATAATTTTTAAAGGGGGTAAAAAGTTCACTAAAATTGCTTAAAATTGCACTGTTTAAATAGCACTGCCAAATTGATGCCTACCCAAATCTTTACTGAATACATTGAAATAATAAATAGTATGAATTGATTTTAGAGTATCTAAGCTTTCTTAAATTTTACTTGAATATTTGCAGGTAGCCGACAAATTCAATGCAGCACACTACTCAACAGGAATGGTGGCCGCTAGCTTCACATCTACAGCCATGGCACCAGAAACTGTTCATGAAGCAGCCGTCATATGTGAGGATGAAGTAAAATATGATAGGGTTAAGAAAAAAGGTAATTAAGGGTCAACTTTGCTAATAATATTAATAACTCTCACTCATATTAAGTAATTGTAATAATGTATTTATATATTTTCAGGATATGTACGTTTAGTAACAAACTTAGGTCAACTAAACTTCGAACTGTACTGTGATTTGACACCTAAGGCGTGTGATAACTTCATAAAACATTGTCTGAGTGGTTACTACAACGGTACAAAGTTTCATAGGTCAATAAGGAATTTTATGGTAAGTATAACTTATATTCAAACATTTCTAAAATACTAGTTAACAGTTAAAATAATTGAAAACTATGTTTAAGATCCAAGGTGGTGATCCAACGGGAACTGGTTTAGGCGGTGAATCAATATGGAAGAAGCCATTTGAAGATGAAATTAGACCAAACTTGCACCACACTGGCCGAGGCATACTTTCCATGGCTAATTCTGGACCTAACACAAATGGATCGCAATTGTTAGTATCTTCAATAATAATATGTTTGATTTTATCACCATATTCACCAGTATAACCTAATATGAAGGTCTTAAGCTTTGTTTTGGCCAAAACTATAAATAAAATTGTAATAACATTATTCTAATAATGAGATCTAAGGCTTTCCCGAGATATCATTTAAATGAAACTACTGTTATGCGGATTACTACGCGTATTTTATTATTGTAAAAATTACATATGTACTCCCGACGTTTCAGCAACTATTCAGCAACCGTGATTACATCTCATCTGCCCATGATCACGGTTGCTGTAAAGTAGCCGAAACGTCGGGAGTATGGAGTTTTTGACAAAAATAAAGTCGCGTAGTATAATCCGAGAAATAATAGTTTCATTATTTTAAACTTAAGAAATTTATAATAGAATATTTTTCATGTGTTTCAGTTTCATAACATTCCGTTCCTGTAAACAGTTAGATGGCAAACACACAATATTCGGTAAACTGGTTGGTGGTATTGATACACTTACAGCCATGGAACAGATTGAGGTTGATAACCGTGACAGACCTATAGAAGATATTGTTATAGAAGTTGCCCAGGTGTTTGTTGACCCATTTGCTGAGGCCGAAGAACAGGTATTGAGTTATTTATAGTACTACAATGGTATTAATAGTAAAAGGATGTGGTGGCCTAGTGGTTAAAAGCCTGGATTTCATACATAAGGGGGCAGGTCGAAACTTGACAAGTACCGATGTGATTTTTCCTAGTCATATGTACTTTCTAAGAGTAATTAGACATCACTGACAGACGGTGAAGGAAAATATCGTGAGGAAACATGGACTTATAGTTTCAAATTATAAGTTAGATGAAAATGGTATTATTTACTATTAGAGTATGTAATGATCGAATTTTTTTATTTTACCAGCTTGCTGCAGAAAGAGCTGCGGAATCTAAAAAGCAAGCAGAGGCAGAAGGATCTGGAGTTAAACCAAAAAAGGCATCAGCAAAACCTCTTAAAGTGTTCAGGAGTGGAGTCGGAAAATATTTAAATTTACAAGAATCATCCGCTACCACTAAAACTACAAAAAGTCAAGAGGTCCCCGCAAAGAAACCCAAGAAAGATGCCAATTATAACTTTGGTGCATTTGATTCATGGTAGTAATACTCAAAAATCAGCAAATAATGATAATGTAACATTATAGGATAAATAAAAAAATAAAATTTAATCCAATAAATAGTTTATATGTGATATAATACTCTTTATTTAATACTTTATAACAATATATCCTTAACTCCTTACCACCAAGTAACTAGACAAGTAACTAGACACCAAAAAACTAGACAAAAACAATATGAAGTGAAATTATTATAAAACAAATACAAAAGTTTGACTAAAATTTATATATAATATACACACTTGAATATTGTTATTAATATTTGGTTGTGTGTGAATCATGAAATTAAATATTAAATACTCGCATAACTATAGATAATGATAATAAATAGATTTCACACATAATTCATTTGAAATTCAATCTAAACTTGGTCGGACTGTCATCCAATGTAGGAACACACAAGTATTTTTTTCATATCTACGGAAACAATGATTTAAATAGTAAGGAGGCTTCATTTAAAGTATGAATCATTTTTTTATTGAAGATTTTTATTAAGTTTCCTTCAAACTTAAAAAGTAAAGAATGTTTTTTAATAATATCTAAGATTTTCATGAGTACTCATTTAAATGAAACTAAGGTTTTCTGACTACATAGTCCCAATATTTCAGTTACTTTACAGTTAACAGCAACAGTGATCTGGGGCAGACCAGATGAAAGAACAGGAAATCATTTTGCTGTTAAGAAACTGAAATGTCAGGATTATGTAGTTATAAGAGATAAAACTTCTCAGCATTTCAGTAGCAAAATAAATAGTGTCCTAAAACCTTACTTTCGTTTAATCATGTTTCAATTTCTTGATGATTATATATTAACAAAATTCTATAACAATTCAGGTTGTAGACATGTTTTAAATATACATGATTAACATTACATGCCTCTGAGTATTAATTTCATAATTTAAAGCTACACAAATAAAGTACAATATCATTGATATAATGTGAGATGGTGCATGTTACATTTATATGATTGAACAATTATATTTTAAATAAAAATTATATTAAAACTTTCAGGACTTCGTCCATATTATTAATATGAGTACACAAAACAGCAAAAGTACATCATTTATTCCATCCTAATGAATTTTAATTGGGTGCTAAATGAAAAGCACAAAAGTTTAATTTTTGAATAAGCATTAAATGGAACAAAATATTTAGTTATAATTTTGACGCCGTCGCGCCGTTCTTTGCTTATCAAACCTCATTTCCATTTCTTCTAATACCTTTGGTGTATATCTTACCACTAGTTTGACAGAACCCACTGCCTGCTTGAGAAGTTCTACAGCCTTTTCATGGTTTTCGCCCTCAACGGAGACTCCATTAACTGAAAGCAGTTGGTCACCTCTTTTCAATCCTCCGTGACGATCAGCAACACCACCGGGTATGATTCTTGATATATAAATTGGCGAATTTTGTTCCTTGCCACCCATTACGTTAAAGCCTAGGCCCTCTTCGGTTTTCGGTAACTCCACAACTCTGGGATGAGCGTGACCCTCTGCTGCAGCAAATGCTGCGACGGTAGCTTTGGCAGTGGCCGATGCTCGTATATCCGCCGAACCCTGAATATCCACCGTTTCATAAACATGTTCATACACTTCTCTCACAGCATTTAAAAAATCACTTTGTAACACTTTTTGTAGTGCAGCCAGTTTAGTCGCAGGAACTTCTCCACTTTGCTGGAGTTTTTCAAGCAACTCGATGGCTCTCTTTATGTCTCTTGCTAACGTCAATTGCTCCGCAGTGCTCGTCATTATTAAATAATAAAGCTATTATAAATATAATAGAAGTAGGAAATTACTTCGAAAATCGATTCGAGTACACTGTACAGACCCTTTTTCCTTATACTGTCAGAATTCAGATCCATTGACAATAATCAGTCAATATTCGTCTATGTGTCGAAAAGCTGTGCAATTATGTTTTAAAACATTGTTCAGAAAAATAAATTCATATCATTTCGAATCCTAAAGTTCAAATTATATAATGTATATGATGATAAAAATCAAAGTTTTCAATAATACAAGCGGATCTTACCGTGGTTGGGTAATATTTGCAGTACCACGTTTAATAATATCTGAACGCATTAATTTGTCAACAAATAATATGACATAATCGAAATGACATTTTCTCAATTGTGCCAATCCAAGAAATTTTGCCATATATGGTATATATTTTGGAATATATAACTGGTATGAGTTAAATATATTAAAATAACTATAATAGCGATTGTGGTGTTTTTGAAATCATTATAGTTTAATAATTGTGTGAGTGACAATGGACGATCTAGGTAAGTGTTTCTTGTATGTTATCATTAACCTGTTTGTCCCCTAATGACGTGTTTTATTTGGTATTAAAGCAATCTCAGTCGTTATTTATAGAATACTTATGTCATTCTTCAGACCTTGTTTTAAGTAATATTACGTACCAGCTGTTAATATACCGTATATTTTCTACGGAACGTAAAAGATAACGAGATGTTGTTATCAATAGGCTTCACTGTTTTTTAAATTTCTTTTGAGATACACCTGTAGATAGAGTTTCATTTAATAATCTTAGCTATGTTACGAGTTACATAAATATAACAAACAAGTTATGACTACTGTGGATTTAGAATTTACAATTTTCTAAATTAATAACACTGCTCTTATGATATGAAGTAAAGAATATTGAGGCCATACCAAGTAGGGTTGGTCTTGTATTATTTTGTGACTCTTCAGTCTATAACAGAGACAATATTTGTTTAATAAACTTACTACAGTTTTTTTACTTATGTATCTGATACATGATTATCAAATGTTACTTCAATAGAAATTTAATATAATTTGATTCATGCTAAAAAACATGAGAAAGTTAAGAATGAGTTAATATAAAATATAAAAGAAACATATTGAGAAAAATTTGTCTAAGCCTCTTGAATGTAACTTTCATCTTAAAAGCTTTAAAAATGTTTAACTATAGTAAATAAATTTTATTTAACTGAAAACATTTACATATCAATTGTATCTTTTACATTTTTCATCTGGTATATCTTAAGTTATCACAGATAAAACTGATAATTCAATGTCAGACAAAACATTGCTAACAATAGTTGTTACACTATATAGAATGGGTGCCCCTATATCTTATATATAAAATATAAAATTCTTGTGTCATGGTGTTAGACAGACAACTCCTCCGAAACCGCTGGACCGTTTTTGTGGGCTTATTAAGTAGGTCTGAGAATTGGCCAACATCTATTCTTCATACCCCTAAGTCATAAGGATTGTTCACCCTTCATTATTATTTTTTTATTTTCAGACACATTTTTTGGTTTTATATTTTTATAATGAAGAATTAAAAAAAATTTTACTTTTTCATCACCAACCCCTATTGTTTTATATGGCAAAACAATGTTTGCTCAGTCAGCTAGTAATATATTTATACATATACTTACATTATGAAGACAAATAACAAAAATACCACTTTTAAGGAAAATCTAAATTGTATATTATATATTACATATATTATATATTTTATATATCTATATGTATAATAACTCAGAGGTATGGCTTTCATATTCAATATTACCTAACACTGATTGGTGTTCCATAATGGCTTGGCATGATTTATGGCATCGCCACCACTCCCTGTAATCTAACAAAACACCATAATGCCCCAAATCCAAGGCCAAATATAAGGAAATTTGAAAGGAATTTATATTGAAATAAGTAATAAATTAGTTAGTTACGTAATTTTTGACTAACTTTTTGGCTAACAGTTGAGCTTTTGATATTTGAATTCTATATACATTATTGTTTTTAATTAAAATAATTTACATGTTTAATGTATGACATAAAAATGTAATTTTATAAAATTTTGGTGATACATATTGTCAATCATTCAATTATTTTAAAGTTTAGTGTACTAATTATTTCAAAATGTTAAAATTGAATAGGCAATATCACTGAAAAACTATTGTTTATTATTGTTTATATTAAATTCACTTAATAGAAAAAAGGCTATGAGGACAGTTTTAGATGCCTAAACTTTGCATACCATGGGTATGGGTTTATCTTTGCATATCATTCAGCACTTTTTTGTGTGGCACTGTTCCTGACTAGATTGAGATAAATTGGGAGATTCTCTTCATCTTCATCTTCTACTAACCTCTCTTTTTTGGCAACAGCAGGAGTAGAAATCCTCACGCTTTTATAATTTTTTATTGATATTTTTTTGTCTGTCAAAGTTTCGCCTGAATGTAGAGCAAACTGTGCACATTCAGCTTCTAAAATGGGGAGGCACTGGATTCCGAAAATTATTTTCTATCTCAATAGGCATAGGGTAACCTTTTGTCTGGGTAGAAGCTGGCGTGCACGGCAGCATATAATTAAAAAACCAGGGGACAAAGCTTTTTGCTTAAAGAGTTGTAGTAGCTTCACACTTTACTTATCTGTCATAGTCAAAATCGGCTCGTGAAAGGGGAAACATTTGGTGGTTTATAATTTGGTTCATCAATCACTTGATAGTATTTCACTGGAAAATGTGTTCAAAACTAATTACGTATAAAGTTGAAAATCCTATTTGAGCTTGTCATAATTATAACTCCCAATTAACATACTTATAAACTTACAACTCTTCAACATAAATATAATAAAATGTCCATAGCATCAAATGTTCTTTTCAATTGCCGTATATTTTCTAGATGAAGTAATTTTAAAACAAAAAATTGAATTAAAATTTCGTTATCTAAAAGACGTTATAATTAATCATGTTTTGAATATTTATTTTATAACATGTATATTTTCAATTATACCTTTCATAATGTCTGAATGTCGTTACAAATACCTATCAAGTTAACATAATTAATCAATTATCCTCGCTGAGCCCCTGAAACCATAAAGTTCGTGTATCGGACAGTAACGACTAATTTGTCACCCTCTACCCGCAATTAGCTTATTAAGTGCAGTTTTAGTCACACTCCGATGACATACGACGTATTAACACACCCACATATTATGACTCGTTAATTAATTCTTACAATATAATTTAAAAAAATATTAAGAAACTCACAAAAAACTCCAAAGACTTTTTTGGCGTCGCCGTCAGTTAAGAGCATAGAATTAAATTGTATTTTGTACAAAGATATATCGCAAGCCCCAGGAACTATTAAAGCTCCTCTCCCTGCAATGATGGACCCGACACTCGCAGCGTGAATACATTGAATGATGAGAAGTTTTCCTCGTATTTAAAGCAATTTTTGAAAATGACTTATTTTTAAGTCTAAACATATTCTTGCAAATTAAAGTTGCTTATAGTAAAAATAGCTTTAATTTTTATAAAAAGATACAATGTAGATACCACATGTTAAGTTTATCCTCAACTGAAATCGTTTGTTCAAATTAAGTAAAAGTCTCGTCGGTATCTCTCCAGATGACTTCTTCTATCTGGCAATTTCCCAGCTATAGCCAGGGTCTGTCTTACATGTTGTGAATAGTTTTGGCTATTTGTTTTTACGACCGGCCGCCTGCCTGACATCAACCCTCTTTGGGAATCAGCATTAATCAGTGATGTCTAAATACTCTTAGAAAGTACATATGACTCGGAAAAATTACATTTGTACTTGCCAGGATCGAACCCGCGCCCTCGTGCATGAGTGGCGGGGCTTTTAACCACTAGGCCACCACTGACTTCGAATCTTTCCAGATGTATTTAAGATTAATCGTTTAGTTAGCCTTATTCTAACATTATTGTATTAGTGTAAAAATGATAAATATATAAATTATTCTATACAGTAAATATATTTAGAAACGTACAATTAAATTTCAGCTACATATTTATATATATATAAATTGGTTCCCGTGTTTTTGTGTATTATTAGCTAATATTTGAAAAGTACATTTAATAACTATTACACCTGAAACTATAGTATGAGTTACACTTGCATTTTCAACGATTAATTTATAATTAATTTCGCATAATCGTATCACGACACCTATGTTCGAAAAACGTTAAAACTGCGCGTATCACGTTAATGAAATTTTTCAAACTTATACTACATAAGGGTGATAGTAAATATAATAGGAATATTGTAATGGATCCATAAAGCTACGTCATGCTACGTCGCTTCCATTAGGGAAGAAGGTGTCCCATGACAGCCAGTACGATACGAACCGCGTCGCTGGCATAAACCGGCAGTTTGACGATTTTATTTATTTACCGGTAAATTTAAATCGTAAAAGAATTTAAAATATATTTTATCTAATCGCAAAACATCACTATTTCATAGTTAGTTTTATTTTTAAAGTTAAATTATGTGTTAAGAAATTCATTTTCGTTTTGTGTGCATTTTATTAATAGTGTTATTTTGAGTTATTTTCTTGTAACATGTTGTATTTTTTTTAATTGAATAGTGAGGTTATTGTTTGTATGGCATTTGTTAGGGCTGCTTCAATCCTAGTTGTATCTGTGACCTAAATTTTGATAAACCGAAGTCTAGATGACCTTATTTGATAACGAAAATTATAAAATTTAGATACTAATCCATTAATAGATGAATAAATTTATATCCAAATAATGTTCTGATTAAAAATATAAATATGAGTTTGACTTAATTTGATAATAGAAACCGTTCAATCTTGATTTATATGGTATAATATTAAAGTGATATTATATCGAAAAATAATTAATGTTTCCTAGTGCAAATTGACTGATATTTTAACGTACAGAAGTAATGAGACCTAAGACTTGCGAGTATTCATTTAAATGATACTAATATTTTCGGATTATTGAGCGTATTTTAGTATTTTTAAGGTATTTTCATCTCCTCTGACCGATCACGGTTGCTGCTAAGTAACGGAAATGAAGGGAGTATGTAGTATTTAAAAATAATAAACTACGCGTAGTACCAAAGTAAGTCTAATATGTAGTTTTGATGAATGAAACTAAAGATTTTCGGATTACACTACATCTGGTTTGCCCGTGATCACGGTTGTTGCAAAGTAACCGAAACGTAGGGAGTATGTAGTTTTTACTATAATAAAATACGCGTTATAATCCCTACTAATATAATATTATAAATGCGAAAGTAACTCTGTCTGTCTGTCTGTCTATTACGCTTTCACGCCTAAACCACTGAACTGATTTTAATGAAATTTGATACAGATATAGAGTTGACCATGAGAAAGAACATAGGATAATTTTTATCCCAGACTTTTGAAAAGTTCTCTTGGAAACGCGATATAACCGAACTGAACGCGGGCGAAGCTGCGGGCGGAAAGGTGGTCCGAAAAATACTAGTTTCATTTAAAAGAAAACTCGCGAAATCTTTAGATCTCAGTTTTGATGTATTTATTCATAATATCAGCCAATGAGACCATAATGTATATTGTACAGTACAATGAGTATGTCCATTTAATAAGAGGATGCGTTCTATAAAGTGTATATAGCTAACTATTGCAGGTATTTTTCCATCTACCTACATTCGTAAGTGGGTCGAGTTAGCGCCGACGTCCAGAGTAAACATTGACTTCCTCATTAGTCCCCTCCATGAACAATGGCCACGTTAAAAAGCCTCGTAAATTTACTATCTATATGTAAACAATGTAATTTCTATAGTACTGTTAGTTCATATAAATTTTATTTACCGTTCTCTTGTTCATATTTTAGCGAATTTTTGTTTATAAAGTTTCAGCATTTTAACGGTTTACTTCACGAAGTTAAAAAACTGTAGTATCAGTATTAAAACAGTAATATTCCAAATAGTAGCTTTTTTTAAATAAATTAGAAGGCAACAACGATCCTTTAATTTACATTCAAATGCATAGCTCTTGTATTTTTTAGACGCAGTTCAATTAATTTTAATTATCCTTAAATTAAGTGCTTTATAATGTTTCACAATTATTTTAAATAACTTTAAAATTAAATTCGAACATACTATAAATATGCAGCTCAGGTAAAATTAATTAAGTTTTTTTTATCAAATAAACCAATGTTTTATTGCAATAAGTTTCCAAACGTAAACCTTTGCCATAAACATGCGTTCAATTTAACCTCGTGTGTCCTTTTAATTGTCAATCAGAAGGTTAAGTGTCACTGGATATATTAATGAGATGCATGGAATTGATGACCATAATATATTTATTCAGAGATCAAAGTTAGAGCGAATTCCAAAAACCTTAACGTCTTTAGGGCGAGCGCCGTTACATCAATCAAGTATAGTCGGGCGGTAAATTTTAAATCGGTTTGTTTTTTTGTTTAAAAATATTTTCTAACTCGAAGATTGATTGATTGTTCTATATTTACATTTGCCTACTCTTCATAATCCCTTTTAAGTTTGTAAAGTTTGTGTAATCTTTATAACTCAGTTTTAATATATAAAATATATGTAACCTCTTTTTATAATCTATTTTAATCTAGTTTTTTAAATACTCTATACGCTAGTTGTTTATAAATGCCTCATTACTAACAGACGCTATTAATACAGTGCAGTTTGTTTCCTGCATTCGTTTTATACTCTTCATAGATTGCTTTACTTAAAATATCTTAACGCTACTTTAAGATTTATTTTCAGTTCAATTGCTTACTTAGATATAATTAGTACGAGAAAATCTAAATTATATTCAATTATAATAAATAAAAATAATATTTTAGGAATTTTAACTAAGTACATACTCCAGATGTTTCGGTTACTTTTCAGCAAACGTAATCACGATTAGATGAAAATTCAATTTTAATACCAATTTTTATAATCAGCCATAATTCTAAATATGTGGCGTGTACCAAAATTTCAAAACAATTATATTTTTATGGCGTTTGTTTTCTACACCATAAATATGTAACACGGTCTCATTGGTTCCCATCCGGTCCACTCAAATCACCATTCACTCTCACTCCATAATATTTCACTTAACTTTTATGTTATAATGAGCTGTCCTTTGATCTAAATATCAACTGATCACTGAATATATTATAAACACGTTAATTAATCTACAAATCCAGTCGAATCAATTACGTCGACAACATAAAACATTTATGGGTAATATTAGTATGAATTATGGTTGATATGAAAGTTAGTGAGAGATCCCATATACATGTGTTGGCTGCTGGCTCGACATGCGCCTGCGCACGATCACAGTTACGAGTTTAGTTGCGGTTGAGACGCGTAGGCGAATACTCTGTTCTGTGACAAACTGACTGACTTATCGTATGTATTACGATCATTATCAGTAATGACGTCACATCAACGTCCTTGAGATGTCTTATCAGTTGGGATTAGTGTTTCTGACCGGTGGCATGTAGACTGTTGATTGTAGTGTAGTAGTATTGTTTATTTATATAGTGTGGGCTGTGATTATGGTAGTGTTGAGTGGTACCGTGGGTGTTTTTATTCATTAATCATAAACTTAATTGGTCAACATGGATCGGACGATGTATGGTAAAGTGTTGCCTGGTACTTATTACCCTTTCCGCTGCGCTATGAAGGAGAACGGAATATCGCCGGGCTGTGAGTATTGTATTAAAATAATAAATAATAATTATTATATATAATTTATATTAAATTGTATAATATAGCAGTGTTGCCAGTATATATTTTTGAAATTGCATTATCAGTTGATTCAAATTATTTATTTATTTATATTAAGTGAACAAAAGATGTAAGCGTTGTTGCATAGTTCATTGTGTATGTACTGTACTCTCAAGTGTACCTGTTGGTTTAAAATGCATCTTTTTTACGAGCAACGCCGTTATTTTTACATATAGTTAAATTTAAATGTTCTATACAGATTAAATGCTGATTTATTTTATCTTCGGTTTAAGTTAAATTAATATTTTTTTATGAAAATATTATATAATATGTATGACGTGATAATTTTAATTATTATTCAAGGTACAGTGTACTAATGTAGTCGGTATATTTTGCACTGGTCATTAATAAGGTTGCGGTGAAGTCATCTTGTTTGTTGTGTGGATTCATTATGTTTCATTAGCAGTAACAGTTTTATTTTATCTTTTATGATCACTATTTTCGGACCAATTCGTTATGTATTGTGTATATTAAAGTTATGACGTCATATATGTAGTTTGTCAGCCTGGTTTTGTCTGCAGAAAGTACTGAATATTTTCGTATTTTTTTATATTAAAATCAAAAATTTATCTCGTTTCTCAATTCTCATCGATATGGTATACCTTTATTATGAACATAAAATGTATTTTTTATGTGTTTGCTAATTTAAAGGTGACATCATATTCTCTGTTCCTATACTGTTGTTTTGGCTCGAATTTTATTGTGCGTTTTATTTATACACGTTTTAGCCCGTAACTATTTATTTGACAGACGTCAATGAAGTTAACCGTCTTCTAAAATTGTTAGTTATGTTTAGCATTTCCATTCCACGTCTTCTCATACATTTATAAGAGGATTATATTGTTCATAAAAATTATTAATTAAATACTCTTATAAAAATATACCTAAATGTAGGCTTTACGTAAAAAATCTACATTAATAAATCATATCCTATAACAATTAATTCATTAAATACAATGATTCATTCAACTTAAACCATGAATCGTTGTTGATGCATAACTCAAGGTGCTATGAATCGGATTTATAAGGACGTACACCAGATGTCTTTGACGTGGTTATACTTGAGTTATTTGCGAGTTGTTTTTAACTTTTATGATACTCAAGGTCCTGCGGTTATACACAAGTCATTCATACCGAGAAAGGTTTATTAGGAATACGCGTAATGAACACTGATTCATACAGCCTATGGAAATATTAGGTCATTGAAATTAGCAATATTAGATGCTTTATTTTTAATTGCCATGTATTGGATATTTAATTTTTAATAAAATTTCTTCATTAAAGTAATTGACGGTATAGTGATGTCGTCAAAGGACGAAAAAAAAATTAAGTAAGGAATATAAAATATATCGTAATTATTACAAACTATATATTTTTAGTTTACGTCACGAAATTATCTTTTTTTTCACAAAAAACAGCGTCATCAACTTTAGTTTTGTGTTTAAATTCTTTGACTATTATTATCTTCTTCATTATGAAGATTTCGTTCACACTATTAAGATTTAATCAACAAATATTTTGAGATCTAAGACTTTCGGGAGTTTCATTCATTTAAAATATATCGAAAATAAAATCACGCGTAGTATATCCTAAAAATATTAGTTTCATTTAAACGAATATTTTGTATAGTTTTAATTAATATTACAATACTATATATATGATTATAATTACGTAAGCAGATTCATCTTTTTTCTTACTCCTAAGAGGTACTCTTCAGCCTTTATTTTCCTTATAGTATATTCCAAAATTCCTCGAACTTACAAAATATTCGTTAGACATAAAAATTGTTTTGACTCGCAAACGTCAGTAGTTTCGTTACCTGTTTAATATATACTTATTAAATACATTAACATTTGTATGCTAATATTATGTTGCTAAAAAGATTACCTGTTAGCCAATAAATATACTAATAATATTTTGATGGTTACGTCTTCTATCAGAACCAGATATAATGTCAAATATTTAGCAGTGCTATTACTACGGGTTTTCATCATACTAAAACATATAGTTACGTACTTCATCATTGATAAGTTTGCCCACATCATAATCATCCTATCAGAGCCCACTGCTAAGCAAAGGCCTCTCCTCACATGGAGAAGGTCAGAGCATCAATCACCACGCTTGCTCAAGGGGGATACGCGATTTTAAACTTATAATTTGTATCATTCAAGGTTTGCTCACGATGTTTTCTTCATAGTCTCTCAGTGACATATTAAAGTTGCATATATAAATGAAAAAACCGGAATTAGTTTGAATTTTGTTTTAAGATGATATCTCGCGTCGAGCCTACCTGGAACGCTGTCAAGGCTTTCCATAAAAAACGTATATTTTTTTCCTTTTTTGCAATAAAGTTTTTGTTTTCTTGCTTTATTCGACAATCGAAATCAAGGATGGAATCGCTTCCAAAAATTTTGTTGTGTTAAATATATATAATGCACACTATGTGTTTATATGTATATATATAGTATATATTAATTAGTTAATATTATGTACTTCACACTAAAATTAAATTGGCATATAACTATTAAAATGTTTATGTCGGTTAAACTATTGCTACGGAATACGGATTTATCGACTTTTTAATTAATTAATTTTTAATAAATTAATGTAATTTGCCTTTCAGCTTTAGTCGTCCGAGATAAAAATTTGTTCAGATTTTTGCTGTTTTTATCAAGATTCTTTTTAACCTTTATATAAATTACTATATTTATTTAATAAATACATATAGTAGCAGCAAAAAGTTTAATTTAATATAAATAGTATAATATTCACTGATTTACACCAACCTTGATGTGAAGCGGGAAAATGATTAACTCGTTTAAAGGGAATCCAGTTTTCATTGGTTTATAAAGTTAACCTTTTAGAGGTCAGCTGACATAATACGAGATGGCTTTGACGTTTTGTCCTTATTGCGAATCTGAGTTACACACACACATACACAAACATAGACACACACACATACACACTCATCATGGGTTCTTTTTACTATACTTTTATACATACATAAGTTAGAAACAATTAGTAACTTTATGTATATAAAGATAAAGTTGAGTATTGAATAAAACAGCCCCGTTTTACTAAATATATATAGATTTACATCCAGGCATGTGACCGATGCATTTACCAAAATATTTTATCCATACAATTTCTTATGGATATCTACTACATATTTTGTTCCGGTTAACCATTAGTAATGGACAAAGTCACGGCCACAGCTAGTATGTATAAAATCATTATTTTGTTAGCGTCCGTCTATTCTATTACGTGTAACAATAAGGCATCCATATATTAAGACAAATCTCATGAATATTCATATTAATGTACTTACAGTTACTGTTCACATTCCCTATGCACAGAATATATACTCCAGCGAATACATTGTGTTTAAAAAAAGTCTCTTCCTAGAGAATGTAATACAATATTAACCTAGAAGTATTCTCGTTACTGTCGTAGTGCCCTAGTGGTTAAATGTCGGCTTCTCATGTACGAGGGGACGGTTTCGGTCCCGGGTTCGAAACATCGTAAGGAAACCTGGACGTATAATTTCCAAATATAAGTTCGTAATCACCAACCCGTCTTGAGCAAGCGTGGTGATAAATAACTTTGCTCAGCAGTGGGCTCTGATAGGATGATGATTATGATGATAAGGTCAAATTGACAAAAATACGGACAGTATTAAAGTTTATTAAGTCAGTGGTGGCCTAGTGGTTAAAGGGCCCGCCTCTCGCGCGGGTTCGATCCTGGCCCGGACAAGTACCAATGTGATTCTTCCGAGTCATATGCACTTTCTAAGAGTATTATTAGACATCACTGACAGACGGTGTAGGAAAACATTGTGAGGAAACCTGGAATTATAGTTTCACAATTATAAGTTTGAAATCACCAACCCGTCTTGAGCAAGCGTGGTCATTAATGCTCAAACCTTCTCCATGTGAGAAAAGGCCTTTGCTCAGCAGTGGGCTCTGATAGGCTGATGGTGATTAAAGTTTATACTCGTATGTAATATAAAATAGAAGGCATTCGATTATTTTTGAACATAAAACACGTACTAAAACTCCACTGAATTAAAGCGAAAGTGAATTTCATTCATACGTTTCCTTTTATAACAAATTGTTAGCCTTATTATTTTTGTTTCCAAAAACGGTGCTGCATAACCGAGTAACGAGCGGAAGGCCATCGGAAACATGACCATATATAAACAATATTATATAATATAGTATATAAAATTATTTATTGATAGCCTGTCTTTCTGTCTGTTACGCTTTCACGCCTAAACCACTGAACTGATTTTAATGAACTTTGGTACAGATGGAGTTGACCTTGAGAAATAACATACGATAGTTTTTATCCTCGACCTTTTGAAAGGTTCTCTTGGAAACGTTATACATATAACCGAACTCCACGCGTGCGAAGCTGCGGGCGGAAAGCTAGTATCTTATAAGAAGATAGCTATAGTGTTCAAATCATGTTTGTTTTTCTATTAAGAATATATACTGTGGTTAAAAAGTAACTCGGAATTAAATGTCATACTTCTCGTCTAGTTTAATTGTATGACTAAAAACTGACAGTATCTATGTTTTCTTACCTTTACTATGATGTGTGTAGATAACTTGTGGTAAGAATAATAACATTCGTTATTTTTCTTTATTAAAAATTACTCATATAATATATTCGGTCACAAATCTGTCCTCATAAAACCCTTATTCTTATTAATTATTTCACCAATACTAATTGTAATAAGCCCATTTAGATTAGCCTTTTTCATCATTAAGATTAAAGTGTTTCATTAAAATTCTTTTACCATCTGTGAACTAACCCAATACCTTGTATTAACCTGATTAGATAAAAAATTAATTGATTAAATTACACGAAAAAAGGTCGGTTGGTTGATTAATGTCATACAAGATATCTTCGGAGATAGTGCAAAACCGAGTAACTACCATTAGTATAAATTAAACAATAAGTACTTACAAATTATGATAAAATTAACTTAAAAGACGTTAATATAGAAAATATTTTAGCTCAAACTTTCTTGTAATAATCTGCTTCCAATGTAGATACGTGGAATTATTCAATGCTAGTTACGTGGATTTGCACTATTCCCGACGATATATAATAGAGTCTGGCTGAATAGCACAAATTAGTAAAAAAAAAGTTCTTTGTACACTAATCCTTTAACCAATTTTCAATTATATTAAACCTGATAATTATATATAACTATATAAATATAGCATATTTAAAAGTAATCTTCTTCTTCTTCTACCTGGCAATTTCCCAGCTATAGCCAGGGTCTCCCTTACATGTTGTGAATAGTTTTTGGCTATTTGTTTTTACGACCGGCCGCCTGCCTGACATCAACCCTCTTTTTGGGAATCAACATTAATCAGTGATGTCTAAATACTCTTAGAAAGTACATATGATTCGGAAAAATCACATTGGTACTTGCCCGGGCCAGGATCGAACCCGCGCCCTCGGCAACGAGAGGCGGGCCCTTTAATCACTGAGCCACCACTGACTTTAGCATATTTAAAAGTAATATCGTTACATAAGTAAGTCGATATATTACAATTTACAATGAGTAAATAAATTTAAACCATTGATATTTCTAATAATAAACACGCGCTTCTGTCAATATCATTAAAAAAACACACAACTGGAACTTGGAGTTATGCCAATTAGGATCACATATGAACCAATTCTACTCAATGAACTACATTCGATACATTCTGAAAGAATTAAACTTTTATCAACTTAAATAAATTAAAAAATAAATACTATAATGTTTACAATACGCGAATTTCTTTATGAAAAACTACATATAAAATAATAAAAATCACGTAGTATGTAATCGAAAAACTTTCAATGAATTTTGAAATTATATAGAAACTTCTTTAAGTTAAGTGAACTTTATAATTTTTTATCTATATTCTGTTCGAAAACGAAAGTCTTATGTCATATGTCATTCTATTTTAATGGTGGGAAATTAAATGATGACAATTGAGATGTTTTCATCGTTTTCCCGCTTTCCTTCTGTTTTACATTCGTCTTTTGTTTATTAGAAAGTTTTGTAACAATTGTGTGAAACCAGATATTGAAACAAAAACGTCAAAGTTAAATATTAGTTGATATAGACTTTTTTGTGTTACAAACAGATTTAAATCAAAAGTAAAATGGCCTCATATAAAAAAATATTTTATACAATTATGTCATATAAAGTATAAACGAGTAACTGTGCCATGACTTTTCCTTAAAAGTACCTCAATGCCGTGGTTAGTAGATTAATGTTACACCATATGGCATTATCTTGTTATATATATTAATTATTTAAATAAATTTATTTTTATAAACTGGTAACACTGTTTTAAAAATGGCCGTTGGCAGTCGTTTCTGAAAAACAGTAGTTATGTCAGAAAAAAAGATTAGTTGAGCGGTTAACGTCCTCATTAAATCTCCTCGCCAAATACTTTTCCACTCCCTTTTATTTCTGTCCAAGTTTATTATTAGGTTTGTTAAAAGCGTACTTTATCATATTTTCAACGCCAACAATATATTTCAAGACAGATCTAATGACAGGAAGCGAGTTCGGTACTAATCATTAGTCTTAAGTGTTCATTCTATTAAGTTATAGGATTTTTTATAATGGCAATAATTTTTAATAATCTCTATTTATTATTGAATTTAAATTGTATACATATTTTTATTAATATACAATAAATCGTAATGATTATAGTATTATAAAAGAAATGTGATGCACAAAAATAGTTTATCTCTTAATAGAGATCTCTGGCAGAAATCCTATTGATATAGAATAAAATATTGTTAAAACAAAAAATAACAAATATAATAATTATTAAATTCCATTTATTTATTTATTTATTATTATAATGTGGTATCGCTAAGTATTTGTCTGTTGTATTAAATTTAATTATAACGAATGAATCCTAATGATAATTCCAAATCGTTTGATATAAGCGCCATCTATTCGATCAAACAGATATACATCTGTGCTTAAAGCGAGACTGGTCTCTTGGGATTAAAGTTCAAGCTTTCGACACTAGATGGCGTTAAATCTAATTAAATTAATTAGGCGACTGTTGAATGATTTAAATATACAATTATTTAATTACTACAAAATGGTACAATATACAAATTTTAGACTGTATCCATTAATTGTTTTAGTAATTTTTAAATAAGGTTACTTTTCCTCATTATGCCAATCTCCTGATGTCAAGAGTTTATTAACCCCAATACTGCAGTAGTGTCCTGAAAATATTGCAGTATCCTACCTTTGATCGAGTTATTGAACAGTTTTCCTTAGCTGGAATTATTATTAATGTGATTAATTTCAGTTATTTAATGACGTGTTGCCTTCGATGTTACTTATTCCCGTATTTGTCTCGATACATACAAGATACAAGAATCTGTGTGAATATATATTAAAAAAAAATATAAAGACTCAGTGTTTTTTATATAAAGTTTAATTTTCTTAGTTATTTAGGTTTGTGTATGAAAAATTTCAAAACGTTTCCAATTTCCAATCGGTTCTTGTTAATGGAATACAAAACATATGGCGGGAGAACGCATTCCATAGCGAATATTCTGGATCATTCGTTCAGTGCTGCTTTAATTTTTGGAGCGAAATAAGTGTTCCATTTTCAAATTGCGTGGTGATATCCAATCAGAAATCAGTATGACTGGTGAGATATTTCGTATATTTTATTCATATATATTAATATATCAATTATTTAAAATATGATTGTGTTTATGACGTGTCCGTTGGCTGTCATCTTGTTAGTAAACAGGCGCGGCGTACATTACGAACGGGATATCTATATAGGCAGTTACAAGAATATCGCGAGTACACTATGAGAAAAAGCATCGCCTTTAACTGCTACTTGTAATACTTTTTTTTAACGGTGTCTTTTAATTTACTCTCGTTCTTTCTGTTCGTATTATGTTTTATTGATTTTTGTTTTTTATTCCTAAAAATTTAAGGTATTTATTTGTGCCAGTTTCATAGATTCCTTAAACAATATTTTGATCCATATAAAAACTTATTGATGTAAAACTTGTCATTACTCACTTGCTGATTTTTTTTTGTTATTGCTATTTAATAGTTCGTAACTGAGATATGTGTATATATTTTATTTTTTACTGTTATAGAACTCGATTTAAAATATAATTTTCATATACATAGTTATAATAGTTTATAAATTATTTATTGTAATGTATTGTGTGGCCGCAATAATTATGTTTTTTAATGACTTATTTTTCTCTGATAGTTAAAAACAGATTTTATTGCTACAAAACATATATATTTTTTAATAATTTTGCTTTATTTCTAGATCATTCAAGTGTTCATTGATATTATGCAAATATATATAATCTGTCAGATGAATATTTATACTCTGTTGTCGTAACTAACAATGCGTAATAGATTCCCGCCTACAATTTGATATTGACCTTACAATATCAAAAATTATATTTTAATAGTTAAATAATATTAAAATTATATATATGGCATTCGGTAACAAAAGTATTTGGTTGTTACGCTCTGTTGATTATAAGGCAATGACCATGATGCTTGTATTGTTTTTGTCGCTTTGTTTATGTCATGGGAGCCTTTGTCGTAACAAATGACAAAAGTTTACAGCTATACGACACTAAAAACAAAGCAATGGTATTGAATAGCTCGTTATAGGAAGCAACAGCTTACAGCTAGCAGCAACATTCCCTGAGCAACTCGTCCCATATTCCCTTACGTGGTGGCCAAGATCCGTAATACGTGCCCACCATTCGTTAAACGCCCACGGATCTGTACTACAGCTTCTATAACCCATCTTCTAAATAACGCCAGTCTTGTTGTAATCGTCGATAGTGTATGTCCGTTCGTAAATTTTTATACTAGTTTAGTTGAAGTTAGTGTGAGACGAAGTTGGAGCTTTATAAAGAATTTGATTGATATATGAAAAATAATTACGTGTTAAAAATATTAAGAATATTTTGCGGCTCGTATATTGTTTTTTAATTAACACTGTTGTTTTGTTCATGTTTTTAAATGTTGTTTAGTACTAGTGTTTGAAATTCAAGTGTGGTCGTATAGATCAAGAGTTAGTCAAAATTGAATGTATATCATTCGGATGACCAATATATGTTGATCTATATTCTATAAGTTTAGCAGGTTGGTTGGAACAGTAAGACATAGATTTAGGAACATTTAATCATTTTTTTTACATTCTATAAAATTCTTAGGACGAAATTACAAAGGTTCCGAGTTTTGATATGTATGTATTATGTATTTATTAATTTCCTATATTGATTTGCAAAATATTCCGCGATTCCAGTGCGAATGAAGCCATAGCATAAAAGGAAATTTTGTATATATAATACATAATGATTATCTAAGAGATTTAAATTAAATCCTCTTAAAGATATACATATGTAGTTCTTGAAGGTGTTTTTGGAGTAATTTTATATCGATAAAAAATATATACAGGGTGACTGGTGAATTACTATCAATATTTAAGGAGAATACTCGGTACATGATTCTCATTCGAATTATGTAAAAAAAATAGGCACTTAATTTTTGACAAAATTTCCGTATAAATAAGTAAAGTGTTGACACGTTCCAAGTGTTCAAGTGTGAAGGCGTGCGGCGGCGTGCTGATAGAACACCACGTCACGACACGCGTATGTGTGAGTGTCAGTGTATACCTAATCTGTAGGGTGTTCACACGATGCGTAATTAATTACATAACTTTTGGTTAACTTTACTTAGAAGTTTATTAATATTTATGTTATATTAATTTTTATTTTGTCATATATGATCGTCAAATATCACGTCCTCAAGTATCGATAGTAATTCACCAGTCACCCTGTATATTGTGTTTAATTAATATCAATAACTAACTGATAATTTATTATGTTTATATAAGTGACCTCGCACCCGCCACCCACCTAGGGTGACACCCACATCACCCTATTCTTTAATTAATCGAGTGACGTCACTGTCCATTCTGTTGATCCATAGATGGCCCTAATCAAGCAATAGTTTCCAACTATTTTTCATATACATAAATAATATATATGTATATATACAGTTAATATTTTAACGCCTACAATAATTATTATGTTAATTATATAACCTTATATGTATAAAATTATTTAAATGTATATTTTATTGAAGTATTTGAGATGATCGTGAAGCCATATCAAATTAAACGAGACTTCCTATCGAATGTTCAGAAAAAAATATGTAGAAATATTAAGTAATAAATAACAAACTTCTCGGATTGGAAACTCTTTACAATAAGAGACGAAACCTCTCAGCATTCAATGTATTCACGGTGCGTGTGCCGGGTCCACCGTTGTAGTGAGAGGAGCTTCAACAGTGACTGGGACTTGCGACCCAGGTGTAGGTTTAAGGAGCCTATATCTAACGTTAAACGCTCCCTCCACCGTCCAAGCTCTTCTCTCTTCCCAAATAAATTTAAAGAACCTACTAGAGCTAACTTCGACGTACATTCCAAGAATGAATTAATTTGCGTTCTGGATAGACCCAAGTCTTTTAGTAGGTTGTAGAATGACACTTCTACCGCGTACAAATCCACGACGAACCTATTTCGAGTTAGTTCGTTAGTGAGCTCGTAATATTTATTGATATTATATTATCTAATGCTTTGATGACTTATTGCTTTTTTATCGAAATCTGTAAGATGTTTATTTTGAATATTGATCAAAACGCGATCATAATTAATTGATTATTTTAACTTCAATAGTACAATATAAACGTCATTATTTCTGAAATTTAGTGACAAAACACACATTGAGGAAGTTTACAGATTGACGTATTATATGTGTGTGCAAGTTGTTGGGGTATGTAAAAACAACATGTTCAAATATTAAAATGCACTTTTAATTCATCTTATATATATAAAAGATTGTCGTGTTAGTTACATTATTTATTAATCAAGAACGGCTGTACGGTTTCACTGAAAATTTGTGGAAAGAAAGCTTAGAAGTAGGGAAAGGACATATGATACTTTTTATCCGTTTGAAAAAGAATAAAATCTTCTTATCCACCATCTTTAAGGAAGATTACAGTTCGCTCGGTCAGCTATACATTTCTAATTTTGAAACTAAAGCAGAAGAAGTCGCGGGCAAAAACTAGTTTTATATAATTAAATTCTACGTTCAACCGTTCTCGTAATTCTTTTAGGACGGCGTACAAAACGTACTTTTATATTAATTATTAAATATATAAAACAAAATATTGATATAAATAGATAAGGTTCAATATAGTTGTAAAAATAGTGTCAACAACTTTATGGTATAGTAAAAGAATATGAACACTGATTTGTGTTAATGAGAGAAGTGTATGTATGTGTATATATAGATTGTACCGCTTACGTTATTTCTGTTAGACGTTATTCTTTCCGGGCGCCGCTCGCCCACTGAACACGTAATACATATTACCTAATTTTGTTACCTATAAACATATAAGAATACATAATGAAAATTTAAAATACACGCGAAGGTTCGTTTGTGGGTCGATCATATCGGTGGAGTCTGCGGCGTTATGAAATATCGTCGTCAAATTCATCTAACTGACGGGAATAGATCGTCATTCGTCCGGCATCGCCCCAGCGATAACTTCGTCTCACACATAGCTAGTCCTCACCTAGACGCAGTCGTAGCCCGACTGCATTCGGAAACAAACATCTGCGCCTTTTATACCCCCAGTCGGAAGGGATGACGTCTGTGCGCACGCGCTCTTCATCCCCCAAAACGGTGTCGTTTTCACCTGTTCTCGAAAGGAAGTACAGTGTTTCGAAGCTGCCGCCAGAGAGACCAGAATTATCCTCGTCTGATTGGAGGAGATATTTCAATGATTTCAGTTCCTACCTAGGTGAGTACATAGAACATTTGGTGCTAAATGGTTCAGTTTCTATCGGGCGGCCTTGAGCTAATTCTGTAACGTTACTGGAGCGAGGCAAACAGTTTTACACAATTAATATATTCGATCTATTGTTATCAAATTTTTGATGACAAATTAATATTTACTTTATATGTGATAAATAAACTATCAATTTAAAACAAGAAATTTTGCATATAATTTCGTATTCCTAACAAAACTCAGTAGAGTGGAAGATATCACCTTATAAATAGAATTTAATATGTATATGTATATATAATACATATTAGACAATAGCACATAAGTTGTGTGATATGAGTGTCATTGTAAGATAACCTTCCGTCGCAATGCAATTATTTGTTAAAAATTGTTAAAAATAAAATTAACTATATTTTAGTTGATATTTATACATAATGAGTCAGTTGTGGCCTAGTGGTTAAAAGGCCAGCCTCTCATACATGAGGGCGCGGGTTCGATCCTGGCAAGTACTAATGTGATTTTTTGAGTCAACTGTACTTTCTAAGAGTATTAAGACATCACTGATTAAAGCATTCCCAAAGAGGGTTGATGTCAGACAGGCGGCCGGTCGAAAAAACAATTAGCCAAAACTATTCACAACATGTAAGGCAGACCCTGGCTAAAGCTTCGAAATTGCTAGGTAGAAGAAGATATATGTATTCTTATTTTTTTATGTTGACTATTGAAGTGAGTTTTTATATAGCAATATAAATAAAGTATATTGAATGTATATTGTAATACAATCATTATTTTACAAAATCTATAATTTCTCGTAATCATATCTTAACAGGCCAAATATTTAAATATATTAATATTTGATCAACTGGAAACGAACTATCTTCAACGCCTACACGATTTTAAATACATATCTTTACGTTGCTATTTTGCTTCAAGCAATTTGAAAGGCGTTTTATATTTAATAAAACGAATGTCTCCATAATAAAGAATATTTGTTTTGATATTTATTTTTAATATTATGCTTTTATGAATAATTTTATCGAATTTGATTATGTAATAACATTTGGTTATAGAGGTAAATTATAAAAAGAGTTACTTTTATTTAAAACGAATATGATTTTTAGTTTAATTTACTAAACATCAATGTTTTCTTATTTTACATTAAAAATATTTTCCTATAACAATGCAATACAAAATTTGCGGCTGAACAAAAAATAATGTAGTCCATACACTAGCTTTAAATTTATTTATATTTTTTGGGATGCAATTTTATTTTTGGTACCTGTGTGCTGGGTCAAAAGAAGGTTAACCCCAGGTTTGTGGGTTACCACTAATCACCTTTGTCTCCCAGTCGCTTTGGAAAAGGGGTTTTGAACACCATCTACAAACAATTTCTAAAGACATTTAAATCATATCTCTTCGACTATAGATATGGTCATCTTTTAAATTTCATTTGACACCACAAAAATAAAATACACCACAACCAACGATTTCTGTTATTATTTTTTAAAAGATAAAAAAATGTATTCCAATACAAATATAACTAATATTTTTGGATGCACTACGCGTACTTTGCAGCAACGGTTTCAAAACGTTGGAAGTTGAAATGTAAGGAATATGTAGTTTAAAATAATAAAAAAAATGTGTACATATTAGTTTTATGTAAATGAATACTCGCAAAACTCTTAAATATCATAATATATTATAATGTTTGTCCGTGAAGATACGATCCTATGTCCTCGGAAGACGAAACTCGTTCTGCTAATATCAACGATGGCAAATACGTTTATTTTTTATTTGGGCTTTTACAATAAGCCTTTTATAAACATTAACATATAATATTTACTATAGTATTTTTTTTTTTCCAAAAAGAGGGTTGATGTCAGGCAGGCGGGCCGGTCGTAAAAACAAAAAGCCAAAAACTATTCACAACATGTAAGGCAGACCCTGGCTATAGCTGGGAAATTGCCAGATAGAAGAAGATTATTATTATAACATTAAACAAAGTTCACTTCTACAGTAATCCAGAAAACAATTTAGATACAAAGTGATCCAAAAATTTTATGTCTTTTTTAGTAGTCTTGGTTGAAACGTTACACATTTTTTCTTTTATACATCGCAAAAGGATTTAATTCTGTTATATGTACTTAAATTATTGAAATACCATATCACTATCATACATGTTTACTACGTCTAGTATAAGCAGGTCTCAATAAAAATATCTGTATACATATTTATTCCGTGTAAACTTAAAAGTATAAGACAAATTCCGCGCAGCACTCGTCACCGCATGACGCCTCCTCAGTCCTCATTATCAAAGCAGCGTCAGCACCATTCACGATTACATCTTAAAGCGACGAAAGCGCTTCAAAGTCAATTAAACTACCACAAAAACATGAAATTTCCTTACTTTTTGTTTTCAAAAACATGATATCATATTAAACAAATATTGCAAGAAAATAATGCGCGTAATGTAGCGAAAATTTTCATTTATATTTTACGATTAAATTTGATTGATATAAAAATTTTGTTTCCTCCCAAAATAACAATGGCATTTGAATTATTTACGTGAATAATTCTTTAGTGTGTACGTCAGCGGTTACACGGTCCGCGCTTGAGGTGAATCAGTACAGTATTAGTCCATAACAGAGTAGCGCGCCTCGTATGAGGGTTAAAGATTTTTTTTTCTTTGTTCCCATATTTCGTTGGCATTCGCGATTTTACAGCCAGTGTTGTGTAGCAAGGAGGTTTGAAAATAAATATAATGTCGAAAGCTCATTACTCTGTGAACGATGATGTTTATGGTAAAATATTGAAAACCAATACTGATAGTAAACCCCAAACGGATTACTCGGACGTGTTTGAAGCTGTGGAGGGACTTGGTACATATATTTTTATTATCTCATTTCACAATATAACAGTGAGCTCTTTAAGTGTGATCGTTAAATTGAACTGTTCTCTAACTGAGCGTCTTTGTTGGTCTTGAATAGACAGCAATTGATTCATACCACGACCGAATGCACGATTCTTATATTTACATCCAAAATTTAATTCGTGTCAATGAACTCGACCGAAATCAAACCAGTCTGGTAAACTGGATGTCAAGGACGGGAATGATTTTTGTATGCAAATATAAAGAAATTTACATTTAAAGCAAACATGTTTAATATACTAGCTTTCCGCCCGCAGCTTCGCCCGCTTGGAGTTCGGTTATATCGCGTTTCCAAGAGAACCTTTCAAAAGTCTAGGGATAAAAACTATCCTATGTTTTTTCTCTGTACCAAATTTCATTAAAATCAGTTCAATGGTTTAGGCGTGAAAGCGTAACAGACAGACAGAGTTACTTTCGCATTTATAATATTAGTAGGGATATAAGCATATACCATGATATATAAAAATGTTGGCAATAATTTAACATCAAATGTGTTCTTCATTGAACCAATTAGGATATTCGTTTTAACTGAAATGACATCAGCGATTTAATGAAACACACCAATTATGATACACATTCACAACAAACAAACTACATTGTTATATAAATACTAAATATAAAATAATTCATGAATGTATGAAATCAATACATATACGAAAGAATTGAAATTATTTCTCAAATATATCTGTTACTTATATAACAGCTTTCATGTTGAAATTGCTTGGAGAAGCTTAAATATGTATAAAATTTTGAATAGGTATAAACTTGAACTTCAAATGAAATTTTATATTGATATCTCGTCTGCCTATACCTAACGCTGTCAAAGCCAAATTGAAACTAAAATATCTGCTCTTGATCACGGTTGCAAAGTAACCAAAACATCGGGACTCGGGAGTATGGAGTTAAAATAATAAAATACGCCTAGTAGTTATAGGAATTCGAAGAATTTTAGTTTAATTTTATTTATATGTTATTATTAATTGCAGATGCCCTGCTAGCTGATCTTCAGAACTCAATAAATCCTGGTAGAGTGAGCAGTCCGGGAAGAACCACGTCGCCTGGAGGAAGAACAGCTTCGCCAGGTCGAACCTCTTCTCCGTTGGGTAGAGGCAGTTCTCCGGGCAGCCTCAGCTCCCCAACCTCAACTGGTTATGGTTCCATCAATGGCTCGAGGAACATCAGCTCGGATTACGCCAAACCCGCTTCCGTAAGGATCAAATACCTATATAGGGTCTTGTATAGACACTTTGATTTCCGATAGATTTTCTTTTACTTATTATTTTAGTAACCCAAAGACGATATTAAAACTTTTAATTGAATTAAACTATGTATAATGTATATTCTCGTGCATAAGGGCACGGGTTCGAAACCTGGCAAGTGCCAATGTGATTTTTCCGAGTCATATGTACTTTCTAATAGTATGTGGACACCACTGACAGACAGTGAAGGAAAAACATCGTGAGGAAACCTGGAATTATAATTTCACAATTATTAGTCTGAAATATTAAATCGTTTAATCTTTAAAACGCGCTAATTATTAAGTTACATAATTTACAATTAACTTGATGATATTTAGATATTTGCATTGAAAAATGACATATAATGAATTACGAAATATTCCGTAGATTACTTATATTTAATAAAAAAATCTTTTAATACAAAACCCAGAAGATATACATTCAAAGATTTAATAAAATTATCTATTAGATTCAATTTTCATATAACACGTTGTACTACATACGAATAGAACTATTTCGTGTGTTTTTTGTAAGGGAGAGGTAATCTTTCGCTGGCTCAGCGCTATCAGTCATTATCAGTGAACCTACAAAGGGATCTTGTGTCAGCATCCCAAATATTAAAAAGCGGCTAATGATAACTTTTATCTTAAGCAGATTTAATTTAGTGACAACACGATATAACTGGCAAATATATTATGAAAAGGTGATATATATACCATAGAGTTCAGGATAAAAGGTGTATAAATTGTTTATGGTTTGTTAAAAAGTTTTTATACCTAAGCGTTTATAATTACAATAAAAAAGTATTATGTCTTTATTATAAAAATTCGATCTCTGAGAAAGATTTAACGTAATAATATTGAATATTATACTCGTCTGGTTTATAGTCACGTTGAAGTAGAAAACTTATATCTAGGTACGTGTAATCAGAAAAAAATAATATTGAAAAAAATTAAGGCGATTCACACATATTCATTGATAAGAGGAAGTCTTTTTACAAATTTTCTACATACAAAATTTGATTGAAACTATTACAGTCAAAACATTCTTAAATCTTTATTCCCTCAAATTATATTATTTGCATTCAAAAACAATGAAAATTTCCTATCAAATAGCAAAAAGAATTTCTTGAATCGATTAAATCTTACGATATTTGTAACAGTGATGACTGATGAGCATTCGACCACAACTTAGTCACCAAACCCAATAGGGACACTGCCCTTTGTGTACATAATAATTTATTTCGAACTCTAAATATATTGGGATTAGATTTAAAACTGATTGAATTGTATTATACTTATGTTTAATAGTAAAACAAACTTTATAATCTATAATAATCTTTATTAGTGACCTGTTTTGTTTGTATTAAAGGTCTATAAAGAAAGTATTATTCCGATATAAATTGTAAAAGATTTCTTTAGTGTGATTTACCATGTTCAGTTTCGCTAAGTACGGAACCTATGAAACTTTAAAAATATTTAAGAAATTATCCTTTGATGCATTATAAACTCAAAGGATTTTGCTTAATTTATTATAAAGCTGTTATCCTGTTATATTAAATATGAGAGGGATAGTAAGAACGTGTGGACATTTGTGGCTCTTTCACGTAAAAACTAGTCAAAGAAAATTGATCAAACTTTACAGAAATATAGTTTAGACGTCAGAACGAGACATAGGATATATCCTAAAGTATAATTTGACACAAAATTATGTGTAATTGTTATCGCAGAATGAAGGTGCATTGGGTATGAAGTCCCCTATCTATATAATATATATGTACATACATAGCTGCCAGCAGTAGTTTATTGTCTTAATACATTTTTCCGGCCTTAAATCCACTGAAAACAAAGTCGCGGGCACAAACTAGTTATTTTAATATACCATTCAAAAAACGTACTGTATAAATATAGACGTTAACAAAACTTAAGTCTACAGAATTGTTAAACAACTATTTATGATATACAAAAATTTATGCGAAAATTCTCAGAATAGGCGCGAGGTGAATCGAACTTGGTTCTAAGAAAACCGTGATTTGTTTATCACGTCTCGTGACAATGTTCGTGTATTACATTCAGAGGTATAAGACTATTGGCTCTATATCAGTGGTTCCCAACCGGTGGTCCGCGAACGAATTCAAAACTGTTTTAAATTTTATTAATGTTTTGATAACATATTTTTCTTGATACAAAACATTGATTTTTTATTAAAATATTTTCTTAGTCATTCACTTTATTTTTTATACAAAGTGGTTATATGCGAACAACAGAACACTAAGTGGTCCCTGGTCAAGAAAAGGTTGGGAACCACTGCTCTATATAAATCCTCAGTCATAACTATCGTATTTGTTCATACAAGCGAGGCTAAAACAGTTCAAAGGTCCTTTCCTATTTATAATGGGAATTGTTGTTAAAGATAAAACAAAAACAAAGTATCTCTCTATTAATAAGATGAAAAAACCTTTTCGAGGTATATGGCTTGTTATATGATTTAAAATTAATTTTTTTACTAAAGTTTATATTATATTACAATAGGTATATGTAATTATAAACACTAAAACAATATTTATCATATCATCTAAATTAAGAAATTATTATCATTATTATAAAAAGCGCCATCTCTCTGATTTTATAGGAACGTTGGTTTCGATCTAGTATTGCATTTATAACAGTTGGCAAGATGTCAGCTTAGGGTAATAAAAATAAGAACTAGATGGCGCTGTTTATAGTTTAAGTTTACATTGTAAGGAACAAATTTATAAACTGTATATAAAGAGTTTTAGTATGAACATTAAATAGTATATGTTATCATTAGTCGATCTTATAGGAGATAAAGTTTTAGGTCTTATCTGTTTGGAATGTATTAAAGATATATAGTTTATTCTTTAATTTTTTACCTAGGAGTATAAAATTCATTTAAATAATTGAGGCAATCCTGTAACATAACGTACAATACTAATATATGAACAACGTATTTGTTTTCAAATGTCAATTATTCTACTCCCACTATTCTTATAATGAACACTATTGTTTCAAGATAATTGGTTATTTTTGCAAAAAATTAAATATAACATAAAACTAATGATAATCTATTGTTTACAGCCGACCTATCAGAACACAACATCTGTTCACGAAAAGAAGTTCACGAATTTCACCAACTCCCCGGCGTACACGCCACAAGCCACCAGCCACACTCATAGCCACATCCACAGTCAAAGCCATAGCCACAGCCAGCCCCAGCCAGGCTATGGCCGGACCGGTAGGAACCTGTCTGAACTCGACACCCTCTTGGACGACCTGAGCAACGCCAGATACGGCAACTATGTGGACAAGTCATACAACACTTTGCAAACTGAGAGAAATGGTAAGCAAAATTACTCTTCAATCTTCTATAACAGATTCATTATATTGAAATACTCAAGAAATATGACCTTTACTAAAACTGTTCATATAAAAAATGCTGAAAGATTTAATTTTTTTCTGTCAGTAACAGATATCCATTGCATATATATACACTCTATATATGTATATGTGTGTGTGTGTGTGTGTGAATGTGTGTACCTGAGCTGTCAAACATATATCCTATAACTTTATACAAAATATGCTTATTTGAAGATGTGTCAGAAGTTTCATAATCATTTTTTTTTTCAAATATAAATATATGATCATAGACTATAAATTCTATAAAACTTTTATTAATACACCGAACATCCAAAGATATATAGATATGACATAAGCACTCCATTTGTAAGATCAAAGCCCACACTCACCGCTGAGATTAACTTTATAATTGAGTAAGTCAGTATATATATACAATGGATATTTTACTCTGACTGATATTAGTATATTAATAAATCTATCACTATCAATTTAGCAGTAATAAAATTATATTTAAATTATTATATATGGTAACTTTGTATAATCAATAATTGGTTCTGGCAACACTAAGAATATATGTTTCACAATTAATAATCCTATGTTTCTGACATTAGTGATTCCAAACATATGATTTATTTCAAACACTATGTATATCATCTGTCTTTGCTTACATTATTATAATATATATTATATACTTTAATAATAAATAAAAAAAATAACTCAAACTAAGACCGTAATTTTCATACTGTTATTACAAGTTTTATATTTAACGAAAATTTCAAACTGTTCTGTTCATAGCTTTATTCAATATTATTATTACATATAAATAAAAGAAGGAACAGATATTTTTTATGTTTGTGTAAAGGAAGTGACGTATATTATGTTTGGCAGCCAACAAGTCGGTTCGATCTATATTTATTGACTGAGTTTAAATAATGATGTAATATACATTACAATATATATATGTTAGTTTTTGCCCGCGACTTCGTCCGCGTTAGTTTCGTCATTAGTAATATGTGTATAGCTGACCGGGCGAACTCTATTCATCGACCACAAAAGTAAAGAAAGTTTTCACAAAGGTAGATGGATGCACTCATAGAATATCGTAAATATCGTAACACAATATCATCAATCGTAATACTTTTTTATTTGTTCTGATTATTTTATTTATATTTTTGGAGCCATAAATCTCCGTTTTCTGAAGTGCGATAGAATAATTGACATATTAGATAGTTGTCAAATTTAATGAAAAAAAAACGTTTGTATGGGAAATAGAAAAGGACTGTTTTTAGATTTTTCCCGGAAATGTAAAAAAAATTTTCAGCTTTTAAACCTTCCCTGAACCTCCACGAAAATTTCAAGACTAAGATAAATCCGTTCAGCCGTTCTCGAGTTTTAGTGAGACTAACGAACAGAAATTCATTTTTATATACATAGATTGTTACGCGTAACTTCATTGAAATACATCTTTTATAACGTTTTCCAGAATAACTAGAATAGAGGTGTTAAATTGTACCTTATTATTCTAAAGTTTTATCAATATGGAATCAGTCGTTAATCCCAGTAGGATTATTGTTTAATCTTGGCCTATATAATTTCGGGTACTATAAAATAACTGTGAAATAAAATGCATAGGATACAAAAAAATCTTCTCTTTTAATATAGATTTTATATCTGATATTAAACTACGTCATAAATGGGTTCCGTTGAATGTGACGATCGTGTTTTCATTTGACCTCTAACTCTGAGGAAAACCATTATCAAGAATATGGGACGTAAAAATTTTCATACGATACAATTTTCTTTCGTTCAAAAAATAGTAATATATTCGGATTTGTAGGCGTCTTTTATTATTTTAAACTATACACTCCTAACATTTTGATTACTTTACAGCAATCGTGTTAACGCGCAGACAAGATGTGAATGCTAATTAATTTTCTTCTATTATTTAATTCCTGATTTCCTTTTTGATTCGTTAAAATTAGTTTACATAATTTTAGTCCTTAATTTCCATCTCTCTAAATAGTAGATATGTGACGTAAAAATAGATACAGACTACACGCCTAAAATTCTCTTTTCTCCTTTATATGTCTGTCTGTTGTTCGGTGAAACTCGTAAACTTTCGTTACATCTATACGATAGTCATGTCTAGTCTTCTTCTTCTACCTGATAATTTTCCCAGCTATAGCCAGGGTCTGCCTTACATGTTGTGAATAGTTTTGGCTATTTGTTTTTACGACCTGCCGCCTGCCTGACATCAACCCACTTTGGGAATGTATAAATCAGTGATGTCTAAATACTCTTAGAAAGTACATTGGTACTTGCCCGGGCCAGGATCGAACCCGCGCCCTCGTGCATGAGAGGCGGGCCTTTTAACCACTAGGCCACCACTGACTTGATGTAGGTATTGGTCTAATAGATGTATGTACATATTGTCTTCTCCAACGAAACCGGGTCAAGTAACTAGTTAATGTCCAGTATACTAACTAGCGTATATGTCGTTCAGCTTGGCATTGACTAGTTCCCCCTCCCCCCTCCTCATCCAGCCGATGTATTTCCCATTGTTTTTGGCCCCACTTTCAATTCTAATTTTAACGCAATTTCTATTAGTGTAGCGTTAACTGAAGACGATCTTGCTATTATGTAACGTGCTCATTATTTTTACATATTGATGTTGTTTTATTATTATTTTAATGCAAATGTAAAAAATGCATTCTGAAATTTAATTTGGAGCTTAATAGATAAATAATACATATATTCAAAGAGAATAATTTAAAAAAATCTATATGAAACTAAAAGTACAAATAGCCTTTAAAGTTTTCTTTATAAAAAATGTATATAAAGTAAAATTATACATTCATCAAACAAATTGTTTCAAATAACATATAATTCTCTTTGGCCTTCAATCCAACACTGTATACTTTATTTAATTTCTTATTATTTGACCTCCCTGACAGATGTCATAGTTCACACATTCCTTGGATGTATGTTATTAACACGTTCCACATATAATTTTATTTACTGGCAATAATTGACAGTTATTTTTTTTTAATGACAAGTGACAGTTAAAAAATGACATTTGTAAAATATGACGTAATTGCTTGAATTGCTTAAGATTATTCATCCAAAAAATAAAAACTTTAATATCAGCTGAATATTTTACGATTGCAGTGCGAATAAAGCCATAATATAAAAAAATATATATAAATCGCTAAAATTTGATTCTAGAATTTCAAATTAAGTTTAATTTATGAATAGATATCTGCCTTCTCATTTCTTTATATGAGATGAAAAGAGACAGCATGACTTTCAAAATGTCGCTAATATATGTAAGTTAGATTAATATTGTATTTTTTTGATTTGTAGATAGCTATTCTCGTACCAATGGTGCCACAAGCCCTTCGTCCAGGCCGACTGTGGACTCCTTACTGGATCAACTCAGCACTGACGTCACTAATGGGTGAGTTTATTTCGTTTATTTACAATATTACCAATATTTAATATTAAATTACGCATGAATATTATTAACAATTAGAGCAGCCTGTCTCAAAGTGGGAGATAACACTAGCTTTTGACGCTGTAGGCCTAAAGACAGGGCTTTAAGAGACACAAAAAAAAATAGACGTTGTGTAGGCTATAAAGGATTAGGGGATGATTTGTAATTTCTTTTAGCTAGGATATGTTATACTGGCTTTTCAGCGAATAAAAAATATATTCTCAAAGTAGGCAGTACATAAAATTAATTTGGGAACCCTTGAAATATAGAGATAAAATCGTCTATTAGGTACCTATTCAAAAACTTTTTTCAATTTTGAAAAATTTTTAATTCGTCAAATATTTTCGTATATTAAATATAAATTATCTATTCTCATCATAATAAACATCACTATATCGAGACGGACACATCTCAATGTAAATATTTATACAAAGCATACAACGTGTGTCTGGATAAAATTTAATGTCCGTTTGACGGTCGCCAAATCATTATAATAATTTTATAACAAATATATTTATATAAATTTTGAATATAAATCCAGGTCAAGTACACCTAAATATATGTATGTACTATTATCAGAGTGAAATCAAGACTTGAATTATCTTTAAATACATTTATCTTTAAATATATTTCACATTCAACTTTGATGTTGCAAATGTATGCAGGAGAAATATTGTTATTGAAAAAAGTACTTCTGAGTATATTTGATTGAAAATCAACCAAAATCAATCAAAATCATGCAATTTCAATCACAATTTTTATTGCTATAGAAAATAGAAATATTATGTATATACTTATACCACGCAGTATATATATACATGATTACGATCTCCGTCCGTCCGTTCATTGATTTTGGAAAAGATTTTATTTTGTCTAGTGGGCCGTGTGGAAATTATATTTTGGTAACGTCTCTAAATAGATCATACGTCACACCGGCTCCTGATAATCACTAGGAAAACCGAACTATACATACATACATACATACATAGGTTCAGTAACAATACTAGTCTTTTACAAAGTACTAAGGAAATTGACTAATTATATAACACTAGCTTTCCACTCGCTGCTTCGCCCGCGTGGAGTTCGGTTATATCGTGTTTCCAAGAGAACCTTTCAAAAGTCTGGGATAAAAACTATCCTATGTTCTTTCTCAAGGTCAACTCTATATCTGTACCAAATTTCATTAAAATCAGTTCAGTGGTTTAGGCGTGAAAGCGTAACAGACAGACAGAGTTTCTTTCGCATTTATAATATTAGTAGGGATTGTAGTATATATTTATTATATAGGGGAGAGTCGGATATATCGTACCACTTTTCACTTTAACTCAAATATTTCGACTATAACACGTCTTATAATAATTAATACATATGTAAAATAAAGTTTCATATTTTAGCTTCCTAAGGAGAAGAGAACAGATCCTTGCGATTACTCTAACATTGTTAAAAATGCTTTTTTACAGAGGCTTGCCATTGGTACGATTTAGCCGACTAGTCGTTTTAATCGTACCACTAAGTCTTTAAATCGTACCATGGGTGTTTAAGTCGTACCACTGAATGAAAGACATTAAAATTCTCAATCAAATTATTTATTTTTAACTGTTAGGTAAGTAATGAAACAACATTATTTATATCTTTTAGGTAATAGAAACATAATTTTTAACTCTTAGGTTATATAAAGGAACTATAAGCTTTCTCAGTAAAATAACATGATTATACTATGATAATGAGATCAATCAACATAACTAATAAAAATGAGACAAAAAAAAACAGTAAACTATAATAATAAAGTACCAGTTAACAAGAATGTTATTTGTAATATAATTATTGTGCATATTTCTTAATGGAAACAATCATGACAAATGTCTGGATTCGAAGTACATGTCTCATGTAGCCACCGTTTACAGCGAACGTATTGAATCCAATCAACTTTTGGACCCTTCTTATCGTAGTAAGAACAATTGTACTTTCGATATATATTTTCAAGATAATCATTGCCGTCATCATCATCATCTAGTTCTACAACAAGTGTCTCTCCTGAATCATCGCTACTGGTGATGGAATGAGATCGTTTCCTCTTATAACTTTTGTTTTTGGCCTTGGGTAGTACTTACTATACGTACTTGCGGTAGTACTATAGGTACTTGCGGTTGGTAGTCGGGTAAATCGTACCAGTACAATTTAACCAACTGCAAGTGGTACGATTAAACCGACTAAGGCATTTCTAAAACAAAAGCAAATATCCGGCATAAACTCAAAACTGAGACACGCAACAAAAACACCCAATAATCTAGTATACAATTGTGGCATAATAAAAAAAAACTGAATAAGGTAAGCTACCTTGATAACGAGTTATCTCCTTACGAATGTACGACAATATTTATATTAATTCCTAAAAAAAATGTTTTTCTTTTATTACGTGCACAGTTGTTAACTCACGTTGATTTAAACTAGTGGGTGAAGAGGGATGGTGCAGGGCCACGATTTGGTATAGTCAGTGTAGAAAAAACTATTCATTAAATGGGAAATTTAGAAGTGGTACGATTTAAATGCTAGTACGATATAACCAACTCTCCCCTATATAATGTATATTCTTGGCCACAGTTTTGATATTGATTTATGATTTCCCCAAGTCAGATCGAAGTTTAATATACGTTCTAATAAAAAGATACAAAAAAATCTCTTGTAACGTTACCCTATAAACAAAAATATTACCCTACAAATAAGGTACTATTTTGACACTACAAGCCGTCTCTACAACCCATTGTCGGTTTTCCCTAAAGAAAATATCCTTTTTACCTTAAAACTTCATAAATAAAATTCTAAGAATCCTTAATATAATGTAATAATTGTTGCCAAACAATTCTATTTCTAATACGCATTGGTTGACCACTTCGTCCCTAATGGTCCTAGCAGCTGGTCAAATAAATCAGAATAGTTATTATCTGTGCGGGATAGCATCAGAGAAATAATATAGAAATAAAATATATAGTTAAAATAAATAGCGATAGAAACTATGTAATATGTAATATAAGAAATAGCGTAAAATTAATGTAAATAAACAGCTAAGTATAGTAAATAAATAATATAGAAAATATGTATAATGTAAAATAAGACACAACTTGTAACTGTAAAATGATCATATACGCAACTACGCTCAACATCGCAAGCTCCTGATTGGGCGAGCGCCGGCGCGCTCGCTCAAACACCGGCAAGGCGCGGTGAGATCACCGCGCAGGTATAAAAGGCCGGCCGACGGGCCGACTCAGCGCAGTCAGTGAGCGGAATTCATCGGAAGAACATCAGTCAGCGGAACTCAAGAACTACGGAAGACTTCAACAGCGAACAGTGAAACGGAAGATTATTAACAGTGTTCAGAATTGTAATTCGTGTAGAAAATAAATAGTGAATAACCGAACCAGCGCATAGTTTTAATGTACAAACCCGTACATTAAATGGTCCTTCGAGCCGGATAGTATAGAAGAATCGGTTATCGAAGAACACGAAGATCGTCAAAGAACACGAAGATCGTCGAAGAAATACGAAGATCGTCGAAGAATGCCGATCACTCGCTCTGAAGGAAAAGGTCGGAAACTGCGATCAGTACAACAATCCTCGTCCGAGGAGACGACCACGGGGACATACGACACGGAGACAACGCCTTCTACGATGTCATCAACGCCTACCGTAACAGGTGACGGCACCAGTGCCGCCGTCGCCCCACCCCCCGTTATCGCCGCAGTTATCGACGCATCCGCTACCTCGGTGAGAGGCGTTCAGTCAGTGACGCCCTCCGCCGCGCCTACAGTACAAGTGGGATCGAAGATGAAGCCGCCTGCTCGACCTGTCACCAGGGTTGACCCAGCAATCAACCAGGGAGCGGAACCTGGCCTGCCACTGCCGAGCGGCCAGCCGAAACCCCATACACCGAGCAAGAAAGGCTCGACAAGGTCTAAGGCTCATAAAATAGCCAAGGCCAGAGAGGAGATGCTCCGACTACAAGTGGAGCTCGCCGCCGCTCGTCTCGCCTCCTTAGAAACGGAGGACACCGAGGACGAGGAAGACGACGTGACGGTTTACTCTAAGGAGGAAGCAACCGACAAAGTCGACAGCTGGTTGAATAACCAGACCGACAAGCCGACGTTACCCGCAGAGCCTGTGCCAGTAGATGACAGGGCGGGACACGAAATACCGGTGCCGAAGCCAGTGGTTCAACAACAATCGACGGAGAGCAAGACAGATATCGCCGCCCTCGCCGAAGCAATCACACGTGCCGTGAGTTCGAGCCACCGACCGAGATTAACGGAACTGCCATACTTTGACGGATCGTATCAACAATGGTTACCGTTCCGTGCCGCATACTATGACAGTCATAGTCACTTCACAGCAGTGGAGAACACAAACCGCCTGAGAAGGGTTCTAAAGGGAAGAGCCAGAGAGGCGGTCGAGGGGCTGCTCATTACGAATACGCAGCCAACGGATATTATGAAGACTCTTGAATCAAGATTCGGGAGACCAGAGACCATCGCCATGATGGAGATGGAGGCATTACGAAGCCTAACCCGCCTCACAGAAACACCACGTGATGTATGTATTTTCGCCACCAAGGTGTCAAACATAGTGGCAACGTTGAAAACGATAGACTGTGTCAACTACTTGTACAACCCAGAAGCCTCAAAAACGGTAGTGGACAAGATGACACCAACGCTGAGATACCGTTACTACGACTACGCAGCGACACAGCCAAAGGAAGAACCGGATCTCATTGTAATGGAAAGATTCCTCAGAAGAGAGGCTGACCTATGCGGGAAGTACGCACAGCCGGAACAAGTCGCGGCTAGTACTCAGAAGAGAACCCAGAAGATTCTCAAACTGTCGGAAAAGCCATACACACCGAAGTGTCCAGTATGTGATACAACGGGGCACCCAGTGAACGAGTGTGAAAAGTTCAAACAATTGGAACTGAACGACAGATGGGAGACGGCTAAGGCCAAGCATCTGTGTTTCAGGTGTCTCCGCTACAGGAATAAAACACACCAATGCCACACGAAGGCATGTGGTATCAACAATTGCAAGCGTACACATCACAGAATGCTACATAAGATGGAACAAAGGCAAGCGGAGACACCTGAAGTAATAAATTCGACTTGGGTAACGGAAAGGAAACAGTCATATCTGAAGATTGTCCCCATAAGAGTGAAAGGACCGAAGGGCACATCGGACACATACGCCCTATTGGACGACGGGTCAACGGTCACTCTCATCGATGAGAGGCTGGCCAACGAAATAGGGGCGAAGGGACCCCGAGACCCGCTCAGAATAGAAACTATAAACGAGATGAAAGCATCAGAAACTGAGTCGAGGCGAGTCACCATAAGGGTGAAGGGAATCAGCAATGAAGAAAGACGAATCCCAGCACGAACGGTCAAGAACCTCAATGTGTCGTCTCAGCGAGTACCAAAGCAGCTGGTGGAACGATGCAGCCACCTAGCTGACCTAAAAGATCGCCTGTGGTACACGCACGCCAAGCCACAGATATTAATCGGCCAAGATAACTGGCATCTACTACTGGCCTCACAGACAAGAGTGGGGCGCAAGGACCAACCGGTGGCATCTCTTACGCCACTGGGATGGGTACTGCACGGAAGCCAGACAAGGACCCTCGGGAGGAACATCAACTTCATTTGCCACATAACCGAGGATCCTGAAGAGGGTTTGAAAGACCTCGTAAAGCGATACTTCGAGATGGACGCGCTCTGTCTGAATCCAAGGAGACCTAACACGGATCCCGAGGAGCGCGCGCTGCAGGTACTGGAAAGGAACACCGTACCAACCGACGACGGGAGTTACCAGACAAGCTTACTTTGGCGCAAGGAAAACATATCGTTTCCCGACAACTACGAGAGCGCGCTAAAGAGACTCCATGCCACGGAAAGGAAGATAGATCGCGACCCGAACCTCAAGCGAAGATACAACGAGCAAATGGAAGCGCTCGTAGCCAAAGGGTACGCCGAGATAGCACCGAAGCATAAGACTCCGAACAAGACGTGGTATCTACCACACTTTGCGGTGATTAATAAGATGAAGCCGGACAAATTAAGAGTTGTTCATGACGCCGCAGCCAAGACGAAAGGGGTCTCTCTCAACGACATGCTACTCAAGGGGCCGGATCTACTACAATCCCTACCAGGAGTCGTTATGAAGTTTCGTCAGCACAAGATTGCAGTCACTGCTGACATAAAGGAAATGTTCATGCAAGTCAAGTTACGAACTGAAGATAGAGATGCACTCCGTTACCTATGGAGAGGAAACAGGAGGGATGACTCACCTCCGGAAGAATATAGAATGACGTCGCTCATATTCGGAGCATCTAGTTCACCGTCAACGGCAATATATGTCAAGAACTTGAATGCGAAGCGACAAAAGGACTCCTACCCGGAAGCCACGGAGGCCGTAATCAACAAACACTATGTTGACGACTATCTGGACAGCTTCAAAACCATCGAAGACGCTATACGGATCACCAAGGACGTTCGAATAGTCCACAGCAAGGCGCACTTCGAGTTAAAACAGTGGAAGTCGAACTCGGCAACGCTTCTGGAAGCCTTAGGGGAAAGAGAGCTACCAAAGGACGTGGAACTACACACCACAAATGAGAAAACGGAACGCGTGTTAGGCGTGATGTGGAAGGTGAACTCGGACGAGCTCTCGTTTAACTTAAACTTGGCGGGCACACCCGCGGAAGAAGCGTCAATCGAAAGACCGACAAAACGAGAAGCCCTCAGGATTGTGATGTCACTTTTCGACCCGCTCGGGTTTGCATCTCCGGTGACAATCAAGGCCAAGCAAATCCTCCAGGAAGTCTGGCGAAGAGGGACGGATTGGGACGAGGAATTAGAGACAGATCTCGCCGAACAATGGCACGAGTGGATGATCCACCTTAGAAATCTCAGCCAGGTCGCGATCCCGAGGTGCTACATGAATTACAGCGACGCAACCTCGCTGCAACTACACGTCTTCACCGACGCGAGTGAGTCAGCTTACGCAACGGTGTTGTATTGGAGAACAATGATGCCAAGCGGAGAGATTAGGGTGTCACTAGTCATAGCGAAAGCGAAAGTGGCGCCTTTAAAGCTCACATCAGTGCCAAGGCTAGAGCTGCAAGCCGCTGTCATGGGCACAAGACTAGCCACAACGGTAGTGGCCGAGCACGAGAGGAAGCCCGACACCACAGTGTTCTGGTCGGACAGCAAAACGGTACTCACGTGGATAAGGAAAGGGTCACGGTCTTACAAACCATACGTGGCCCATAGACTGGCGGCCATCGAAGACGGGTCGGAATCGAACAGCTGGCGGTGGGTGCCATCAAAGCTAAATGTCGCAGATGACGCGACAAGGGACGTCCCACACAACTTCAGTACAGAACACAGGTGGTACAAGGGACCGGAGTTCCTGTACGAGCCCGAGGCCTCCTGGCCAACCGAAACACCCACGCCAGCCTCGGAAGAATCTTCGAGCGAAGAGAGAACACACCACGTGAGCACTAGGAATGCAACAAGACTAGCGGAAGGGCTACCAGACCCTGCTAGATTCTCCAGCTGGACGAGACTAAGACGCTCTACGGCCAGAGTCCTCCAGTTCATACACTTATGCAGGACAAGTAACCAGGAGGTACACTACGCTCGGAACAAAAGGAACAAAGAAAGGGATCCAGAATGGATCAAGAAAAGGACACTGATTACGAGTAGGCCGCAGAGAGAACAAAAAAGACCACTGACCGTGGAGAAAAAACTGCTCTCAATCCCGGCGGAGATACTGAGAACGGCGGAAGAGCTGCTAATGCGCTCATCACAAGAGGATTCTTTCGCCATAGAAATATCCAAACTAAAGAACGGCGAACAAATCAACAAGGAGAGTCGTCTCCACCAGCTGAGTGTCCAATATAGCAAAAGGGCAATACGCATCCGGAGCAGGATTGACGCGGTCCAAGACATGACGGACGCGTTCAAAAGACCTATGGTGCTCTGCGGAGACCATCCGACCACGAGATTATGGATAACATATATCCATAAGCAATTCCATCACGCCGGCGTAGAAACGACACTAAACGAATGCCGACAACGATATTGGGTGCTAAGAATACGCCCCACGATAAAGACATTGATAAAGAATTGCCTACTCTGCCGGATGAGAGCTCAGAAACCGCCATGCCCAAGAACAGGAGACTTACCGGAGTGTCGCTTAGCCCACCACGAGCGACCCTTCACCTACACGGGGGTTGATTACTTCGGCCCACTAGCAATAACAGTGGGCAGAGCTCGACAAAAGAGGTACGTGGCAATTTTCACGTGCCTCACCACTCGAGCTATACACCTCGAGGTCGCCGGCTCTCTCACCACGAACTCAGCAGTAATGGCACTAAGAAGAATGTTCGCTCGCCGAGGATACCCGACGGAGATCTGGTCCGACAACGGGACGAACCTTAAAGGGGCGGACAAGGAAATGAGAGAAGCGATTGACGGAGCAACCAAGGAAGAGGCCGCGCAGAAATTAATCAACTGGCGTTACATCCCTCCAGGAGCGCCATTCATGGGTGGAGCGTGGGAGAGAATGGTGCGGTCAGTGAAGACAGCCCTGACCGCCACCTTAAACGAGCGCCACCCGACAGAGGAAGTACTGAACACGCTACTCGCGGAAGTGGAGTACACAGTAAACAGTCGGCCATTGACACATGTTTCGGTAAATGAGGAAGATCCAGAGGCGCTCACGCCTAACCACTTCCTGTTAGGCGGACCAGGTCGGGTACCCCAACCAGGAACATTTAATGAGAAGGACGCCATCTCCACGTCGAGCTGGCGAGCGGGACAACAACTGGCGGATAAGTTTTGGTCCCGCTGGGTGAAAGAGTATCTCCCCGAGCTTCAACACCGGCGGGAGCCAAACGGAAGGGGACCTGAAGTGCAAGTAGATGACCTGGTGCTAATCATAGACACCAACCTACCCCGGAACACCTGGATTCGTGGTCGCGTGATAGCGACGTATCCAGGACCAGACGGCGTGGTACGTACGGTGGACGTGCGGACCAAGGGAGGTGTACTACGTCGTCCAGTCAGAAAACTCGTGATCCTGCCAATAGCAACAAAGGAACCCGCACCGAAGGGTACGACGAGTCGTACGGCGGGAGAGATGTGCGGGATAGCATCAGAGAAATAATATAGAAATAAAATATATAGTTAAAATAAATAGCGATAGAAACTATGTAATATGTAATATAAGAAATAGCGTAAAATTAATGTAAATAAACAGCTAAGTATAGTAAATAAATAATATAGAAAATATGTATAATGTAAAATAAGACACAACTTGTAACTGTAAAATGATCATATACGCAACTACGCTCAACATCGCAAGCTCCTGATTGGGCGAGCGCCGGCGCGCTCGCTCAAACACCGGCAAGGCGCGGTGAGATCACCGCGCAGGTATAAAAGGCCGGCCGACGGGCCGACTCAGCGCAGTCAGTGAGCGGAATTCATCGGAAGAACATCAGTCAGCGGAACTCAAGAACTACGGAAGACTTCAACAGCGAACAGTGAAACGGAAGATTATTAACAGTGTTCAGAATTGTAATTCGTGTAGAAAATAAATAGTGAATAACCGAACCAGCGCATAGTTTTAATGTACAAACCCGTACATTATCATTAAAACATATTACTATTAATTATTGTTATATTTCATTGTTTGTTAATAAACACCCGTGACGTCATCACAAAGAGGAAGTAATGCCAAACTTCATTGCCAACGTCGTTTAGTACGTGATATGGGACTCTTTAATTTGATCTATGCAAGAATAATTTGACTATGATTTGGTTTTGTCCAATATGGTGAGTGATTTTTTGCGCGTTGTGTGGTCAATCCAACAAGTTCTAGCAATCTATTCCATGGAATTTGTCATGATGACTTCAAATCTGGTTCATCCTATCTCCTCAGCCGTTCGTCTGTGTCTCCGATCCCATCCGGAACTCTTCCGCGGCCTGGTACAAAACAGGTGACAGTCACGGTTCAAGAAACAGTGGTTGAACCAGCCCAGCCACCACCACCACAACCACAGGCCACCACTGTGAGACACCACCACGCCTCCAGCGCTACTAAGGAGTTGGATGACTTGATGGCATCTCTATCAGACTTTAAGGTTAGTATTATAAATTTTCATTCCGCACTCGAAATGTCCAAAGAAATATTTTTGCTTAACTATATAAATGAATGAAAGGAAAGTTATGAGAGTCAAGGTCAAACATCTCGTGTTCCAAATAGGGACTACGTAAAATATTTATTTGCAAAACTGTAGTTGAAACTCATTGAGGGTAACTATGGAAATGATCCTTCATCTCTAGCAAAAGTCCTCGTTTTAAAATATAATGTTGCATATAATATAGCAATTTATTTCGGACGATAGTTATTGTAATAACTAAGTCGTTCATCAAACGTATCTCGGTTGCTAGGTTGTAATCGTATCTCTAAATTATCTCATGATTTGAGCGTTTAATGGCACACGCGGTTGCCAAAATGTTAGAAGACCTCAAATAAAATGAAACACTTCATCACATCAAACAAAAGGAAGTCAGCCGCTCCTGGTGCGTGGCTGTGGAACTAAACTCGCAAGGTTTGTTTGGTCATAAATGTCAAAATCTAAACAATGTGAGTCAGAATGTGTTCTAATATAGGTCCGCAGCTGTCATGGCCACTTCGGCACACTGCACTACACTATATTAACGAGTCGCCTTTCTTAGAGCACGGCTATTTCCAGTGGTGCGAAGAGTTCGCTCCCAACATCAGCCGTCTCGCTCCCGCACGTGGAGATCTGGCGGCTAAAGATAGTTCATATTACGTCACAGGTGTAGTGGGGCCGTGGGATTAATATTAGAGTACACAGAGATTTCACTAGCACAGCATTCACTCGGAATTCTCTCACCGATCGGATAGCATCTGTACGTCAGGCGACTTGACATAACACATATATATCATCGAAACATTACCTCTGGTCAATGTTTCGTGAGTAATCGATTAATCTGGTTCAGGTAAGCGGCGGAGCAGGTCCAGGGGAGCAAGCAACCCACGTGTATAAAGAGAGGAAGGCCTGGGAGGAGCATTACCGCAGCCCGCAACCGGAGGCCGCGTCGCTGGAACACATGCTTGGCTCCTTACGAGCAGACATGAGCCGCCAAGGAGTACAAACACCCCAGAAGGGATGCTGCAACGCTTGCGAGAAACCTATCGTTGGACAGGTGGATAAAATACAAACAGACAAAATTTGGACATAACGAATGGAATATAAGACTGGTTTCCCTCAGGTCATCACAGCGCTAGGCCGCACGTGGCATCCCGAGCACTTCACGTGCGCTCATTGCAACCAAGAGCTCGGTACTAGGAACTTCTTCGAGCGTGACGGCCGTCCGTACTGCGAACCCGACTACCACAACCTGTTCTCACCGAGATGCGCCTACTGCAATGGACCCATCCTGGACGTTAGTGTCATACATAGAAAGGATCTAAATAAAATGGTCGTAATCATTAATTTGATACAAATTCACAGAAATGCGTGACGGCGTTAGAGAAGACCTGGCATACGGAGCACTTCTTCTGCGCTCAATGCGGTCAGCAGTTTGGAGAGGAAGGTTTCCATGAGAGGGATGGGAAGCCGTATTGTAGGGCTGATTACTTCGATATGTTCGCACCTAAATGCGGCGGCTGCAACAAACCTATCATGGAGAACTATATCTCCGCACTTAACACACAGTGGCATCCTGACTGCTTCGTGTGCAAGGTAAGTCTCTACCTCCCAATACAGCGACATTCATGACAGGTACAGTATATAACTGATGACAGGTTAAGTATGTACAAACATAATTATATATATTTATATATCATGATAAACTATGGTACAGGATTGTCAGATGGCTGTTAAAGGAAAAACCTTCTATGCGATGGAGGGTAAGCCGGTATGCCCGAAATGCGTCGGAGTTGACGGCGAGGAAGAAGAATGAGGAATGATCCCCCAAAATATGCCCCCCCCCCCCCAATTTCTCTTTCAGCTATGCTAGTCATGATGTATGAACACAATATTATACACAAAATACACTATAATACACTCGCAATACTAGTGTTAGCGTTACTTAGGAAAATATTAATTATAAAAATTAAAATATTTATACAAACTATATATTTTTTTAAATTATTGTAAAGTTAAGTTTATAAATAAAGAGAATGAAAAAAAAAATAAATAAAAAAAAAACATACAAACAAAACAAATAAACAAAAAAAAAACAAAACAATACAAAATTTAAACTGACATTCGATGCTTGTCAAGGTCGTGTGCGCACGCGCATGGCAATGACCGCTTATCTATTAGTATTAGGTCGAAGGTCGCGAAAAATACAGCCGAAGTTAAATAGGGTCACGACCGCGGTATAGAGTACACTAGTATAGAGTTACAAGCACAGCTGATCACCGAAATAAATATGACGTCACTGATGTTCGGTTAACTAGCGTAGTTAAATTATACTATACTAGTATTAACCGCGACTTTGTCCGCGTTCATTTCGTTATTAGTCCTAGAGGCTGTAAATAACCAGATATTGGAGTTTACTAAGTTTTTTTTCTGTTTCGACCGAACAAAATTAAATATCCTATGTCCGTCTCCTATTTCTAAGCTAGCTCTCCAAAACTTTTTTGTTTTTAATTTATAAATTGTGTAACTTACACAACTTTATGTACATAGATAATAGAACTTCCACTTTACCCATTCTCTTAATTATTTTAAGATCTTAATTTTCTAAAACCATTATTATGTCCCAAAATACGTATTTTTTTCCTCAATATCATTGTATTTTCTACGTAAATATATTTTCATAGCGCATTATAATGTTCGCGTTATAAATACTAGTTGCTCGTATGCCAGAGTCGTGTTGAAGACGACGCTAAATCAAATGGAGCCATTTAACAATGTCGTAACACGAACATGTTGTAATGGAAAACATTGTGCGAAGAAATGTAGCTGTAATGTATTGAAAAATAAATAATATTGCTGAAATGATTAAAAATGTATGAAGGCCTAGTACCATACATTTAATTTAAAAACTATAATATATCAACAACCAATTATTAATGTCAGGTGTTGTGTCCCAGTTTTATATATATTATCTACGTATGACATTATTGTGTATTTTTTTACTTTTAGAAGCAGTTATTCTGCTAAATTAGTCACCATTATACATAGACACGTGACATAACTTTAAATGTATAGATCGTGATATCAGGATATACTGGACGATTCCTTGTTCTAAACCCTCAATACAGATACATAAATCAAATGTTATATTAATTTTCATCGTTATCTTCTTCTTCAGATATTCACAGTTACAATAATATTAATGACTATGTACATCGTCAGTTAGTTTGTGTTACTGAAGAAAGTAATGGCTTCATAACACTAAAGTCATGTACACACATTAACATCGATTACTTTATGAATAAGCCATTACCTCTCTTTATATTTTAAGAATGTCCCGAAAACTAAAATCTCGATAATTCCTGTTCTAGGGTTGTCCAAAATGAACATAAATCATCTATTTCAGGGTTGTCCAAAAAAAAACCATCTAAAACATTGATTTTATATTCCAGGAATGTCGCGAGCCTTTCCACGGCGGTTCGTTCTTCGAGCACGAAGGCCAGCCGTACTGCGAGACTCACTACCACGGCAAGCGAGGCTCTCTCTGCGCCGGGTGTCATAAACCCATCGCCGGCAGGTGTATCACAGCTATGTTCAGGAAATTCCACCCTGAACACTTCGTCTGCGCCTTCTGTTTGCGCCAACTCAACAAGGGCACCTTCAAGGAACAGAACGACAAGCCCTACTGTCACGCGTGCTTCGATAAACTATTTGGATGAAACTACACGAACTAGAAGTCAAAACATAATACGGCTATAATATAATACATTCGTCACAAAATATATTCTTGAAATGTCCTTGAAATACAAATAACTACATATAATGATTTGAAATGAGTTGAGAATGTAATAAAAACTATATTCGTTAAGTAATTTACATGTTTTTGGATCATTGAAAGGAAAAAGTTTTTTCCATAATGCTTATTCATGTCATTTTTACATATATGTATGTATGTGTAAAAATATATGTAATTTTTAACAACGAATTCTGAATAAGTCTTAAAGCATCAGAATATTTTTTTCTAATTCTGCTCGCTTAAGTTGTAATCAACATTTCAATTCAATACATACTAAATTATCACTTGCTTTTATTAACTGATTTTAAATATTTATAACTCGTCAGTCTTCAAACGTACAGAAAGAAATTAAATAATATTTGTTATTAAATATCAAATATACGCACAACAAATTGCTCATTTTGTATTACTCTTAGTTAAGATAGATGGCACTAGTGACGTTGGAAATTATTAAAATGTATGTAGCTATTAAAATCAATATGGAATAAGAGAAATAATTAATTATATATATGAATAACATTAATTAATATGAAATGGCGCTGTGTTCGTGTGACGGTACTAAATTATGTGATTAGAAATGTTTGGTCTAAATGTCATGGACGCCATGTTCGATTATTCTATTGTAAGCGAAAACAAGATGGCACCTTATTCAAAATAAAGGCCTGTATACACTTGATGTATTTTTTTTAATCGCTTTGTTATAAATATAACCTTGATTTAATATTGTATTATAATTTATACGCATTTTTTAATATTTTTATTTTAAAACCATTTAAGTCGAATCTTCCATTAGCGTAAAGTTTTTTTTGGTACATTTATAATTATTATTATTCTGTTACTGCCTTTTATAGCCTGTTAGTTATGATGAGTGCCAAAATTCATTTAATCTCGGCTTCAATAATATTTCTGATTCGTGTTCAAACAATTTTGTTGTTTATATTTATTGTACCGAAAGGTCATATTCCCGTGAAACTGTTTTCATTGTACCGTGATTTTATTGAATCTGTAATATTTTAACAAATATATTTTGTTTTTGATAATTTTTTCCGTCTTTCATTTGTCTACCCAATAAAGAATGTATGTCTACATCTATTTTTTTTTATATACATGAATCTATATTTGATAGCAAATTTTTACAAAAAATTTAATTATTGGATCGCAGGATATGATTTTTTAGTTTTGACTTATTAGATCCGGCACATTAAGGCTGTAACGATTTATACTTTTTAGGTAGCGGGGCAAAAGGTACTAGGAGTGAGGAGATCTAAGCTTAGAAGGTATGAACATTAATACATACTTACATATGCTTTCGGATTTGCATTAATATATGCAAAGGCAGTGAAGATGATAATTTAAATCTATCTCCTAGGATCGAAATGCGTAAACTGACCATAGATAATTTTGCTTTGCTACGTTATTGGATTTTTTTTTGTGAACCACTTTTTTACTTTATTGAGTAATTGTCGATTATTTAGAGTAGTAGTTGAGTAAAATCTTCAATAATATCTTTAAAAAATTATCTTTCTAATTGAGAGGGTAAAATATGCAATAAAAATTATTCGTGAAAGTGACGTAATACTACTTAAAAAAATTTATATTAATCTAGTCAGATTTTATCACAGATGTAGTGACTAGTCTATATAATTTAGTTTTTATAGAAAAAAAATAGTTTTTGTAGTATACACAATACACTTTTGAAAGTGTACGCAGGAGTTAGACCCTTTAATTTCTCCTAACCGTTTTTACTATCGGAATATCAGGAACCTGACAAATCTCAATTCCTTCGTTTTAGTCTTGATTCGCATCAAAACGCAAATTGCTTCCTCCTTCCATCATGAACACAAATTAATATAATTTTAATGTCTTCGAGGCTAAACAAATTGTAAGTGTGATGATACCTTCACCACCTGCGATTACATTTCAACCAAGTAATGATCGAATAATAATCCAGACCTATGTATCCAGTCTTCTTGAAAATGTGTTAATTTCAAATAAATATACATATTTTAAAAGACGCTTCAACTTCAATGCAGTAACCTAGTTCACATAACATTCTATTTTTCTGTTAATTAAATAATAATAAATTAAATACATTAATATTTTATTATTGTAAAAATATTCTTTTTTAATTTTTTATTTTTTCCATATTAACAATTTCATTATTTTAATATTTTCTCTTTTTCGGTTATCGACTATATCGATCTTCTTATCACACATATCATATTTTATTATAAACTATAATTTACTTGTTCCTTAATACCTCTCTCTGATCACTTTCTTTTATAACATGTTGAACTTCAATTTAAATTGAATTTTTCTCCTACGATATTTTTCCTTAAATTAACAATAAAAATACAAAGCCAATTTTGCACATAGTTCGTTTGATAGTAATCACGTCGTTTAATCTTCTAGCTGCTAGCTCAATTGCTTGAAATTACAATCTAAATTTAAAGAAAATCGTTCCACATCCAGATAATAAACTATATTAGTATATTTTACGACTATATACTCGTTTTTTATACATTATATCATTTTTGAACATCAAAATTTATTTTCATCATCATATATAAAATATTGTAGCACGTAGCCTAGTTATTACAATAATTTGTTTTAATGTTTTAGAAATGCATTTAAGTTTTGCAAACATACAATCTCACAAAACCGTCTTATCTATTATATAAGGGAAATTTGTTTGATAATCTATTTACTTGTATCGTAAAAAAATACAAATAATACCTAATTGTAAACGACAAGTAAATCCGAAAATATTCGTTTTATTTTAATGAATACTCGCGAAAGTCTTAGATCCTATTAATGCTAAACTAATTTTAACAAATACAGACAAATAAAATTACGCCATGCCTAAAACAGTGAAATAAAAAATTATAATATTATTATTTTATTCTGGCAGCATGGCCATTTTTTTTTAAATATATCTTCGTGCAGTTGCATTAGAGTTAATTGCTACATTAATTATAAACATAAGGAACCAACTTGCAAACTTTATACATGATGGTCTGTTCTGTTATGTTTTATTTAATATTTATATATTTAAATATTATCAGCGATTTTCATACAATTTATCGATATGTTTTATATTACGGAGGAAAATCAAGTAAAAATATTTTTAAATTAACAGTGCTATGTAGTTTTCTATTAAAGACACATTAACAAAAGTTATGACATTGAAGTGGACATATTTTTTATCCCTTTTATGTACTAATTTATAAATAAAACATCCCACTAATTAAAGAAGAAGAAGTAAATAAAACATTATAAGTTCTAATACATGTATCTCAAAAAAAATCTTCCATTTAGTTTGACGCGTTCTTGTGATTAATATTTTTTAAATATTTTTCATATTTCGTATCATCTTTAAAGGTTATCATTATGAAAAACATAAACTTTGAACTATTTAATAATCTTAATTAAATTTTATTTTGAAAACAAAATTTTAGTCAGAATAACACAAATACTTACTGACCATTTAATTAATTAAGTTACTTAAGATATATGGACCACACCTTAATAGGTAACAGTCCAGAACTCTAAATAAAATATGGCATTAAAACATAAAATTATGTGTTACTATTAAAACCGGTTCTCGTCAATAAACCTTCGTCGATTCTATTGAATGTAATACTTTATTTATAAACATAGGTATAACTATTATTCCACAGATTATGTCTCAATGCGATTAATATAAAAAGTTATTTAATAAAAAAAACATTGAATTTTCAAATCCGATTTCGATTATAAACACACCATATATATATCAAAGGTCAGTAATATAAGGTTAATCAATTTATCACATATTATATATAGGAGTATTGTGGTTGTGATGCATTACGTTACTTGCAATCACACGAGATGCTGTTTGATTTGAAGAATAGAGTTGTTCTTATTACTGGAGGGTGCAATGGGATCGGGGCTAAGGTCATCGAGTTTTTACTTGATGAAAACGTCAAGGTAAATATAAATAATAAAAGTATTTTATATAAATGGAATATCAACAAATAGTCCTTTAATTTGTATTGCTTATAAGATTTAGATTCGCTTGACTTATGTTAGAAAAAAATTAAGACAGAAATGGTTATCCCGATTGTAGCTTTACTGTCAATTTTATTTTAAAAATAAGCAAATTTTAAAGCCCTAAAAAACACTAGCAAAGGCAAACCTTAAGCAATGTGTGCATCGTTATACTACACACGACTCGTTTTGTTTTTTTCATTCAATGTTCTACGTTAATACTATACTGTCCTAAGATCTAAGATTTATGAATGATAAATGTTCACTACTCAACTATTAGTGTAATGCTAGTAAATTACGATTCAAATTGTCTGCTGCGGGCTTGAAGAGGAAACAAGGGTAGTAAATAGATAACTAGACTTATAATTTTGATGATTGTTAATGTACACACATACATAAAATCACTTGAGATTAAATATAACTAAGATTTATTGAAAAATGTTTTGTGTTTAGAAGTAAAATACTTAAAACTTTTCTGTCAGGGAAATTAAGTATTTCTTTAGTCATGTCAAAAATCTACTGATGTTATAAATTTATAAATTTGAACCTAGTTACTTATAAAGTACATAATTTACGCTTAAATGAAAATATATTGAAACTATTAACAGAGAAACGTAAAAAAATTAATACATTTAGTGGAAACAATCTGCTTAATACGAAATGTATTACATACTGTAATTATATTAGGATACTTTGAAAACTACTACTTGACAATCGGCCAACCTTGAGCAAGCTTGTTTTGCTCTAATACTTCACACACCAAATTTCACTAATCTATAAAAATACCTTATTACCTGTATCTTAATTTTTCTACAAGTTTATATTAAGTAACTAATGATTAATCATACTTAGACAAAAACTAAACTGTTTTTATCTCCTGACTAATAATTGTTGCGATCATTATAATCGTAAAGTTGCTATCATGATTTATGATTTATAATTTATATGAATAGAGATACTATCTCACATACATCTGGTATCTCCAAAGTTTCATTTGTAATTTTGTAAAATATTATTTTAATATTAGTCTGAAAGTATGCAAAAAGTCGCTTTATTTTTTGACGAAATGAGATCTGCATTTTAGACACCTTCAGTACAGTCTATCTGCATAAGTCACTGCAAACCACACTTCATAATAGGCAATCATTCATAATTATGCTGGGAGCATACTCTGACAAACTTTCAGGTTTTATAAGATAACGAATCTTACTTCACTGTATCAGACCTGATACATTTCCTGAATCCTGATAAAGGGCCTTTAAGTTGAAGGAATGTTCCTTAACATTGAGAAAATCCATAATAATAGTGGAACTGATTACTGAATTTTTTTTCCAGCACATCGCAAATCTAGATGTCGCTGAGGACATTGGCATCGCCAAACAGGACAAGTTGAACGAGAAGTATGGAAAAAACAAAGTTAAATTCTACAAGTGTGACGTCACGAACGATGATGAACTACTTGGAGCGTATCAATCAGTTCTGGATGAACATGGATATATTGACATCGTAATAAACAATGCTGGAATCATGAATGATAGCAAGGAGACTTATAGGAAGGAGATTAAAATTAATTTCGTAAGTAGAAACTATCCTCCTAGTAAGATTGTTTTGTCAAACTGAAAATCTCTTTAATAGATTGGTTATATAGGATAATTATGACTAAAAAACCTGATAAAATTCATTGTTTATAGTAACAACGCGAATTAATACTATGGGCTCGGTAAACATTGAATGTTAAGCATAATGACATCAAATTATATAGTTTTTTCAATTATTAAAAAACATAAATAGTTTAAAATATTAATTACTATGTCAGTGGTGGCATAGTGGTTAAAAGGCCCGCCGCTCGTGCATTAGGGCGCGGGTCCGAAACCTGGCATGTACCAATTTGATTATTGCGAGTTATAACTTTCTAAGAGTATTTAGACACCACTGACAGACGGTGAAGGAAAACATCGTGAGGAAACCTGGACTTATAATATCACGATTATAAGTTCGAAATCACCAACCCGTCTTGAGTAAGCGTGATTAATGCTCAAACTTCTCCATGTGAGAAGAGGCCTTTGCTCAGCTGAGGGCTCTGGTAGGCCGATGGCGATTAATTACTATTCATATGCCGTAAAATCCAACTAAGTAACACTCTTTATTTTTACTAATGTTTAATATATCTCAGCTCGCTCTGACAACAAGCACATTGAAAGCGATGGATATAATGAGAAAAGACGAAGGCGGCAAGGGCGGAGTCGTGATAAACATATCATCTATAGCGGCGTTACTTCAAGATGAGTTCCTGCCAATATACTACGGAACTAAGAGTGCTGTCCTACAGTTCAGCAACTGTATTGGGGTGAGAAATATAACACATACAAGGATATATGATTCATAATAACTTATATGAACTTAGAACCTTATCACAGTAACTTGTAATCTCCCTACCATATCCAATTCTAGATGGAATACAATTTCATTATTTGGAACGTATACTTCTCATAATAATCAAAAAACCTCTCAAATTAATTATGAAATATTTAATAATTAGTATCAAACCAAAACATCGTTCCTAAAGTAGAACTAATTACTTTATCAATCTTACATTTTCGGCTAATGCTATTAGTCTTGCATATGCTTACAAAATATCAAAAAAAAAAACTTTATTAACCCTTTATTATAAATATTGTGCTATAGGTACAATTCGTGTCAATTCTCGGAAACTCAGCAAACCATATATATGTTTCAGTTACCCCGTTATTTCTCAAGAACTGGCGTCCGTGTTATAACAATGTGTTTCGGCGCCACAAACACGGCACTCCTCCACAAGGACATGATGGGAAACTTCGATAAAGTCATTGAAAACGAAATGGTGGACATATTATCAAAGCATCCGATGCAAAAGTAATATTTGTATTAGACTTTTTAACCTTTAAGAAACCGAATAGTTGATTATTTGACGTAATAAGTAAAACTTCTTTACAGTAATTTAAATTGTACTCTGTATTATACTAGGCCGTTCAGAGAATGCGTTCCTTCCTGGCACATCTGACTACGTAGCTTTATAATAACGTTGTAGTTACCATAAAAATATTTTTGCTGGTTGTTTACCGTTTTAATAATTGATGAGCATTAAAACAACATTATTATAATAATAATCAATGAATGGTATAATTTTTTGTGAAAGCATTGCAGATATACAAAAATATAAGACATTAGTGTAATATATTACGTCATACACCATTCAAGTACTCTCTAAATATTCTTGTACTATTTAATGCACTTTATATCATAACACCCAGAAAAGGTTTAACTTTTCCAATTACATTCATCCGAATTAAATAAAAATTACATAAAACAAAAATTATTTTTAATTCCAGGGTTGAATCCGCTGCGTCATGTATGATTGAGGTTTTAAAGCGCGGGAAAAGTGGCAGCACTTGGTTGTCAATCGCCAACAAGCCCGCACAGGACATCACACCGAAAGTCAAAAAAGCCTATGGCATACTGACAGAACTCATATTTTAAAATCATAAAAAACATTATGCATTCACTTGTATTGAAAATTGCTTCTTATATAAGCACTGCATATTTTTAATATGATCTAAATATTTGTTTACGTCAATAGAGCATTTAATTTTAAACGATATTTTGTTGAAAATATTATATTTTAATTAAAGTTCGTTATAAATTGCATTTACGATATTATTTCGGCTTGTTCATTCCTATTTTTCATGAGACGACTGCAAAACCATGAGGTTAAATATATATAATAAAAAGATAGAAGTAATTAGAGATAAGTACTTTTTGTGTTCAAAAATATATTCAACTATTTTTTTATAATAGTCTGTGGATTAAATTAATCAGAAATAAGGAAGGAAATACTACCTCTGATAATTGAAGAATGGAAAATCCAAAATAATATTTCCGTAGTAGTTTTTGATTGGTTTGACTTATCTAAAGTCGTCTGTTTTGACGCCTAACCATTACTCATAGATATGTAAAAATCCCAGATAACAGAATTGACTCTTTGAAAAATTATTAAATTTTTTACAGTGCTTCATTAAAAGTACATATTATTACAAAAACACAAACAAAATAATCTCCAGACTTTAACATAAATAAAATTTGGGGAAAACCTAATGCAAGAATTATTTTTAAGCTACAACTTTGACACTTCCTAAAGAAAATCATTAATATAAATGAAATAAATTAACTATATTGTCATTAACAACGAAAAACAAGAAGGGAAGTTCCATCAAAACTACTTTCATACAAGTTATTGCTTTAAGACACTTTGAATAACTTATCAGATCTCATGAAGAGTCAAGCTTCGATTCGTCACTATGACTCACAAATCAAAGTTCAACTGTGACTCCAAAAATTTCGTATAAATGTGATATAATCATGTGGTTACTATATTAAAAATTCCAATTTATATACTCCGTCATCATAAGCGTTCGAGATCGTTTGGCTACAAGACTATTCGCCTTATATATTTTTTTGTTTTTGCTGAGTTCGTTGTATTATTCATAGTAATGGTTGAATAACATAACGAAATAACAAATTTAACATGGCGTTGATGATTAATATCAAAATATTTATAATGTTGCAAGCATGAATATAGAACATTTTGATATAGGGCACTGTGATATCGACAGCATATCGTTTATTGATAAGTAAATCATTTAATCTTCTTACTTACATAATTCTTTACACATGCATCCTATTCAAATAGATAAGAATAAAAATATATTTAAATTAAAACAAAAAATATCCAGATTAAATAATCACGGTCGAATAATTTTATGTGTTTTTATTAGTTACTTGTTCTAGAAATGTTTCAAATACAGATAAATATGACAATGTATATCTAATATGTAAATATTACATACAAAATTGTTGCGGCATCAAACGATCAAATAATAGCTAGAATAAAATCATCAGACAAATTAAATTCTCATTAGATTAATGTCTTGTTTATTATGTTAAGAGTTAATAAACTTAAATATTTATTTATTGTACATTGTTTACATGATTTCGACTGAATAGACGAAAAAATTATTTATCTTTTTCAAATCTTTGATAGCACATGCCTAAGCCCATACTGCAAAATCGATTTAAATGTTTTTTTATTCGAGAAACTTAAAAATTGAAACATTCAAACGTCTTCAATAGTTTGTAATTAAAAAAATAATCTGTTTTCTATGATAATAATATTGTTTGTTACGTTTCTTTAAAAATAGCTCCATTTGTAAGAATAACACTTCAGTTATTTTTAAAAGTATTTATTTCATATTTGCCTGCACAGATACCTAGCATTGTTATTTAAAACACATGTAACCTTGAGAAACAACTAGAATTTTCCATCGATCAATATCATACATCAATTATTTGTTATCGTCGTCTATACACGGCAATTACTGTAACCGTGTCGCTTTTGATATGGAAATTCGATTGTTATTTACGGCCATCTTTGTTGTTGAAATACTTCAAAATATGTACACATTTTTGTTTATCGGTGTCAGATTTTTTTGCTAAAAATGCTACAACTACATATGTATATCAGTAATTTCTTTTAGAAAATGTTATGAAATATAGATCAGATAGAAATAAACTAAAAATACACTTTCGAACATATGCAATCTTTATCAAGGACAAATGTATTAATTCGCTTAGTCGACCAAAGAGGCCAAATCATTTATAACTTTTTCGTAGAACTGTGACGGATGAAAGCCACAGATAATAAAAATATTACTAAGGAAAAATAAAAAGCTTCATACGACATTCAACAAAATATATTTACAGCACTTAATTACACATCCCTACACTAATACATATAAACTATGAAACTTAAACACGAAATTAAATAACACTTTAAATATTTCATTAACAACTAATTTGTCATTTGTTTCACTTATAACAGAACTTAAATGGTTCCTATGGCTACAACTAGTCAGTCTTTGGTGAGAATAACAGACCAGACCTCTTACACCAGGTCCGGGAACAGCTCCGGGAACGATTCACACCAAAAGTCTGACAGGTCCATAGATTCTGGTTCACTCAGCGGGGAGGAGAGTGACTCGTAGCCCAAGTCAGAACTCAAATTACTGTGTGTCGGGGACACTGCCAATACATTTTCATCCGCAGACTTTATTGACATCGGCAACGGTGACAATAATTTCATATCCGATTCCAATGTGATGTCCAAACAGTTGTCCGTCAGTTTATTGAAGTCGGTGTCCAATTTAATTGGAGCCGGTTCTTCTGTTTGATCCTCGCAAGGGACTTCAATTGTCACACAATCACTTGCTTCATAGCTAGCATAGAATAAGTCACCCTTGTCCCCGTTTTCTTCTTTAACAGTGTCTGTCTTAGGATAGGGATGTGCATATGAGTGCTGTGACAATATCCTGTCTATATCATGCTTGAGACTATCTATGTCTCTACTTTGACTGGGTTCCAGTTGTTCTGCTGCGGACCCCACCACTTCATTTCCTTCAGGACAATGTCGATTGCTGCTGGCTTTATCCTATCAGAAATAAAAATATTTATATAAACATTTCATTGAAATAAACACAAAATAAAGATTATTGTATGTATAATTGTATTGTTCATAGTTTTTATATAATATATATGTCATAATCTTGATTATAATATATATAATACAGATTATGTTGCTGTATATTAAGAATTTTTAATGAACTTACATCGGCAGCTTCTCCTGCAGTTTTTCCATCAATTTCTTGGAGTAATTGATCTGCAAGTTGGTGGAGGGTGTCCAAATACTCTGGGGAGTCCAGGTGTTGCAGGAGTTCTGAGAGAGCACATACATCAGCATCACTAGACGAGCCGCGTTGAGTGCCGACAGGGGCCCCACCTGAAACGAAACATTAATTTTACAACCCAACCTAACTTAAACTTATACCTGATGAAATATAAATAAAATATGAGCAAGAAGACTGAATCATATGTTTCCTTAACATACTATCCAGACTAGAACCTTTTTGTATGATCGTTGAGTGTAAAGATTATTTTCAAGTACCTTCTGCTGAGGTTGAGACTCTGCTGGTCTCGGGGCCGCCGCGACGCTCCTCGCCGCCTCGCGCAGGGCTGAGTTCTCACTCAGAAGCCGCTCATTCATCGCTTTTAAGTTCTCCACCTCGCCAAGTAGCCGCTCGTTCATGTCCATGAAGTGCTTGATACGGCCCTCCATTTCATCCATTTTCGCCTTCTTTCGGTCCCGCGATGTCTGAGCAGCAACTCGGTTTTTGAGTTTCCTGGGTGATGCAACAATTAGCATTTCGATATTATGTTTAGAAAATTATAACAGTAAAACAATAATATTATATGCAAAACAATTTTAAATATTTATATTATCGTTGATAAATATTTCAAAAGGCCACATCACAGATTTTTTTTTCTATTATGACAAGTGTTCTTACATCTACAGTGTTTTGGATATTTGTTAGCTTTGTAAACAATATACATGGATCCATAATTTAATTATAATTATGATATTTATGTTTTTATTTTTTAAATGACAGTTAAAAAGAGGTAAGTAAATTTTAATAAAAAATTTGCTGAAAATCAACAACACGACAAAATGATGACTCACTTCCTTTGCATCTTTTCTTCCCATGTTAGATGGTCCAGCCTCCTCTTCCTGGACGGTGGACCAGGAGACACATCGACAACCACCTTCGACTCCATATCATCCACCGCCAGATAATTATTAGGCACAGTAATGATTATCGGAGCGCTCATTTTACTGTTAAGATTATAAACACACCGAAAACACCACTTATTAAACAACTGTTAACTAAACGATAGCATATCAAAGAAAAATAAGAAAAGCATTTGTCAGGAAACACTTCTTGAAGTTATATTTTGTCCGCACATGAAAACCGTTTTCGTCGTACATACTCAAGCTCATGTCAAATAGTAATGGTGAATAACATTCTCGAAAATATGTACGTGCCGGATCGCGATTGGCGTACTCAGTTATGTGGGAGTGTACGATAAGGCCTTTAGAGTGAGATGGGAATATCTGTGCAAAAGATTTTAAGTGAAATAGTATCTAAGTATTGCGTAAACTTTTTGACGAACAAAGTTTTATATTTTTGTCATACGTAATTATTAGCTACATGGTGCAAAGATAGTATTGTAATACACATACCGTTACAGATCATTGAACTAAAGCTCGTTGAACCTCTTAGTGTAATTTTGTGTGTGGAATTTTTAAAATACCATTTGCATTGATATCTTTTGAGAAATTATTCTAGAATTTGACTATAAGCCGGCCGGTTTAGACGAAAATACTAAGATACTTTTATTATCATAATTATTACTTTATGCATAATATATTACTTTCAAATTAAAAGCGCGTCAATATGTCTAGCTTGGAAAGAAGCTTTAGATTGCTCTATCGTCATATTACCCATACATATAGGATAAATTAATATAAAATTGTATAAATAGGAGTGTCTGTTTGTAATATTGAAATAATAAGTTTTTACTATTCGCATATTTATATTTATTTATACGGCACATACCTATAGCAAGATAACATATTTTTTACAATTTTTGTCTCTCTGTTTGTTCCAGCTAATCTTTGTAATGGCTGGACTCATTTTAACGAGATTTTTATTGGAATTTAGCTGATGTAATATGGAGTAATTTAGGCTATTTTTTTTATCCCGATCGTTAATCATGATCTGGAAATTACGTGTTATCATATACAAGTGGTAAGCGGGGCACATGCGGCTCTCAAAGTTATTTAATATTCTTTACTTTTTTTACGAAATCAGAGTTGTGGGTAACAATTAGTTAATTCATAAACGACTGTGTGCATTAAGTATAAAAATCTTATGTCATATAGTTGCATTTCGCGAAGTATAGTATTAGTGTTGTAGGATGTAATAGCTACCATATTTGTATATCTACCTGTTAACATTTATCATGTAAATTAATGTTTATCTTAGACGGAAATCTGTTATAATAGGATATACCTACTTAATATTATACTGTCACGAGCTGTTATCGCTAATCTGAGAAGTATTTTAATAAAAAATATAACACGAAGATCATAACCAGTTTAAAGAAATTAAAATATCTATTAGAATGAGTGATTATAATTTCATTCTTGTAATAAACTTTAGAAATGTTTTTTTAGAAGTAGGAGTGTCAGTAAAAAAAATATTATTTGCTATAACTTCTCTCATAACTGTAAATTTTTTGCAAAAAATAAGCGAAACTAACTGATAGACTAATTAAAATTATTACTCATTACCATAGTCTAATTAAAAGAGAACAAACATGAAATAGTCAAGCAGAAACTTGTTAAAAGTTACAGATTTGACATGTAAACTTATCTCGCAAGTGATTATCTCAAATGTGAGAAATTCAAGCTTATAACCCATAATTACTAAAGTTGTTATAAACAATCATTTGTAACCACTGAAAAATCTAACAAAGGATATACTAACTATTCTCGTATATATTGTTATGAGTATTGATTTTTTGTATCTTTCATATTTCTTAACTTGCTTTAAGCTTTAATACACACATAAAGTGATGTTAATTTTTGAATCACAGCCCACTTTAAAGATTCTATATTAAAATAGTATATAAATATGTATAAAAGTATGTAAATGTTTTTACGGAGCAGTTTCTAATATTCAATATGTACTCAATGAAAAACAAAGTTGTCTTAGACAACAGTCTACTGTCTATAGCTTTACCCTTGACAATTGTTTGTATTTAGTTGTCAAAGTATTAATGTCTGTCGGCTGTCATCCAAATTGTCAATTGTCTTTATTCGCTTCCAATACCCAAAGCTCCAATATTGTCGTTTATAATTTGTATCCAAATAGTTATTTGACTTAGTTAGAATTTTCCTTTAACTATCACATTCATAGTTGCACTTTTTAAATTAGGGCATATTATCAAACATGGCTTCTACTAGTACAGATTCACAGTCCACAATCGCTCAGAAGTCATGGGTGATGGCAAATAATATTGAAACTGTGTCTAGTGTTGATGATATTTATCGATACGACAAAAAGCAACAGCAAGATATCCTAGCCGCTAAACCCTGGGAAAAAGAGTATGCTTTTAAATTTAGTCATCTTTGTTTAAAATATTTCACATTGTCTCTATAAAAACGTTTGTTTTGCAGCCCTCATTTCTTCAAAGACATCAAAATCTCAGCGCTGGCATTGCTTAAAATGGTTATGCATGCACGTTCGGGAGGGACGTTAGAAGTTATGGGACTTTTGCTTGGTAAAAACATTTTCTGACAACTTTCCTTTGTTCTCTTGTATTGGTTTTACATATTTCGCAATTTTTGTAATTTTAGGTAAGGTTGATGCAAACACAATGTTAGTAATGGACTCATTTGCTTTGCCCGTTGAAGGGACAGAGACCAGGGTGAATGCTCAAGCCCAAGCCTATGAGTATATGACTGCATATATAGAGGCAGCTAAACAGGTAGAAATAAGTTTAAACTATTAAAAACACAAATAATAACAAAATTTATTATCATTCAGGAAGACTACAATTCAGCAACTATCCTTATGATTAATATAATTTAAACAAATTCAGTAACAATTTTACTTAAATGTATTCTAGGTTGGTAGACATGAAAATGCCATAGGTTGGTATCACAGTCATCCTGGTTATGGTTGTTGGTTGTCCGGCATTGATGTCTCCACACAGATGCTCAACCAGAACTTCCAAGAGCCTTTCGTAGCCATTGTCATAGATCCCGTCAGGACCATCTCAGCCGGCAAAGTTTGCCTCGGAGCATTTAGAACTTATCCCAAGGTTAATTCAATTTAATATCAATTACTTTAATAAAAAGATTCTGTCTGTATTAAATTTTTTTAGAATTAGCTGTGGATTTTCGGGATTTCTGAGATCTAAAGTAGCCTATGTGTTATTCCTGGACGTCAGCTTCCTGTATACAAAATTTTATCAAAATCGGTTCAGCCGTTTCAGTGTAAAGAAGTAACAAACATACACACACACACACACAAACTTTCGCAATTATAATATAAGTAGGATAATAGGCTAAAATATTTGTAATCAGAGCTGGGATTATAACTAGTGTATTTAATGTAGTGTATTTAGTGTATTAAATGTAAGAAGTTAAGTCTCCTATTATTATTGATGGATGGATAGATTCTAAAGTCAAAACAATGTTATAGGATATTTCTCCAAATCTACCTAATATATACTTCTATAATTCTATTTCTATACACAGATGCCTTATATATTATACCTTTGTTACAAATTTTCAGGGTTACAAACCAGCTAATGAAGAGCCATCGGAATATCAGACCATACCATTGAATAAGATTGAAGACTTTGGTGTTCATTGCAAGCAATACTACTCTCTAGAAGTGTCATACTTCAAATCTTCTCTGGACAGAAGGCTGTTAGACTCGTTGTGGAACAAGTATTGGGTTAACACTTTGAGCAGTTCCAGTCTGATAACCAACGCTGATTACACGACCGGACAGATATTTGATCTCTCGGATAAATTGGAACAAAGTGAAGTTTGTTTAGGTATTATTTTTATAATTAAGATGACTTATGATTTAAAAACTATAATCAACTCTCTCATCTAGAGTGCTTTTGCTATTTAAGACATACATACAATATCATCTTTCATCTATTAGGTGATACATGGAGTTTCATGAGGAAATTTTTACAAAAATTATCCTTTATATACAATTTAACAAAATAATGCATAGAAATAACTATCTTACTAATATAATATCAATTCTCAGGTCGCGGTGGCTTTCTGATAGGTACAGATCCTCATGAAAAACGCACTGAAGATAAACTAGGCAAAGCTACTAAAGATGCTTGTAAGACAACTATAGAAGTTATCCATGGACTGATGGCACAAATGATCAAGGACAGATTATTCAACAGTGTCATCGGCCGACCCTCTCCACCTACTCCAATGCTCGAGTAATCTTATAGTAATTAAGTTGTAATTTGTATCTAAAATTTATTTGTATTAAGAACTAAAATAAACCTTATAGTAAAAAAACTCATGTATTTTTTCACACTTCCAAACTATATTACATGTTACAAGCACCTGAAGTGACTTGTTTACCTACATATCTATCTTCTATCCATATCTATACTAATATTATAAAGCTGAAGAGTTTGTTTGTTTGTTTGGAAGCGCTTATCTCCGAAACTACTGGTTCGAATTGAATAATTCTTTTTGGGTTGGATAGTCTAGTTATCGAGGAAAGCTGTGGGCTATATAACATCACGCTACGACCAATAGGAGCAAAGATATAGTGGTAAATGTGTAAAAATCGGGAGAAATTATTTCATCTTTGAAGCCTTAACTTGCGTGCGCCGTGAAAACGGTTCAAAATACACAAAAAATATGAATTAAAGAATAATAGCTCTTTAAATGATCTAAAAAACAGTCCGCGACAGTATATGTCTATCTTTTAAGATAAACTCACAAAAACCGTTTTTATAGTACCTAATTTGGTCGAAATAATTTGTTTAAGTTGTATCAACATAATAATATTAATCTTTATTGAAATAAACAAATAAATATGTTGTTGGTTAAGAGTACTTCATTGTGAATAAAAAAAACATAGGTTTTATCCTGAAAATTCTACGGGAACTCGACCATTCCGAAAACCCCGCAAGAACGGTAACTATGTGGGAAGAACCAAAAATCTGCCGGAAGTCACTATTCCACGCGGACGAAGTCGCGGCAAAAGCTAGTCTATAATATAAACATACTAGTAAACCCAGCGAACTCCGTTTCGCCACCAGAAGGCTTTGTTTTATGTAACATTTCGTTTGGTGATTAAAAGATGATGATTTTTTTTGTTTTATATTTGAAAAAGAAAACTTTTATTTCATTTCACAACAGTAATGAATTCATTTCGATGTTATTTGTTATTAAGTTGAACTTCTCTAAGTAAATAAAAGTGAATCAACCTCTCTAAGTAAATGAAAGTGAATCCAAAGTAGATACCGAATCGAAGCGTTAAACGTGTCCGCAAATTATACGTTTCATTGAAGTGCTCCTTGTAAACCACATTTTTTTGTTTTTTGGTCGTTGTCGTAACGTTAACACAAATAAAGCGGATGGTTTCCCAACTCGTGAACACGCAAAGTATAACTGCCCATGTGAAAAACAATGATTTTCTTTATCCCGCAAATACATACTAAATGGTTTTAAGAGTTTAAACTACAAACACAATACCGGTTCCTTTGTCATATGAAATTAAAAGAGCAGAGAACAATGAGTAGCTGTCAAACAATGTATCATGATCCCGCACCATCTAGTACATGTTATGTATCAGAGTTGGCGATGTATGTGAAAAAATATTTTCCCGCTTTTCTGTTGCAATTTTTCCTGAATTTTTTCGGAATTTCAGGAAATGAAATGAAAATCAGGACGTTTGTTCTGGAGTTATAGCGTCAGGAAGGTCGAAGGAAAACCGGACTTATTTATATATGTATAGTAGATTTCATACAAATATCAAATTGTCATCCATACGTCATTACATATCTGTCATTCCAAGTCTGATTCTATTTGACGTGATAACGTCTTTAAAATCGTTTTAGTCGGGTGACATGTTCAGAAACTTGTGTCACACCAAAACCTCACGAGCGCGATCGCAGGTATAACGAGAGAGAGACGGACCGATCTCCCGTCTCATCTCGAGCGCTGCCAGTTATTTCGTGAAACTTGTCACGCGGAATCCTCACGAACGGAGGCAGGCATAGCGTTCGAGTGAGTGGACCGACCTTCCGTCTCTCTCACTCTAGCGGCATACAAACGAATGGAGATTTTAACTGATTGTAACTGATCGTATTGTATGTTATGTATGTATGTATGTATGCATAAATGTTTGTATAAATGTATAAAAGTATGTTTTTATGAATGTATATATGAAGAAAAATGTATATCATAGTCGAATAAGTAAACTTGTCATTTTACACCCGAAATTTATCATCAAAAGTGGGAATAAAACGATAGATGTAATTTAAAATTTGAAAAAATTGTTATCTTCATTAATTCCTTACTTCCCAAAAACTTATATCACCAATAAGACGTTATCACGTAAACATCTCGATCGTAAACCTACTTTACAAACAACCAATTTATTTTTGTTATACCACGTTTTGTAGTGACTGACGTTTCATGTCAATTCCCACGGGAATGCTGTCGAACGGGATAAAAAGTATCCTATTGCATTTTCCTGTTGATAACAAAGTGTCATGTATTGGCGATTATTTTGATTTACTTTATAAAATCGATTATTATTATTGATAAAATTTTTTGTAATTAAAACATCCAACAATCTGAGTATTAGCGGGTGGAAGATAAATTCAAGCCAGTCATTTAGACGTAAATTCAGTTCATATTGATAATTTTTTTTATTAAGTACGCTACTATTACCTACAACTAGCCAAAATGTGAATTAAAATGATAAAATTATAGTAAAAACTAAAAATAAAATATCATTAATTAAAATGTACTTTTAATTAATGATATTTTATTTTTACAAGGAAGATTATGTTGAATGGCTTGCATGAAGTATCTTCCCATATCCTCATCTTGTCTAAACACAAAATTGCTCTTTAAATAAATTATATTAAAAATTCCAAGAATTACATTCTAATACTATTAAAGTTTCATATTTTTGACCAAATAACTGAAATAAATATTCTGAAAACAAATTTCATCTGTAAAAAATTTACACAACATTATCACATTAAATAAAATAAAACAAATAGTTGATTATATAAACATTCTCAAATATTTATTAACCAATTTACATAAAATCATTATCATTATGTACATCTCATAGCTTTAGTTCATTAAATCATAACATCTCGTTATGGAGGGCCGTTACATGAATCAGATACTATGTTAATCAAGCACCAAGTCGCGATATTTTGCCAAGCTCTTCATTATGGAACCGTGTTCTCAATGTGGATATGTCTAGCCAGCGTCCAGACTTGACAAATAACATACAGAAAGAAACTTAAGGTCAACAAAGATCATATCCAACTTGAACCGGGAATAAATGTGGTTAATAACTAACATAAATAGGAAACTATTGTAAAGTAATCACTTAAATTTAAAAAAAAACAATCCAAACAATAGTATATGGGTATCAACATTTCATTGTTTTCATGATGACATAAAATTATTTACATTGTCACAGATTAAAAATATATAATCGCTTACAGGAATGTTACTACACTAATATATGAGGAGATAGAAGCTATAAAGAAATCTCAAAATAATAACTAGTCTTAATAAAATATATGAGCTACATGTAGTGACAAAACATCAATGACTAAGTTTTTACACTCATCAATTTTGTTTGAACCGGTATAACTTATTGTTTCATAATATTTATTAAGTACATAACCATATAATCCATCTTCCGTTTATTTACTATACATATACATATGTTACAGTTCGTTATGTACAGAGCGGGACAAAGATTTTATATAACTCCATACAAATAATATTTTTAAATCATTATCTCACATTAAATGTCAATTTATAAATATTATCAATGACAACACAATTTGGGCCGTGTATTGAAAATTCTTTGATGCAATAACTTTCTTATACTGTGAGAGTAATGCAAATATCAGCAAACAATATATACACTGTAATTTTAATTAATCATATAGATTCAAAAAATATATAATCCAGGCATTTTGTATCAACATGTGTCGGATAAAAATTACATTGTTGGGCCCCCAAACTAAATTTAGACTTATGTTAGGAAATTATCTTAAAGTGGAATGTTAAATAAATCTCTAAGTGACGGCTAACCTACGTTACACACACTATAAGTTCAGTACTTTTGATAGTAACATTGTTTAACTTATATGTAGCGCAAAACAACAAGCTGCCAAGTGACACATCCTGATTCTCATCATTCAATACAATCTTCTATAACTTAGGCCAGAAATCATCAAGGAGATAAATATGACAACAAATATAAACACAATGTAACTAAATTATATTAGTAAAAGTGTGAAAGGTTAAGGAAGATTGTATATTATATATAACTGAATAAGTCATAGACATTCCAGAGCTCGCTTCACCCATATATTTTCACTTCAACTTAACAATATATTGTTTTTATCGTCCGTTCGAGTCCCGGTCGTAGCTAACAGGCGCGTGTGTGTGTGTGTATGTTTGTATGTGTGTGTGTGTCTGTGTCAGTTGAATAGGTCGGGTGGGAAGCTATTCACTTCTGCCTGTTCCAAGATAGGGTTGCCGTCTATCGTGTAGGACACTCTTATTCTCAAACGAAGTGGTGTCTGGAAATTAAAATTCTTATATTAGATAACAATTATTAATTATATTGTTGCTTGTGACATGTTTTTTATGTATAAGACAAATCTTATTACCAAAACATTGTATATTTTATAATTAGTGTCTTTATATCAAAGCAAGGGTTAGTTAAAACTCGATTATATCCAGTGGCGGCTGTACCTTAAGTGCACTCGTGCGCTGAACCACCAATTCAAAAGATTTAAAAATTACATAATATTACTTCATCTTTATTTTTAAATTACCATTTTAATATTTATTTTTTAAACATACAAAAACGTTTAAAAAATTAAATTTCCTAATTATGGTCAAAAAGTTTGAGCGCTTTACTAAACTAATATCTCGTGCGCTTCGGCGAGTGCACGAGGACTGCTAATACATCTTGTATGAGATACGCATTAATACGCCTGACGCGTGAAACAAAAGATAGTTCATAGAAATGTACCGAGTAATGAGTCGGTTCTCGAGCGCCGCACGAGCGAACCGAAGATTACCGAGAGCACCCGATGAATGACGAATTGGAATTGAAAAGAATCAAAACTTTTCTCCGAAATGTTAAATGCACGTTCTATGCTTCGTATTGAAAAAACATTTATACAAACAATAACCGATTTTAATAAAAAGGTGATTGAACATTTCGGTTTAGAAAAATGTCATTGCATTGATTTAATGTATAAAAAACAAACATATTTTATGTCAATTGTTGTTTTGTTGCATTTTCTAATTTTAATATTTTAGTAAAGTGCACCACCAGTTCGATAACCCACCAGCCGCCACTGATTATATCTATATTGTTTTAGTATCTTTTTTTTCATATTGTTCTATGAACATTTGTAACATTAATGTTATTCTTCATACCTTGGATGGATTGGTGATCTTAAGGACTTGTGTTATTTCTCCCTGCGGCGTCAGAACCGTCCCTGATGGAGACATCATGTCCAACCGGAATGTCTGTGGATACAAAAATAACATAACTCACTCCACATGAAACATAGACATAAGATACTTATAATAAATATGGAATAACTATTTCAGTAAAACAAAAATTCCTGTGGTACATAAAACTATATACATATAAAACTTATATTTTAGGATTACAACGAATTATTTACCGTTATCACGGGCAGACGGTTGCAAGAAAGTTAAACCGAAACTATGAGAGTATGTAGTTTAATATAAAAAAAAAATGCGTAGTAATCCGAAAATTAAAGTTTTTTTTATATGAATACTCACGAACGAATCGTCTTCAAGTCTTATATCTTAATATATATTATATTATAAATGTCTCTTTATATCCAACATCAAGTTAAATATAGCTTTCCTATCAATTTTAGATGAGGACTTTACATGTCATATTATTTCACAGTATGTAGTAATATATTATAGGTATACCCTGGGCACAGCGGCCTGGAACAGGAAGTCGGTGATGGTGTTGTGATGGTGCGAGCTGGCCTTCATGGTGAGGGTCGCGCTCCCGTCACCGCCACACACCACCAGCTGCACCGACACGCCGCCACGATCTAACGCTTTGACCACCGTTTCTGGAAATATATGAGTTATACGATAATATGTATGATACATATTAAATATACTAAATATATGTGTGACTGACCTTGTGGTGTGGCCGCTGCGGGTGAGAACAATCCGTCCAGTAGGAGTGAGGGAGCCGTTGATACATTATTATTGGAGACACTGACCGGTGTACTGCTGGACAGGTCTAGACCGCTCAGAAGATCCAGAATGTCCTGGAAAATAACAATACAATACATTAGAATAATTAATATATCATCATCATCATCAGCCTATCAGAGCCCACTGCTGAGCAAAGGCTTCTTCTCACATGGAGAAGATATAAATATATTCTCAAGAAAAAAATAATAATATAGAAGCATTGTGTGAAAGAGATGCCGACTCACTTTTTGGTTGTCGGTCATCAAGGTGACATTGCTAAAGGATTTAAAATGTTAATATTTGTTAGCAATTAATTCTAAAGCTATTTTAAGTACATATGTATATAACTCTGTTATTAGTTTATTTGTTGTACTTGTGTTTGCAGATCATTATTTTGATCGTTAATTTACCTTAACATTCGTTCATTTTAATTAAAATCTACTATCAAGTGTCATATAGTTATTTTCTTTGTATTAATTCGAAGGTAATTGTTATATATACATACATTAGTATTGGAGTTATTGTTGGTAGTAACTTGTGGTTGATGTTCCACGTCGCCGTTCGACAGAGGCTCTGAACCGATGATGAGGTCTAGCAGCGCGTCCTGAGAACATTAAATATATGATTAATATTTCAATACATAATATAAATGTTTCAAAAAATACCTCATACTGTGTATATGTAATATTTATTATACACATACATCGCTATATTTCACCTTTGATAATATTTTAATATAGGTATGAGTAATTTAATATATCTATTTGTCTTTGACTTTGTAATTATTTTAATGTAGTGTTTTAAAACATATAATACTGTTATATTGTAATTCCAAAGCCACAAAATTAATTTGATGTGTAATCTACCATATTGTAAAGTTTTATAGAAATTCGTTAAGTATATTTAACGTGAACGAGTAACAAACATTGAATTGATAATATTTGAACATTTTAACAACATATAGGTCCTACAATATATATGTATGTCCTTTTTTTTCCGGGGAGAAATCCGCTATATATATGTATGTCCTACCTGTTCGTGCGCGGGTTGTTCGTGTGTCTGTGTGTTCGTCGCGAGCTCCTCATCATTATCTTCTCTAACGACGTTCGTTTCCATCGCCGGCATTCGTTCCAACAACGCCGGCCGTAAGTGGGCGTATTGTCTGAAATTATATAAAGTTACTTGAAACTAACAATATACTCTCAATATATTATTTTGTTAAAAACACGACATATATTTGACTATATTTAAAAAGCATTAATACCTTTAAATTGATTTCAAACCGCCAATATAAGTAAGGGATTTGGTTATTTATTTATTTATACTTTATTGTACAACATACTAAAACTAAAAAAATACATTATCGTTATACATATATTACTAATGCATGATGTGCAACAGGCGGCCTTATCGCTAAACAGCGATTTCTTCCAGGCAACCTTTGGGTAGAGGATAATAATGTGGAAGGGTAAATACAAATTAAATACAAATAACAATAAATATATATATAACACAAATATACATATATACTATATTAAATACATACATACATAAATATATACATAAAATACATATAATAAAATAGGAGATATTAAGTAGACAAGATATTAACAATAACAACTGACTGCTTAGAACTGTTGAGAAAAGTAAAAGTCCTTAACCATTTTTTTAAAAATGGCTAAAGTTATACAAACAGATGGATACAAAATCGTCTAAAATAAGGAAAGTCAAATAACACATACTTGTATAGTTGAGACAGCTCCACTCCTCTCTGTTGTAACTCGATGTGAATGTGTGAACCGAAAGTGTCGATTATTACACGGATTTTACTGAAAAAATAAAATAAAAGGAATATTAAATTATGATACGTAAAAAACTCATTCATAGTCAAAAAAATCTTTCTGGTTTTTGGTGTCTAAATTGCTATAATCACAAAATAATGTTCTGTATCAAGATATTTTTATATACTGTATTATTCTTGCTTAAATACTTATATGTTATCTATGAAAGTAATATAAGAATCATTATATATATGGTACCTTTAAGGACCTCATACATATATGTTAAATCATATAGTAATTTGAATCCCATGTATGTATGTATTAATAGTAGTAATATCCACTCACTCCTGACTGGGTTGCGTGGTGAACCTCGTGGACAGCTTGGCCAGTGACAGCAACAGATACTCCTTGGTCGTTATAGACAGCTGCGTGGACCACAACAGCTTCTGGTATATATCGATCACGTACTCCTCGGACGGCCGCGTGAAGTCATCTAGCAGACAAGTTAATCATGATGAACAAATTGAGATCGAACCATTCAAATATATAAGACAGGAACCCAAATAACATATATATAATAAGGTCTAGGTTCCTAATGAACTGAAACTAAAACAACATATTATAAATATTATAAAAAGTGTAAAAGTGTAAATATTATAAAAAGTGTAGATCTTACGTCTTACGAAGTCACATTACAGGCAATAGATGGCGCTGAGAGATGGTTACCACATATTATTATAATTATTTAAAATAAATCAGTTATTTTTCTCTAAGCTCAACAGATGTTGTCGCGGTCATAACCTAGTATTGTATATATGTATGTGGTGTATGTACTCACCAACTCCGTCGTCATCCACCATTGATATAGAGTTACTGGCTTCAGACACCAACATGTCTCCATATTCACCGATGGTCCACGCAGCAACCTACAGCAACAACAGTGTTACTTGATTGATAGACAAATAGAGTTTATTATATGAAGGTTAGAGGATAAAAATATATTTATAATACTTTTACAAACTATAAGAATTTATTTTGGTTTATAGTTTTCAATAAAAATATAAAGTAATAAAAGTAAAGTAAGTAAGTATTAAGTAATAAAAATAAAGTAAGTAAAGTAGTTTTAAAATAATAAAATACGCGTAGTAATACGAAAAATATTAGCTCCAGTTAAACGAATACTCGCGAAAATCTTAAATCGTTTTTAAAATTTTATCATCAACACTTCTTGATTTATAAATAAACTAGAAGACCTGGCGAACTTCGTATCGCCCTATAATGAAGAAATATCTATTACGTTTTTTTATTTATATTTTTGGAGGTTACCTGTAAGCCATAAATCTCCGTGTTTTGAAGTGCGACAGAATGATTGACATATTAGTTACTTGTCAAATCGAATGTCCAAAAAAACTTTTGTATGGGAAATAGAAAAGGGCTGTTTTTATGGTTTTCCCAGTAATGAATCAATTTTTTTCAGCTTTTATACCTCCACGAACATTTCAAGACTAAGATAAGATAAATCCGTTCAGCTGTTCTCGAGTTTTAGCGAGACTAAGGAACAGCAATCCATTTTTATATATATAGAAGAAGAAGATACCAGATATCGTCGGGGATAGTACATATCCGCGTACTTAGCATTGGATAATTCCGCGTATCTACATTGAAAGCAGATTATCAGAAGAAAGTTTAAGCTGAAATATTTTCTATATTAATGACTTTTAATATATTAAAATTATGCAATGGTAGTTACTCCGATTCGCACTTTCCCCGTCTGTATATGTATCGTTAATAAACTATGTTTTATTTAACCTGGATCAGCGGCTGTCTCTCCGTAGCGTCGGCGGCGGTCGCCGATCGTTCCAGCGAGGTCCACAGCCTCATAGCGGCGTAGGCCTGACGCTCGCTCGGCGCCGAGGACACTATCTGGATAGTGTTGGACACGGTGTCGTCACGGAGATAGTTACCCGCCTGGAAATATACTCATGTATTACTGACATTATGTTATATAACTTCAAATACTGTACAACAACATATATTAAGACAAGACTTAGGTATAGCAGATATTTTCAACTGATTGATATGATAGTTTTGTATAAACTTAGTTTGCTTTTAATGATGGTTGAGTGACGTCATCCTGCTCTGCTGGTTGAACATCCAAGATGGCGGACTAGAAACTTCTATGTACACTGACAGTGACTGTTATAATGAATCTAATACACATGAATCATTGTATTTTATAAACTAATCCCTTTCATCACCAGTTCTTCTCATCTTGAACAACACCGGTTATATAGTAATATCTATCATAATTCCCAAAGAGGGTTGATGTCAGGCAGGTGGCCGGTCGTAACAACAATTCATGTAAGGCAGACCCTGGCTATAGCCAGATCGTAGTAGTATCTATCATATGTATGTTCCAGGTGTCCGGCTCACCTTGAGCAGCACCTGGAACAGCGTGTCCAGGTGCCACCTGCTGGAGGGCGCGTGTCTCTCCGCGGCCAGCACCATAGCGCTGGAGCAGTGCGCCTTGAACTCCGCGTCCGAGCGCTCCAGGAACGACAGCAGCTCCTTCATCATGGCGCGGATGTTCTGACTGTTGATGAGGGCGAAGGACAGCTCCATGGCGCGGCGGCGGATCGACACGTCCGGGTCCTGGAAACATACATAGACAGATATATTAATATTCATCATCATCAGCCTATCAGAGCCCACTGCTGAGCAAAGGCCTCTCTTCACATGGAAAGGGTTTGAGCATTAATCACCACGCTTGCTCAAGACGGGTTGATGATTTCAAACTTATAATTTGTATTATTAGTCCAGATTTCCTTCACTGTCTGTCTATGGTGTCTAAATACTTTAAGATAGTACATATGATTCGAAAAAACCACTTGCCAGGTATCGAACCCACGACCTCGTGCACGAGAGGCGTGCCTGGAACCTTTAGGCCACCACAATTACTAAATTTACAAAAATAATTTGGTTTGTGTGGCACAGAAGTGTTTTCACCTCTCGGAAAGGCGAACCTTTAGATAGATTAGATCACCCTTTGTACACTTTTCCTACATTGTTTTTGTTTTGTGTCAGTACAATAGAGAGTATTATTATAAGTCTATAATTTATTAACTAATATGATATGTAAGATTTTTGTGAATACATATATATATAAAAATATATTATTCTGTTTTTATGGGACCATTTTTCAGAGACTACCAACATTAACAAAATTTTAATAGCTATGTAATAAGATATTATCATCAATAGTAAAAGTAAACCCATATGTATGTTTTTGCGTTATTCAAATAAATATAGATATTTTAATATTTATATAAATGTTCTAAGACAGTACCTTCAAGCATTCCAATATAGTGGTCCTATGTCTTTGTACCGCCGATGTATCAACATGTACAGTCCTCAGAAGTGTATTCAAGGCCACGTAGCGTATATTCTTATCGTTATTGAGCAGGAATCTCCCCAGTATATTGACGGCCAGCACCCGCAAGCTACTTTCAGACTTAATGTCCATTATTGAGAGCACAGTTTCGTATAATATGGTGTTGCCGACGTTTTTGCTTGTTTCGGTATTCGTCGCCACTTGTGCTAATATATCGTTCATAGCTTCGGAAGCCTCAGCGTCATTTTTTCCAAGTATACGTAACAGACGGAGTATCTTGACCTGGAATTGTTTTCAAATAAAATGAATAATAATAACGAAGTTTTATATTCAGTATTGCCATATAAACGAAATAAATTAAAAATCTTATTTAGGGATACCATATTTTTTTCAAATAATTAAAAGAGCATAACTGATATATTGTGTAATTTAAATAAATATTTTTGGTGATACTATCGACATAATGGTGATATTCATATATTTAATATCCTATAATTTATATTTTATATATATACCTGTAAGAATGGATCAGACACGCCGCTGACGTCATGCTCCGGGGAATATCCCGCCAGTATCAAATTCTTCAATATCCTCACCAGATTTGGTACGATCTGAAATATATAAACACATCAATTAAACATATAACCTCATTATATACAACACAAATACATATAAAGCTCTGTTATATACAATAACCAGCCAAGAGACTAAATACGACCCTTTTATATACACAATCCGAAAACCCCCAAGAAAAAATCCATTGCAATATTATCACATGTGCGTTCAATCATTTTTGTATGTATGTCTGTAAAGTGATTTTATTTAACACCAAACTACTTTTATTTTCTATATACTTATACTAGAATACTCGGATTACAACGATACTTGCTATATACATTTTAAATACTGTAAAGTATACATATATATTATATAAGCTAAATCTCAAGGTTAGTTTTCGTGTGTCGATAGCCTTTAGGATCCAATAAATTTCAAAGGTCAACCTATTTGATATATCGCGAGGGTCAAAGGTCAAAATCCATTTAAAGGCTAACGACTACCCCAGGCGTTACATATAATATATATCAAGTACATAATGATTACACAATCATGCGTATCATATTACAGCCTTTCGTTAGACACCACAATAGAGAAGATTTTATGGGATTTTAATCGTTATTCTAATGTTATATGGTATATAATTCTATCAAAAAACTGTAATACATATAAGGGTCAGCGTTTGTTTACCTCCCGCTGTCCGCTCTCCTAAGAACAACACAAACAATTTATTAGTACATATACATATTAAATATTTAATTTATACAACTTAACATAAGCCTATAAAGCCTTGTGTGTGTGACTGTACATTGTTTTATCGATAAGCAATAACAAAGGTGACGTCACTATTTACAATATATATCTTAGTCCTAGCATTTACGTACATGTATATATTATTATTTATTATGTATATATAGCATTAGAGCGCTTCACATTAGCTTATTATCAATCAAAGCTAGAATAATTTTTATTTGAATTGATTTAACTTGTAAAATATTTGGGTAGTATGGAAATACCTTTACAGATAAAATCATTATCACTATAAAAGATTATTTTGGATAAAAATAGATAGGAATTAAATATTCTATGAAAATTCAAACAATACAATAATTCATTAAATAATATATATGTATATATATTTTATTTATATGATATAATATCCTTATATTAATGCCAGTATTTTTTTCTATACTCATGATACTTGTATAGAATAGCAATTGGTCATTACATATATAAAACAATTCTTTTGTTTTGTCAGTCATATAAGAGAATTAGAATTTAAAAAAAAAACATTGGTTTTATGTAATTAAAAAGAAATATAAACAAATGTTTGTACATATAGATATATATGTATACATTTTAATATATTTTTAGCAATCAGTTTTAATTCATTACTTCCTACAATATATTTATAAGATCAATAAAGAACGTTCCTAATCAGTTAAAAGTATGTTATTCATTGAATAAAAAATTTATATTCAAACAAAAAATTAGTTTTGAAGTTATTGCATAACACACTAACAAACATACACTCAAAGACATCCATACATACTTTCTGAATACAAAATCTTTGAGAGTCACCTGACTCATTTACAAATTTGATTCATTCATTCAGCCATTCCCTATATATTATGTTAGCTGGCAAATATACACTATATATACAAACAAAAAAGGCTCTTATGTAATGTAATTAAAGTCTATAATACCTTTTTGAAGTGATTGAGCGTGTCTGGACTGTTCTCACACATCTCAGTGATGAGCGTCACGCCGGTAATGAGGACTCCTGTTGATGAATGAATGAAATATTAAGGTAGAGGCTCGTGACCAAATATCAAGTAAAGTATCAAATATATTTAGTTATAATGTACTTGAATTACAGAACAGGTAAAGGAAATCAATCTTAACTCAGCAATGTCCATTGTTATGAATAATAACAATGGGTACAGTTTTCTAAATAGCAAAAGAATTCACTATGACGTGACGTCATTCATTAAATATGTTTATTCCTATTGAACTAAATTATTAATAGTTAATCTAATGCGCTATTTTCAATAATACAACTGGATTCGAACCTACATCGTTGGGAGTATCGTCTTCAATTGCTTTCCCAACTGAGCTATCATGTATTATATAAAATTATAAACTATTAGAACTTAGGTGCTATCTATTAGGATTTCTTATAAAAATATTTGGACATTCTTATTCAAGTTTGTAGTATAGAAGCATAATAAAGTTTCCATAGTAAATCTTTGTTAATATATTAGCAGCAGATTGCGTTATATATACTGACCGTGATTCTTTTCCGTGAGTAGACTCCGTGTCGCCGGTAGAAACATCTCCATTAAGTCCGGCACCCTTCTTATTATTCTAAAGGCACACAAGGCGGCTTTCTTCTTGATGTATGCGTTCGGTGACTTGATCAGCCTCTCCACCTCTGAAGCCAAGTCTCGTGCCATCTCTGGAGAGGCGATTGCCCCCAGGGTACATAGGGCAAGACCCACTACGAATTGTGTATTGCTGTTCAGGTCACTGGAAACGATTGTGGTGGTTAGATGATAATTAATTTGATTTTGTAATCTTATTGTATATATCTATTCTCAATTCTGTTTCACTGGTAAAAAGCCATGGACCATTTAAAACGATTATGTCGAGATGATTAATAAACATCAACAATTTTCGACAAAACTAGAATTAGGAAACAAAGCAGTTTGTCTTGTTTATTAAACCAAGTAGAAATAATAATTTTGTATAAAAATTAGAGTGGATTAAAGCATATGATTTATTACAGATATGATTTATTGCATATGATTTATTTTAGATATTATCATATCTCTATGCAAGAAACCTGTGCGAGATATTTAAAATTAAGGCATCGTAATCATCCATTTTGGGATTAAGTTACTAGCTCTAATGGAGCGGGAGACAATCGACTTCAAGCAGAAAAGCACAGCAGTAGTAAAGAAACTACTGTCTCAGTCTCCTTAGATTATGGTCAAAAAGTCCTTCCCTAAATACTTCTACTTTTTTCCGGCGAAAATCTATGTTCTCACAACCTCAAAAAGCCCAGCGATCATTATGATTAACTATTCAAATTCTACGATGTACGAGCCTTTAACGTGTCTAGATCTATATCTAATACTGCTACAGTTCCATAATCTTGGAATCTGGCCAATAGCACAAAGAAAGATGACAGTTTATGTCCGTTTAATTAGATATGTATTGTTAAACCTGGATCTCAAGTTAGCACTATAGATGGGTCAGTTTAGCTTTATAGCAACACTTTACCAGTCAAGTCAGATAAACTGTGTAATGGAACTAGGGTTTTGAAGAAGAGACTTTTTAAATATGATTTACTACATTATCCTGACGTTTTGAAATACAGGAATTATTAAGAGCAAACGAGATGAAATTCTTTCATATCATCTGATTATGCTTATCACGGTACCCCAAATATAACGTAATATGTATCCAAAGAACTTAGCTTCATTCAGTAAAATGAATACACGCGAAAATCTTAGATATCAGAATGTTATCATATAGCCAATATTAAAGACTTAACTTGGAACTCTTAAACTAACAAAAGAGAAGATACTTCGTTTTATGTGTTTTATCTACAATCTAGAATTTTGGGAGGAATTAACGCTAATATCGCAGTTTTAGTACCACAAATGATAAAAGTTTTCATATCGTATAGACAAATAGAAGCTGTTTTTCGTAAAAAAAAACTATACATGTCCTAGCACCCTTCTATCCATGAACTAGCAACAAGTCGAATAAAATATATTATGAAGGTTTTCGAGGAGTTTTAAAAACCAAAGTATTTCTATTCGAAAATACCAAAAAAATCTAGTAAAAAATACAATAATTTTAAACTGCTTTCGTATTTAAGCCACTATTTAACACATCGCTTGTGTGCAATCTATTTACATAAGAAATGATAAAGTTATGCAGACTTTGTTTAAACATTCTAATATTACGTAAACGACGCGTAAAACTGTTGCAATTACCACGATAACGACCGATAACAGCATGAGGTGAACATGTTAAAAGACGGAACAATACATCGTCTTTGACTTAAAATTATAGCAAAAATATTAATATACTAGCTTACTAGCTAACCCGGCAGACTTCGTACTATCGTTCGTACAATCGAGAAATAAATAATTTCTTTATTATTTTTTTTTAGATTACCTTTAAGCCATAAATCTCAGTTATCTGAAGTGCGATAGAATAGTTGACATATTAATTAGTTGTCAAATCTAATGTCAAAAAAACGTTTGTATGGGAAATAGAAAAGGGCTATTTTTAGGGTTTTTCCGGGTATAAATCAATTTTTTTCAGCTTTTAAACCTTCCCTGAACCTCTACGAACATTTCAAGGTCTAAGATAAGATAAATCCGTTCAGCCGTTCTCGAGTTTTAGTGAGACTAACGAACAGCAATTCATTTTTATATATGTACATAACATTTAGAATGTCTTAAAACACGCTTTATTTCTACTACATTTCTTATAATATCCAAATATAGCTATCATTGTTTATTTTAACGTATTATATCACAGTTATTTACACATTAAATTGGTCATGTTTATGGCGTCCCGGATTTGGCGTGATTAAAGTATATAAAAGATTTTATCGTCGGCTAACAGACGGTCGCGATCAACCATTTCATTTACACTGACACGAATTAATTTCGTTGGAAAAATATACAAAGTGGACATACATATACAGGGTGACTGGTGAATTACTATCAATATATAAGGAGCATACTCGGTACATGATTCTCATTCGAATTATGTAAAAAATAGGTACTTAATTTTTGACCAAATTTCCGTATAAATAAATAAAGTGTGTACACGTTCCAAGTGTTCCAAGTGTGGACGCGTGCGGCGGCGTGCTGATACAACACTGCGCCGCCGCGCGCGAGTGTGTGCGTGTGTGTATACCTAATCTGTAGGGTGTTCATACGATGCGTAATTAATTACATAACTTTTGGTTAACTTTACTTAGAAGTTTATTAATATTTATGTTATATTAATTTTTATTTTGCCATATATGATCGTCAAATATCTCGTTCTCAAATATTGATAGTAATTCACCAGTCATCCTGTATATACAGGGTGACTGGTGAATTACTATCAATATTTAAGGAGAATACTCGGTACATGATTCTCATTCGAATTATGTAAAAAAAAATAGGTACTTAATTTTTGACCAAATTTCCGAATAATAAATAAAGTGTGGACACATTCCAAGTGTTCCAAGTGTGGACGCGTGCGGCGGCGTGCTGATACAACACCACGCCGCCGCACGCGTGTGTTTGTGTGTGTGTGTGTGTATACCTAATCTGTAGGGTGTTCACACGATGCGTAATTAATTACATAACTTTTGGTTAACTTTACTTCGAAGTTTATTAATATTTATGTTATATTAATTTTTATTTTGTCATATTATATGATCGTCAAATATCACGTCCTCAAGTATCGGTAGTAATTCACCAGTGACAATGTATACAGTCAGTGGTGGCCTAGTGGTTAAAAGGCCCGCCTCTCATGCATGGGGGCGCGGTTCGATTCTGGCAAGTACCAATGTAATTTTTCCGAGTCATATGTACTTTCTAAGAGTATTTACTATTTAGAAATCACTGATTAATGCATTCCCAAAGAGCGTTGATGTCAGGCAGGCGGCCGGTCGTAAAAACAATTAGCCAAAAACTATTCATAGCATGTAAGGCAGATCCTGGCTAAAGTTGAGAAATTGCCAGGTAGAAGAAGATATGTGTCATTCAATATATTCTACTAGAATTAATTCCTTTTGAATAATCAAGATTTTCTTTGACAGAAATACACTGAATGCTGGCTTGTTATTAAATAACCTTTGAAATATGTATGGTAAATTCAAAGAGCTGGTTTTATGTGAATAAATAAAAATCAAATGACGTTGAATTGTAAAACGAATCTGTTTCAATTAGGGCGTGAAGAGATCATGCCGTGTCAACGAGGCATCCTTAACCCAATAACGTTATTGGAAATACATACATATATATTTTTCTAATGGAGTTAGCATATTTTTTTATTTATTAATGAAGTCCTGTTTATATATTGGTCGATTATTTTAAAAACAATGCTCGGAATTAAAGTACCCAGTAAATATTATAAATGCTTTTTATAATTATGCTTATCAAGTTTTGAAATAATTATATCAATGATTGGTCAAGTTGAATTCTTTTAATTCTATTCTTTAACTTATTCGGCTATCCTTTACGTTTTACCACCGAAGCCACGTTGGTTAACAACAAATTTGTGAGTTATAACTGAGTAATATTTAATAATCTTTCAACTATAAAAATAAAATAAGTTACAGAGTTCATTGAACCCTAACTAACACGTAAACGTTTACGTGATTAAATCCATTGGTATTTATATTTATATATGTTGTTCTTGTAATTTATATATGTATATTATTGTAATGTAACATGAAACTACGTTTCCTCAAAATATTGTTGGGAAAGTAATACAATCACGTCCAGAGCGTATCAAATGTACGGCTTTGTTAGTGTGATGTACGTACACGGTCACAAGTATATTGTAAAATAAATAATAACGTTCATTATTGCTTGAGTCACCTTCCCAAGCCTGTACATGCGAATTGTTGTACAAATACTTATTCAACGTCTACATATCCACGCGACAATAATTTAAAACAAATAATATATTTTGCATAACTAAACTAACATATTTATTTTATTGAAGAAGGAAACAAAATTCCGAATAAAACATTCCTTATTATTTATTTGGTACAAATCCATTCAGACATAATTAATTTTAATTAAATTCTCTTTGGTATTAAAACCATGAGGAAAATCATATTTTATGTAATGTAAAATCCACATAAGTTCTAAATGTACTAGAGAAAAATATTAACCCATGAATCAAATCGAGGGGCGCGTCTTATCTTACTTCTCTATATTAAAGTAATATGCAACATTTGTTAGGACAAGTCATCTGATAACTAACTGACTAGTCATACAACGTTATCAGATAACAGAGCGAAAATTTAGAGGAACTGATTTAGAAATAATGACTATAAGAATCGGAATATATATATACATCAACAAACTAGTAAAAGATTCAAAGCCCAAAGAAATACCGAACAGTTTAAAAAATTTCAATCATTATATACTATGATATAGTTTGTATTATAATGTCAATTTTTTTTAACTCTTATTGAATCCATGAATTTTTGAAGATATAGTTGTAGCAAAATATAGGTGATGATATGTAAACAGCAAAATAAATCTGAAAATAGATCAGTACTACCATAACTCATCTTATAATGCCCGTTATATACAAAAACTATATACAGGGTGACTGGTGAATTACTATCGATACTTGAGGACGTGATATTTGACGATCATATATGACAAAATAAAAATTAATATAACATAAATATTAATAAACTTCTGAGTAAAGTTAACCAAAAGTTGTGTAATTAATTACGCATCGTGTGAACACCCTACAGATTAGGTATACACTGACACTCACACATACGCGTGTCGTGACGTAGTGTTGTATCAGCACGCCGCCGCACGCGTCCACACTTGAACACTTGGAACGTGTCAACACTTTATTTATTTATACGGAAATTTTGTCAAAAATTAAGTGCCTATTTTTTTTACATAATTTGAATGAGAATCATGTACCGAGTATGCTCCTTAAATATTGATAGTAATTCACCAGTCACCCTGTATATACACTACACTTGCGTGTGTTATACAAATAAATACGTATATATATGTATATAATTACTCACTTCTTCAAACAGTTGGTAATCAGCAGATGTACATCTTGACGTTCATCGAGTAGCAACATAGCTCCAAGATAGCCGACCCTCTTGTCTGTGAAACGGGTGCTGGCTATGAGCTTGAGACACTCCAACTGTCCAAAGTGTGCTGGATAACCCAGCATATGGATGTAGAGAAGCTTCGCTATGTTCCGACATCTGAGGATGAAATATCGTTGAATAGTTTACAAAGACTCACTAAAAATTCACTTTAAAACAATATTAATTGTTGTAAAAATTCATAATAACTTAATACTAATTAAATATCAGCATAGATATAGATGTAAATGTTTCTCTATTTCAATAATATTACTTGTAATAATTTAATTAAGACATATCATGACAAGATCTCAAAGCATTTAAAGCCTAACAACTAACAATAAATGGTATAATTATATAGAATTAACTATAAACCCCACCTCCAAACACTATCTTCCTCTCTAAACGTAGACCTGATGTATGCACACTCTTTATTCACAACGCTACGTTCCTCTGCAGCCGTTCTAGCTGCTCTTATCTGACGAATGAGGTCCCGGAGACGAGTGGGGGTCTGCATGCGCACTGAAACCGGCGCGACTGTTACACGACACACACACAGAAAAAAAACCCAAATTAATCGTTTATATAAGTAATACATAGCTTGTAATATAGTGTTAGTTAGATGTGGTATAAAACAGTAGTGTTATATATGTGCTGACCAAATGAAACATATATGTATGGAGTTTTAAGTTTGGCAGAGTTCTGTGTAAGCAAAGGTAGAAGGTGATATCTAAGATAATATATAACAGTTAATATTTCAACTAAACATATATATTTTAAAAGAAGTATATAAGGTAAATATTAATTTATTCTTTCCTATATTTAATATTTTTTCTTTGTATTTATGTAATTCAATAATCAAGTATAAAATACACATAATGAGAAAAAAAATCCAAATAAATTATATATTATTAATTCTATTAGACTTCAATAATGTTGAATATCAGTATGGCAATCCCAAGGTTTTCCCTAAAGTTAGTAAAACCCAACAGCAATTTTATTACTATTTAAAACTAGAACTATAGCACAATACATATATAAATTTGTCAATTCCAACATTATATAGGTTTAAGGCATATAAAATATATTGTTACCGTTAAAATAACTTGGCATCATTATAAAGAATAATTTTACTATATTAATGTATAAAAAATTTAATTATCAAGCATCTACTGTGTTAAGTGACACTACAAGTGAAAGTGTCTCAAAGATAATTTTACCTGATGTATTGATTGATAAACAAACAAAGTTAAAGCAGATTACTCACCTCTCTCAATTGCCTCATTTACCACTTGTTTTATCGTGGCAATATTGAATGCTGGGTTGAACCTGGAAAGGATAATGTGAATTAGATAAAATTAATCTTATGGTACATATATTTATACGTTAAATTTAATAAATAGACAAAAATAGTTTGCATACAATTAATGTTCCCATATTAAATTAATATTGCACTTGGGTTACTCTTGAGTTGAATATTAATAAGTATTTTGCATATGTCCTCTAGATAAAATAGCCTTTATTTATGTATATAACAGCAGTTTATGTTACTACTATTATATATCTTGTATAACATCTATTGATCATATACCGAACATGTATCTGTATATGAAATTGTTTAAAACATATTTTATATATGTAATGTTACACTATATGACCACAAACCACAACTAATGTTAATGGTGTTATGTATATGTATTTATACATATTATTTTCACATAATCATTGAAAAACCTTGGTTATTATTTGAATATGTCCTTGAATAACAGGGTACCACTTACAGTAACTTTGGTACTACTATATAATTGGATATTTTCACATTTATATTCATTACAAGGAGACGTTATTAGAAATTATATCTACACTTTTGAAAGAAGTTTGGTTGCTAGTAATTGTTTATAAAAGTACAGAATATATATTTTAGATATTTATGAGGTATAATATCAAGTACTAAATTTATCATAATAATTACCCAGATTCTGAGCCGTTCATCTTGGATTACTTATAAAAGTTATTGATGATTCAAAAACTATTCCTTTTAATACCAGAACTCTTGGATGGCCCGCTATTTCTCGCCACTGACAGGTGTAATGTACTTTGAAGACCGTAAATAACTTTAAAAAACTGTTATATTTTAAAGCACTCAAACTAGATTCTCAAAAAATAAGAAATAATTATTAGACTATAATAAGTCTCATAACCATTTTATCTTGTCACAAACCATAAAAATGCAAGAGAAATCGCATGCCACCTTTTATACAGCAATATCATATTTTCACTTAATAACAAAACCGAAACATTATGTATCTTTTACACTAGATTTGAGAACGTTAAAACTGAATTCCTAAAGGTAAATCTTTTATCACAGGTTTTATAGAGAAAAGTTACGGCAGCCGCCAGCTGACATTTCCTGCGTTGCAAGAAATTCAACATGGCCGATCGACATGACATCGCAGCTTGCTCGTTCCTACATTCACATGACGTTAGAAAATTATCAAAACATATCTATAATTATTAAATACGACATTTTCTATTTCTATTATATTCGTCTTATATTTCAAAAATAATAATGATTTCTTTTAATTTCTTCAAAATAAGATTTTCGTCGAGGATTTGTTTTGACTCTTCAACTGACAACACATCATTTTACGATACAATATTTGAACAAGCGCGAAAAATACGTGGTTCCTATGTCGTCATCGGATATTCTATAAAGTTAAAACCGCAACTTATGAAAAATAATCCACTTGCTATATGCAATACTATTACACTACTTAGGACAACAATAGTATTTACATTATTCTTTTACAGTAATTCACTATGTATGTTCCAATATAAACTCATTTACCCACCTTCGATTTTGTTCTGGAGGCAAAACACTCCAATCCACTTCATACATAGGGTATGCCATGATATAAAACTATTGATGCACATCAAACTAATAAATTAAAACATTTCACAAGTATGTCACATTAGTTTCGAACGCAAACTACTGTTATCAGTTATTTATCATGTGCAGGTGCTCCTCAGGTATCTGTATAATTACAATCTCTTATCACAAATACATTTATCACTAAAAAAAGGGATAGCAATACAGACACGGTACGTTTAATAATTTATTTTAAAATGTCAATAAGTATGTACAAAACAATGGCGCGAGTCACATTATCCTAATCGGAAAGCTAATTATTATTCATTGTATAGCGGTGGTATTACTAATATGTTTAATGTCGCGATTGTTAAGTTTTACAAATTGTCGTCGTGATTACGAGCCGGTCTCTCGATACTGTTCCTTTTAATGCAGTCCACAAGCCATCTGATGCCTTCGTCCACGCCATCGCTGTAAATAAATAACTTTCTTAATTACATATTAACATCTACACGAGCTACGAACGTTAGAGTTATGCAAATACGTGTTTAGCTTTCTTTATTTCACATATGTTTCTTATGTGACATACAACAATCATTATTTGTTAATCACTTGCAATATTATTAAGATTTTACGATATAGGTACTATGTAAGACGTCAGTATTGACAATATATAATGTTATATATAATTTTCATGATCAAAATACAATGAGCCATTATAATATACATCCTATTGACTAACTTAAGATTAAATGTGTTGTACATATAAATTCTAAAATGTACCTAATACATATATTTATTTCATTTACACTATTATTATTTCAGATTATATGTTTTATAATATACAATAAAATTTAAAAAAAAATTTAGAGAAACTGTGCTAAATTATATCAAAATTATTATGTATTAATAATGCAATAAAAAATTGAAAGGATATTCCTTTGTTATATGTATAATAGGAAGACATTTATTTCTTCTCAAATTTAAAAACATTTTCTATTTACATTTTTATATCCTATTTTATAAAAGAACAAAATGGCTCTATATTTAGACAATAAACAAAATGTGATATGGCTTTCTCCTATAGAATATAAGTATTTAAAGGATTCATCATACATAGTTAAATCATTTACCCCATTAAAGCCGATGTTGCCATCAACATAATATCTCTAGCTCCGATCAAATGAGCATTTTGATTAAATATCGGTTTAACGGTGTGCACACCCATACAATCTGGAATGTCTTGTTTGTTAGCGAGCACCAAAAGTGGCACCCCAGCTAGATGTTCGGAAGCTATCATCCGATCTGTTGAAGAAAAATCACAAACAATATATTGTATATGAATAATTATTATTAATTAAGTAATAGTTGTAAACTATGTAATAAATTACCTAATTAAAGAATATTAAATAATAATTTGGTTAATTTGAAATTCCTTGAATGCATCATATTTAATAAATTAAGTTCAAAATTAAAGATAAACTAAACTAAACTGTTTAATACTTTTATATGAGATAATCTATACTAATATTATAAAGCTGAAGAGTTTGTTTGTTTGTTTGTTTGTTTGAAAGCGCTAATCTCCGAAACTACTGGTTCGAATTGAATAATTATTTTTTTGTTGAATAGTCCAGTTATCGAGAAAGGCTTTGGGCTATATAACATCACGGTACGACCAATAGGAGCAAAGATATAGTGGTAAATGTGTAAAAAACGGGAGAAATTATTTCATCTTTGAAGCCTTCCGTTGCGTGCGCCGTGAAAACGGTTCAAGATGCACAAAAAATATGTATTACAGAATAATAGCTCTTTTAATGATCTAAAAAACAGTCCACAACAGTATATGTCTATCTTTTAAGATTGACTCACAAAAACCGTTTTTATGGTACCTAATTTGGTCGAAATAATTTGTTTAAGTTGTATCAACATAATAATATTAATCTTTATTCAAATAAACAAATAAATATGTTGTTGATTAAGAGTACTTCATTGTGAATAAAAAAAAACATAGGTTTTATCCTGAAAATTCTACGGGAACTCCACCATTCCGAAAACCCCGCAAGAACGGGAACTATGTGGGAAGAACCAAAAATCTGCCGTAAGTCACTATTCCACGCAGACGAAGTCGCGGCAAAAGCTAGTACTTAATAGAAAGTAACTCGTAAGTTTAACACAAAGTAATAATTAACTAGATGTTTAATAGGTTCAATATTTAATTTAAATCCTCACCAAGGTATCAAATTAAATACATGTATTGGTAAATATGCTATAAGAAACCTTATATAAAAGACATTAAGGCTTAAATTATATATTCATAATTGCAGTTTTATTTGAAAATTTTAATACATACCAAAAGTTTCTTTAGACTCTGAAACCCTTTCTCGATCTGAAGAATCAACAATGTAGATCACACCATGACATTCAGCATAATACTGCAAAAAATAGTAAGTTTGTTTGTGGTATCTAAGTTTATTGACAAAATCTGTTTCAATTAGTAATATTTATGGTATAATAAGTGTTAGTATGTATGTATAGTATAATCAGTTGATAAAATACCTTATCCCACAGCGACTGCAGTTCCTGCTGACCTCCTAAATCCCAGAAATTCAGTCTAACACCATCTACATCTATTTTTCCTATATTTAAACCTACTGTGGTCGTTATCCTATTGGGGTTCATTGCTTTGTATTTTTTAGTAAATTTCGTTTTAGCTGCCTCCAAATATGTCTGTAATGAAATTAATTTTTTTATCAAATAATTTATTTTAAACGATCAACATTATTAGGAACTGAAACAATGTTTTACCGTTTTACCCGCATTGTCAAGTCCTAGAATTAAAACAAAATATTCATCTTTTTGAATAACATATTTATAAAAACCGTGAATTAGCGTGTACATTTTTAGACATTTTAAAGAATAAATAAATAAAAAAGAAAACAAAATCAGGAATGACAAGAAGACGTAGGTATCTAATTTAAAGAAGTCAAATTTCATTCAATTTGACATTTGACAGACTACGTCATTTGACGTTTAGTTAGTTTATAATTTTTGTTCAAGCCTTTAATACTTTCCATTTTTTATCACTCTGCATAACAAAAATGGAATAATTAGTTATATCTTTAAATTATTAAATAAATATAAATTTTCTTAAGTGTTAAATTTCTAGTAATAATCAAAAACACTTTTTTCATGCACATTGAAAGAATTATTCAAGAGTTCTCTTATGAATACCTAGTATGTATATATGTAAATATAAGCTACCATCATGTTCTATCGAATATCAGATTAGTTGATTAAATTGAATATGTATGTAATGAAGACAATTAAATGAAACTAATATTTTCCAGATATACTACGTGAATTTATTATTTATAAAAACTATATACCCCCGACGTACTCAGCAACCGTGATCACGGGTAGACGAGATGTGAGTAGTATATCCGAAAAATATTAGTTTTATTTAAAAGAATAAGACTCGCGAAAAACTTAGATCTCATTATAATGAAAACATATTGAAATAAATTGGAATCCAAGTCTTATTTACTTTTTAAATATATTAAAAATAAATTTGATCCATATCGTCATAAAAGTATTACGTCAAACGATAGTCTGAACGAATAAGTAAAAGATATATTTAAGAATGCCTAATAAAGATGCTAAGAAAGATCTCAAATCTTTATCCCAAAAGTCTAGTATTAGTGAATATTTATTTGGGGAAGAAATTGTTACACCGCGATCAATAAGTCTTTCTTTGATTCTACAAGAAGAAATTCCTGCATCAAATGAATGGATATTTTTAACTGTATTTAATGGTCATATAATAATAGAAACCAAATGGCACAGCAACCAATGCATACAATATGAAGCTCTATCAATAGATCTGAATCAGCCATCTCATCAGTCGGTGGTCGCTGTATGTCCATTATTTTTTTTGTTACGTCTTGCAGGAGGGAAAGGATCTAAGGACCAGGATCCCTTACTCAGCCCCGATAATCGTGCTGGAGCCACAGTAGATTTGTTTCCTTTTGTTTTAAACGAAGACGAAATACACATAGACGTTCCATTTATTGACATTAACTCAGGACATAAAACTCATTATTCTATTGATGTGACGGCTAAATGTCCAAAGAAAGCCGGTCAGAACAAAATCCCCTTAACACTTACAATGCTTTCCGCGCACTGCTTACCTTCTCCCAGGGAGGGGACAGTTTTTATAAGCTCCATAGCTTTAGACAATATCCATGAGCCTCAAGCTGTTCAATTTGGTATGTCCCTGAGCAGTGCAAATGCAACAAATCTTGTATGGGCGTCAGGTAGTAATGCTGGCTTTGCTGCTAACACTGCATATGCTGTTCCAAATGAAGATATTTATATTCCCGAAGTGTTAGTGAAGCAAGAAACTAACGAGTGCACTTCATTTTATTGGAATTCTGTCACACGTGTCCTTGTGAATGCAGACAGTCTGCGAGAAAGATTAACTGCTCCATTTGTGGTAGAAGTTGCCGGAGTTCCTCGATTTGGAAAGATTGATGTGAGGGGACGATACATGGCATTTGTTGATGGAGGAGTGCTATTGGAAGCTGGACAATATGGAGTAACCGTTTGCGCTAAACTATCTCATTACAATGAAGCTAACTTACCCGAAGGTGTGGACGCTCTTCTAGATTTACCTCCTACTAGTGCCAAAACCAGTGTTCGTGAAACAGACTTGCTAACAGACGAATATGGCCATAGTGCTTATATCGTTTTAAGATTCGATTTATACGAACCATTAATTTCTAAATCTAAAATAGCTACACTTTTTGAGGAGTTGGGTTTTAATGTTCCCTCCGGCCACATCGCTCCGATGGATGAATTACGAGCTGATCAAACGCCTGAGGATCCTGCGTTAGATGTACGACGTATAAGAACTGAAGGCGGGGCATTATCAGTGCACAAGGAATTAAGTGGATTAGCTTGCAGAGGCACTGTCCAAATGAATCAAAGTATTAAAAGGACTGCGGCAAACAAGTTACTATTACGTACGAGATCGTTACTAAAGCAATTTCCTCCAGATAATTGTTCGTATCTGGAGTGGCAAGATACTGTCACCGCTCAGCACGCTGCCTGTCGTCGGGCTGTGACAGCTTCGTTCGCTCCCCAACCACCTCCGCCTCACACTACGTCAAGAATTGCGGCAGCGAGGAGTCGATTGACTGGGAATATGAAAATATCGAATGCACATATACAAAATAATCTCATCGCTGCACCTCACCATCCCAGAGTGTTACTTTCAATGGCCTTGCGTTGTCTCGAACAAGGGAAAGATTCTGAAGCGCACCATTATATTGTAAAAGGGTTGAAGGCACAAGCTAGGAATAGATACTTATTATGGACATTTGGAGGGATGGAGTACAACAAACAAGATTCATATGAAAAAGTCAACGCAGCATTCCGTATCGCTGTGAAAGGAGATAGCTCAGATGGTATAACGGGAGTGGTTGGTTGGGCAGCATTGCACGCTTTTTATCATCACAACCACAATATTTATTCTGCCTTTGTGTCTGCTCGGAAAATGAGAAAGTCTTTTGAATTGAGAAGTGATTGGAAAAAATGGTTACAGCGATGGATAGATACAAGTGGAGAGGAGGAAATATTTTGGATTCCTTCAAGTTTGGACACTAAAAACCCGTTTGTAATTGCATCTGCGTTTTTACTTTGCTTAAGATGTTATAGCTTCAGTGAAAGGCTCTTAAAATGTGCTGAAGATGGGTGCGCTACTCGAGGATCTCGATTTGGTTCGCAAACAGTGCCTCCTGTAGACATTTTTTATTTGAGATCTTCTTCCTGTTTATTACAGCGTCAGTTAGACAAAGCGCTAGAATTAACAAACCAGGGCATTAAAAGGTTCGGGCCTTCCGCTATGATGTCTCAAATGCGTGCAATTTGCCTGACATGTCTCAATGGATGGGACGGTGAATGTGAGAGTGCGCTTGTTGAAGCTGACAATCAAGGCGCTGCGCCATGCCCTCTGTTATTATTACAGGCTGCATTAGGCGGAATGAATAACGATCCTACAACTGCCTTGCAACGTGCCGCGAGAGCTCATAAGACTGCGCCGTCAGCGCAATCTGCTCTTGTCATTGCTCGTATATACATGAAGATGGACGAAGATAGCTTAGCTGAGCGTTGGGCGGCTGCAGCGGTGAAGGTGGAACCATTACTCGCTGATGGCTGGGCAGTACTAGCTCTTTTAGCAATGCACAGCCAAGATATTGATAAAGCCAGGGCGATGATGCGAACCGTGAAACAGGCTGGCCCTATCAGCTCCGACATTAACGACAAATTAGTAAAATTAATGAAGATCCTGAATGTTGAAACACTTCCAGACGCTTTGGTGAAAAATATTTGTTTTTGCAATTACTATTGATTTTGTTTAAAAACTCTCTATGTCCGTACGTAGTTATTGTTATCATGATTTATATTGAAAAAGATCTAAAATAAAAGTGACTTTTATTACTTATTACATCAGCTACCTCTCACAGTAAGTAAAAATTCTGCCACAGTCAATCACACAGACAGACAAATATACAAAAATTATATTCTTCTTATAATAATAACTAATAAGTATGCCTACTGTGCCTACATCTACGAACACTTAGTTAAAAGCGGTTCTTTTAATATTACAAACAGAGAGGCCAAATATATTTGTTTGTTACTTCACATTATTAACAAAATATACATTCTTTTATTCCCTAACAAAAGAGACACAAATAATAAGAACTTTAATTACTTAAACGCTCCCAATTACAGGATCAAGTAATTAAATGATCTCGCTATAAATGTTGCTAGTTGGTACTAAGTAAATTATAATTGAGGATACAGATCAGCTGTTTATTTTAAATCGTTGAATTCTTAATGTTTTTATAATGATTATTGTAACCCGAAACGTGTAACACTTCATATAAAAGGAATTTTACAAATACCGAACTTGATCTTTGTTGTTAGATAACATTATAAATATTATAAATCATTTAATGATTGTTTACATTTATTATTACTACAGCATAACTTAAGATACGATCCGTACATGGAAATGTTACAGCGATTGTTATTATCGCACCTTACATTTAGTGGGTCGATCGTTGATTATATCTGATACGGTTTTGATAAGAGATATTATTAATAGAAAGTTTTAAAATTTAGTAATACATGTTCAGGAACAAGCGCACGGAATTAGAATTGTCATTAGCTATTAATACATCTTAAAGCCAGTGTAACGCAAGTGAAATATTGTCGTCAGCTGAACTAGGTTAAATTACGAGGCTCGGACTTCATAGTAAATATGATTTTTATCATCACGATAAGCTGATAAGGTTGCATACGATGAAAACTAAATAATTTTTCCGACTATTGTTCCGTAAAGAATCTAACTATTGTAACGTCTGACCGAGATAATCTAAGTGCAGATAAAAGGTGGTTTATTTCTGTGCGTCTGTGTGTAGTTGCATCGTCAGTCGCGAGTTAAACGAAGCGACATACAGACATTCCCTGAAGTGGAACGCTTGCGGTCGTGTTTTGTTTTGATATAAATCCAACATCCCTGACATGTGAACGCGACGATGGCACTCTCATCGAATTGCTGGAAATATCTCGTCCTGACCTTCAATGTTTTGTTCGCTGTGAGTTTTTTATATAATATATTATTCCGGCTTTCCTATGACACCCGTTACGCTGATTCAGCGTATTTGTGTTGTCATAACAACTTGATATAAACTCCGAGTGAAAACAATGTTCATTGCAACTTCACGTGTTCAATCTTCTCACAATTCTTGACAGTCACCTTATAAATTGAACCCAATTTAAACGAAGAATACCGCTCGTTATCCGTGTCATTGAAATACAAAAGAAAATCTTCTTATATTTAACTAATTAATTGGTTTGAACACTTTTCATGCAAGTTTCTTTATATTTTGGCGCTAGTGTTCTCATAAATCCGTACACCTATAGTTTTCATTGTTTTAATAGGTACATTTTGTAATCTTTATTGTGTCGTATTATAACGTAGTTCCTTTTCTCCTCAACAGATGTCAGCTGTGGTACTTTTCTGTACGAGTGGATTTCTTCTATACAAGCTATTCATTTTTAGACATTTTATAGGAATAAGTGTGGAATATCCGGCGATATTGTTATTAATGATGGCTATAATAACCTGCTCCATTTCGTGGATCGGTTGGAGGACTGCGAAATCTATGCATCAGATTCACGTCATAATTGTAAATATACTTTGTATTTATTTTATTTGTAATTAATAATTATATTACACATATTAATAATAATACAGAAAAAAAAACCTAAAAAAAAACCTAATAGAATGTAACTTGGATTAAAAACACTGTTTTTGATATACTCATAAGTGTAATTATATAAAAGCGCCATCTATCGAAATGTTGATGATTTAAAAAAAACAATTCGGAACTTATTTTTTATACTTAATGATTTCAGACGGCGTTATTAATAATACTAGTTGTGGTGATCGAGTTTGCCTGCTTCGTTTGGGCGATGGTGGTCTGGGACAACGTAGAAATTGATATAAAGACAACCATGACATCTTATTTCATGATGTCCAACGCAAGTAAGGAGACCAATACAGATTCCGTGAGATGGGATCGGTTACATGTCAAGGTAAATATGATTAAAATTCCTATTATTATTCAATAATAAGCAGTGACGTATGAAAATCATCTATTTTTATCATTTAGGGACAAGAATGTATCTGTATATATAATTTATTTAAAACTATTATTGTAGCAATTCTGGTTTAAATTTAAATACCATTAAATTCAAGTACCTAGTTACTTTAGTTCGATTTAAATTTCCATGTATACGTGCCTGCCTGCTTATACTTTCTCTAAAACTGTTTCGATTGACACGTCATGAAGCGGCAATTATCAGCAAGCTTCAGATGATTTCTATGACTGAAAAATATAGAAGAATAATTTCTTTCCAGTTTGAATGTTGTGGAGTGAGTGGTCCCAATGACTACAGCGCCGCTGGCCACGTGCCTTTTTCATGCTGCGGCCAGGGTCCTTTAGACTCCATCCAAAAACCTTACACATCTGACTGCAGCACCCTGTATCAAAGAGGCTGCGGCAACTTGCTGCATCAGTACGCAAAAGAGCAGCTGCTTTGGGTCGCCATGACAGCGTTGACGGCGTCATTGCTTCAGGTTAGCTAATCCCTACTAATATTATAAATGCGAAAGTAACTCTGTCTGTCTGTTACGCTTTCACGCCTAAACCACTGAACTGATTTTAATGAAATTTGGTACAGATATAGAGTTGACCTTGAGAAAGAACATAGGATAGTTTTTATCCCAGACTTTTGAAAGGTTCTCTTGGAAACGGAATATAGCCGAACCGAACCGAACTAGTTCATAATAAACTTCTCATTAATCGAGGTTTTAGCGGGATATATTGGGCATATTTTGCTAATCAAAGAACCACAATTAAGTATAGGTTGAATTGGCCATTTCAAAGCTACATCGTATTTGTCACATCATGTGGCAGAGGAGTGATTGTTAATTGTTACCCTTCTATACGATGTGGATAATACTATTTCAGTTTTTATGGATAACAGACAGATAATCCGTACATTTAATTTTAAAACACTTATCTATGACTATAGATATATAGGCCATATAATGTATTGGCTAATTGCTGCACGGTAATTTCGATAACTTTTATAAAATACTAGTTTCATTCCACAAAACCTGAATTAGGTAAATATGTATTAATTGATAACGTAATCAATAATTTACAGTGACCTCTACCTCGTTAATATAATATAATTATGACAAAACTCATATCAATAGTGATTATAGGTCCCATGGGTTTCAATGGTCGCCAAGCAAACATCACCACTTTGTTATTAGAATATCTTCTATATATATAAAAATGGATTGCTGTTCCTTAGTCTCGCTAAAACTCGAGAACGGCTGAACGGATTTATCTTATCTTAGTCTTGAAATGTTCGTGGAGGTTCAGGGAATGTATAAAAGCTGAAAAAAATTGATTCATTACTGGGAAAACCATAAAAACAGCCCCTTTCTATTTCCCATACAAACGTTTTTTTTGACATTAGATTTGACAACTAACTAATATGTCAATCATTCTGTCGCACTTCAAAACACGGTATAGATATTTTTTGATTATAGGGCGATACGAAGTTCGCCAGGTCTTCTAGTATTATATAATTAACATTTAACCTCGTAACAATAGTCTAGGTTTCTTCGATGTGTCTACTGTCTAGAGAGACACTCATTGTTTAATATTCCTGCAACATTATTCCGCTTAGGACTTGTAGGACCCCCCGTCTATGTTAGTATAACTAGTCACTGACTCACTACTACCCCCGCCTAGAGCGCAGGCGCATGTCACCGTTCTGCTCCGCGCAAGTCGTGAGACTGCCGAGCGAATGCCGCCCCCTCTAGTGGGGTACGTGAGACTGAATTATATCTATTGTATAGATACAAACACTACAGGATATTTTTATGTAATAAAATATCAAAGTATGTGTGAATTACTGTGATTTAAGGTTGCGTTGAGTGTCACAAAAATATTTGAATATGTAAAGGGGGGTTGGCATTTTTTTAAATATAATTTATAGTTGATTCATATATGTGAAAGTCAATAGTTTATTACTTTGAAAGTGTCAATATAAATAATACATGGGAGGCCTATGTTTGTAGGCGTTTTATTTTCTATTCTGATATAGGATGCTTTTATTGATTTATTAGTGTATGTGTATGGAAAGTTAAATTTATCGTACTATTCATCATGATAAAATAGCATCGCTACATTGTAAGGCGTATTATTATGGAAATCATATACGCTTGTGATTTTTGTTATAATATTTTACATTTTTAATATCTTAATGGCGTTCATTTTCTGACCAATAATATAATAAAATTATACTAGCTAAGGCAAAAAAAAACAAACATACAAACCTAAAGAAACATTCCAGAAAGAAATCACGTTCTTTTTGGTCTAGGAAGAATTTAACGCTGCTAGAAAACATGGTTATAAAAGAGATCTTCAGTAAATGTGTAACTTTTGTCATTTATGACTAGAGATGACAGCTTCCGAAGTGCGATCTTCACTGAGTGTCACAGGCGAAGCTTATGTAGCCTTAACTAGTTAGACCAACTGACCAACTGCAGATTTTTGTAATATATATCATTTTCGTTAGTCCTGAGGCTTTGACGGCATTAGCGGAAAGCTAAAGCTTCCTTATTGTCTTTCATAAACGCATTTCCTTAGGTAAAAGACTGAAAACTGTTTAGTATAACGATTCTAACTTTCGACAAGGGTACAGGCTTTAGCGTACAATTGACATTACAGAATGACTAAAAAAACTTACATAGAACTTTTGATTCTAGTTCACTCTTAACAGCATATACGTTTATCAAAAGCATGGTTTAAAGTGGATGCTGGTGATTAGCAGCTTCAGTAGTATTGATTTATTGTTATTTGACATTCTGCCTACATATTACAGGATAAAAAAGTTTCATCATAAGTCGTAATTAATAGAAGGGAAAAATATTATAGCAGAACTTATAAAATCGGGTTTTTAAAAAGTATAAGACTGTTTTTTTATATAGTCTATGTAAAGAGGTGTAAAACTCTTTCTATTAGTTATCACGACTTTGATTTATTTACATATTTTTGCCTTTTATTTATATATTTATTATTTGGTATAAGAAAAATAACATATACGACCAATTTGAAATTGTTTTGTTAGTGTTCGTTTCTGTAAAAAAAAATAGATAGTAATATACAGAAAAAAAATAATATACCTAAACAATAATATAATTGCTTAAATACAGATTTGCTATAGAGACATGAAATACTTTACCGAATCCGAAGCCACGAAAAAAATTATAGAAGAAGGTGAAGCATTAAGCCGTAATACCTATTCTGTTAGAAGTATTCCCGTTTCTTGAAGCTATTATGGAGGAAGTTTACTTATTCCATGTGATTGCTGGAACTAAACCACAAGCATAAACTAAACTACATCTTTACCTATGGCTTGCAATGACTGCCTGCTTCAAAGGAAACTTATACATTAAGACTGGATACAGGTTGGCTATACGTCTCACGTGACGCACTGATGAGATTACTGAACTTTGCACTTGGCTGCGAAAAATGACTTATTAAATTAAAAAGCTAAAGGCCATTCCAAAACAATTTTAGTAAAATTAACATAGAAAATAACGCAAATAAGAGTAGTTTTTCAGCATGCCTTTGCATTGAACTTAAACGTGAACTGTATAAAATATAAAATCAAAAATACTACTAAAATCACAGCTCCGTATAGAACTAACACAGGTAGTTTACAGAAGTGAACGTCATGATACAAAAAGCTTTTGCTAACAAATCACAGATTGATAGTAACTTCAAAGAAAACCCGATCTTGACATATAGCAAAGTTGGGTCCAATCGGAAATTACACGTTCCAGCCACTCCTAAGTCCTAACAAACAAAAAATCATGATATTATGAAATTATGACCCATGATAAAGACAAATTTATAATGCAAATATGTCGTCACTTAAATAAATAACAATTAAATTGAGAAATTAAGACTTTGCTAAATAATTACAAAAATTATCATAGAAGCAAGGAACTTTGACACTTATACTAGTAATACATACTTAAATAGCGTCTTTTAAAACAAAACAATTTGCGAGAAATATGTTTTAAAAGAGCTACATGTTATCATCATTCAGATATAAAACTTTTGTACTGGTAATACCTCATAATTTGTTTCATTAACATAACCATATATCTTATTTCATTACTCTGGCATCAGCTAAACTGTGATCATTGATGAAATTTATTTATTCTGAAGGTTGCATCGAATCCTCCTTATGTCTATTAATTTTTCGTAACATATTTTCTGACTTAAATTAATTTAAGTGTTTGCTTAATGTTTCCTTAATGTTAGAAGCATATTTATAAGAATAACGCTTAACTGGTTTATGTGCCCGCTAATCTCAAGGTATTCATATCAAAAGATGTGTGTATATATTTATTTTATCATATGAAAAACACTCTAAATATAAATATAGTTTGGTGGATATCGGTGAAGCAGTGCTAGAATATCAGCTTTTTCAAAATGACGTAAGGCATTTCTGACCTGTGATTAACCGATGAAGAACCTCACTCATACCAGTATAATAGTTAAATTATAATAAATGTTTTTTTATTAAATAATTTTTCTTCGTAATATTTAAAATAGTCTGTCACTGTCCTCGAAAATTAGGTTTCGTGAGATCCTTATTTCATTTTTTACATTTGAAGTCCCAGAGATGTGTCCTCAAATCTAACATATTCGAAATCTAAAATACAGATTCAACTTTCAAGATACGTATTTTCATCTTAAATACTTTTTAAAAATTTGGTCACTATCTCAGTATTTTATAAATATTTTTCTATGATATAATATTTTTAGTAATAACTAATAAAACTTTATATAATGAATGGAGACTTTACAGTGTAGAAGGAATATAGGAGACAAAAAAATTAAACCAGTGTACTTTAGACCACAAGACTGAAGTAAAACTTCGCTCCATTTTCCATACATCCATTCATGTATATAGATTTTTATCGAAAAATTTTATTTAAAAAAATCCTATCAATTTGTCTATTTGTGTTTAAATTGACCTTGCAATGAAGGAACAGAGCTTATTCTTCTAATAATAAGTTGCATGAAACAAATTTCATTATTAATGGCCTTATAAATAAGAAAAACAATCTTATTGGCAACACAACTATTAGGTACTCTGGAACTAAGGTGACGCAAACATTTATATAGTTTGAAATTTGAAAAAACAATTATCATATAAACACAAAATCAAGAGAACAAACAATTAAAAACATCGCCAGTATCCACAAAGTTATACACAAATAAAAATAATGAAACGGCGGCCTTGTCACGTGTGACGTCACAAAACAAGATGTCCGACAAGCGTTAAGGAACAAGGATCGATTTCTCTTATACGAAGTAAGACGTATACCAATCGTAAATTCCGATAGAATTCAATGAACCGTATCAAGGATGTTGCATCCTCATCCTTGTTTTCATTTAGGAGTGTCTATTATTAACGAAATGTTTTGTAATGTTTACGATTTTTATAATTACAAATACGAAACGAAGTAAAATCTGTTATCGAAAAGCGTTTGAATTTGTCAAAATGACATAAGTCTGACGTATAAAGTTTTCAAGGCATTTTCAATAATATCTACTGTATAAATCTACTGTTTTCTTAAAAAAGTTAAGGGAATGAATTAGAAAAAATGTTAGGAATTTTATGGATTACTATCCCATTTAAAACTTTACATATTTAACTGTACGCATTAGTTGTAATTACTCTAATAAAAAAATTCCATATAATTAAATGAGTCATAGTATAACATTCACATGACATAAAGGTTTTATGCAAAGTTCAGTACCTAAAGCGGTTATCAACGCGAGTAAAACCGGCAAAATAGTACCATACATGACTTATATGTAATTAGTACTAATATATATAAGTATATATACAAGTGTATTACATAGGATTATTTTTCAGAACGTATGATTTCTTAAAGTAGGTCTCAAATTAATTTCTATCATTTGTACTAACAGATTGACCTACTAACACAACCAGATCACAGATTATATAATTATACTAACATTTATTCGCTAGCCTTCGATTGGATTGTTGTAAAAGCTACTAATATATTCTTTAAATTATACTTTTCTACCACCCAAACCTTGTAATACCTCCGTGACGTCATCATGACGTGAAAATAAACGTTTTTAAAATATCACGACCTCAAGCATCTGGAATTATAAGGCAGAAGTATGTGTTCGGATGTAATCGCGTCCATAGTGGGCAGACGGCCACGGCACGCGCTACATACAAGGTCACGCATTGTTACGTGTAATAAAACTAATATATTACGAAGAATGTGTTGAATGTATAATTATGTTTAATCATCATCCCGACTGGGACTGATCTATTGATTACGAGTTACCTTCGAGTTACTTCAAACGGTTACTTGAAATTTGCATACAGAAATTATCGACAGTCTTTATTTAAAAGAATGGTAGATTACGTGTACCACAAGTTTTTTTTTGTCTTCATACGAAGCGTTGCAGAGTTTTTCTTTTAGAAGCGAAGATTTATTGATGAAATACTGAACTTAAGAGCTCTGTTTGAAGTTGGATGGAGACTTGTGATGCAGGTCCATCATAGCAAATGCATAACATACATTATAATTCAATATGTAAATTATAATTTTAAACCTCAAGTACTTCTGGAGCCCTTTAAAGGAGTAAACGAATCAACTTTTTCTTTTGATATCAAAATCATATCAATTAAAAAAGTTAATAAAAATATAATTTATTAATTGTTTAATAAATATTCTGATTTCTACACTTAAAAAATTAAAAAAAATTGAAGAAATAACAACTTAATAAGCACTTTGTGTATAGCAACAAATATATTATATATTAAAATTTACATATTATATTAAAATCAAACAAAGTAGCGAAACTGACTCTCAAGTCTCAGCCAGTAATATTTTTTATATTACGTCATATGAGAACTTAAAAATTCCCAAAAAACATTAACACTTATGAGAATGTTATTATTTATTTAAGAATAACTTCCTCTGTTAAATAAAACAACTTATAACTATGTAGGCATTATTTAATCTGTCTTTGTGACAGTCTCTTATCGTTGAGTTACCATAGATAAAAACTAACGACGTATAAATAATTACGTTCAAGATAAACGTATATAATAATAATCCATTATAAATTAATAAACTAATTTCCTTTAATTGTTTTTTATAATTATTGAAGCTACGTAAATACTTAGTAGGTGCATTCTTTACAAAACGATATTATGCTCTTAGATCTAGGTACTGAATTTCCTTAAGTTATTTATATTATAATATACTAGCATTATGTACCTATACTTTAATTTAGAATTTTATAAAACGATATATTTTATAGAATAATGAATTTAAGTGTCATATTCATTAAACCTATTTTCGAGTGCGTACAACCTTGCTCTTAATTGAATGAGATCGCTCGATGACGTCATATGCTTATCTTGACGACGTACTGGAATTTAAAACCTAAAGTAGTTCAGGGGGCCTTTATATAGAGTAATTAAATATACTATTTGTTGGTAGCAGAAATATAATAATAAAGAAAAAAAACAATAATGGTAAATGAAAGTATTAATCCCTATATTTGCTACTGATATGGTTTTGCGTAATATTTACATTAATTGGGAAATAAATATGAATCAACATATTCCAATAAGTCATTGACGGCTGACATTACAGTTACAATAATTATAAATAACTTAAAAGAGGTTTTATATAAACTATATCATTTAACAATAATTACATAGATTATAAATAAATTATATACATAATGAAAAGGTCATAAAAAGAATGAAAGAGGATGGTCTAATCAAGCGCATATATGAGACGCTCTGTCACCTGTTGATGCGTGGGAACAAGCGGCGTAGTGATTACACCGTCCTTGTTTATTATATAGACACAGACAGAGATGGAATATCCAAGAGATAATTGTGATTAAGGCATCACTGGGGACTCTAAAGAGATCACCTCCGCAGGGGATTCAGGAGATGAATGATTGCGTTTGATATGGTAGGGTTATAATGATACCTCGCATTACAGCGTTTATACACTGACATATAATGACTGTATACTAAGTACGAACATTGTACTTGCACAACTACTAAATGAAAATACATTTAATCTTTTTCATTTACGTAATACACATTATTTTATTTAATGAACTGAAATATAAAAAAATAATGTCATTACGCCCGCGATAATGACGCCATGTTGACAGTTGTTGCTATTGTTTGAAAATTGTACTGAGATCCAAGATTATTATAGCTGTTGCAATAACTAACGTTAACATTTACTAGACAAGAGAATTTGCTTAGTTTTTTTTTATATGTAGATTTATATTTGTATATTTATATTTTTCTGTTTTGTTCACACGACCGCCATTTTGGTTTTTGCTAACTCAATTAGATGATTTATGTTACATTGTCCTTTTAGACAATACAAAGACTGTTAGTAATAATATTTAAAGAAATTCGATATTCAACAAAACCGATGAAAAATAGTTATTTTGTAGCGTTTGTTTCTATAAGAACAACACTGCCACGGTCTGTTGGCGATTTAAATTGTAACTAAAGACTAAAGAACTCATTGTTCATCTAGTAGGTTGATTCACGACGCTTAGAATCAGTTCCTCAAATTACAGTCATTAAAAAAAACAAAGACGGCTTTGACTGATGACATTTTTATATAACGTTTTATTCATAACTTTTATTTTTGTTCTATACATTCTAAAATATTAATGCACATACAAATAGGATGATTTTAGAAATTCCACTATTAAATTACTTATTTCTAAGTAAAAATAAAAAAAACATGTGTCTATTCTGTGATATAAGATAAAGGTGTATCAAATATAGCTGGGTTATGTTTTCAATGTGCGGAAATACCCGATTAAGTTACAAATATGGCATGTTGCTATTGAATGCAGTTAATATACAACTACAACTCTTTGTTATCAAATGTATACTTGTTGTAATATCGGTCATAATTACATACTAAGTGACTGTGTTATTTGTATGTATATGGATGAAATGTTGCATAAATTCTAACGTTGGCGTATTGTGCAATTTTAATATATGGCAATACCGACGTAACGAAGGCAATGATGTTTTTGATATTTTGACACAAATATATCGTTTTTTTACGTAATGACTCCCTAGCGTCTCTTCTTTATTAATTACTAAATAGGAATAGACTTTCAGTCATTAAACAACGGGACGTCATATTAAAATAAATTTGTATTGAATTTAATTTAGAAATAGAAACGTGTATATCACACGCTATTTGATTTTTTTTATAAAAAAGCTTTTTTCAAATAAGTTTTAATTTACTCTTACTATAATATATTATAAGGCTGACCTTACGTGACCGTGAAGATTATATCTACTATTTTAATCAAAAATAAATATTTTTCATTTCTAATTCAGTTAATACTTGATCGGCAATAATAAATGTCTATAATAAAACTATAACAATTGTAATTAACTACGTAACGAGTAAAAATGATCTCATACTTGACGTTAATCGTCTTCAGTCACGGGTTTGTCCACTGATGATGACTCAAATCATATTAAAAAATACGTCCAATATGTATTGATGATTCGATCAATAATTTCTAAGTTATAATGGGAAAATTATTATAATATCAATAATTTCGTATATCAAACTTTATTATTGAACCTTATAAAGATAATCATTAATTTTCTACTAATATATAGTTTGTTTTCAGAGTTCTGGCATCTTCTGTACTTTCTTCCTCGCTCACGCTATAAAAGAAAAACGGAGAGCTTCCATACGTCACTCGATGTCAGTCAGAGAGAATTTCGCGCCAGATGACTCTCTACTCGCCCCACCGACCGCTCCCAATCCGACATTGCCGAAATATTAAAGACTGTTTCATTCAGAAGCTGTCACTAATATCTTGCCTAGAATATATCGTTACTTGTTGCATACTAATATAAATCCGTCCCCAAAACGTTATATTTATATATGAAAAGTAAATGATAGTTGTTTTTGTAGAAAATTTACGACATTTATCTCCAATGTATACTTTGTAAGTATATACAAGTTTTACTCATAAGTAACAGAACAAGCATTTTATATGACAGAAATTATTGACGTGGTTTGAAAAAATCTAACAAATTTTTCATACGATAGTTTTTTTACTGTATATGACTGAATCGATATTTATATACAACGATGATGAGAGATAGCTGTAGCGTAGTTTTAAAATCAACTGTAAGCTTTTAACTAAAGATAACTAGTATCTAAAAGAATATAATTTGTATAACACTAACACAAGTACGAAAGAAGTATAAATATTGTGTTGGAGTTATGAAAATATCAAGAGACGAACGTAATTATTAGTTTTTCGACACTTTGGTACATTACGATTTTCGACATCTATGAACAGCATTTCAACAAATTTAATTAGTACACCATTTTTATTATTGTATTACTTGTACTATATTATATTTGTACTAGTTTAAATCGATTTGGTTTAGTTAAAGTTTCAAATATGGATATATAGGTTACAATAATACATTTGCTGACATATCACATGTCATAACTTTTTCTGTCACATTTACAATAATGACATATCTGTTTAGGAATATAACGTTGAGTGAGAACTCAATTAAAACAAATTGTTAGTTTAATTACTAACATCGCGATGGTTTGTGAGTGTTTAAAAATGAATCATTATCACTTCCAGTGTTATTATTTTTTCCTTTTAAGTCACAATGTAGCGTAAGTAGAATTAGGAATATAAAATATAACATAATATATTTATAATAACAAAATGACTCAAGCGACGTGCTTTCTATGTAAGTAATAAAAAATACTGCCAATTCTTTACCGACAATTATTTTTTTTATTACTTAGAATGACATTTATGTTTATATGATTTATATAATATTTCTAATAAAAATTTAAAATATATTTGAGTTTTTCATTCAATGTCCCTTGTAATAGAAATTATTATATTTTATTACTTTTCTAAGAGATTTAAACTAAAAAGTATTTTATATGATAAATGTTAACCACATCTATGACCGTTATAAAATATAAGCCCACTACTCGATCTCGTCCATACAATTTTAAAAGTGGATTAGACAAGTCATAAAACTAGTTTTAAATGGGTATTCGTTTTAAATCATTTTAGTTTTTTTCCCGCTTCGGCTGTAGCTATCATGCAAAATAATAAAAGCAACGTGTAAATTTAAATGTCACGAAAAATACTAAAAACTTAAGAATGGTGTGTTACCAAAATAGTCATTTATTAAATAATTCTTTTCTAGATTTTTTGTTTGTATTACAAATATGACCTTGCTTTTAAGGTTTTACTCTAGTAAAATTACTCACATAAATTTGGGTTTGTGAACATATTTAAATTATTGAATTTAGTATACAATTCGATAGATGTATATTTAAATAGTAAATTAGTAATGGTACTACTGTTTGTTGTAATGGAAAGTATAAACCATGATCGCTCAGCTTTCCCTCGTGGTTTGCTAAGTAGTAAGTTGTTCTACGGGAGGCATGTCGCTACTCTTTCTCGATGAAAGCGAATACCTAAGAAGTACTTATATAGAATTCTAAATACTTAATATAGATAACATGTTTAAATTATTTACTCTTAAAATAAACAAACAGTCAATCAAAATACTAATATAACATTCTTTACAAAAATGATCTCTGCCCTTAGAAAAACTTCTATCGTAAGCCTAGTCCGAACTGTCACATAACTTTCGTTATTTCGTATTAATTTACGATGAAAGCGTGTCCTAAGGTAGATTGTGTACAAAAAGAAATCATTGAAAGAAGAGATACTATAGAAACTCAACACGTTGAGAACATTCCGCATTACAACGGTTTTATCAGTGTAAATATATGACCTAGAAATAAATGCATTTGACATTAGTTATAATTGTCAACTATGTACTTTCATAGACTATAATTTGTAACACAACGGTTTTTTATTTTGTTGGATTAAAAGCTAGGGTGCTATTAAATATTGTTATATCTTGATTGACATACAATGTAATATCTTTTTTTTTATATTAAAAAATATTCCAAATAAGGTATGAGTTCTAGTATAGTCTATGCTGAATAGATAATAACATTGGTTAAAAATTTAAAATTCATTAAAATAGATTATTAATTAGATGTAGAAACATTATTCGTATAAGTGTTAATTATTGTTAATATTGTTTACTGACAAAATCTACATACCTTAAAAGAAAGTCTGAATTTAGCTTGTCTAGGCACGTACTGAAACGTGATTCATGAAATGAATTCCTCACACGTCTGCATTGAAAGATATCGACAAATTATATTTCCGCACTCTAAATTCCACCTTTTTTCCATTTCCATTCCAAACAAGGAATGGATTCCACACAAGAATTTATACATATTCATTTTATTACATTCAAACAGATTTTCAAAATAGTTAAAATTTCTGTGAAAAAAATCAAAATTTTCTCCATTATAACAAAGAAATACAATTAAAAATTAGTCAACGTCAATGTTTGATGTATACTTTTCAGTACGAATTAGGAAAAGTATGCTGTCGAATTTAAGTATAAGTACATACTTATTTTCTAGGTAGATGACAAAATAAAATAATAAAATTATTGAAAGTATTTTCTGTTTAAAAGTTCCCAAAACTTAACTTTTTGTTTCAGGTGTAATGGAATCTGCAGTTAATAATTTACAAAAAGTTTTTATTTTGCATCCATTCAAATTACTGGTCCTTATCGAAACAGTCAAGTGAACTAGCATTGGATTTTAGATCAGTTGAATTTTAAAATTTAAACGCTTACATTCCTATAAATAATTTCATAAAATTATAACTAATTTACATTTATCCTTATCTTTTGATGCATGTTAATTGAATAAAATATAGATTTTAAGTATGTAATGAGTTCAGAACAATGCTACAACAGTGTTTCTTTTCGATAAAATGAGGATAAAACTCATATTTGAGATGAACCAGAACGAGATAGGCAAGGATTCGATGATACTATAGTGTCGAGTGGAAGGAGGATAGAGAACGCGGGGTCACGATTCGTGAGTAAGCACAGGGGGGGGGGGGAAGCGTCGCCATCGCGATCTCGGGTTTATTTTCATTTAGTCGCTTTCAATACACCATCGAGGTCAGTTTGTGCCGCCGCTGCGTCGATCTCGTAAACAAGTCTATCCGTGAGTGATCGCCGTGTTTTGTGTGACTCAATTGCTGTGTTCAATATGGGGTGTGGATCTGGTTTTGTGAAATATGTGCTGTTCTTCTTCAATCTGGTGGTTGCGGTGAGTTGGGGTAAAGGGCGGGAGAACCGGTTTCTTTACAATAATGGTCAGCGAACAGTAAAATCCACGGTTGGATGTGGCCCCATGCTCGTTTGTGAGTGACGGAATGTAGTTTTTGATCCCTTTTTATTTGATCGCTAACCGTGACTGGAGTTGAACGTAAGCTTGCAGTAATAGCCAAGAGTGAACTATTTATAAGTTAAAGTATAAAATATAAAGCTTTTAAGTCCAGTCTCTAAAAGTAATCGCAAATAATCCTTTATTCTACTCTTAATATATCATTGGAACGGTTATACAAAGAAAATTTTTGTATTTACTGAAACCGTTATATAGTGTTGAGACACACGACAGGCTCTTCGGTAACTTCAAACATTTGTCTACTTTCTCTGTCACACTCCAGAAATACAGTGCAGACAGAAAAAGAAAGAAGGTCACGTTCTTCGCACCATATACTTGTCTTGCAGCCTTAAGTGTTATTTTGAAGTCGTCACTTGACGTACTTTAAAAATTATAAAGCTTTATTTAACTAACTAGTCTCATAAAGAGTAATATTTGCAACGTAATAGTAATTTATTGTTTAAACCATTGTAAAAAACACTCTGACTCAATGTCAGACAAGGAATGACATCACTTGCGGTTATAGCCATTGCAAAATGTATTAGGCGTCATACCTCGATTTGCATGTACTGTATTCAAGTGATAATTGTTTTATGATCTCACTACAACTAAGTCAAATACAAACAATAAGACAAATACTAGTATAATTGCCACTGCATACATATCTTTTACCGCAGTCGGCCATGGTAAACTTTTTGATAACAAAAAGACTAAAAAAGTTTTAATATTGTAATGCAACAGTTTATTCAAATAAATTAGATACGCTTGCGTGTCTAAAGACTCTTACCTGTTCACCCCCATTAAACAGGTGGTGTTGTATTGAATATTTAATTATTATGAACTTTTATGTGATCGCTTCCTATAATCGCATGACTCAAATAACATTTTGGCACCTTATTCATCACACCAAGTATGACGTAATTATGTCATCATTCTAGTTAATTAATTACCTAAATTTCATATAGTTTAATTAAATAATTAGATATATATTTTTAATGAATTGGTCATTAAAATTGTTAGACTATAAATTTTATTGAATTTGAATTCGGAACACGTAAATATGCCAGGGGGAAGTCCCTGAAGGAAAATTGAAGACGTGTCCCAATGTAACTTACCTTTGGTTTGTACAATAGTTGTTACTTGAAGGTTACTTCATGTAAACAGTTGATTCGTTGATTACTTACAGGAAAACGCTAATGCAATAGTTTTTATATCTACATGTCTATAGTCTATAAATTTAAATTTTTAATCTATAATGCTACGTGAGTGTTATTGAAATTTCCTTGTAAGCCAATACGAAATAAATAATAATAATGTTTCAACATATTAAAAATTCATTCATTACATTGATAATTATCCTCTCTAGGAATAAATAATGAAATATGATACATACTATGAGGTTATTTAAGTAGCAAGTGTATCGTCCATGTTAATTCCTAAAACTGAGTAGTAATTTAATTAGTAAGACGTCACTAATTTAGGTGTCCGTAGTAAGTTGTGGTGACATCATCTGAGTTGTGAGACGCCATCACGGCGCCTGCATTGTTATATAGAATTTATTAACACTCCCATAACTAAATAATACCCCTCTTAACTCATGCTACACTGCAAAATACACTGTATTGTAATATTTTTGAGACAAAACTATGTTGTATACTGTATCAATTGCTTTGAGTAGTTTTGCGTTACGGAAAAATCATGAACTTTAAATGAATTTTTATACATATATGTAATTCTAACATGAATTATTCTCTATTAGTTTAAGATTCATAAAACAACGTTGATATTTTCGTAACTCCATATGAATGATCTGACAGATATTTTTATATTAAATTTGTTCTAAATACATTATACACATATATGGACACTTCCAGATAAAAACTTATTCGATTCTGTAATCAGTATGGCGTCCATCCGACTATCCTATTAAAATTTTAAAAACAAGCTTGTTGGAATGTATGTTTGTATGTTGTTATGTATGTTGGTCTATCACATGAAAACTACTTAACGGATTTCAATTATTTTTCACAGTTACGTAGAATAGACATCGTATCAAAACAGTGTATAATTTTTGTCGAAATTTCAAGTTGTTACCTCAGTCTAAAACTTTGTGTTTTATGTTCTATATCACAGATCATAGATGTCGCTGCCAGTTGATCAAAATATCTATTGTTTCAAATTCACTTTACATTTTCTTGAGCTCTAAAGTTAAGGACAGGTACGCGGGCCAAAACTAGTATAACACAAAAACACTTTAAAACCGATTAGCGCTATCTTTGAGCGAGTTAATTCGCTGAACCTGTTTTATTCTAGATATTGTAATGGATGTAGCGATGCCATTTTTGTAATATGTTCACGCCACATCCACACGACCTTGGTTAAACTATTTTTATTTGAACTGTTAAATACTTCATCTTAAGTGGATATAAATAGTTTGTACCTACTCATATTATAAACGTTTTAGTTAAACTATTTTCAAAATGGTTATTTTTTATGCATTAAATGAGAACTTTTTTGATAGTGTTCGAATGAATCTTCGATTCGACTACTGAGTACGGTATATGTTAATATTGTCTTAATACAAGGGTCATAAAGGCTAAATTGCTTTCCTATTGTCGAGTATAGGGAATAATACCAACCCTTGGTCACGTCTCGTCGCTATATGTACATTTATCGTCCGTCTGTTTCATCCCCCTGTTTGTCGCGACCTTGGTATTATTTAAAACAGTCCCTAACTTCAAGAATCCCTTCATAGGTGAAATTTGGCAACGCTGGAAAAAAATATTCCAAAAACAGTCTATATTTTTCTTTGTATATATGTATACATATATGTATTTTATTGGAAGTATATTTTAACCTTTACTTTACATACTTCTTTCGTAAAGTTTCAGTTTATTTAGTATTTTTTAAAAAACCGATGAGTTATTCCATATTTTATTATATATGTGTTATACTAGCTTTCCGCCCACAGCTTAGCCCGCGTGAGTTCGATTATATCGCGTTTCCAAGAGAACCTTTCAAAAGTCTGGGATAAAAATTATCCTATGTTCTTTCTCAAGGTCAACTCTATATCTGTACCAAATTTCATTAAAATCAGTTCAGTGGTTTAGGCGTGAAAGCGTAACAGACAGACAGACAGAGTTACTTTCGCATTTATAATATTATTAGTGGTTTAAGAAATACCATACGCTAGTGAACATAGTCCACGGTATTTGAACAGTTGATGGATGGTGGCACAAGTGTTATGTGGCCTATAGGTTAACATCATTGAGTTACGCTTAAGATGTTTCGTATGAAAGACCTATGATTTGGGAAAGTGGATAGTGGTACTTGGGCATTAGCCCTGAACCTGGATAGTTACCGCACTTTGAATGAGACCTATGTTCACTAGTAGACAATGAAAAGCTGGAATAAATAAAGATTCACCCATTACTTAAGACGTTTAAATCAGATTGTTCTAAAATAAATATTCGATAAATGAAAATCACATTGAAATCAAATCCTGTATAAAAAGCTTACGTCTAATTGCGTTTTTACATGTTTATATATTTACAATTTATAGATAGGAGTCAAGTTTTAGTCTTTGTTCATTTTCTCTAACTTCTTTATATTTCGACGTATGTAATAAATGTTATATATTTTAAACATAAACTGCTAGTCTTGAAAAATTAATATAAAACAGTTTAGTTATTTTTCCTATGCTATATCCATCGTCTAGTATGTTTTATGCAGTTAGAGCACGGGAAAGAAATTAATTCAATCATAACTCGCCTCTCTCGACACCGCCTCATTAAAATTCATCCCATCTTCCCATATTTTACTTTTAAAGCTATTAATAAATCAAAACTTTCTAACTTATAATTTGAAGCAGTACATCTAAAATGTAAAACTCATAATAAAATAAATGAAAAAGTTAATTATTCTTTGTATTTCGGTAGTTTATTTAATACAACATACATTTGTGATATTTTACATTAAATTAGAATATTTTTATGAATAAACACTTAGTTTTTTTTATTAACGAAATTAAAATTTAACAAGCATCTGTTTGATATGGTACATTTAATCAAACCCTCGGATTCTTGAGGTCAATTACACAACAGATTGTAGAAAATACGAAACCCAAAAGATAAAATAAATATTAGTAGCTATAACTTATGATATTAAATATTAGAATTACAGAAATGACAAACAAATTAAATGTAAATTAATGTAGACTATTGTAACATACACATCCTAAGCACTATAATAATTTCATATCGTTTGTACAGAAACCGAAATGTCTTTTTCATGTACCTAGATATTATAAAATATTAAAAGACGCGTGGCATCCGAAAAATCGTAGTTTAGTTTCATTGAAATGAATACAAGCAAAAAACTTATGTATCACTAAACGATAACAAGTCGAAATCTTTACTGAACATTTACCATAATATTATAGAATTAAGAAACTTAAATATACATACTTAAACAACATCTTAATACACAAATAATTCGTGATGTGTTTTTTTAATAAAACAAAGCGTATTTTCGCAAAACGAGAGTTGTTTCTATTCAAAAATATATCAGCATGGTTTATTTAAAGAACATCTAGGTCGCAAACGGTTGACGACCTCAACTGTAAGGTTTTTATAGCCATGGCCAATGGGAGCTGCTCTGAGAAACGCATTTATGCACTGGATTTAATTAGTTTTCTTATAACGTACATATTTATGTATATTATGCACTTTCTAAGAGTATTTAGACATCACTGATTAATGCATTCCCAAAGGCAGGCGACCGGTCGTAAAAACAATTAGCCAAAACTATTTACCACATGTAAGGCAGACCCTGGCTAAAGCTGGGAAATTGCCAGGTTGAAGAAGACATGCATATTAAACATTTTATATATCTACAAACACGTCGTGCTGTCTTATTATATAGTTAGGAGATTTCCGGTAACAGAACGAAAGTAATTTCTTCATTTGTATGGGTTTTCACTATTTTAATGCCACAAGTCACAACCGTATGTTTCGCCCTACCCTCTAACCCCGTCAAACAATCAAAATGTCACATCAATTGGGTCATCGGATCGATGTCACATAGATATCTATTTTAATATCTAACTACTAACTAACTTTTCTTTATGCATGATGCCTAGAAACATATACAAACACTCACATATATAAAATATGTTATATATGGTCGAAACTAATTATGGAATTGAATTAATATTTTATAACATCTCCATATTAAAATAATGGAAATACTCTTCTAAAACTTAATTCTAGAACATTTTTGAACTGAATGTATTTTACTATGTATATATCTGACTATTTAAAAAATCACTCACCATGCAACAGAAATTTCATTTAAGCCTTCCCGTGAGGCTCTCAAAGCTATCGGTCTATAAATTTAAACCTATCAATATATTTATAATTCCCCTACGTTGATATGCGTAGGGGAACCTAACCATTAGTGACATATGAAAAGTTTGTTCATTTGCCACCTTAATGGCAGAAAAATAAATAAACTATGGTACAAAAAATAAATAAAAATACGTCATAACATTTTACCTCCTTTCGTACTTCAGAACTGACCTTTATTTTTCCTTTAACCTAAATTATAATTCAGGTTAAATTTCCGAATACACACTTGCAAGTTAAACTTTCATATTACACAAGGAAGCTGGTTATGTTGCATAAGTTATTTATCTCTCACCTTCAGTTAGCACATCGATGTAATGAGCTGTATTGAGCTTAAGGTTATGATATTAAGTAACAAAACTGATTGTCTCGAGATAGGCATTGTGAAATAATGTTTAACGAAATTATTAGGCTGTTTGGTTAGGATCTTCGCCTTTGTTTGAAGAATTTATTTAAAAAATTGCAATGTCATTTTGACATTACTGACATTTACGTTATACTTTGACATTTACAGTCTAGTGCACGTCAACTAACTGCTTTATAATAAAACGGTGTTTCTTTGTTGTCTACATGAGCGATATCTAAATAATCTGCTCCCAGTTCAAGCTCCATCTAATTCTACGTCTCAACTCTCAAGTCTTTGACCTGGAGTTTATTTATCGACCTGCATTCTAAACTAGGGTTAACTTTATGGCTGTATCTTATTAAACGTAATCGACTATTTTTTATGTATTTTTTAATAGAAAACCTTATCAGATGAATATTGATTCCAGTTTATGGCTATATGCAATCGCTCTGATATTAAATTAATATTCAGAATTTGATTTTCAACGACTAAACAGTAGGAAAATAAAACTATACAAAATTTTGTTCAATTGATAGTTAAGATTAATTATCTTTTTCATGAATAAAATGTAATTATAGTCGAAAGTAAATGTCTCTGTGGTGACGTAATGCGTGTGCGCAGGACCGATCGAACGTTACACAACCGTTCGAAATTCGAATACAGCGGCCATTCGCGCGGGCTCGGCTTGTGACACGATCGATGTTTGAATCATAATATAATTATTACATATTCATATATAATACAGAATCATAAAGGATAACGTTTCAAATACTCTCCTTTGATCTATTCTAGAATACATCTTATTTTTAAAGCCAATGAAACGAATAAATATATAGAAACTTTTTTGTATACTTTTTATTGTTATGAAATTCAACCACGCTACATTATCAAAGGTCGAATAAAGAGAAAATTCTATGATATAAGTTGTTAGTATTTTTAACTTATTTATTACGAATACCATGGAAATAAAATTATACGTTTAATTCGACCTTGATCGGGTATGCTATGGCGTGAGGTATGGAACACAATTATAAACTTAAAACACTTGTACCGTCCATTTTTAACTCACGGTTATTTCCAACCGTGAAGGTTTCAACCTCCTTGGACGAACGAAACTTTTTATCCAAAGAATAATACTGATCTATAAATTTGGTTGAAATTAAAAAAAATATAGAGAATCAAGTTGAATTTTCCGTCCTTACTCAAAACATCCTGCCAGATCCTGGACTGAATGTGGGCTCGGTCAATTAACCCTCATTGTGCCTAATTGTGCGAGTTAGCGAATCGAGATTATTAAATGATTTCACACATTATTGACGTTAAATCGCCATCATTACGACAAATAAAATAATGTATAAAATAAACACCACATACAAGTGTACAAAGCAGATGCCGAATTCAAAGAGGGTTTTTTTAAAACAAACAATTTTCAAATCGCAATACACGCGTTGTTTATGTAGTGAATATTTGTCGGTTGTAATTTTATTCGCAGAGTAACGTATACACGGTTATTATGGGAAGTTTCTGTTTGTTTATTGCGTTCTAACATCGAATCGGCTGGCTGGGCGGAAACAAACGAATAATGTGAGCGAATCCGTCTGTGAATGCTAGTTTATTTGGTCGAACAATGATATATTAAATTTCAATTTCGCAATCGTCGAGTCTGGCAGCGGTCTAGACCTGTACGTGGTATCGGTTTACCGATTGTTATAAATTTATCATATAATTAAATGAAATTAATATTTTTATACTACGCGTATATTTTTTTTAAACTAAAAACTCGGGTGATCTCATCTCATCTGCTGGTGAAACGTGGAGAATATGTAGTTTTTTTAAATAATAGAATACGCATAGTAATCCGAAAAAATATCAGTTTCATTTAAATGAATAATCGCGAAAGTCTTAGATCTCATTATAATCATGTACTTGAATTTAAAACGCACTAAATAATATAATTTATACCATAATCGCCTGAATAAATATTACTTTTATGAATTACACCAAGGCTTGAGTTAATGCGACCGCCAAATTTTTTTATTTTCTTTGTAATCTAACCTAACGTTTTATGGAGAGCATATTATAATTTCATTCTTTTGTGCTTCCAAATAAATTAACGGATAATTTGTTTTTTCTTCTGGGAACAAGTTTTTGATTGCATGTCACTGTTCGATATTGAGTACATACTTGGGTAATTCCCCGAACGCCAAATAAGTAAACAGTTCATTAGCAGACACATCACTAATCATGCACTGCAACTAGGTACTACTAGTATTGTCCTGGATGTTGACAGAATTATAAAAAATAAATTAATAAAATAACCAATAAGTTTTTAAGTATAAAGTACATTTTTTTGGTTCTGTAACTCTGTCTCTTGGATTGTTGTAATGTCATTAAATATAAATAATAAATGATTTTTTATATATATTGCTGCCCTTTATAATTGATATTTAATAAATAGTTGTAAGCCATCGATTATAAACGGAATGTAGCGCAATAAGTTACGAAACACTAGCCAGTGGGTCGTACTATTTATACGTTGCCCGTACTATCAGTTTTATAGTAAACAGAAACTAGTGGTATACACTCGTATATTGGCGTTTGTTTTAATCATCGCAGTGGGAAATTGGCGGGAGTCATCCCTACTAATATTATAAATGCGAAAGTAACTCTATCTGTCTGTCTGTTACGTTTTCACGCCTAAACCACGGAATTGATTTTAATGAAACTTGGTGCAGAAATAGAGTTGACCTTGAGAAAGAACAGGATAGTTTTTATCCCAGACTTTTGAAAGGTTCTCTTGGAAACGCGATATAACCGGACTCCACGCGGGCGAAGCTGCGGGCGAAAGCTAGTTTGTTATAAAACCGTTAGTAAACCAATAGTAGGGGTGACATTTATCACTCATTGAATTCTAGTAATGTATAATAAATAGGACAGTTTGTGAGGATGTTAGGATGTTTGTTGATGTTTCACTTAAAAATTACTGAATGGATTTTGATGAAATTTTACAGTTATGTAACATAAACATAGAAAAACGCATGGGGTGTAATGAATCCTGATATTTAGAATAGTTATTGTAGGAGCAAGGAATAGCAGTTGTATTGTATGTAAGGACAATTGCTTCAGTCTATAGATTTTGTAGCCAGTTGGTTACCATATTAAATATTTATTGGATTTACACACATTTCTCTCAGAACCTAATTCTGAAATCCATTCAGACAAAGTCATAGAAAAACCTAGATGTAGTACAACGTAGATAAATAATTGTTACATTGAATTCGAATTGTATACTTTCAAATGTAATGCTTCTAAAAAGTTCTATGAATAAATAGCTATTGCGACATTAGTAGTGGTTCCTAGAAGTACACAAAGTAACATTGTAACAAATCATATTTATATATAAATGGGGACATATCTATAGAAACATTTATTATATACTTGTGACACACTTAAATATGGTTAGAACTATGAATAATGCTGAGATATAATGTTGGAGACATGGTTAAAATGGCGATCTATTATTTTACTTTCACTAGAAATAATAAGTATTATAAAATCACTAAATAACAAAATATTTAGGTTTAATTAAATTAAAATTACCAAATATATAAGAAAAAAATTGTAGTTTTTGAATAAGCAATCTCTGGAATATAGTATTTAATTACTTTTGCCAATTGATCTATCATGCGCTTGTTTAAGTGTCTTTTTTGGTATCTTCTAAATTCAATTCAACCTTATAAGTTCTTAGAATTATGTCATTTACATATATTTTTATAAATCATGCATAATTTGAGTTGATGTAGGGATTTTGAGAATTAATAATTAATAATTCTGCGCATATTCCTATCGGAGCTATAATTATAAACCATTTTGTTTATCTACATACAAACTAAAGATAGTTCATCCTTTCTATTCTGAGATCATGTTCAGAGCTAGTTCCATCATTGGTGATGCCAAAATATACATTAGATATCAGATTAATATTATATTTTATAACTTATAAGTAAAATAATTAAAAATTACTTTCACGTCTATGGTTAATGTGACATAACCCTTATTTGTTTGTTTAATGTGAATTTAAATGTATGAACAGACACATTTATTACCTAATACATATTTATATATTATAGTATACTATTATATATATTCTATACATTACAACACTTAAAGATGCATTTGCAGTACATATGGATCATGATTGTCTTTGTAATTACCCATATTAAATATAAAGACAACTTATTTTCGACATCTGTGTAATGAATTTTAGTTTTAACCAACATCAAAATTTATAGGGTACTTAATTGTATGGCAATTTCATTTTTGATAACAAATTATAAATTTTTATGTTGGTATTCAACTACAATATTTTTTGAGATTTAAAAAATACATGGTTTAATAAAATAAAAGCATCTAGCTTTATAATTTATGTTCTTATATAAAAAACGTTTATTCTTTGTTAAGACTTAAGGCAGTTGTTTGTTTGAAGAAGGTTTTCAAATCATATTATAATTAATTCAGATAAGATTCAGATGAAAATAAAATGAACAAAAAATTATAGGAATGTTCTCACTGCTTTGCATTTGGAATTAAGAATTGTATTTTAAATGGGTATAATTTGTATTAAGATTGTTAAGAAATGACTTTTTGATTCATTCACATTAATATATTATTATAAATTCATACAAAAACATTATATATTATGCATATCTAGTGAGATATTAGTATAACCATTAGATTCTCCCTAAGTTATAGAAATTGTAATATATTTTTAAATTGTTGATAAAACATTTACATTAAAAATTACAATTTTACCACAATTTTTTTTCAATTATCAAACTTATTAGAGACACTTCAGTTTTTACATATTTTTGTAAGCATTAAAGTAAATAAATAAAATTTCATAGTATATGTAATTACTGGACAATATACTTATGGTAAAAGTATTTTTATGTAGCTAAGACATTATATGTAGAAAGTTTAAAGTTTTTAAGTAAACAAATAGAAGTAAGTCTTCCAAAAGTCGACCACAATGTCTAAACATAACCCACTCTACTTCGGTTGTGTTAGAGCTGTTAGTGTTTCCTATCCTGACAATTGTGTGTCCTAGTTTACTTTTAAACTAGAATTCACCATTAGTGTATATTTTACAAGTCAGTGGTAATAAAAACTGTATATCTTATTATATGACAACGGTAAATATTTTAAATTGTCCTTAAAAGAAATCTTGAGTGTGAATATACAGGGTGACTGGTGAATTACTATCAATATTTAAGGAGCATACTCGGTACATGATTCTCATTCGAATTATGTAAAAAAAATAGGCACTTAATTTTTGACAAAATTTCCGTATAAATAAGTAAAGTGTTGACACGTTCCAAGTGTTCAAGTGTGGACACGTGCGGCGGCGTGCTGATACAACACTACGTCACGACACGCGTATGTGTGAGTGTCAGTGTATACCTAATCTGTAGGGTGTTCACACGATGCATAATTAATTACATAACTCTTGGTTAACTTTACTTAGAAGTTTATTAATATTTATGTTATATTAATTTTTATTTTGTCATATATGATCGTCAAATATCACGTCCTCAAATATCGATAGTAATTCACCAGTCACCCTGTATAGATATGTAGAGGATTTATTGTATGAAACTTCCTGTGTAATTCATTATAAATAAATATATTTAAATCCTGCAACACCATATTTGACAGTCTAATGAGGTACTATATCCCTACTAATATTATAAATGCGAAAGTAACTCTGTTTGTTTATTACGCTTTCACGCCTAAACCAATGAACTGATTTTAATGAAATTTGTTACAGAGATAGAGTTGATCTTGAGAAAGAACATAGGATAGTTTTTATCTAAGACTTTTGAAAGATTCCCTTGGAAAAGCAATATAACCGAAGCTGCGGGCGGAAAGCTAGTAAAAAATATGATTTCGCAAATTTTTTATTTTACGATAAAATTTGTTTTTTTTTTTAATAATATCAACTCCAAAACCTGGTATTCAAAATATATTAGTTGTACCATTTAAAACGGTATAAGCAATTAATTAATTCACCAACGACACCGCCATGTTTTTTGACACATACAGAACGATAAAGAACTTTTTTAACTGTCTTTTATCAGCTTGAATAATAAAAGTTACGTATAAGTCCACAAACATATGAAGACATATATTTTAGTTAGAGAAAAAATATTTAATCAAAATTTGACAAAATATAACGTTATTTATATTGTGTGGTGACGTCATACATTACGATGAATGATTTATTATTAACAGTTTAAATTGTATTATATGAAGTACAAAAGTTATTTGAGATATATTTTAACAACATAGGGAACATAATATATCCATGCTTCTCAATCTTCTAAGTCTACTCTGCGTTATCCAAGTTCCGGTAAAACTTGTATTAGAAGTTACGTTATTTGGTCACCATTGTCTTAAGACGCGGTAACCGAGCACCGTACTTTCATCTGACCCCAATGATCACATCTGGTTATGCAATACAAAGCATCTGCCTGTCAAATATAAACATTATTTCATATTAACATATACGAATATGTCATCTATTACCACACAACAAAGACTCAAATTGCATACACGTATATATCAATGTGACCCTTACGATCGTAGGCTCTGTAACAAAAGTCGCCAGCCGCCTATTGTAACCGCTGGATAAATTACATTTAGATTATATAATGAAAGGAATCTGACACTTTTTGTTGGATAGGAAGGATGAGAGTTGCTTGCCGAATAGACGGAAATGTGTACACCTCGGTTCATTGTACGAACATCTTTGTGTGGATGTACCGCTGCTGTCTTTATTCTCATTTAAGCCCTAAGGTGTTTCATACGAAACGTGTTTGTTAGCTAGGCTCAACAATGTCTTGTATGACTGATAATAATATGTATAACTTAAAAACTATGATCTCATTTGACAAACATTCAGTTCGCGTTATATTCTTGAATAAACATAAACATTGTCAACAAGATAAGGTTTTCTCATTTTTATATATAACAAAGTTTTCTTTTCCTTCATTTTAACGATACGTGGCTTTATGTGAAAGAGCCTGGCCTACATCCGGGGCTGTTTATCAGAAACATATGTTCCCAGAAAAGTATAATTATTTATTAATAAGATTTCATAATGAATATTACATAATAAAAAATCAAAACTTTTATATACATCAAATTTATATTAATATAATATATTCATAGCATAGCTTAGCAACGGTTTTGGCAATAATTTTCAAAAAATATATTTAAGCGTAAAAAAATGTGTTGTTACTGGCTGGTGATAATGTAAGTAAAAATAACATCGAAACAAAATGGCCGAACTAATGAATTGATTAAAGCCGCTTCGGGAAATGACTAATTACAAAAAAATAAAGTTAAAACAACGAAATAACAAAAAGTCCTCGATTGACAAATGTACAGGAAATCAACGTAGAAACGTAAATGTAATATTAAATTAATCTCCGGAAAATCCGAATTATTTCCTTCCTTGTAAAACAAAATTCCTGAATATATTCACTGATTTCAATAATAATACAACTAAATATCAATTCAGCTCTCAATGGTGTTTGAAATGAAAAAAATAATTATCTTTTAAATCCTTTAGACACGATGAACAAGCCGTAACCAAGCAGTCAAGGCCGTTTGAGTAACCTTGATATTTTTTGCCAATGACTAATTTCAAGACGAGATTCTCAAGATAGAATTGTTAACGAAATTTTAAAGTATAATTCTATTCCCAACTCCCTGTATATTCTAAAACAGATCTGTCTATAATCTGACGTGTATAAATATTTGTGTTTGAAAAATTATTTCTTAAATAATTCCCAATTACTCGCTGACCGTTATTGACATTATTCATTTAAAATGAAACTAATATTTTTCGGAATAGGTACTACACATTTTTTTTAATACTTAAGTTTCGGTTACTTCGCAGCAACCGTGATTGATCAGACGAGATGTGCCTTAAATATACTAAAATACGCGTAGTAAACCGAAAAATATTAATTAAACAATTCTTAGGAAGACTTTTAATGTAATAAATATTTAATAATCCTTCAGCTCTTCGGGTTAGCAGTCATCGGCATCGGAGTAGCAGTTCTACTGAACTGGTCCGTCATCAGAGAGGAGCTGAATGGTCACCTATCAGTGGCGCCATGGCTGTTCATAGTTATTGGGGCTGTGATGTTCGTGATAGCGTTCTTCGGATGCTGTGGTGCGATTCGGGAGAGCCATTGCATGGTTGTTACTGTGAGTATTCATAATATTTTTCCTCCTTGGCCAGATTAACCAAATAGCGATTCATTTGTATGGATATATGGTCAAGATTTGCTGGACGTAATTTTTCTTTATTACTATAAGGTACCACAAAAATTTAAAACTATAAACAGTTTCTACTTAGTGTTATATAAACACACCAAATCAGGGGCCCTTCAAAACTGTTTACTTGGTACATCAAAGAAATATCATAAATCCTAATAGAATTTATTCTTAAAGTTATTATGTTTTCGATTGACGTATCATTTTTGCCAATTACATATATGTAATCCTATTTGTTAAATGCGATAATAATACAGTTGCAAATTTTAGGATTATGGATTACGTTGGATTAACTTACTCGATGCTCAACATAGCAAAAACCGACTCAAGAAAGTAGTCGTTTTATTCAAGAAAGTAGTTGTAAATATTTCTACCGGTATTTGTTGCTATCGTAATGCACAACGCTAGTTCTCATCGGCCATTGTTTTAAGTATATGTGAAAGCATTTTTGACGTGCCGAGGAATACAATTGTTGTTTCAAAACAAAGGCGAGCTCTCGCAAAGAAATTCTACTTTCGTTCTGCTAACTGATTTTTAATTAACATTATTCGATGTTATTCAACGTCAAACGTTATATTTATTTTTATTTATTTAGTACTATTCTCGACACAACTAATTTTACACTTACATGTCTTTAATACAAACTTTTATCCTCCCCATAATTCCTAATTCATAAAAATTACTGACAGAACTCGCCTTTAGCAGCATCTATCTTTTATACATAGTTTTTCTGTATGTATGTATAATGAAGAGTATAAAAATAATAATTCCAGTACGCGATCTTCCTCCTCGTGATCATCATCGTCCAAGTAATTCTCGCCGTGCTGTTGTTCACTAACGGGGACACAATCAAAGATGGGCTCGTCAAAACAATGAACACGCTTTACAACAAGGGCACCACTGACGCTGCATCCAGGACTGTATTTAACAACTTGGAACAACAGGTAATATGCCAGTCATTTTGGTATCGCGACCCTATGTGCCATAGACAGCCAAGGAAATTATTAAATTAGAATTAAAGACATTCTGTGCAATGGTGGACATCAAAACAAAAAAGAGAAATAAACTTCTAAAATAGATAGATAATATTTCAAAAATACCACCACGATTTGACATGCTTTTGAAAAATAAACAAGCCCATCCTTTTCATTAAAATTTGGTTTCTATTGTAGTGTACAACTTTACCTTCTTTTTGCCAGAGACCCCCCAGTAAGTTTTCCCCTAGCCCCTATGGGTCACGACCCCACAGTTTAAAAACACTGTACTATATAATCAAAATCCTTGTATAGTTGCAATGCTGCGGCAAGAACGGCCCATCGGACTATGGTCTTCTGGAACTGCCCATGTCGTGTTGCTCGCACGTTGGCACATTAGGGAAGGTGCTCGGAAACAGCTGCACGCTTGTGGATGCCAACACTGAAGGCTGCTCCGCCCGCGTCGCTGACCTCTTTGAGAAATGGAGCAAACCTATCGCTGGGGTCTCCATTGGGATAGCTTGTGTTGAGGTAAATTTGTCCCAAGTATATTAATGACATATTTTTCAAAGTAAATATACTATTTTTTTATTTTTATTTGAATGGCACATCAACAGTACATACATTAAGCACTTAAAACTAAACATTTAAAACTGACACTTAACTGATGTGTGTACCAATTATAGATGTACACAGCACTGCTAAAGATTACTGTCTACAAAAAATAATATAAAAAAATAAGTTAACAAAAGAAATTTCATATTGTCTTTATTGCTTTCACGTTAAAATTAATAATATTAAATAAATAGTAGTCAGTGGTGGCTCAGTGGTTAAAGGGCCCGCCTCTCGTCGCCGAGGGCGCGGGTTCGATCCTGGCCCAGGCAAGTACCAATGTGATTTTTCCGATTCATATGTACTTTCTAAGAGTATTTAGACATCACCGATTAATGTTGATTCCCAAAAAGAGGGTTGATGTCAGGCAGGCGGCCGGTCGTAAAAACAAATAGCCAAAAACTTTTCACAACATGTAAGGCAGACCCTGGCTATAGCTGGGAAATTGCCAGGTAGAAGAGAAGAAATATAACTACCAATTTAGCGACATCTGTCGACTCTATACCTGACTTCATACAAAAAATTACTGTTTTGTATCCACCAAATTACACTTGTAAGGGTAATGAAAATCATAGTCTATATTTTATTCTAAAACTTAAGTTATGTTTCATCAAAATTCCTTCAATACATTTTATATTAAACATCAACAAACATCCATATAAAATCACAAATATCTCATTTATTAATATATTTTTTCAACACATCATTGTCTCAGTGTTAACGCAGTATGTTTTCTTCTTCCAGGTTGTCGGGGCCCTGTTCTCGCTGTGCCTCGCTAACTCAATCAGGAACATGGACAGAAGGTCTCGCTACTAATATTTTGTATTAGACCTGGTACCTATGACACAATTTTTTGGTTCTTTTTTGACGCTATACATGGGTTGCTCACTGCATGGTGGTTTGGTTAATTCATCATTTTGATTCACACATGTCAACCAGAAATACTTATTCATTTTTATTTATATTACAATTTTTTTTTCGTTTTCGTGTCTGATAGGTCGACAAAGCAGATTTAAATATCATTTCTAATTATTTTTGTTATAATAATAAATCTCAAGAGAATATAATTGGTTTGGTCTCACATAGATTTTTAAAATATTTTTGCAGTAAATTGAAGTTCTTGTTGTAACATTTATTCTTAATATTTCTAATTCGATACGAGATTTAATAACACTATCAGATTTTGTATAATTCACTTTCACAATCTGTGGTCATCTTGTGGTTAACAAGCTTTGAGATATGTTTTAATGTTCTTGTAATGTGACACAGATAATAAATATTACTTATTAAATATGTTTATCTGTGGCGATGAATAATGTTTTATTTGTTGTCTGTGTCCTCATAGTTTTTATATTTGGGTGATTGCTTTACTAACATTTGCTGTGACAAATAATACTCAAATACATTGTAGAACTCCTGGTTATTGTTTTGTGTTAACAAATTTTATTCTATATTCTATGTGATATGTGTAACAGTAACGATACAGATATATACAGTAAACATTAAAACAAAAGATGATTGACTTAGAATATAGAATATATAACTTAATATGTTAAGATATATAAAAAAAATTATATAAAAAAAATATAGCTTTGAAAGCTTTTTGATATTTTTATTGTACGTTTTATAAAGCTGATTTTGGAACGTTTTAATTTTGCAATAACTTTAAGAAACTATGTAATCGTCGATTTAAAATAAGCTAGCATTTAAACGATTGCCAAATAATGCTCATATATAACAATTATAAGAAACGGCGAGTTTGTAATGATAACGGTGGCATAAATATAAAATAAAAGATATATTGCAAGAGTTCTTTTATTCTGCTTGGTATAATTGCTTTACAAACTACGGTGAGTATGATTTATGTTCAATACTAATAGCATGCCGATTACCAACCAACCAGCCTTGACCCAAAGTCAAACGAGATAACAAAAAAGATAAAAGAATTAGTTTTTACGTGTTTTTAAAAGAAAAAAAAGATTTTTAGACATTTCTCAACAATTTTACATTTGTATTTATACATTGTACAACATGAATTACACATTTAACTATTTCTTCATATTAATAAATAAATTTTTAACAACCCACTTTTGGTCAAGGCTGTTTATTTTTTGTAAAGGCGATAAATAAATAAAGAGGAAAATGGACGTCACTAATAGAAAAAAAAATGTAAAAAAATTATAATAACAACTGGTGTGATAATATTTAAACAGAACCAGAATTGTGTTTGAGTGAAAAATATAATATTCTTAATGATAAAATAAATATTATTATGTATAATAATGTGTTTTAACTACAGGTACGTTTGAAACGGAGACATCACGAGAAATAACTTCGAATAAGAACAATAAAATCGACACAACATACCATATATTATGTACAAGTTATTATTAGTAATGGCCCACCTCGATAACGATTTCAGAACTGTTACCATAAACAAAACAAAATGAAAGTATATGTAGAGGTTTACTTTTTAATATTTTCGCTAGAAACAGTTTAGTTTCACGTATAGATAACTGTTTTATTATTTGTACGTGTATATTATTATTCGTATTATAGAACTGCTCATGAATGTAAGTTCGTTTATGTTTTTTGAGCTATCACAGTATGTTAAAGGACTTTGTTACATTTTGTAAATTATACGAAAGACGGCGCGTCACACGCGTTACACATTCTTTATTTATAAACAATGTTCATTTTTTTTTTGTTTTGTCATTTTATAAATTTATTGCTAATAGGTATTGTTAAGTTAGTTAAGTGACTGTTTGTACTGTTAAACATTGAAATTATAAAAAAGTATTTTCATAAATCACACTCTTTAATGTTACATACGTCCAATTTGAGAATAAAACTATAGTTTATATATGATATAACATTTATTAGGGAGCAATGTCTGTCTGTTACATTTTGAATCTCTTATATATTTCTGATATAACTGCTTTTGTGAATGTTTTATATTGTATGAATAAATAAATCTCAACGAATTCTTGTATTATTTATAATTTTACATTTAATGAAAACAAAATGGATTGCTATCTTAATTTTTCATTCAGGCTAACACAGAAACAAGATTTACGTGATTATTACCTTTTTAATTTTTAGCACAAAAATGACTAGTGACGATTTATTACATCACTAACGCCCACTTATTGAAATAAAACTATTGACTTTCATTTTTATGTTCCCGTTTATATTTCAATGCTGGCAGTTAACTGGAAACACTTATGTGAAACTTATCATTCAAGGATCACGGTTCACTGGTAGTGTAATTGAAGTTGTAATTGCAAGAAAAAATCACGAGTTTTAAACAGAAATTTAAGTGAAAAATTAAAACTGCCTTATTTACTACCAAGCAAAGTTATCGTTGCGAAGGTTTTGGTGTAGTGGGGATAACTTTGCTCATATACACTTAGTGCAACAAAAAGTGCTCACTTGATGCTTAACAATTAAACAAAAACTAGTAACAGTAACAAAAACAGTGGGTTAAATTTAAATGACATGACAATTACATCCAATGGCGCGCATAACATGACAGTGTAAACATCCAATCACGTGTACGGACTTGTGCCGTCTTAATCCTAGCGTCCAGCACCACAATCACAGCTAGAAATCGTTTTCTGAACATCTATCATCTCTTGCCAAGTCACTTGGCGGCTGCCATACCAATGCATCCATACGAGATAGTATAGACTACAGTTGAATTAAAGTACAATTTTTATATGACGGAATAAGCATCTGCCTTTGGATCCTTTCTTCCTATAAGTTCATAATATTTGGACTAACAACCGTACAACTATAAACTAGACCTAACTTTAATCTCTTGCAGTATGTGAACGGCGAGATTGTAAGCTTTCCACTGACTTGACAGTGAGTCGATGCACGAGGTATTTAAGGACAAATAAATCTCCACATAAATATAATAAAATTGCCATTATTCATGAGATGGCAAAATTTTTATATTCTATTTTGAATGTTTCGGGTTGCACAAAAATTTACACATTCAAACAATATAAAAACAATATTGTAACTTGTTTAGTACAGCTGTTTAGCTAGAAAATGAAAATTCCAATTTTACTGTTTAAATGAAACGTAAAATTTATATATTAATAATTTAAAAAAAAACTAGTTCCAAATAAAATAACTTATAACTTATTTTGATTAATTTTAATAATAGTTCCATGGTTCATTCATTCCAAAGAGCGTCAAAAACTTTCCATAACATAAAATAGCCATTCACCAGGTGCAGAACTTTATAAACAGGTGCAAAATATGTAAACAATTTTGTATTTAAAACTGAAATAATAAAAAAATGATTTAAAAAAAAAACAACATTTTATATATTACAAACAGACAATATTGTATAAAGTATTTTTAATGGAGTACCAAACACAATTTAGAAAAATAACAATAAAAGTATTTCACTTATTGTATTCGTAGGTAAATCAAATATTTGTATTTATTTAAAATAAGTCACTTCCCTGGGTTTTACTTACTTTTATTAGTTTTTTCTTTATCATGTATAAATATGTTCCCAACACTTCTAGTCCTCTTTTAGTTTGAGAATATATTTTTTTATTAAAAATGGTAATCACATGTTTTTCTTTTCATTGTATTGTAGGAAAATCCATCTCTTTCTGAGAGACACCTCTGGAAGTTAGAAATATTTTGAATTACTTTGTAAATAAAGAGACCTCTGAGGTTGCAATTATATTAACATTAAAATAATACAGTTTATTATTATAGTGGAGTGCCGTAAGACATAAAAATGGACAAACCTCGGAATCCAGGTCCAGTCAATGAATCTGTATATCAAGTATGAGACTGCATTATTAAAACCTCAAATAAAAAAGTTAAAAAATAAATTTTGACCGATCTCGATTTATACTATTTTTAACAACAATTTACTGAAAAATGAGAGGAGGAAGGGGAAAAAAGTTAATATAGTGAAAAATTTAATTTTATTTGTAATAAATAATATGTTCAGATTAACTACAATTTTTATTTATTAGACTAACTTTTGCCCGCGACTTTGTCCGCGTTAATTTCGTCATTAGTAATATATGTATAGCTGACCGGGCGAACTCTATTCCGTCTAAGAGGGCATAAATAATCAGGTTTTTCCTATTCCAATCGAACAGTATGATTGACATATAAGTTAGTTGTCAAATCTAATGTAAAAAAAACGTTTGTATGGGAAATAGAAAAGGGCTGTTTTTATGGTTTTCCCAGTAATGAATCAAATTTTTCCACCTTTTATACCTTCCCTGAACATCCATGAACATTTCAAGACTAAGATAAGATAAATCCGTTCAGCTGTTCTCGAGTTTTAGCGAGACTAAGGAACAGCAATCCATTTTTATATATATAGAAGATTATTATTAAAAATAAGTTACAAAAAAATATATATTATTAACTATACACATTGTTACATCATTGTACATTATTGTCGTCGTCGTCGATCTCGTCGATATAGATTGTAGGTGAAGGATTAGTGCAAATTCAATAAAATCTTTTAGCACTGATACCATTCGAAAATAGCTGATCCATAATCTGGACGTTTCGTTTTTATTCTCTAAATCATGTAATTTTTTTTCGAGAATTTCATTTAAACTTTGAATTCCAATATTTTCTGTTATTTCGGTATAATTAATCATTACAAAAATATTGGCATTCGTTTGATCAGCAATGACAGTTTTGAATTCCGAATTATTTTTTAATAGATCACCGAAAATTAATCTTGATAAAGCTAGCTGCAGAAGTATATGTGCGCGTACCGCTCTAGCATATGCTCGTCCAGACATGATATGATCGATTGTATTTGTGGCATAAATCGTAGAGAGAACTTCTTTAATTCCACTTCCGGCCATTATATAACCAATAGATCCCATATAGGACATTAGCGTATGAAAAAAAACCAATCTGACAACAGTAAACGTTTCATCTGATAAACATACCGCTGAAGTTATACCTCGCGATTTAATGTACAAAGGTTGATCAAAAGTTACAATGCACGTCTTCATATTTAACGACTGTGCGTTTTCTACTGATGTTTTCATCGCCGTATACAAAGTATTATAATCACTTGGAGATGCGTTAATGAATGGTAAGAATATTATTGACGAAGTGTCAAAACCATTTGCACTAGTTAACAGATTCATAAATCCGTTGCATCCTGGAAATTCATTATTAGTTTAGTTTTGAGGGAATTGTAGCCTGTAGGGGTTAAATATGGTTCTTCCTCCGAAATTTTGATTTGAAGTTTTCTCAATCCTTCACCGGCAGAAGCAGGATATACTTGAAGCGGTATATGACCATGTTCGGACATGGTTGTCTCTGTTGGAATTTTATCCAAACGTTTAATTGGTTCTCTAGTTAGTATTCCATCGCTCGGAATTACGATTTCAATCAAACCCAAATTATGGAAAGTACCTTTGCCATCTAGTGTGTTGACATTGAAATCTGCGTTATCGTGCACAAATTGTACAAAAGTACCTGGTTTTATTTTCACAGAATCTGTAAACGTTGCAGAAGCTTCATAGATTATTGCTTCTTTGTATGATCCACAAAAGCCCAAATTGTTACATATTTCTATAATTTTTTTGGAGTCAAATTTTCTATGCAGGGTAACAGCTAAAGACGTCTACTGTTTAATAATTGGAAAACTCATAAACATCGTTTATGACCTCAGTAAAGAGAAATAAATAAATTACCCCACGCTAATTGACCCATATGGGTCCCTAATGCTATCTCACTCAGTCAAAGCATGTTTCTCTATCTTTGTCACTTCTATAAATCAATGAAAAAACCAAAAAATTAAAAAAAAAAAAAAATTAATTTTTTTTAAAATTGAGAGCGCGAAAAAATTTTTTTTTAACTTTTTTCTTTATACTATTAAAAACATGTTTTCAAGGTTTATATTAAGATTCATTGACTGGCCCTGGATTCCGAGGTATAATCCTTACGGCACTCCACTATTATACTTTTAAGGAGTCTGCCCACTACACCGTATCATACCATGACCGTGCTATGAACATATCAAACACAGAAGGTTATACGGCTTGCTTTGTCCACTGAAACTAGTCGACGGCTTTTAATGTCCGTATGATGCCCGTATGATGCTGGTATGGTGTCCGTATGCAACCCGTACGTTGCCCACCCGTAATTTGTATGACTATTCATAGGAAGCCGTTTAATTATCGCATGTGTATCGGTAAGGCCTGGACGTCTGGGGAGTGGTTTCAAGTATTAAAATAATAAAATAGGTATGGCTATTAAAAGATTAACTGTTGGACAACTGGCAATGATTGCCATAATATTGGATGAGGAAGAAGAAGAGAACCAAAAACCCACTCGTCGCTACTGGATTCACGATACAATAAAAAAACGAAAAACTGAAGGAGAATATTGGTTTATAACGGTCGTTATACGCGGTTATAACCCGTATTATCACCGTTTTGCTGCCAGCACGCATCGGTTTGGCAACGTCACGTGCCATGCGCGGAGCGTATCGGCACCGGCAGAATATTCTCGCAGACAATAATCAACGCTCCGTGCATGGCACGCGACGGTGCGAGTCTGTGACGGAACGGTCTAGTGGGCATAGTATCATGCTTTTCTATACAAAGAATACTTTTTTGCCTGACACGTTCCTATTACGGTCATGGTATGATACGGTGTATTGGGCAGACTCCTTCAATCTAACTCTTAATATTTTCCGTAAGGCTAGTTATCAAAAATAAAGGTAACTTTAAAAGTAACACGAAAATCGTATCAGACAAAACAACATAACTTTGTAACCTTGTGTCTTTGCTTTTTGTATTTTTTTCTTTAGTTTTGTTCAATAATTAACTAAAACTATCGGTTACAAACCTTGTTAATTCAATTAAATGATAAATAAGTGTTCTATCATATGTGATCTATTCTCAAGACACTATAATAATTTTTCAAAGTTGTCTCTATATTCTCTGTGTAAATATCCTATTTGAATACTGACAGCTGACATTTGTGTGAAAGTAGATGACATTTCATGGATTCAAAATTCATCGCATTGTAATTGTCAATTCGTCGATGTACTTAGTTGACTAGTATTTACGTTTCATATTTTCGTGAGTTAGGGTTTTCACCAAATTATCTAGTTCGTAATGTAAATCTGTGTATCGGGTTAAATGATCGAGAAATATAGACGGTTCAAATATTTATCGCAGTGGTTCAATAAATAGGAATGTTTATGAAACTTTCTAAAATGGTATATAAAAAATATTGTGTTGTGCTTCTGATTTTCGCTCTAGCGATAGTTCAGGCTGTCGGTTACGACACGGAGCTGTTCGAGACCGTCGCCTGTGATAGCACTGCATGTTTTGATTCACTACACGGAGCTCTGGGTGATTGTTCCTGTAATGTTGACACGATCGACTATTTCAATAATGTGAAGATATTCCCTCGCATCCAGAGTTTGGTGAGCAAAGACTATTTTCGTTTCTACAAGGTCAACTTGAAAAAAGAATGCCCGTTTTGGGCCGACGATAGCAGGTGTGCCATGAAATATTGCCATATAAAAACTTGTTCCAAGGAGAGTGTTCCCGGTTTCGAGAATGACTACGAAAATGAACTCGAGGAGGAACCACCGGCTCTTAAGTATTCCCAGGAGGCCCAGACTCCATGTAACAGTGACGCAGACCATGATCCCGCTCTCGGATATCTTAACATGACCCTAAGTGTCGCAAGTCAATTCGAAATCGCGAAATGGAAAGCTTACGACGATTCTGTTGGTAACTTCTGTGATTGTGATGATAAAGATGCTGAAGCGGAATATGTAGACTTGTCATTAAATCCCGAGAGATACACAGGGTACAAAGGCACCTCCGCACACAGGATTTGGAGAAGCATCTATGAAGAGAATTGTTTCAGACCTAAGGTTAATCCATACAAATCTTTTCCTTATGTTTTAAGCTCGGATTTAGGCAATATGTGTTTGGAGAAAAGAGTTTTCTATAGAGCAGTTTCTGGGCTACATACAAGTATAAACATACATTTATGTTCAAAATATTTGCTATCAGAAAAGAAGTTAGGTTTCGCCGCTCCACCAGAAGGTGAATGGGGACCGAACCTGGCTGAGTTCCAACGTCGTTTTGATCCATCCCAAACATTTGGTGAAGGTCCAAATTGGCTGAAGAATCTATACTTTGTATACTTACTTGAAATGAGAGCTTTGGCTAAAGCCGGACCGTATTTGGAACGCGAAGATTATTTCACCGGTAACCCTGTCGAAGATGAGGAAACAAGAGATGCTATACGCAACATGCTAGGAGTTATATACACATTCCCCGATCACTTCAATGAATCATCTATGTTCAACGGAGGCAGCCCGGCTGCAAAATTAAAACAGGAATTCCGAGATCATTTTTGGAACATTTCACGTATAATGGATTGTGTTGGATGTGATAAATGCAAGTTGTGGGGCAAGTTACAGACCCAGGGTTTGGGGACCGCACTCAAAATATTATTCTCCGGCCAGTGGGATAGTTTTGATGAGGAAGCGGAGAAGGGGAGAATAGTACTGCGGCATAAAGCACACAAGCGCTTACAAAGGACTGAGATAGTGGCACTATTTAATGCCTTCGCAAGATTATCAAATAGCATAAGGGAATTAGAAAACTTCAGGAATATGCTCAGGTGAGTTATTTGCATGTTTTTTATTTATTATTATTTCCTTGTGTTGCTTGTTAGCTTCAAACCTTTGATAACATCATTAGTGCTAACATATTTATCGCTTCGGAATTATTACGCTTCATGTGTGTGACTTGTGACTTTCACTTTCTTCTTCACGACTTGCGAAATATTTGTGCTTGCTTTGATAGAAATGTAACAATTTTTTTTTATGTTTTTTGCTTGTTTTAGCGATATCGGGAATATTTATTATCGGTTTTAGTATTAATTACAAAAAACCCGCGTTTATTTTGCCCTATTTACGTTCTTTTTCGGAATTTCCCTCCTAAATTCTCCATATTAAAGCTGTTACAAGATAACAGCTGTTTTTTTTATTAATCGGAGAAAAATATTGTGTTCGAATAATCCACTCTAACATTTGTTTGATATAAGTTAATTGCAAAAAAAAATATAGAGTGAAATCGATCGCGATAAGAAAAATATTTTGTGTTAGAAACATTGGTTTTATTAATTTTAGTTTTATAATATTCAAATTTGTTTGAAAATATTGCACCATAGTTTCGACATATTAAGCAAATAATAATAAAAGCGGGATTGTTGACTCTCAGATCAGCCCACAGGCTTACGTGGCTCTCGTCACATGTCTGTCTGTGCACCTGCTCACGAAATATGTGAGCATATGCTGCAATAGTTATGTGATAGTATTATACCGCTGCTTCGCTCGTGTTTGCATTCTATTGTATGAATAACATTTTTCTTATTTATTATGAAAAAAATCCTCTCTACAAGAATTTATTACGTAATTCATTCATTGCATCACAGATCGAGGTCGTTTTACCTAAACTTTCTTTGCATTCCGATAAAGGGAACTATTATTTATGTTATATGAATTTTTCTGGTTGAAAATGATGAGGTGTTATTCGGTGTCACTACCAGCATCTGAATATTGAAATCAAGTCAAGGTTTTTAATGCTTGAAGTCATACCTTCATTATTCATATCACTTTACAAGTGTAAATTTCTGTTAAACTAAATAAAAACTCACCGTTTCTATATTATTAATGTCAATAATGATTTACGAGCTCTTATTTTTATGCACCTTTTTTATATTTATTATAAAACAATGCGTTTTATAATAAATATAAGAAAAAATTTCTTGAAATTCTCGATTTTTTGTCGTTTGAACTAAATAAATAGTTAATAATTGTATCAAATGAAAATGATAGCATATCGTTTTATAAACAAGGAAGTTTTTCACCAATATTTGAGAAATGTCGATCCTTCTTTAATGTATTTGTAAATAATAATGTTAGTAGGCGAAAAAAATTCTGGTTTACTCCCTAGTACTCAAGATTATAAAATCTTTCAGAAAATAAAAAAGGTGACATTTTCATAATATTCCAAGATTCCAGTGCGAATGAAGTCATAGTATAATAAAAAGACGAAAAAATAATAAACTAACGGTGATTGTATTGAGAAATAATCAAAATAGGTGAACATTAATATAGTGTTTATGTCTTCTTTCATCTGTTCATGAAAATTCTGTTCTCTAGCACTTTAGGTGTTAGAATTTTCGTTCTAGTATATTAATTAATAAAATCTGTAATCTTCTTACACAATAGTACCTACTTAGATATAAAAATAAAAAAAAAGAATTAAAACTGTTTAGATTGCCGATATTAACTGGTAGAATTATTACTATATTCATAGCTAGATAGTTTCTATATTTTTTATTGATATCCAGTTTTATTTGTTTTTCAAAGCAGACAAAGTGTTTGTTATGTTACCAAAGGATTACCAAAACGTTCCAGGTGTCACGTAGTGGGCGGTAGTGATTCATTCTATCTGCTTACGTGTATGTTACTGATAGGATGACATAATTACAAATATACTGTGTGTTATATAAATTATCATTTTATATATAAATTAGCTGACCCGGCAAACGTTGTTTTGCCATGTAAAAATAGGGGTTGGTGATAAAAATGTAAAAATTTTGGGTTGTATGTATTTTCAATGCTGCATTATAAAAAAATAAAAACAAAAAAATTCGTATGAAAAAAAATTGTGGGGACTTAGAGGTATGAAAAATAGATTTTGGCCGATTCTCAGACCTACTCATATGCTCACAAAATTTCATCAAAATCAGTCCAGCCGTTTCGGAGGAGTTCCCTGTCTAACACCGCGACACGAGAATTTTATATATAAGATTATTATTAATTCAATAGTAATATGTACAATATTCTTTTGTACTTGACATTTGACGATAGTTTGGCGTTTTGATTTTTTAGCTATTTATTTTAATAGTTTTCCCGCGTTTTGTGTTTAATGTATATAGAACCTCTTTGTTCAAAGGTTTTTGAACCATACAACGGGAACTCCCAGATTGTTATCAGTTATAAAGAATAATCATTCATTGATAATAATTAGGATTATTTCATTGTATGTATATATATAATACAATGACAATGTGATTGTGTACAAATGATGAAATAAGCATTGTCCGAAATTACTTTTGTTAGCTTAAATGGTAATTGTCAAACCGAAAATAACATTAATTTTTTTTATTTTTTTGTGGCTGTGATTTTATGTAGTTTCTGAATTTATTTCTACATTCATATTTAGGAATAATAATAATTGTCAAATCTTTTTGATAGTATTATCGTAATATTTATTTTAATCTGTTTATAAGTAAATAAGCTGATAACATCAAAATTGTATATATTTTTATCTATTAGTATTATTTAAAATTTATTTAAGTATTGTTTTATCAATTTGCATGTTGCATTTATATGGTGACTGTTTGGGGCATTGATGTGGTTATAGAATTGTGTTCAAATATTGAATTTAATAGAATTTTTTATTTTATTTATATGTATGGATAAATCCAAGTTGTAAAACTGATAAGTCAGTTCTATTAGTTATTTAATATTAATTATTGTAACAGCGCCCTCACAGACGGCCAGAAGGACGTGTATAGCGGAGCGGCCGGTGACATGAAACGAGAGCGCTGTACATCAGGAGTATCGAAACCTAGCCTTTGGAGTTAGATATATAGATTAGAAACCAGGAGTTCCCAACCAGGAGTTTCCCAATTTATTGCAACATCTATAACAAGGAATCACGGTACAAAAACGGTTGGGAACCCCTGGCGAATACAGAATAAGAATTTAATATAGAAATTATCGTATGGTTTCGATCTGTGTCAAGTGTCAAATATTTTGACGTTTACTATAAACCTGTCAAAGTGTTAAGAATTGGTTTTTTTAAATTTTGTTACGATTTGTATCATCACATTATTCCAGTGGTAAAATGAATTAATATAAAGCTATTTATACACAGTTTTATAGTAACCAACTAAATGGTTATATAATACGTTATGTTGATGACAAAACGCCCTATAGATAAAGCAAGTTCTACAACAATTAAAAGTATACACGGTTAATTGTAACGAACTTTCTAATAATTTTGTACAAATTATTTTATTTATTTTATATGTATATGTTTTTAATGGGTCTCGCTGTCACAATAAGTAAATGTGTTGACAAAACTACGATTTTATATTACTTAAGTGTATCTAGTCACATTTTTATGTCATTTATACAGCATTGACATTTTCTTTATGTCAAAATGACAGATGTCAGGTTACATAACTTTTTTATTTAATGGGCTTAGGTTTGACCTGGGTGTTTTTGTCTAGAATTAAATTGTGTCTCTTCGCATCATAAGTTTTCTTTAAGAAAGAAAAAGAAATTAATTTCACCTTTATATTTCTCTTGTGTTATTTTGGAACATGACAAATTAATGCATAATATTAATATTGTTTTCTAATATCTAAGTTATTATTATTTTTCGTTCTAGTTGACTTTTCTTTCAGTATTTCTAATAATCCTTTCATTGTTTCTGGCTTGTGAATTTTAAAGCGATTTTTCATATCGAATTGTTAATTTTATCGCGTTAGTTAAATTTAACAACTCCGTAGGACTAATTGGAATTGTTTTTTAACCATAAGTCTGTTAGTATTTAATTATATTTGATAAAATATATTCCAACAGAAACATTTTTTTTTGTCACAATTTTTACGTTAAGTTAAAGCCTGTGATGTTTTGAGGACTATTTATAATTTATTTATAATATTTAAGATTTGTCGTTTATAATATTAAAATAAATTTTATCTAATATACACGTTTGTTTTAATTCGCTTCGCTTTCACTAATGAATTTCGTGTGTTAACTTTACCGACGGTTTGTCTGTTAGTCTATTAGTATTAATTTAAAAATATATGAGTTAAAGGATCTTTGTTATAAAAAGTTAAAACATTATTAAAAATCCCTTTCGTTTTTCAGGTCCCATCGAGAGAGGGAAGCTTTTATTTTGTGTGAGAAAATTTTATAGAACAATGTTATATTTATTTAGTATAATAAAGTAATTGGTGCTTTAGATTTTTTCATTATTAAGAGATATTAAAATAATAATTAGGTTTTAGAAAAAAGGATTAAAATATAAATGAAAAGCATAAAGTACTGAACGGAATCCTTTATTAAACCCATCTTGCACAGTACATTACCATACTGCTCACTACGTTTGTACTGTCCAAAGTACCTACCTATATATATATAAATTCTATGTCTTAGGTTCTTTAGTACTAGATGCAGACATTCAGATCCGCCGTGTAACCAATCACAGTACGGCCATCTACATACATAGAAATGGTACATTACAATAACGCCGATAATTATAGCTTTACATCTAATTAAAGGGAGATATATGTAGGAACAATTACATTATAAAAAATATTACATTGGATCCCAGTTAACACTTTAGGAGGATAATATTGCTGTTATTAAATTCTTTGAATTACATACATTTCAAATTATATTAAATATCCGAATACACGCACCGAAAATATTAGTGATTTATTTTATATTAAAAAAAACAAATTTGAAACGAATTCGCGTTAAGAATTGATTTTTCTATAGTTTGTTATTTGATTAAAAATAAACTAGCTCGTGACGTGTATCCGAATTAAATGAGTGTTGTTATAATACATATTACTGTTAAATTACGTCATAAACACTAATAAGTTCATTATTTTAGAAATCCATTCGAGTCATTCTGTTACATCATTAATAATAGATATAAATCTTCGTTATTGTCTTCAATATTCACCATTAAAACAAAGCCGGTTTAAAATAAACAATTTTTTTAATATATAAATTATAAAAAGTGTCGCAGCGTAACAAGTGGTGGCAAAAAATTGGTATTTCAGTTTAAAATTGCTTTGGTTCCGCCATTTCAATAACTACAAGTAAGAGTACAAGCCGCATGTATCTACTAAGATATAGGTACGAGGTTCAAAACCGTATTCAATGAAATACATAGCAAACTTTGACGAGTATTAATTGAAAGATTATATATGATAACTATTATATTATATAATAATTATTATAGTGATGTATAAAGATCGATGAAAACAAAACATCGATTAATACTCGTCCGAAATTAGACACGTAACAATAGAAAACAATACAAATTCATGATATGTACCTAAGTATACACAAATCGATAATCCGCAAAAGAAAAATTACAACTCAATAAATAGCATTCAATGACATCGTAACATAATATATATATACACTTAAAATATACTTTAGTACCCTTCGAGTAATGAATTTAAGGTTATACGTTTGTTATATAACGACATCTCTATAAATAAATTAATACTAGAACAATATGTAAGTAAATAATTATCAATATTTACACGAGAACCTAAAATACGTCGAACGGGACGCAGCCGGTCCCGAACTGACGTCCCATTACTGTCATATAACCTACGGCGAGTTACAACTAACGGACAAAACACTCTTATACCCAACATCAACTTCATCGGTTTGAAAGGAATCCATTTAAATGTATAAGAAAATAATTGGGTCTTAAAGTTATATACAAAAATATCACATTACTTCGAGGCCGCAGCTTTCATTTACTTAGTCATTTAATTATTACGTCTTCTTACTTAATACATAACTGTTGGTTCGAAGCGTAAGCCAAACAATGCAGGAAGTAATCAATCCAATGTTATCACGGTCAGCTGTCAGAAGCAGTCAGCGTCAAAGGTGACGTTTGAAAATCAATACGGCGCGGCGGTACGCTTTGACATTAAAGTTATTGTAAGTAAAAGCGCGCTAAGAAATATGTTTTCGCGCCAATTCGTATAAAGAAAACGATCCACGCCTCACAGTATGCCGTTCTTATACCAACTTCGAGGAAAATATTAAATCGATTTCAATAGTTTAAATTGAGAAACTACACCTACGATCTAATCCGAAGGGTGGAATCTAAATGCTGCAGCCTTTGTTGGCGTCGCGTCTGGCCACTAGTTACTATTTGGCTCAAGTCACTACGGCTGACTACGATTCGCTAGACGACGCATCACAAGCGAGAGATGAGGAAAAAATTAACTCAATGCATCATGAATACCAAATACACGCTATCATCGAGTGCACTAAATCATAAAAGAGGGAAAAGTATATAAAAAAAAATCACTATCACGAAAATTACACAAGCATATCTAATATTATTCAACAGTCTATTATTGTGCTACATCCATGTTCCGATAAGACATACATGTTTTTAATGGATAATCGAAATCGTTTAAAACCATGGCTCTATAAGGACAATAGCTGCACATAGTCCAGTCTACGTGTGTTTGGAGTCAGGTGAGGATCCGGCTGATAGTTCGTCGAGGAAGTCGAATGTTGCGACGGCGGCCTTCTCGGGTTCAGCGTAGCGCACGAAGAATCCGTCCCGACCCAGTATGGAGGGGCGGCGGTGGCGCGCGTGCCGCAGGGCTCCCAGGCCGCGGAGCCGGAGCGCCGCCGCTGCACGAACACAGGTTAGCGCCTCGCACGCGCTCGCCCTGAACCCAGCGCCTGAGCCGACCCACCCTCGCTCAACCAACCCCCAAACCCTCTACAGCGCCGCTCGCTATTGGCTATGTTTCTCATCCATTATAATATAACTTTATGACGCTAGTATACATTACAGTATAAGAGTAATATTACTAAAACTTATCATTATTATTTTTTTAATTTTATATTCTTCCATCTATACGTTTGGATTGAGTTAACAAAATAATCAGCGAAACATGGCCAATAGGATAAATAAATCGAATATTAAAATCTAAATTTTTATGGTTCCCGGAGCGGCGCTTTTAATGTAAAATCTAGTCAATGAGGCGAGAGTGAGATGGTGCGTGAGTGAGAGAGAGGGAAACAGTGACGTGGCTTGTGATACTGACATGACACACTGACACTGACGGGAACACGCGTGTCAGATATGACGGACGCTATATGTGACATAAGTGATCCCTTCATTATACAAACACACATCTCACTTATAGGGCTCAGATAGTATATAAAATATTGTGCAGTCAGAAAAACGATCAACTCTCGCACCAAACGATATGTGTGTTTGTTAAATTAAAAAAAAATATGTAATTAAACACAAACATTTAAATATGAATATTATAATTTTAATAAGTCGATAAATGATTTCAATATTACATGTTACTCTACACTTTGCACTATTTTTATAATATTCACACCACACATTAAAAGTATATTAATCACAGAGAAGCTAAAAAATAAATACTTAAGATACACCGAAACAAGCAATGACAGTTATTAACATATGATTTGGAGATGACATTCACAAAATTTACAACAAAAAGAAAAGTAATCATAATTAATGATTAGAGTATAAAAGAACTATAAAATGATTATAAAGGTTTAAATATTTCTACAATTTCAAAGAATATATAGAATATTCTAAGTTGTTCAGACAAAATATATCATAATTTCATAGAAAGTTACGTTTTATACTTTTATACAATGTCATTCATAAATTTGCAACAAATCGATAGTTGAATACAAATTTATCATAGATTTATTTGTTAGCTGTAAATAGGTAAGACCAGAAAGTGTGCACAGTGTGCATACCCTAGAAATATAGAACCTTCACACTAACACATATACAATTTTTATTACATCTCCAAGGCCAAGATTTATTTAATGCAAGTGGGAGTGAACAATGAGAACACAACACTTAATGGAAGCGATATCGACGGGCAGAAATGATACTTTTAATGAACATACAACATTAATCATCTATCAAAGCGATTTAATTTATCGATTCGAAAAACAAATACAATGAGTATCATTCCCGCCCTATCTGACATTGACATTTGACATTAAGTGTCAACGTCTATCCATAAACAGTACTTAATATTTACCGGTCTTCTGTCGTCTTGAGCGATGGAGCCGGTGTAGCCGGGAGTATGGAGGCTGTTCCGCGGGAGACGAGCCGCATGATGATGGAGACGAATCACTTGAAGCTAGCATCACGTCCAAGAGATTAGCGCGAGCCTGGAATTATAATAACACTTCTTGAAATATTTTCATACTATAGATAGAATAACTTTTAGATTGGTAATTATATAGTGCTAGAAGACCCGGCGAACTTCGTATCGCCCTATAATCAAGAAATATCTGTTACGTTTTTTATTTATTTTTTTGGAGTTTACCTATTAATGCCATAAATCTCCGTGCTTTGAAGTGCGACAGAATTATTGACATATTAGTTAGCTGTCAAATCTAATGTCAAAAAGAAAAGTCTGTATCAACAACTACTAATTAATTAAAAAAAACATTGTCCAACGGACGAAATTGTGAATCTAAACCATTCCCAGAACACACACAAAAAATTTCATCAAAATCGGTCCAGTCGTTTGAGAGAAGTTCAGTGACATACACACTCACAGAAGAATTAAATATATACATATATAAAGATTACCTACATAAGCAAAAATTTAAGTATTACTTGTAAATGCCAAGCAGGTGTGTATATAATTTGACAATTTGAAAAATATTATTTGACAAGTACCTAGATCCATTTAAAATTTAGTTATATCATAAGAATATGGACGAGCATTAATTCATTCCATTAATACCTTTGGGTCACTGAAGTCAATGTCTTTTTCAACGTGAACCCAGCCGGTGGGCGCCCATAACGCACTATCTTTTTGTCCATATTGTTTTTCTTGTCCATCTTCAGTTTTCACTTCGGTTGTTGTCGCTGCACCTTCGCTTTGGCGAATCATCCTGAAATATATGATATCAAATTAATACTTAATTTGTCAAATTGATTTCAAACGTGTTATCGGTCGTGATCATACCTGTTAAGTTCTTCTATGACCTCTTTCGAGGTAGCAGCTTCGTGGAAGCTCAGTGTGTTTTCTTGTTTGACGATAATAGGTTCTGGTTGCGGCGTTGTTTGTTTCTGCGCTGGTTTTCCTCTGTCCGAGACTGGGATCTTCGACCTCGTCTTGTGTGGTGACGAGGGTGGTCTTTTGCCACCCGTTAGCATCGGTATCCGGCTTTTTTCGTTTCTGCGTCTCACCTCTCTGTTGAAACTCTCATTCTTATTACTAACTATCACAGTTTCAGCTGTCGACGTGCTCGTTGTGTTTGATTCAGTCATTTGCGGCGAGCTCGTTTCGGGCGAGGAGCTCTCCTCTTCTTCTGGCACGGTGTTGAGTGACGTTCTTCTACAAATAGTCAATGTTTCATCGACTACAGATATTTCATTTTCCATAGCGCTTTGAAGACTCGTGGATTTGGGAAGGGACGCCTCTATCTCTCTTTCATTAGACCCTTCTTTGTTCACTATTATGTTTACTGTATTCTCTTTTAACGCCGAGTTATGTTCTAAGGTTCGACTAGATTCGTTATCACAAGTTTCTTCATCTTTCTCTGTGCTCGGTGGCTCTAAGTCGGCTAAGTTATTAATGTCAATGTTTCTATTAATTTCATTCTTTCTCTGTACCTTTAAGAGATGGTGGGCATCGATTTCATTTTCTGCATTTTCGACACGCGACATGTCATAGTAATCTTCAGATTCGACGTAAGGATCTTCGCGCTCTATGAATCGAGGTGTAGATCTTGGCTCGGATATATTTTCACAAATAGGGAGTCTTGTTCTATCGAGAGGGATGACGTCACATGAATCGTTTTCAGAAAAACTGCCGAACGAATCCGGTCTTTGCCGATCTTCTGATATTTCACTGCGGGGATCTACGGACTCGTCGTCAAAATCGGCAGCGGCGTACGGAGGAGGAAGTTCACGTATTTCGGACACAGGTCGAGAAGACATAGAATCCGATTCTTCTCTATCACGACAGTACTTCTGCTGTTCTGCTATAAAGTTGAGAACATTCTGCAGCGCCTGTTCACGATCTTGCAGCCCCACAGTCTGAACATCAGTTATTCTTAAATGGTTCGCTGGATCTTGGGTTGTGACGCCTTTTGATGAATTGGATGCTAAACTTTTCGTGCTTTCATATTTGACAAGTCTGTAAAAATCCCTCGTAAAGTCTAGTCCTATGTTAGCACAGTCGCCGTCTTCACTTAAGGCTGTACTAGATCGTTTTTCAGGCGCATCTGACGCGCTGGACCAGGACCCGCCCGGGGAATGTGTTCCCGTGTACTCCCATCTCTTCTCTGAGTTTTCAACTTCGTCACCTATTCTGCATTCATCGATTTCGACCGTCGCAAATCCGCAATCATTCCACAAACAATCACCTACATCCTCTTCTAACTCCAGCGCGTCATCTTCTCTAATGCTCGGTAATGTTGAATGAGATATCTGACCGGGGGTAGTTATCTCAGCGAACGGGGATTGTCTGTCTCTCAGATCCTCACACGAGAGGGACAGGCTCCAGTCTTCCAGTTCCGCTCTATCATACTCCAAGTCCGCGAGATCCCTATGTCTCTGTTGCAGGGCGGATCTGGCGTCGTCTAATTCTAACCAATGCTGAACGTAATCAGCGTCGTACTGTGACACGTCAGCACGTTCGTCAATGGTGCTGCCCCACGACACTCTCTCAGAGCTCGTGGTGGACGCTATAGCTGGCCGTCTCAGCGGTCTTTCTGGAGCAGGTTTCAGATCTAAAACTAAGATGCCGGAGCTCGGTGAGGGTGTTTCCAAGCAGCTCGGCGGACACGACGTGCTGGTCAATAACTTTAAGCACAAATGAGAGTCTGAGAAACTTCTCACGACGTGCTGGAAAGGCAGCACCGGCCGCGACGGCGGGTAGCTGCCTCTTATGCCAGCGAATGCTACACCTATAGGAAAATATATATAATCAGCCTCAGCTATCAGTCTGGCGCGGCGCCGGGGTTCTCTGGGGTTGATGGACACGATCGTCTGGTTGTCAGTCTCGTCGGAGGCTTCGTTGAGGTCGGGCAGAGGGTCGCCCACGTGGTCACTCTGTCGGGACGCGTCAGCCTGCACGTCGCTGGACATCGTCGAGTATCCCTCGTCCTTGGCCCCGCTCTCCGGCGACTCCACGCCCGCCTCGCCCGTTTCCTCTTCCGTCGCCTTCCCCCTCGTAGCACCTTGAACGACGTTCATTTATTATAATACTTTTCATATAGAGCTAACAAAAAAATAATATTATTATACACTTTTATTCAAATCAAAATATAGTTGTTTGAGTGTTCCTTATCTAGTAATTTTAATGATCAGTGTTGAATGTCATACTTTGCGTCTGTTCGGTGGGTTGTGGCACGCTGAGGCTCAGCGTCGCTGGTCTCGCTGGGGGTGCCCACAATGTAGGGTCCACCGCGGACAAGGCTCGCGCTAAGTTAGCTGGGGTCACCTCCAGGCCCTGCGGAAACATCGACAAATTACACGTGACCTTGAGATGTCCGAAAATCCGCTCCGATGTCGTGCCTCGTATTTTCTGGCTCGACGCCAGTAACAATCGATTGCCTGTTACTCGAGATTATTGTGCGGCCTTGAGAACACGAATATATCGTAGCATATTACACGACATCTTATAAAATCCTAATACATTTTACACAGAACTATGTTACTTATTACAAAAATAAATTGGAAATCTTACAACAACTAACTTTATGTAGGAAATTTAATATCTGATAACATAGTCGTATGTTTGGGGTCATGTAATTAATTGTCTGAATTGTAATCTACCTTCAGCTCGGTCCAGATGTCCGCTAGTATTTGATGTCTCCGCTTGTCGTCCTGGCTGAGGGGGTGAGGCTGAGGAGCCGGCGGCGCGGGGGGAGGGGAGTCTCTGAATGATACCAACGACCCGCAAGAACCGACATCCACTAAGTGTACTGAAAATGATCACAAAAATCTCCATAAACAAACTACCTCATCTTTTCTGTACTATTCTTTAGATATAGACATATATATAGTTAAACACATGTTTAAATTTTGTTTTCCGTTTAACTTATCAGTGCGAATCCGTCAAAATGTTTTATTTTCGAAGTAAAAATCGACTATATATTGCTTATGACTTGTATTTAACTAACGTGGTGATTAATGCTCAAGCTTCTCCATGTGAGAAGAGGCCTGTGCTCAGCAGTGGGCTCTTATAGGCTGATGATGTGAAGTGAAATAAATATAGTGTGTATGCTATATTATAGAAATAAGTCTAAAGTCTCCTTTATAAAACATCTCATGTATACATCTAAATATGGTGGACTTACCATTGGTCCAAGCTTTCATTATGCTATGTTAAAATCTTCTAATTTTATTAAATAATAGAAGACCTGGCGAACTTCGTATCGCCCTATAATCAAGAAATATCTATTACGTTTTTTTATTTATATTTTTGGAGTTTACCTGTAAGCCATAAATCTCCGTGTTTTGAAGTGCGACAGAATGATTGACATATTAGTTAGTTGTCAAATCTAATGTCAAAAAAACGTTTGTATGGGAAATAGAAAAGGGCTGTTTTTATGGTTTTCCCAGTAATAAATCAATTTTTTTCAGCTTTTATGCCTTCCCTGAACCTCCACGAACATTTCAAGACTAAGATAAGATAAATCAGTTCAGTTGTTCTCGAGTTTTAGCGAGACTAAGGAACAGCAATCCATTTTTATATATGTATATAGAAGATAGAAGATGACTTAAAGCTACAAAGACGTTTCTTTTCAAACCCAGTAATTAACCACATTAGAGATGATTTAACTATCGGATCTTCATTAGCTGTAGGCTTACCTTGTAGGTCCCTGTTCGTGTGTGGCGTGAGGGGTGTGGCTGGCGAGGGTCTTGGTTGTGGCCGCAGCTGTCGCACGAGGAGTGAACTCAACGCTCTGTTCTGAGCTTCCAACTCGCGGATACGTGCGCGAGCGCAGCCCAACTCCTCACGAACACTCTGATACAGTCAAATGATATTCAAATTTCAATAAGTATTATTCTAATCGGTCGTAAAGTTCCAAGATTATCTTATAATTTATTTAAGTTAATAAGATTGAAACAATAATAAATATATTTCATAATTACAAAGCTATGTGACTGTTAGGAGATTTGATATAATAAGTAAATGAATAACAGAGTACCCTGCATTATTAATAAACATTAATGTAGCATATTAATAAGATTTCGTAATGTTTATAACAAGTACATGTTCTTTAGGGTATGAGTACTTGTCATTCCCATTATCCCGCTACGAACATCCCTCCGTCTTCGAAATAAAGGCGTATATTTTAATTATGCTTCATTAGCTAAATTAAATTCGAGTAAGTAATTGACGGGAGGTAATTAAGACGAGATGGAAGATACGGGCGGCGTTGTTGTAAATGTTGCCAGTTCAACAAACATACGTTTATATATATGGAGTTTACGTATTATAATTGAATAATTCCTACAGAATTTAATCGTCAAAGTTAGTTAATAATGTTCTATTTGAAGGATTTCCTTCAAAATATTGTTTAATATTTTTTTGAAAGCCCTGTTTAAAAAGTGTTTTAAAATAATAAATACGGTAACCAATTGTGACGACATGATTGGATGAAATCACTTATCTTCGTATACAATACAGTTCCTTTATTCCTTGATCCTGAGTTAACTACATAGAATTTCACGCTAAATTACTACCTATATATTATTCTAGGATCTAAACTACATTACTCTAAAGTTTCATCAAAATCTGTCGAGCATTTTTTGCATTAACGAGCAACAAACATCCACTCATCTTTCCAAGCTATCTGATTAACAATACGAGCATTTATAATGGTTTTAATTATCATTATTAACGTAGTTAATGTCTCGATTAACCGTCCGTGTGTTCGTCATTGATGCAACTATTGTAAAGTAATCAACGTCGTTTCACAGATTATACTTGATGGATCGCCCCCATGTATACAGGGCCCGCCATGTGTCTTATAATACAACGATCTATTGAGCAAACCCGTCTGATAAACTTGTATATTTATATCATTAACGGCTTGTACATTAAGTAGTAACCGACTTAAGAACAAGTTAATTGTGATATATTTATCAACTTTATATTGTACTTTATAAGTTAAATTTAATTTTAGTAATATTAATTATAGTATGCACTTGTCATATGTACCTACTTTTTTCTTTTGATGTAGAAGTCGTCGGTACTAAATTTGATTGCGATTTAATGACTATGTTATGTTTATATTTAGATTACTTTATATTTTTTTATTCTCTTAACCAAATTGGTACTAGGTACATTTATTTTTTAAATTTTCGATTTTCATTGAGATCGTTTAGGAAAAACTGTACAGTTTTTTTGCTTTACGAAACTTATTATTTCATTTTATCTTATGTTAAAATCATAATCAGTATATTATAGTAAAATTAAAATCTATTTACCATCTGTCAACACAGGGCCGCGCCATCTTTATTCGTAAAGTTCCCGCGTAAATCGCAACCATAGGCATTCGTATAACATTTAAACAATCATCCACATTATCCAGATTATGCCAAGATTATAGTGGTTTCAAGTCCCGGCAGAATTATTACGGTTAAGCTTAGACTAAAATGTCCCATTTCACACGATTTATGTGCGAATGTTTGCCCAGCCACAGATATTCCTTCCTATAATTATGAGAAAACAATTTCCTGTTTGTATCTTAATGCCCAGGCCGGATTAAGAGATTTTAATGTCGGGCCGTTTTTTGCGGGTATTAATTTACGATGTTTTCCTTTATAATTTTATATAAGTGAATTACAGTTCGCGCGTTTGAGGAAAAACTTTTCAATTTAATTAGGACTACTTTATCAAATGTCTTAATGGATATCAAAATATCTGGAAATTTGGTTTGCAAGCTCATAGTATTTAGTATTGAGACTTCAAAAGGTTCTTTACTTGACGATTCCAATTTTTTTTACAACTTAAGCGTTGAATACTTTGACTAATACAAGTTACGTAATTGTATTATCTGTTTTATCGATATGTATTCACTTAGTTGTTCTCATTTCTATATATGTAAATTAATGAGTGATTATTTAAAAGGCCATTCATAAGTTGTACGTAATGAAAGACTTAAGCAGATCTGAACGTGCAAAGACTGATGACAGTCATTATATGTGATGAAACCGTTTCACTCTTAAAGGAAACTTGATTATTACCATCCTGAGAGTTTTTAAGTAACAATTAATATTATATTCATTAATTTAAACAAACAGCCACTCACACGATTCATTTCATAAGTAAAATTTTATTTCAACTCGGGACGGAGTATTGTAAAATCTGTGATATTTCAACTTATTGGGACATTTTATCTACTTGCTGTAAGCTTCCTATCGACCTATATATGAAGACTATTTTGCATAGGTCTTTTTGCATGAAATTCTAGACGTATATATTTCCTTACCTTCTGCGAGAGTAATGCTCGCACGACCTGCTGGGCCACATCATCCAGTCTCTTCTCGTGTTCAGAGTCACGCACGCCAGCCGACAGGGCCGTCAGTTCTTCACGGAGACGTTCGTTCTCGGCAGACAGAACTGATAGCTGACTTTGGTAGTGTGACGCTGATGCCTGGCGAAAAACAACAAAAAAACAAATAAAATATGCAGAAACAAAGTAACAAATGGTCTATGGCCTATAATTATTGCAAAAAACATAGCATAAAGATAATTTTAATATAGAACATGTGAATATATGTAGTATTGGATATTAAAGTCTATGTTGTATTCAGACATCGAGTCCCATCCTCGTCAACGTTTTTTTTTTTTGTATTCCCGATATAAAATACGAGCTATCATCCGAACTCTTAATTAAACGACCGGCCAGTACAAATTAAACAGACCAATTTAAATTGATCCATCTCAATGTTTGTCATTCTCAATTAAAACTGTAAAATGGACACCTAAACGAAAGGGTTCATCTGATATTGGTTACGGTTTTCGTGTGTTACGTTACAGCAATTTTGGAATGTAATCCGTCGCGGTAGAGTTTAGATTGTGTGAAATATGTTCAGAATAAACTTCGGCGAGAGGTTTTCATTAGTCATCAAGGGTAGACAAAGGGACTGTGTTTGTGCGTCTGTCTGTAAAAACAAGCGGTTGATACAGTGTCGGAAGGGTGAGGAGTCAATGGTTTCGTTCCGTGGATTCCGTTTCGTCATGGTCTCCGCTGAGCTTCACGAACATCCTTTGTTTCACGTGTCCTCGCTAATTTTGGGCTTTTGTTTAGCTTTTTTAATAAGAACCCGTACATAGAGGACTGCGAAATGCTTTCATGGCTAATTACTTAACAATCATGTTATACTCGACGATTTCGTGTTGTTATTTTGACTATGTATTTTTACCTTCATTCATAATTTAAGAAATTACTCAACTTCTAATATAGTAATATCTAATACGACTTTTATTTAAGATTAATTATGCATTTACTTGAGAAAGTATCTGCGTCAGATGGTTACCGAAACCAATTAAATTGGAAATTGCTTTTCAATCAGACGGCGAAATGAACGAATCACTTTTTGTCTCCGCACAAGACGTTCTTAATTAATGTGAAATATTGATTACAGACGTGCAACTACATTATTAATTGAAGTATTTCGTAAAACAATCGAAAGACTCACCAACGTGGATACAATCCCGTATTTTATTATGGTGGCGATACTATTGTTCAATATTTTGGCAAATTTCGTTAATTGTATTACCTTTTACTGACGTTTGAGCTGTCACTGTCAAATTGATAGCTTCTGTTCGAATTATAGCGAACATGCAACTCATGAGATTAATAGTTGCAAATCGATTTATGGCATACATTTTTATACAAAGGGTATCGAAGTGATTGCATTCACGGCAATATCTGGAATTAAACCTCGTGTCATTAATCATGGTAGACAGCGCCTTTGGTTGGCGACGCGTGAACTAGGGTCCGGCCGACGCTCGCAAGCCGACCTCCTCGCTGAACATGGTATATTTAATCTGTTGCTAAAAATGCTGTCATTACATCTATAGCAAGTGTGACGTTGACTTTTGACATATTTTTGGTTTATTGTTTAAAATGTTGCTACAATAATATTTTTATTACTATATTTTGCCCTTTTAATAAACTTTTAATTTTATATAATTATTTAATAAACTAAAATAAATATCTGGCAATTTTAATCTGTCGATATTAGTTTATTAAAGAATATTATAAATTATTTAAAAAGCTAAAACGTTCATGTTTAATTTAACAAACAGTCATTTTATCCATCGAAAGAACGAATTTCCTTAAAAATCTCAACCAATTATTGTTGCTCAAAAGTCTAGCAATATTTTAAAAAATTAAAATACCTTTTAAACGACGTGAGCTGTTTTCATTTAGTCATACTAGTTATAAAAAAAATCAAGAATAATAAAGGAATGAAAATATGAACATCTTTCATAGAGAAGAGAATAGATAAAATGAAACAGATTATATATAATGTATAGTAGTCGTATAATTGATTGTATTATTATCTAGAACAACGCTACTATAAATCAGTGGATGAATAAATCTTAACTCGTTCAAGCCTCGTAGCTCCGAGAAGGTAGGTGTGTTTCCATTGTTTTACTTTGAAATACATTTATTATCAAACATTTACTTTATGACATTAAAAAAATGACGTTAAACAGATTAAAAACAAATTTTAATCTATGGTATGTTGTTTTAACAAAAAAAAAAACTATTTTTTACGTCAAAGCGCTCTTTATATTAATAGCTTATTTAAATACGATTTTTATTTTGTTAATAAGAATAAATGACGTATATAATAATCTATTCGTTGTTCAATGGAGACGAGCTAATTGATTTCGTTAGTACAGAGTATAGTATAGTCCACCTGGGCAATGCGGCAACACAATTACCAAGACGATCCGCAGACTAGAGATGCAATACGCTGCAAAAACTAAAACCGCTGAATTAGCGCTTTACGCTGCATTGCTACCATTAATATTATTATGCACAGTATCCAAAAAGATTGATAAATTATCCATGTTATTCATTTTAGTTTTTTTTATTTGCATATCCTTATACTTTGCTAAATAAAAACCTCATTATTATAACTTTTTGATTTCGAGTGACTTAAAGTTAAGTCAGATAAATTTCCTTTGGATTATGAAAATAACTTGTTTTTAGTCAAATTTTGTTTATTATTTGTTTGTTTCGTGAATAATATCGGTTTACAAATAACATAACCGAATACGAGTCAAACGCAATTAGAGTGTTCGCGTACATTTAGTCTAACTGCGGGGAGCCCAGATATGAACCCCATGACCAACGGTAGTGATGTACCAATATATCGATAGATATAAATACATGTATAAAGGAGGTTTTATCTATATAAACTACTTTAAAATAATATGCGATGATTTTTAATCGTGCTGTATATATATGTATTAATTCCCAGTTATATGTTTTTTGTTTGTTTACAATATATTAATTTGAAGTTGCAATCCCTATCCGCTGCCCTCCTAACTGCGCCCTTGCACTTCGGAAGGGTGAAACTGAATTATTGTTTAGAGGGGCCTTTTAAACCGGGAAGGCCCGCCATTGTGTGAGGCCTATTTCCCGCTTTCCGCCATTTTAATTTTCCTACATTGGTGTTGCTGTCATTAGGTTGTCTATTTACACTTATTTGTAATTAGCCTTCAAATTTACTACTGAAATGTGTTATAGTTAAGATATATATATTTAATTCTCTAAGAAAACTTGAGTATGTGTATGTGTATGTGTGTGTGTGTGTGAGAGAGAATTTTTTACTACATAATGATAATAAATATGGATTTTTATTAAACCTAATGTACATGTGTACGTATCAGTTGCAAATAGTTTATACGTAAATATTTAGGGATTAATTATTAAAGTTGGTGCTAAAAAACTTTATTAAATATATATGTAAATAATAAATATCGTTCTGTTATCCAAATAAATTCGTTCAATTACCACTCCTACCAATTTCAATTTGTTAAAAAAAATCAAGATTTAATAAAACGCCACTCGTGTTCCTTATTATAGAAACGTAATTTGTAACATCGCGATCTACGAGCAATTTTAAATTTAATATAATTCAAGGTTCTATTTAGAAAAAAAAAAATTGCTCAAAAAATTCTTCTTACAGCTCATAAAAACTTGGCAAATCCTTCAGAATTATGAAATATTAACTTTCAAATTGTTCCCCAAATATTTTCTAAGCTACCAAATTAAAAATTCACCGAGGATCCCGTTTACAAATACTGTCCAATATATAATAAACCTTCATGGAGTGTTTTCGTAATATATGATAAGGGTATCGATGGGTCTAGTAACGCTGGTTGTGTTCGGGGTAGGAATCAAATAGAAATATTCAAAATATTTCATTACCGGACTGTTTGTCCGTCCCCCTCTTGTATATATGTACGGATACATTGAATAGAATGGAAACTTTGACGTCTGAGAATATTTGCTTCAAGTCTGCTCTCTAAAGGGCCTTTGGAGTCTGAATTAAAATACTTGTGGATCTACTCGTACGTTCAGATGTCGGCTGTCGTTGTTATTATTTCTAAATATATAATGGAATATCTGTAAAAGTTTTCGACATTCCCGCCCTACATCCGTGTTATTTCAAACAATGACAAACGTTATGGTTTCTAGCGTGGAATATGAATTAAAAAGGTATTTTTAGCTATGCCCGACATTTGGTCATTGTTGCTGACTGAATCCCCTCGAAAAGGAGCATTTATTTGTGTATTTGAATACGAATTTTGATTTTTCCATTTCCCGTCACTTAAATGATCCTACCTCCGCTCCATATTGTGTGTGCCCCTATTTTTAATATCTGCTTTCCATATTTTCCTATTGTCAGCCACTTCGAGGAGAGGGAAGACAGATTTTTAAAAATAAAACCTTCATATTAAATATTAAGGGTATTTCCAAATATGCAGCAAGACTTATAAATGGTCAGAGTTAGAAACAATGGGATTTACAAATTCACAATAACATTAAGCTTGGATAAGTCTAATAGCATAAAATTCTCATCTCATCTCATGTAGAGGGCCGAAGTGCACTCAGCTTCAGCAGATGTATTAACAAGCTTTGTCACCAAACATTGTGGACACTTACATCAAGAAAGACCCGCACTAATTAAGCAAAAAACATCGCCCCCTTCAAACATTCCGGTCATAATCCCTCAAAGAACGTCCGAGGAGAGGACCAGAAACACGAGATCTCTCCACCCCTGTTTACAAGTTGAACAAACGGGGATAACATGGCAAACCTGTGGACCAAGTTATGCCGGTTTGTGTGTTGGTACTTTCGTAAATTAATTCCTCTATCTGAAGGGGCAAATATAAGCCATAATCCAAAAATGATCGGCTGTCCCCTTCACGATAAATGCTCTTTAATGTGTCTAAATAGCCGAGAAGAGAGGCAGCGTGTTTGCTTTGAGCAACTGTGAATGGGGATTATAATATCATATTAATTGGACAAAGTTGTAAAAAATTAGGAAACCCACAGAATGCTAGTTTAGTATTTCATGTAATGGCAATAATATTTTACAAATTGACTTAAGACAAATGTTGAATTTGCTTTACGTTTAAGAAATCTTTTACTAAAGGACTTTTCAAAGGCAGAAGAAAAGAACAGTGATTTCCTGCAACTTGTTAAACAATACGACTATTGAATGGACCTGGTTTTTGTTTTTTTAAATGAAATAACTAATAAAAATCTTGTTGAGCCACTTTTTAACATATTAATCAGTTACATACATTGCTTTTATTACTTTAGTCTATTTAGGGATTACATAAAAGAATGCAGTAATGTAAATAAATGTTTTTCATAAATAAATTTTGTCTGAACAATACATGTAGATAAAAAATAATTAAAAACTTGCAAATAATACTTGAGAAGCTTCAGCGGCTTGGTCAATACTTTTTTGGATGATAGTTCTTTGGAATATTCAATACAATATTTGTATTATTACTATATCTAACATCCTAACTTGTATCTTTCTGTGACTGAACTCACCTCCAGCGCGACGGATAACGAAGCCTTCTCCTGCTTCAGAGTTTCCACGCGGCCTTTGTATTGCAGCAACGAGCGAACCGTATCCTCCATTCTGAAACAAATAACAAATACATATTAATAACAATTCTAACCAACATAATAGTTGCAAGTAAAATAATATGTGCTAATTTTAATATATTGAGATCAATATTGTATGTACAAGGATTAGGCTACAAAAAAAGTATGGTTTTGGTACTATGTTTAGACTAAATATAGGAAAACTAAGAGACTGAGCTGAAATTATATGATAATTGGTATAACTAGCACGATAATGACATAACATAATAACAATTTTAACCAACATAAAAGTTGCAAGTAAAATAATATGTGGTAATAAGTACATGTACAAAATTTTGTATGTACAAGGTTAGGCTACAAAAAAAGTATGGTTTTGGTAGGTACTATATTTAGGCTAAATAAGGAAGAATATAAGACTCAGCGGAAATCATAAGATAATTGGTAATACTAGCACGATAATGAGCATCTATAATATTGATATCAACCAAAGGAAATTTTAACCTAATTTAGTTAAATGATAATTTTTGCTATAATAAGTCGCAGTCGTTTACAGAACAATGGTATTCTGTAAATCTCTGTACATTATGCGAGCGGATCCACTCAGGAATAATCCGGAGAAGATTTGCATACACTGAGACTTTTTTGCATGTAAATTTGGAGACGAAATGTGTCATAGATTTTAGGAGGATAATACTATTCTTTAGACAAACTAACATTTTCTTATGGCACATATTTAACAATTCTTAGTATAATCTAATAAGTTCTTGATACGATTTTGAATGTACCTATTAATCAATATAAAAATCTTATTAAAATATTGATTAAAAGCATCTTACTATTTTGAACATGTCGTTGTGTAAACGATTTTAAGTTATTTTTATCTCTCCGTTAACCTCAAATATAATATTTCTTCAGTACTTCAAAGTCTTTAATTTAAAGTGGTTTACTTTTGAGCCAAGGAAAGTCGGTGAAGCTTAAGAGATAATTCTTTGGACAAAAGCTCCGAATAATTCCGCTTTAATTATTAATACACCGTTGAGTGCGGATTAACGCTTTTTTATAATGAGCTGTTTTTTTTTGTTTTGTTTTCTTTGCGGAATTTAGGAGTTTAATTTTAGGTAAGTACAATAAATATTTATTCTTAAAGAAGCGCAGTATATTAAATTGAAAGTGAATGATATTTTTACAGTTACACGTTTTATAACGATATTTGTTCATATAATAATAATTCAGATAATAAAGTTACAAAAGCCTTTTGTGCTCTAACGGAGGTAAACTCAACGAAGCAAATTGGCACAAGATGGAGATCGAATGAATGAACTTTTTCAATAACTCCGAATGGAAACGAACGTAATGTTATGCGATATTTCATTCGTGATTTCATCTTTTTCGACATCTTTGATGATTTCATTTTATTTTTCAATGTGAGAATATAAAGGTATTACATTGTTTTTTAGTCTTAATTTTACGTTGCATAATGTATAGGCTTATATGTATTTTAATCATTTAATTGTTGTTTGTTCTTGCACATTTTCTAAGCAAATATGTAAAGATTTATTTTGTTATGTATTGATCAGCCGGTGTAAGGCGTCCGCTAGCTTATTACGATGTAATTTAATGTATTTTTTTTACAACCCGCGTTTTTTGTACAGGCAATGTTTTATTGCCAGAAGTCACGTCACTCTATCGACCGGACCCCATATTTTTGTTTTGACTTCTTTTAATATTGAAGTTTGGTGTACGTGAAAGTTGACGCCATGTTTTATAATGTGACCACGACAATATGTATTTACATTAAATGATAAATAGTATTTTAAATGTGAAGTATTCATACTGTTTATAATAAAACCTCCGTAGAATCCACTATGACATATAATGTCTGTCGGTGTTGCCATAATAACTATTCCAAAACAGGTTCATAATCCTTTCGGACGTGTGTTGTGAATATGGCAAGACTCCCCTGATACAAATAACTCTCCCTTGACCAGATGAGCCTCGTTAATCGTACCTATTAAATTGGCGCGGATTTAGTGACAGTTTTAAAGATTAAAAAATCTAATATTAGTACAGACTATAAAACTATAATATCAAAGGTATATTAGTAATTTTAAGTAGCAAAAAGTTTTGAATCCTCAATCGTGTATGTCAAAAATTATTGACAAATTGCACCAAATTTTAGGGGATCAGTTTAAATCGACTTGCCTAACATGTCTGTGAAGGGTTGGTTCAATTTTGAAATTACTCGTTGAAAGTTCGGACCGATTTTTGAGAAATGGCGTGCGCAATTAGTGTTACATTACAAGGGAATAATAGATGTACAGACAACAATGAACGTGGTTGGGTAAAATGAATAAAGTTTTATATAAATATATACCAAATAATGAGTAAGAGTCAATAAGCAGTAACAATGAAATGGAAGCCAATACAAGCTCAATATTTATTGTATGAAAACATTATGTATAATTTCATACGACAATAAGAAAATTTATTTTTTATTTCAGACATGTTCAACAATAATTATATATACTATATATCCATACATTATAAATGTATATATTTAATATATAATTCGTGTTAATAATTTGATTCCTCGACTATCCTTAATAAATTTTTGCCGAAAACACACGCGACCAGTCACGCGAGTCGGTAATGATTGTTTGACAGGTGAAAATGAGATTCAAACTGCATTTTGATGATTCATTATCGTTGATAAAAAAGGTTTTTTATGCGTAATATATTAAATTATCAACCTGGCGATGAGGGTAAGTCGCCTTAATTATTATAATTATTATCTGTATCCACAAAATGGCGCTAGAAAAAATTAATTCAAAAAAATCATTGATGTTCATATCTTCTCTTCTATCTATATATATAAAAATGGATTGCTGTTCCTTAGTCTCGCTAAAACTCGAGAACGGCTGAACCGATTTGGCTAATTTTAGTCTTGAAATACTCCTGGAAGTTCAGGGAAGGTTTAAAATGTGAGAAAAATTGGAATAATTGCTGGGAAAACCCTAAAAACTGCCCTTTTCTATTTCCCATACAAACGTTTTTTTGACATTAGATTTGACAACTAACTAATGTCAATCATTCTGTTTGATTGAAACAGGAAAACCTGATTATTTATGGTCTCTATGACGGAATAGAGTTCGCCTGGTCAGCTATACCTACATATATTACTCTTGACCAAACTAACGCGGACGAAGTCGCGGTCAAAAACTAGTTTAAAATAAAAAAAACATGTCATACTTAGTTTCAAGTCAGTCTTATTAGAATATTTTATATATATATTCATTCCTATTATATACATTTTTTCTCTTTTGTAATATTATTTAAATCGGCTTGTTTTTTATTTCATTGTGTACATTAATATGTTGTTAAGAGAAATTTATTCAGTTGTTTTAAATGTAACATGCTGTCCGATATTTTGTATCAAAAATCGAATTCAACAATGGAAGTATACGAAATAAAAAAGCAAAATGAATTTAAGTTATCATACTTTACTTATTACAAAGTATATATATTATTAATAGTATGTTCTCTTAAGATATTTTTAAATATTTTTTATCAAGAATTTCGTATTATTCGTATGAGTAAATTGGGTCACGACACCTGAGTCGGCTATCAAACGACATAGAAACACCATTGACTGCGTATGAATTTTTTAATAAAGTTAAAAGGATTCTATCTTATAATAAGTATATAAAGGAAGAATCCCCCTTATTTTTCATAACAATAAGATTCCATGAGATCTACGCCATTTTCACCTACAAGAAAACTTATATAGGGACTTAAAAAGCACGTATTACAATCATTTTCGTATGACGCAATCAAATAAGGTAATATATGTACATATATACAAAATTCTGTTAGGCAGTTTAGTCGAATATATAATTTTGGTTACATAAAGCCAGAGTTCTGTCCGTACGATCGTTTTAACAATATTACAATGTCCTTTTCCTTCACCCAATTAGGACGATCAGCCCTCGGCGATAACGGGAGGTCAAAGGTTAGAGGGCTGCAATATTAAGGATATGCATGCATACTGAATTACATCGACAATATAGTAAAGGATTTACATATGAAGAAGTATATTTAGGCCTTGTATCCAAATTATATTCCTTTCTAGAAGTAAATTGTTCTGTTTATAAACACAATAGTAATAAGGAAAAGAGGAATCTTGTCCTACTTAACAAAATTCCCAGCAGTGTTTTGTAACAATAAACCACAAAAGGCACTGAGAGAACGCAGCTCTAATATTTTATATGAATGGCAAATAAGCAGACTTTTCTTAAGACTTCCTTTGTGATGCACTTTGCGGTCAGTAATACTGTGTTTACTTTGTAGTATTTTCTTAATGAAAAATCTTAGAATAGGTGTTAAGTATATCAAGCGCGATTCGCTTTAAAGCTACTGTGAAAATACTAGTATATAAATTGTGGTTGAACGTATTTCGCTGTCATCGCTTTAAGTTGCTGACGCCACGGCGTCTGAGGAAATTGACATGACGGCTAAGCATTTTATAGGCTGTGAGCATTGAGTCAGACGGCGGGGATCGATACACGGTGGGCTTTGAAACGCTTGCTTCGGTTTCAACAAACCATTATTACAGAAGCTATGTGTGTCTTTGTAAGCATTGCTTCGAGAAAGTTTCTTACTATAAAGCTAAACTTTATAAGCTACAGTGCAACTTATTAGAAATGTTCAAGTCTTTTAAATGTATTATGAAATTTTTTTGCTACTTTTTCTTTGTTTTCAATTAGGGCAGGAAGATTAGCGAGCGGTTGTTTTAAAGAGTTATGTAACCGTACACTCACGCTCAGTGCATTGAAGTGTACTGTGCAGCTAATATCTGAGCCCTCACTTTTAGCTTGAGATGTACCTTTGTAAGCCGTAATTACAGCCTCTCCAGCTTCAAAATGTAACTCAATAGAGCATTTGTGGTGCATTATAATGGTAGTGCACTCGTCTTGAAAGATCGGACTGATGTCTGTGAGAGTAAGCCTATTTCACTTTTGTGCAATATTAATTCGTTACTATTACATTTTATTAGATATGCTATTAAATTGAAGGTATTTTGATTGTTGCATAGTAAGTTGGAGTTCAAGTATGCTACTTGTAGGCTTTTTTTTAACCTGAAACAGGCAAATAAACATCAGTTACAAGAACAAAGCAGAGTAAAACATACAGCCAGTGGCGAATTGCACGTTCAACTATGAAATCCTCCCACAAAGGAGTCCTCGGAACACCTTTGAAGTCTTTTAAAGATCCCACTGTCAATATGCTTAAGTAAAATAACTTATGGACTTATCGCTTGCAGCCAGAGAGCCCGATTAAGCCGCCCATTTTACTTCGAGCTCAGACTACGTATTCGTTTTCGATTTCGCACTCAATTTTTACGAAGCAGAGTAGTCGACGACGGATCAACTGAAATTGGTATCCGTAAATTTCAATTAGAGACTTAACAATGACATTTTAAGGAAAAGGTAAGATGGAACTTATCTTACTTTAAGGTGTTAGATGATAAAAAGTTGTCAAAATCTTGAAGATTATCAGTTGGTACTGAAGTTAAATCTTTCGAGATTTGGTATATGTTTCTATAAAATCATTTATTACTATAGCCACGTTTTATAAGTTCCGTATATTTGTCATAAAGGAGTTTTTTATGTCCCTGTTGGCACTAAATCTTTCTTCTATCTCCAGTGAAGTATCCTTCAGGTAGCCGGCCGCATCTGCGTCCGATCGCCAATATCAGTGAGTAACGCCCACTTCGGATCGTCGGGATAGCCGAAATAGCCGCGATTAGCCACCTAATAGCCGGCATAACGAGCCTAGCCGACTGTAATGTTAAGGCTAATTTATGTAATGCCGTAATTGCGGTGCGTTATAGGTCCTGCTTATGACATTCGTTATAATTTTTGCTTCGCCTGTTTGGTGTAGTTAATGGATTATGTTTGGCTATTTATATCTACATATGTACGAGTATATTCAAAGATCGTTATAGTATTTCTTTAAATATTTGAATTATACTTTGTGTCCTTGTTTTATCAATAAGTTTCTAATGTCATATCTAGCATACTTATTATAATACTAGTCGATCCACATGACTTCGTCCGCGTTGTCTGATATAATTTTCGTGTTTGCTAGAGAAAGTTGTGTAAATAAAAATTGTTGTTTGTTAAAGTATTAAATTATATATAAATATAAGTTATTAAAAATTCTTTATATAAACACCAGGTGTTTAAGATATGAAACTTGAAATTTAACATGAAAACTTTTGAGATGACGCTTCATAACTAAACTTCTTATTTATCTATAGATATACATACATATGTTTAAGATTCGATCTACTACTCATATTAATATAGAGTATATATAATTATAATTTTTATATCATTACTTATATAATATATATTAAACTCAAGTAATTTTAAGCGGCACCTTCTCAAAAAGTTAAAATACCTTCATAATTCCACTTCAAACAACCAACTTGTCTCCGAGACATAATTCCCTAATTGCAGCGAACTTTAAAATGATCTTCTAAATTTAACACATTAGAAACAAGATTGTACATTCAGTGGAACGTTTAACTCGACTTTATATGTTTTATTGTTGTCACGAGTTTTACTAGATTCATGGAGTAGACGTGTGGATTATGTTCTTGATTAAAGACAGAATGTTTTATATTATCTTATATATAAAATTCTCGTGTCGCATTAGACAGAGAACTCCTCCGAAACGGTTACACCGATTTTGATGAAATTTTGTGAGCATATTGATTAGGTCTGAGAATCGGCGACATCTATTTTTCATAGTCCTAAATCATAAGGGTTGTTCACGCTTAATTTGTTTTTATTTTTTTATAATGAGACATTATATACATACAACTAAAATTTTTTACTTTTATCACCAATCCCTATTTTGTATATGGCAAAACAACGTTTGCCGTGTCAGCTAGTTTAGAGTGTTTTTTTTGTTTCTTATATGAACTTTTATTAAATATAATATTTATATTATTTAAGTCTGCATTTACTTTTATCCAGTAAAGCATCATCCTACCTTCATTCCATCTAAGTTATTAGTCGCAAGTCTGCGTCGGATCCAGTTAAAGTCTCTCGTCCCAAGAAATGAGGCTTTTAAGGTAAAGATTGTTTAAAACGTTTCATTACTGAGACTTTCATTTGAAGAATTTAACTAAACTTAAGTCAGGGCCAAATGAATTTTACTTGAGACTCTCCCTTTTATTGAAATAATAATTTATATGCAGAAAATCATTATTTGAGTTTAATAAATACAGAAAATATTAACAAAGTTCAGAGAAAGTAAAACTAAGTTATTTGGAGACTGAGACTTTGCGGCGTCGTAGTGTTTACTAGAAGAACTGTTGCCAAATATCTGAAGGTTTTATATGATAGTATGTTATATGAGGCTATTTAAATATAATAATTTATGACATACATATATCTTTCTACTCTTTTATATGTGCTTTCATTAGTTTAACATTATTTACTGATCGTATAACGAGGTATAACTCAGAAGAAATTTCTAATAAATTAAAATTGTGATAAAATAGATTATATCAAAAATATATTTCGATGTCATTTTAAATATTTCTTAAACGTTTTTCTAATTACAAGCCCATCAGTCATCTCAGTAGATTATCTTTCCTTATAGCTAATACACCTTAGCGGGCCATTAGGTGTTTATGCAAATTTACCCCTTCCCTTACCCTTTCCCCCCCTTTCTCCCCCCTCCACTCCAACATCTTCATTTATCAGCTGTCTGTCAAACATGTCAAGTATAAGAGTTTTCTCGTGAATCCATTTTGATTATCATATGTTGAAGTTTTAACACTTACTTTGAGTTTTATAGGTATATATGTACATATACATATGTATAATATATTTGTATTATGTTTTGTTCGTGAGTTTTCTTTTAAATAACAAGTTATATGAAGTGATATTTCTCACTGCCCTATAATAACGTCTTGTAAGGCGGTAACAATGGATGGAGGTCAAAAGGCTTCCTTACAATAGCATCGAAGGCTTTTGTTCGTTCACTTGAAGCGAGCAGCATCAGCTGGATCGATTATGAAGAAAATCAAGTTCCTTTACAATTAAAAACTCAAAGGCTACGTCCTGCGTAGAGCGAGCTACGATGTTCATAAGAAATGATAATTAATATAGAAATTATATAGAAAAATAGTATCAAGAAAATTTGTTACGTAATTTTTTCTCTTCCGTAGTGTCTTTTACGTACTTATTTCTTGTTGTTTACTTGTAGTTATTGATGTGTTACTCAGAAACATAAATCCACACCAATCATGCTGATACGTATTTCTAGTCAGTTAATATATCAATATTACTTTCGATTATATATCGGTGAGAAATATCTTGATATAAGCAGGAATAATAAACATTTATATACATATATAGGCAGTGTTATTAAGGTTGCATTGAGAAAGAATTTATTTTTATATAATAATAAACTCAGTAATTTAAGCTCATAAATGAACAATTTATTAACTATATATTAATAATTTATTTTATATATAAAAATAATGGACGCGTCTTTGTAAACTGATCTGATAAATTTGGTTACTGTGAGTTGAAGGCTTTTTTGATTCAATGAATCATATATAAATAATATTACAATGAATATAAACCTATAATTTTGATACAAACTGATGATAATTAATAATTGTATTTATTTCATAATATATATTTATTATTGGGTAAATATTATCAGTTTTGGCATATCTCCTTGTGTAGTTTAAACTTATTTCAAATCAAGATAATCATTATATTATTTAAAATATAAATAAATAAATATATTTTTTGTATATCCTACGCTCGTACGTAGATTCCAGTTAAAAAAATAATCAAAAGCGAGGACTAAAGAAAAACTTAATATGGGAAATAAAATCTATAGCCTTAAAAATATATATATATATATATATATATATATGTGTATGGGAAACTCAAACGTTAGTTTTAAATATATTCACTACTAGTTTTTACCCGCGACTTCGTCCGCGTTAATTTCGTCATTAGTAATATAGGTATAGCTGACCGGGCCAACTCTATTCCGTCTTCAATAACCCGGTATTGGTATTAATTAAATTTCTACTGTTTCAATCGAACAGAATGATTGACATATTAGTTAGTTGTCAAGTCTAATGTCAAAAAATCGTTTGTATGGGAAATAGAAAAAGGCTGTTTTTGGATTTTCCCGGCAATTATTCCATTTTTTCTCACCTTTTAAACCTTTCCTGGACTTCCAGGAGTATTTCAAGACTAAAATTAGCCAAATCGGTTCAGCCGTTCTCGAGTTTTAGCGAGACTAAGGAACAGCAATCCATTTTTATATATATAGAAGATAAGCCCGGAGTCACGACGGTCGTAAACAGAAACGCGATGTTCAGTGTCATATTGAATTTTATGGCGAATAAGTAAGACATTTAGTCCTGAAACTATAAACTATAAACCTTCCGTTTGTTCGTCATAACAAATGATTTATACTGGAATATATCGAACTTAGTACGAGTACTCATTGTCAAACTACCCACCTAATGTTTTCAGTTTTTTAACAAAATAATTCAGTACAAATTTCTTCACAAATTATCTTCGAAACAGTCATAAAGTAATTTCTTGTATCAAATTATCCAATGTCGTGTGGTAAACAAAAACAGTGTTGCGAGTAACGAAGGGAGGCGCGGCTATGTCGTGATGGAACCTATAAATATTCCCCATCCGTCAAACTTCAAACGTTATAATTAACCCATAAGATCCGGGATATTGCATCTACTGTTAAGGCTCCCCGGCACGAAACGTATTATTTACGAGCCGCGGAGGCTCTTTGTTTTTTTATACCCTTGCGAAGGTTCGATGTAGTTCGTTTAATAATATCCGTCACGTAGATTGCAATATGGGCTGTATTTTTTTATAAAAATATCGTTTTATATCCGCTTCATCGCGAAGATGTGTTGAGTCGAAGAATTTCTTTAATATTATACAAAATATAAAGAGTTTAAATTTTATACGTCGCAAAAAAAGAATATGAATTTACACAGAATATAAAAAATAATAGTATTCATTAATTCCCGTGTCGGTAGAACTAAAAGTAAGTAAAAATTGTTTGTTGTTTCAGAGTCAGTACTAACCCGGTGATACCGTTTAACCGGCGAAGTCAGAAGTTTTGAAAAAACTACATACCTTTTGTGAAATTCAATTACCGTCCTGGGAAACTTTATCCGCAAAGCTGAAATTGATTCTATTTTTTACTTTGAAAACTTTTAATTTTTTGATAACTGAAACCGTTACGTTGAAGTTTTTAGAGAAATTATTTTCACATTCACTTATAACGCTATTAGTACGCTTCGTTGTTGTGAAATCGCTTCCTCTCCCGCTGCCGCCTCTGCCCTACGTTACACTAACTCGCGTAACTCCACGTATACTACGTGTAATTCAGTTACGTTGTTACGTTAAGACTCAACCCGAGAGATTTAATATATCGACTCGGCTTCATCTCATTGTAAGATCTTCATAATTTGATTGCGTAATAACTCAGACAAGTAATTTAATATGATACAACTAATTTGATTAAAATAATAATTAAGAAATGTTATATATAGTAATTTAGCACCAATTCTAGTACAGAGATACATTGAAACTAGTATAATTTTACATACTTTAGCAAAGTCTTATTCAATTAAATGAAACTCTCATTCATTTAAATCATGAATGTAAAAATCCTTCAGAATGATCGACACTGAATGAATATGGATTCTATAAATGAAGCGAAAAATCCCGGGCGACATTCGTCTAATCAGGAAACTAGCAAACCAGGGAACATATCCGGGACAAAATTAAATATACCAACCCTATCTCATACAGAGGTACAAGTTAAAAGATACTGTCTATTTCATATACCTAGTTTACTAAACAGAAAACATTTTAACAATATCTACAGTAACGCCTATTATTCTAATAAAATTTTATAAAATATGATTCGATCATTCTTATTCAATTACTTCGATATTTTAACTTCCATCGTAATAACCGCTGTCGCTTATGACTTGCGTCTATGGAAGGGTTGAGTGTTCACTGACAGCCACGGCTTAAGTTTCCGTAATTAAATATTTCAACTGATTAACTACACAAAGGACCAAAGAAAGTGGTTTAAGGTACCAGAAAGGGGGGAAACGTCGCGGTGAAGGGGGGAGGGGGGTAATTTTTAATTTCACCGTGACCTACCAAGATTTAGCGGATTTTGAGAGGGTCATAAAGATTTAAAAGAAAGGGGTTGGAATGTTGAATGTTACTACAAAATAGATTAAGCAGAATATTTCTTTCTTTCAGTAGATTTCAGAGAATATATAAAGAACCTTAAAAACATATTTTGTTATAAATAACACTAACAATTTTCTAATTAACAGTACATGAAAATTCAAACAGCCGAGAGGCAGTTTTAAAATTAAATAAGCATAAACAATTTAACTCCACAAAGCAAAAACCGAGCAGTTGCAGGTCAAAAGAAATACGACAAAAGAGTCACAATACTATGTAGTACAGAGTAACTTTTGGTATAAAGCGTTTGTGCGAAGTTCAGATGAGAACTTTAATTACAAGACTTCTACTGTAATATACAGCTTACAAACTAATGTAGGTCTTATGTTATGGAGCGGAGAGTTCGGAATTGAATGAATAATTACGGTGATATAGCAGCAATCTCGGACTATGACTGTTCTTAAGGGATATTCTAATCAGGTAATCCGATGAGCCACTCGTCAAAGTTGCTCAAGATTAAATTATTTGACAGCATGCAAGCATTTAGATCATTGAGTATAGATTCCGATAATCTGCTTTATAATGAGAGACTTAAATGTAATTCAAAAGCTACGTAACATAATTTTGGACATAATTTTTCCATTTAAATGAATAATACAGTGTTTAACTAAAGTCAAACATATGAATCCTTTGAAACGTAATAAAATCTCTGAACATATTTCATTTCGATACTTGCACCTTCAGTCTCCAACTGCCATCGATTTACAAACTTCCGAACTTATTATTGGCTTTATAGAAAATTTAATTTCCTCTTCATGAAATTCTTACAGAATATAGAGTTTTGGCTGAGGAAGGGGGGAGAGGGGGAGGGCTGATCGGAATACCCGCGACGTTCAAAAATCAGACATTCAAGAATATTAATGTAGATTCTTTTAAAGATGGCGCGTCTTTGAGATTAAAAGAAAGAAGTTAATATTGAAGTTATTAATTCTGAAGCTTATAATCACGTCATTTTTTTTACTGATTACGGTAATTTCATTGTATTGTACTGCTTCAATATTTTGACAGTCAGTTTCAATTAAACTTTCCTTTTCATCGCATATGCAGTGAGCAAATAAAAAAAACTTGGTCCAGTACAGACTTTTCGTGACAGAATCTACATAAACGTTTTGCCAGACGTCGACCAAACGTCTGGTGAACTTCAATTCAGTTATTATCTTTTACTGTTAGTATGATATAAATAATTTAATACCACTCGGAAGTTATTGTTGGCACAAATACTTGCCTAATTTCAGATAACAATAAACCAGTATGACAGAACAGAATTGTTAGATCTGACAGTGCCAAGAATTTTTGGCTACGTATTATATCATTTAATTTTATATGTTTCTATTCACTTGGGGTCAATGACTCTATATGGTAATCATCCTATTTATACTAAAAATGAGACAGTTTCTGAGAATATCTATGGACGTTTGTTGGTCTTTAACACAAAAAATACTTATTGGATTTTAGTGAAACTTTACAGTAATATAGTGTAGGTATTTGAATAAGACATAGGCTATAATTTATCCTATAATTTCGTGTATTTCTGACAGGGTTACACCAGAAGAGTTATTAGGTATGAAAATTGAAGGCACGTGAAACGTACTGTATATATCTTGTGTGGTATCTTTTGTATATACCTATTCTTTAAAAAAAATCAGACCAATCCCAAAGTTAACATAGACGAAATCATTGGAAAAATAGTATGTTTAGATGTTTTTTTCAATGATCAATGTTTTTGTATTAAAAATTTGATATGTGTCCAACAAATTGTATATTAAATATTAACAAAAATTCACATAAAAATGTAATTTACATGTTTGTATTATGCATGTTTAATGTATTTAGAAAAGACAGTATAATCTCATACATTCCAGCATCGAGCACAATATTTTTATTTATGCCAACCAATGCAGAATATTCTCTTTATATTCTTAATCTTGCAAAAGTTTTTAACAAAATTTGCTACTTAGACTCACACACACACACACACATACACAAAATGAACCGTAACACAATAATTTGCTAATCATCTTTAATAATGAAGATATATTTTTTGTTCTGTACTAATGAACACACGTCACAGTGTAACGATGACAGACGGACGGACGGCTGTAAAGGGTTGCTGATTACATTAGCGACGTCAGTTTTAATATAGACTGTGGCTACGTGACTTACATGGTAGTTAAAATTAATTTAAATACAACGAAAACATATATTAGTTATGTATTTACCTATTTGGCAACTCTGAGTCAGAGGAAATTCATCATTTGTAATATAAGAATTATTTTATTTTTGTCTTATGTACTCATAAAAAGGCTTGAAGATTTTTTTAAATCATATATTTATTAAGTAATTTGTACAGAAGAAAATTTATCTGTATAATTGCATATACATCAAGATGTTTTACGTCGTATTAATAGCGAATGGTTATAAATATATGCAACCTACTAAAAGCCTTAATGGAACCTAATTCTTTAGGAGCAAAAAATCTTTTAAATTGCCCTTTATAAATGATCCCAGGGGGATGTCTTTCAAGACGACCCCTGAGAAGCTTATATCACATTAAAGGGTAATTACCGACGTATTCATATTTGATGTTTGTCGAAAAAACTCTTAAGAATACTCCGAGGAATATTTAATATTTATATTACATAAAAAATATCTAATATATGGAAAATAAGACAAGCGAATTACATAAACAAAATGTGACCGCAGAAGTGCTACGTCTCGCTACGTAACGTAGCATTAAGCTACGATTCCGCTACGTGCTACGAATTACTAACAACTTTGACTAAGCGATTTGTATAAACGATTCTCAAACACTCAAAACGAATATATTTCAAACAATTATTTTTTACTAGAAGACCTGGCGAACTTCGTATCGCCCTATAATCAAGAAATATCTATTACGTTTTTATATTTATATTTTTGGAGTTTACCTTTAAGCCATAAATCTCCGTGTTTTGAAGTGCGACAGAATGATTGACATATTAGTTAGTTATCAAATCTAATGTCAAAAAAAAAAACGTTTGTATGGGAAATAGAAAAGGGCTGTTTTTATGGTTTTCCCGGTAATGAATCAATTTTTTTCAGCTTTTATACCTTCCCTGAACCTCCACGAACATTTCAAGACTAAGATAAGATAAATCCGTTCAGCCGTTCTCGAGTTTTAGCGAGACTAAGGAACAGCAATCCATTTTTTTATATATATAGAAGATGTATTGAAATAGAAGAAAATATATAAATAATATAAGTTCGGCAGCTTGCCAGAAGTTCAATTCATTAAGTATTGTACGACAATTTTTAATAAAACTACCAAAATCATAATAAAACTACATTTCCATGTGTTTTTGTTTCAAAAAATTTCATTTATTTAGTTCGTTCGTTATAATCAAGTAATTCTGTACGCGGTATGTACTCGTATTTCTTGAGTTGATTAACGAAATTCTTACCAAACAATAAACACGACTTCTACTAGTATATACAATGTTTAAAGCCTTGTAAGGCTTCTGAGGAATTCTCAAAATATCGACGTATACTTTACTAGGTAATAAAGTAGTAAGTAGAATAAATTATAGATTTACAGTCTTCTTTGTTTTAAATTAACTAACTAATAGAAAAACAAGAAAAATTTCAATATATATCTTTTAAGATATATCAATAATTGTGTACTTCTAGTTAATAATATATATATATATATAAGCAAAGATAAAATTAATATAAAAGTTTGTAAAATACAAATCAAAGTTAATTGAAGAGGCTCCTTTAAACATTTGATATCGTATGTTTGTCCATTAATGAGAGACCTACAGAAACTTTGATATATGTATGAGAGTAAATATTGATTTAATATATGGATATTCGTTGTAAGTTCGTCCCTTCACAAACTGATGATATCAATTTGATGCTTAGTCACATATATTAAAACCTTAGGTAACAAATAGTTTTTATGTAACTTGAAATATAATGAGAGCTAAGGCTTTGAGTATTCACTTAAATGAAACTAATATTATTTGGATTACTACTAGTATTTTATTATTGTAAAAACTATTTACTCTCGACGACATCTCGACTTTATGACCACGGTTGCTAAAAAGTAACCGAAACGTCGGAAGTATGTAGCTTTAAAATAATAAAATACGCGTAGTATATTCGAAAAATAATAGTTTAATTTAACGTAAATGATTTTTAAAGATTAATATTATATATTAATTAAATTTGCAATGATATATATTAGTTTATTCAATCAAAGTAAAGTCAACAATGTGTAAACGGGTCAAGTTATGATGGTCAATGTCTGGACCCTTTAGGCCGGAGGTTTGCCGAATCTAACTTTATTGATAAATTGTATTTGCTTTATGTTAGTAAATATTTGAGGGTATCGGAACTCACGGTTAGCGGATTATCAGATTATTTAAATACGTACAAGCAGACCGAGCACTACTTGTATATACATATATATATATATATATATATAAAGGATAATATTTATTAGATATAGTTGTTAAATTCTGTGTCTGAATGTCAAACTATTAATAAAAAAAAAATTAACAAGGAAGGTTATCTCATTACGCAATGATTTATATCGCTTATCAACTTTTTTCACATAAATTTTTATATTTTTATATTTTCTATAGATACATTTAAAACCCAAAGTATTCATATTCCGAGAGAATGTTTATGTTACCAAGAAAAATGATCCTAATATGATTGAAATAAAATACTATAGTAACGTTAAAGTCTAAATGTTGAAGTCAACACTAAAAAAACAGAGAGGCTTCAAAGGCCGCTGGCTGGCAATATCCTGGGCGCAAACATAGTGTCGGTTTGAAAAAATAGCCGCCAGACAACTTTGTATACGGATGATGTTTGGCTTGGACGTGTAAGTGGGAGAGGATTAGATGTCTGTGAAAACAGAAATATATAAAGTGTTTTAGAGAAGGAGACAGTATTTTGAAATAGTTTTTTCCATGTAATATATTAATGATATTGTTAGTATATTTGTCATTTAATTGTAGATTAAAATATGTTATATTATACCAAAATATTGCAATATTTGTAGTTATATAAATATAATGGGTGGCCATTTATTTTGAACTATATTTGAAGAAAATTTGGTATATAAAATTTAATATGTATATTTATTAATTTTAAAATACATTATCCTCAACAAAAATTTTTTTATAAATGAAGTAACGAATTTCGTTGACGTCCGACCTCCTTTAATATTATTTTTTAATTTTCCCCAACAACAAGTAAATTCTATTAGAGACAAATACAGCGATCTCATTAAGTTCTTTCAAAACTTATTTAGATTTATTTTATAATAAAGTGTTAGGGGGCTTAACTTTTGTTTTGAGGTTTTAGTAATGAAAAATATGTACAATATATGGGTTCTGACGTAAAAATCCATTTATCAGTGTTATCATTGAAGAAGTTAAAGTTTCCCACGTCTGTCTGTCTAACCGGTGCACAATTTCTGTGGACAGCAAAATGGTATATTGATTCACATAAAACCTTTTTGGAAGTCGGTTAAAAAGTTTTTGGCACCCTATGTCAAACGAATAATAAGTAACTAGGACTTGTTTTGTTATTAAAAAAAACAAAATAATTTTGAAGACTAATTCGTTACTAGACATGATATTTAATGAGATCTAAGACGCGAGTATTCATTTAAATGAAACTAATACTCTTTTTTCCAAACAAAATTAAGCACGCGTAGTATATCCGAAAACTATTAATATTTACTTTAGGATTATACATTATACACAATTTTAGAGTCAGTGGTGACCTAGTGGTTAAAAGGCCCTGGTTCATCCTGGCCCTGGCAAGTACCAATGTGATTTTTTCTAGTATGTATTTTCTAAGAGTATTTTCCATCACTGATTAATGCATTCCCAAAGAGGTTTGATGTCAGGCAGTCGTAAAAACAATTAACCAAAACTATTCACAACATGTAAGGCAGACTCTGGCTAAAGCTTGGAAATTGCTAGGTAGAAGAAGATACTAAATACACAATTTTAAGGAGCTAACATATTTATAAAAAAAAAAAATAATAATCTCCTAAGTCAATTGTTTTACTGAATATAACACGGGGTCTTTTAACAAATAATATATTTCGTCCCCGCTTCTTTTAATTCCTCTCTCGACTTATGAAATAACTTTTTAACTAACAAGATTACATTTTACGAGGGAACAATTTGGTATAAAGAATTCGAGTGAGATTAACATTTTTGTTTTTCTTATATGAAATTATTATTACATTATATTGTACTGGAGAAAATCTCTTTAAGAATCGGATTAATTTTATTGTGATAATATGATTTTTATATTATCTCCTGTCTTGTTTTATTTAGTTGATATATATTGTTTGCTTCAATTAAAATTTTTACGAGTTTTTTTTTGTACTAATGTAATTATTTTAGTATAGAGATCTAAGACTTTTACGAGTATTCATTTAAATGAAACTTATATTTTAAAAACTACATACTCCCGACGTTTCGGCTACTTTTCAGCAAACGTAATCACGGACAGACGATATGTATATAAGCAAAAATAAAGCACGTTTAGTATATCCGAAAAATATTAGTTTCATTTAAATATTTCAGTACAAATGTGACGTAATTCTAATATTAGGTCTATTTGAAAGTCGCGTGATATTATGTATCGTAAGAGTCTCGCCTGTTTCTCCATATCTATCAGTAAATCCGTCAATTTGCCTAAACTATGAGCCAGTAATCCGTGGGGTGCGGCCCATGAATATTTTATAAGATACGAATTCAATCACACTCGGATGCAAGATCAAAATTAACGTCATATCTTATGCATTTATAAACCACTTGGAGGTATCACAAAGAATTTGTTGCACAATGTCCAATAAAATACTTAAAAAATATATGTAGTTATTTATTTATATTATTGTAAATATTATTCCAAGATTGATGTAATTTAAGTTAAAATCGTCAAAAATCTTAAAATTTCGTTCTATATGTGATGTAATATATATTTAAACTTGGATATTCTTTTACAGTTATAAATAAATTAATTGATAAATAACATTGATGCTTGAAATATATAGAATTATTTTCCTTATATTTTTGTCCATTATTGAATAAAAGTTGTTTTTTACCTCCTTTTCCTACCACTTCGATTTATTTCACAAATACTTTTCAAATTTAATAAAATTGCATTAAAAAGTACAATGACATACAAGAAGTAAGTACACTCGATACATGCTAATGGCTTTAAAGGGTACATATTTAAATGTAGCATACGTTTAACCCATATTTTAACTTGAAAATTCAAGTCGTGCTTGTGACGTATATGAAATAAAACGATCATATGTCGAGCATTTAATATGCATGAATCTTAGTTATAATTAATTTATTCTGTAGAAAATCAGCTTTATTTTATATTATTAGATGTATTGTAATAATCTCTTGGGTTTTATTACTGTTGTAATAATGCATCTCTGGGAAGGCAGTAACTCAGTGATCTCTGTAATGTTTATTCATAGTATAACGAAAGGGACTCTTTGTTTGTATCTACGTTTCTTTTCACATGATTTCGGAGAGATTTTCTTTAAATCCTGCTTTATTTTTCTGTATAATTATCTCTAAATTTCTGTTAAAAGCTGAATGTGAATGATAGTACTTAAAAGTAGTAATTTTCAACAGGATATATTGTAAATCATCTTCAAGAATATATTTATTATTTAAGTCAGTGGTGGCCTATGGGTTAAAAGGCCCACCTCTCATGTATGAGGGCGCGGGTTCGATCCCGGCAAGTACCAGTGTGATTTTTCCGAGTCATATGTACTTTCTAAGAGTATTTAGACATCACTGATTAATGCATTCCCAAAGAGGGTTGATGTCAGGCAGGCGGCCGGTTGTAAAAACAATTAGCCAAAACTATTCACAACATGTAAGGCAGATCCTAGCTAAAGCTGGGAAATTGCCAGGTAGAAGAAGATATTTTAAATCATGACCGTTTTTGTTTTGTACTTAGTCGTGTTGACAGAGATCCTTTTAAAATCATGTACATCAATGTTCAATATAAATAATGTTTATGTAAGTATATACATTTTATCCTAACATTATCCGAGGCGAAGTGAAATTTAAATGTAAAATGTAGCGAGGCTCCGGAGGCGACAAAAAATGCTTATTCAGAGTGTTATTATTATTTTTTCTTCGTGAATCTAAAGCGATGAGCGGATGTGAGTTGACTATATTCTGTTGGTCGTCAGTTATAGCGTTTTTTGGAAATTTATAAATTGTTCTACTTTCCAGAAAATGAGCATAATTTATAAGTTAGATATACCTATATATTATAATTATTGTGTTGTACTTAATTTTTTTTTGAAAACTTTATTTTCATATGTTAATTAAACTATTATAAGAACATTTTCTGCGAAAAAAATATTATATATTTTTTTTGTATATCACAACCGCTACCACTTAAGACCAACAAAATAAATGTCTAGCATTAGTCAGATTGAAAGGAAGTGGGTCAGGCGAGGATTTGGAGCTGGCTGTATTGAACTGATTTAAATATAAGGACGGGTAATAAGAGAGGCTTCTTGTATCAGGGAATTGAGAGCCCGTAATGTATGGCTTGTGTACATGTATCGACGGCACTTTCATTTTCAAATATGTGACTTAGTCGCATTTTTATACTCTATTCAAATATAATGTAAATAATTTTTATATTATGAGTAATGACAGACATAAATCCAGAAGACAGAAGTAATATGTTTATGTAGACATCGTACTGTATATATAATAAGATCACTCAGCGCCTGCGAATAAAAGTGTAGCAATAAAGATTGTTATAGCTCCAGACGTTATAAATATTCATTGAAGATATTTATTATGCAAAACGCTGGCCACCGTGGTGTTCATTTTAATCATAATAATGATAATATTCCAGCAAATAACGTGTACAAGACAAACTTCGACTCATGATTAATTCAATAAGTTTATAATAATGAAATTTTCAGTCGAGTTATATAAATATTGCCAGGATGAAACAAACGGAATTGTTTTAGAGCTATAAACAAAGTTATCCTGTTCAATATAGATAGAAGAGTCACGGGATCCGGGATTCGTAATCAAAGATCGGTAAAAGCGGCGATGAATCCAAATCCTCTGAGTTCCAGCGACCGATTTCGTTGGAATTTCGGACCTTTCTCGTAAAGCTACCGAGGGTGGAACTGTGACAGTTTATGATGGGAACCGACGACGTATAATTCTGAAAGGTTCTCATTAAATCGCTCTAAACTAGCTCATTCACTTATTGTGAACGCTTTTTTCCCTTCTCTCTTAAATTCATCCTCTAATTCTCTTTTATCTGACGTAATAGATTTCTATTTTATCTTGCTTCTATATTCCAAGATATTCGGTTTGATTAAACTTAACTATTTTCATACATGTCAATATTCACGCTATGAAAACTTGGAATTTAATTGCGAGCTCGAAATAAACACCATAAAAAAATAGGCCACCAAATAGCAGCAACTTCATCAAAATTTCAATTAACAAATATACAACAAGCACGTCGTGCACATATCGAGTCAATTCTTTTTACGAGCCTGTAGCGTTCGCGCGTGCACGACGTCGTTTACGTAGTCCATAAACTTTACACTGGTATGATCATTCCCAAGATAAATTAAATTAAATTCCCTTCACGCTATTATAAGCTTTATAAATTATGTGCTATGGGTTTTTTTCGAGTGAAAGTATTTCGGGTACGCCTTAAAATAATGTTGGTTCAGTGAGGTCAACGCGCCTCGCCGAGTGGGTCAGATAGTGACTATTCTGGGTCACCGTTCGCTTTTCTAAATGTTTTCCTAAAAATGAATTATTTTGATACTCTCTTATTTATTACCGCTATTAGGTGTAATTGTAAACAAAGTAATAGCTTTACAGCTCGAGCTAATTTGTATTTTACGACGATATTACAATTAAATGGCCCCGTGATGATGTGTTTATGGTACTTAGATAGTTGGCGTTGTTTGGGAACTAATAACTTAATATATCTATTTTAGATACAATTAAAACAAGTGTGTATATATGTGTTTGTATGTGTGTGTACGAGTGCGTGTGTATGCCTTTTTTATTTATATAACGGATACAATGTATATATAACTACATATAAACATTTTGTTTCTTTATATATACTCAAGTATATAAGAAGTTTTTTATGTTTCTTAAATCATTGAAATAAATGTTCAGTGATAATTCTCAAATACACTCTAATGTATACGCGATAATTGTATATATATAAAATAACAGTAGTTATATTATGTTTTATGAATTATATGATACGTTATGTTTCAACGAAATCAATTATATAAAACAAGTCATATCAAAATATAATAGTAAATCAATTTCACGAACCTCCTCTCCTTGTTTCCATCACAACACTGCTCCGTTATATATTCAGTAACGATCTCGTTAAAAGAATAAAGATATACAGTCCGGGTTGGTAACTATGAAAGTTAGGAACAAGGAACTAATAATAGTTGGATGTGGTATTAAAAGAAAATAGTATTTATACATATAGAAGGATAATAATACTATTAAAAATGGTGAATAATCACGATATTTTAAAGGTTGATGGATAATTTTAATTACTTTTGCCTCTTCTAGTTAAATAAAATGTTTCGTAAGTAAAAATAACTTCGAATTCAATGTGATTCAGAGCTGAAGCTCTGTTTCCAGAAGTAAAGAACAAGTTCATCTGATATAACGTCTTAAACTATTTACCACATCCAGACGGATATTTAATCCTCCAAAGTTCCTAAGATCCGCATGAACTGGTTCCAACTGAAACTGTTGCAATCTGAGAGTTAGTAAGTGCGGCCGTTGTGTTGGGAATCTCTGCATCAACCGCATTAGATTGTATTTGATTTCTGTTTAAATTATATTATAATATATTTATATATATAGTCAGTGGTGGCCTAGTGGTTACAGGGCCCGCCTCTTGTTGCCGAGGGCGCGGGTTCGATCCTGGTCCGGGCAAGTACCAATGTGATTTTTTCGAGTCATATGTACTTTCTAAGAATATTTAGACCTCACTGATTAATGCATTCCCAAAAGAGGATTGATGTCAAGCAGGCGGCCGGTCGTAAAAAAACAATCTACCAAAACTATTCACAACATGTTAAGGCAGACTCTGGCTATAGGCTGATAGGCTTCTGGCTGGAAAATTGCCAGTAGTATATATACATATACAAAAACGAAACCTCTCAGCATTCCATGAATGTACCATGCGTGTGTCGGGTCCATCGTTGCAGGGAGAGGAGCTTCAACAGTGCCTGGGACTTGCGACCTCGGTATAGGTTAAGGAGTTCCTATATAACAAATATATACAAAAATGGGTTTAAAATCTCGTCTATATGCACATTCTTTATATTCTTTATGTTTTTTCAATGGAAGTAATTCGTTAGCATGCGAATGCGGACCGGCCAACTAAAACATCGTGTATGCACATAAATTTGGCATCGTCGCGTCTGACTACGACTTTGTCAATAGTTTTGTTTTTTAACGTTGAAGTGTCGTTGTAGGAATGAAAAAAATATACTATGAAATTCTTTAAATTCTGCTTACATAAAAGATGTTTTTTGATTTTATGGCAAAGTTATACCAATAACAGATTTTTAATATATAAAAATATTGTTTCATAACTGTTCCTCAATCAATATTTAGCATAGTAATATATTCAATAATAGATTAATACTTATATCGCTAAATGAGCCAGTTCTGCTGTTCACCGCACTTATTCGCTCTCTGCATTTTAATCTAAGTGACTATCCTCTTGAAATATACTCGTGAAACAGAAAATAGCATCGTTACATATTTCTGAATCCGAAAAAAATAAGCATTTCTTTTATGTAGTTTTTTATTTTATACACATTAAACTTCTGAGATATTTGCGAGTATTCATTTAAATGAAACTAGTATTAACCGATTATTAGGCGTATTTTATTATTTTAAAACTACGTACTCCCGACGTTTCGGTTACTTTACAGCAACCGCGATCATAAAGTCGAGATGTTTCACATGTATGTAGTTTTAAAATAGTAAAATACGAGTAGTAATCCGAATAAAATTAGTTTCATTTAAACTACAAAAAACAGATTTTAAAAACGATTTCAACTTGTGTGGTTATTTCAAATGTTAACTATAATAAAATTCAAATGTGAACGATTCAGAAATATCGTTTTGAGTTCGCATTATTGCATGAACATAGAAAATTACCATTCAGAAACCATTATAATTTCGAAATTGCAAATGGCGACGGGAAAACGTCCATCGGAAACGGGTGGGACGCCATTGTGTACCGGAAGCGAGTGCAACTGGGCTGGTCCGGATATAGATGTGGTCTGTAGGACCGCTGGGCAGGTTGGAGGGAGGATTTGTTCAATCACTATTAGTCACTATTAGGGATTATTGACCAATGTATGAACCAATTAACCGATGTATTTTAAAGCCTACATACATATGTTATGTCAAGTTAATGATAATGACAAAATTGCTAATAAAACAGTTTATCATAATGATAGTCAATTTCTATTTGTTTAAAATCTTTGTTGCTTGTTCTAGGCAGGAGTTACTTGCTTACAGATGGCTCTTATATATATTAAATTTAAAGCTAATTGTTAAATAATTTAACTTTAATTTAACGATCGTATAAATAACAATTAACACATTAAAAGCTAATCACTTTACTAATATCTTCATTCACAGAGTGATTACTTCTATATACTAAATAGTTCAGTCAGTTTTCGCTCTGTTTTTGCAACATCACCCCATGTATAGAAGATAATGAGAAAATGTTACGATTCATACGAGGCGGTTTGACTAAGATTAATGAGGTAAAATAACACACGGCTAAATTGTTTCATTTGAACATTTTAAACTCAATATTGTAATATTCATGTGAGAAAAATACGTTTCATTCTCAAAGAGGGTTGATGTCAGGCAGGCCAGTCATAAAAACAATTAGCCAAAACTATTCACAACATGTAAGGCAGACCCTGGCTTAAGCTGGGAAATTGGTTTAAGAAGAAGAAAATACGTTGTCTGTATGTAAACTAGTTAATGGATTGGACGCAAGTGAAGTAACACGAGTGAAACAATAAAGACGTATAAAAGCAATAAGAAAAAAGCTCTTTAAGGCAGTCTGCACATCTTAGCGGGGACATTAATTTGAGAGGCAACGGAGTGGTTTAATCGACCATTATCTTCAGGCAAGGTTAATGGACCAGACAACGAAAGTTTAGATACAGGGAGGCGATGTACAGCGACGTGTTATGAATAGTAGCTAACAACATACTTACAAGAAGATATGCAAGGAAACTATGGCATTATAATCATAGAAAAAATATACTAGCTTTCAGCAACATAGCTATATTGTCTAATATCAAAGATCACATCAGAATACCGTATAACTTTATTTATAATCATAAAAAACAGTTTTTGGTTTGTATTACATTTGTAGCGACATTTATTCTTACAAATCAACACACAAAGGATGTAACTTGTGGATTAAAACTCAGTTATCTGTGAGAAGTGACGCGGAAAGGCGATAACGGAATATAAGAAAGACATTGTTGTCATATAAAAATATAGCTGATGTTTCTTCGTGATTCTGGGAGGCGTTATGCTTCTGTAAGCATTTATTATAGACTATAGAGGTTTTAGAGGCAAAATGTTATAATTGAATTGATAAGTAAGAAGAATTCATACTATTAAGTTAAAAAGTTTATTCAGTTAGTTAAATTGTATAAATATTAAGATAACTACTTCATTCAAATTAAATATACATACAGTTTGATATGTGGTATAGCGATTTATCAATTACTATACTTATAGCCACAATACGTATTTTAAAAAGGAATTTAAGGCTATACAATTTTCACATTTATTTTATTCTGTAGCCCCAAAAAAAGTTATGAAATAATTTGCGTGGAGTCAACAATATTAGGATGAAATAATTTTTTGATCCAATTACGTTTAAATGATACAGGAAAAACCGAGGGTGGTCTCAGAGACCGAAAAGTATAACAATGACTTAAGGGCATGATGTTATGACTTATCCCATAATGCTCGTTACTTGACAAACTTCTCAGATAGTATAATGGCTCCCGAGACTCGTTTGGATGTTTTTCTGTTGATTTTGGTGAAATTCAATGATTTAGCTGGAGGCTATGAGATAAAAAACACAAGGGATATGTCTTGGCATTAAGATTTTGGTAAAAAGAATCGTAATGTTAAGAAGACATCAAAATAATTGTGTAGTAATCAACAAATGCATGTCTTCGCAGACGAAGGAAAATTCATTACGCTGTATTCACTCTCCTGAGTTAATGGTTCTTGGGACAATTTGAATTTATTTGATTATAATGAACAGTGCCAGCTGTTGCTCGGATTGTTAGTTATTTTGTCTCCTACATTTTATTTCTTACTACTATTACATTTTAGTAGAATTTTAAAAAGAACTTAGACGAGATTTTTTCCTTAACATTAAAATAACAGGCCAAATATAAATATAAATACATATATATATATATATATATATATATATATATATATATATCATTTATAACTATATATATATATATTTAGGTAGACCCTGGCAAAAGCTGGGAAATTGCCAGGAAGAAGAAGATATATAGTTATAAATGATTTTCATCACATGGAATCATGTAAAATAAAATATTTTATAGACAGATGGTTACCAAAATGTATTGTTTTATGTTATAAGCAACCAATAAAGATATATTATAGGTAGTTTTCTAGCGACGCTAGCCTGTTTCCTTGTATCTAGCCTTTGTAAAATTCTGGAACAACGCGTAAAGGGGAAACTAGCGATCTAGCAAATAGTTTAAATGAAATTGTTGACTTTGAAGCACTTCTAGCATCCGAGACAAAGCCTTGCATTGGATCGGTTTAAGGTTTCGATGTTCAATTTTAACATACCATCGATAACATATATGTATACTGAAATAGTTTTCATATTAAAAATAAATTTGATTATTAATTTCTCTAGAAAGGAGGTTTTATATCCTATCCTGTAAACGATAACAAGCTGAAGCCTGTATGTTAAAAAAATATAAAAACATGTACGTATTCTTAATTAATGTTGTTTGTTGTGCTCACGTAAAGCCTCTGGATATTACTAATATAATGAAGTCTAAAAAAACATACGAACCTTCGCAATTCTCTGTATACGAAGACAGTAGATGACGTCGCTAAATTGAAAAATCTCGTTAGGATGGCTGGTTTTTTTAATTGTTTTTCGTGTTTGTACAGCTTCTTTATATCCGGAATATTTTCAACAATTAAAATGACCGTTTTTGATGTTTAATTCGTTTGTAAATTCTTTTTTATTCAGAATTATTTCATGTCTTTTTAGTATATTAGCATAAAAGATGTGATCTGCCCCCGTTATTACAAAAGAATAATATACAAATACATTTGTATTATAAATATTACAGTAGTTTAAAAATATTATTTAAAAGTCAATTCTCTATTTCAAATGTGTTTTTAGATTTCGTTTGATTTCAACTCTTGAACGAAGTCTAGCACGAAACAAGTGTAGAATTGTCTCGTGATACTAAAGACTTTGGTCTGAGCGTAGTGACGTATGACCGATTACTTATATACATATCCTCAAATATGAATGAAACAATCTCCGAAATTTAACACTTATAGAAAGATTCAACGGTTAGTTTTTAAATATTAAAATTGTATTCATCATCATATTAGTTTAAGATAAAAGAACTGTATCAATATAGTTTGAATAAGACGAAATTCACAATATACATTATCATATTTATAATTTTCTAAAGCAGCACGTATATTTTTACAACACAAACCTTGGATAAGCATTCAATAAATTTTAAAAGACTTATCCTCGTATTTAGATAAAGGAAATTTATCCAAACTATCAAAAAACTGCCAAAAAAAATTGTTATCTATCATTTCCAAAGATTTGATGAATTCCAAAGACAGTCAGTCCAGAAATAAATAGTTACTGTGAATTTAAGTGAGGTTTGTAGACAAATCGATCTCCTATTTTTCCCCGAACTAAATACCACGCCTTTTCCATGTACCCCTCTTAATACGGGAGTCGCTAGGTCCTTAAAGATTTTAAGCTTTACACAGATAAAGTGGAATAAAATAAGTGTATATACAGGGTGACTGGTGAATTACTATCGATACTTGAGGACCTGATATTTGACGATCATATATGACAAAATAAAAATTAATATAACGTAAATATTAATAAACTTCTAAGTAAAGTTAACCAAAAGTTATGTAATTAATTACGAATCGTGTGAACACCCTACAGATTAGGTATACACAACACTCACACATACGCGTGAGGGGGCGTGGTGTTGTATCAGCACGCCGCCGCACGCGTCCACCGTCCAATTAAGTACCTATTAAGTACCTATTTTTTTTACATAATTCGAATGAGAATCATGTACCGAGTATTCTCCTTAAATATTGATAGTAATTCACCAGTCACACTGTATAATGACGTATATACAAATAATATATAATATATCCGAAATATATGATAATTGAAACATAATTCTCTTCTAATTATACATCGGTTTCCAATGTTAAAGTATATTTTTACATTCTGATAATAATTGTTTTCAAAAAATATCTTGTCTACAGTTTTTTTAATGAAATTTAGCCATAATATAGGCTAAGATAAATTTCTTTAAATTGTGTTTACTTGAAGGCAATTCTATAAAGAATTATATTTTAATTTTTTTTTTCGTTTCCAAATTATTATTTTTCAATTCTACATTAAGTACATAGACTAATCATTTAGCTGAGACATGTCATATACCTATTTCTCATACAAACATGAAATATAAGAAAACAAGAAGCTATCCATATAGTCGACTAGAATGACATTAAGTAAAAATGAATTACGTTTTAAGAATTACGGAAAATCACATTTATTATTGTCTACAATCCAATTTTAAGGTCCCTCTAAAATATATTTTTATCTTATTTTATAAAAATATAAAACCAGAAACACTTTTGTAACCCAAAAAACGAGAAAAACTATATACTTTTGCTTACATTTTCTTAATTCACTTTTAAGTAATCAAAAGAATTTATTGCAAAATTTAGAATAACTAACATCATGACCTATTACTTTGTTTCTTTTGCATTTTTTTATTCAATTTAATCTTTTAATATATAGTATTGCTTAGTTAATTCTATGATTATACTGTGTATGCTACAGCTTACTGAAATGAAATGAATTCAGAGAAAAAAGCTGTTGAATGCTGTTAGTTTAAATATACAAAGCTGCCTCGCGCTAGGAATTCTTGTTAAAACTTTTTACTTCATGATTTTTTCCTGAAAATACTCTTAAACTTAACAGTGAAGATTTTGTAATTCAGATTCACAGATGACATAAAAAAAGTAATAATATTATTAACATAATTAAATATGATATGTGTTAAATATTAATTTATATAACAATGGAGATATATTTTATATTTTAATTCAATTCAATACTCAAACATGACATTTATGAAACATTACACATGCAAAATACTCACTGAATTTAAAATTTTTGATACCCATCTCGTTATAAATCTCTCTGAAATCAGCTTACATAAGTTAGCACTCGAATATAGTGCTTATATTAATTAACATAAGGTCTACAATCTATCACATCTAGCTGCCAATTAATAGGTATCGTCTCAATAAGGAAACCATTGATATCATTACAAGTGCTGCTGGTTGATCAAGAAACCATTTTACAAGAGCTTTGATTTGAGGAAAAACACTTTGTATGCGAGGCCGAAACAAGTGGCTGCGGCTATGCTAAGATATAGCTGTTAATTTAAGCCCCTTGAAGGATTTCAGAGTGGTTTCACTTGAGCATCAAATAGGGCTCGAAGTGGCCAGGGCTCCGGCCAATATTAGAAGGTCTGTTCTTGCTCATTGTGTGCCTTGTTTTAGAAGAGAGGAAAAAGGGTTGTTAGCTCAAGAGGGGTCTTGTTATAATGGTTCCGTAGGTAAGGGCGCGTCTTGACCGCAGTTCCCGTCTTAGAGCATTCTGACATACACACTGACATAAATTGGATGTTCCTAACGATGTCTGTGATAGAGCCTTTAAGTGGAAGGCCGTATTTAGTAGAGTTTTATGGCATAAGCTCATATATGCTTAAGCCTTATTTAGTGAGAATAAGACATTGGCTGTGAAGAGCAAAAATAATGACAAAAATCTGACATATCATTTTATATTAAGTAAATTTCGTGATTAAAATCAAAATTCGTTTATGCAGACCAGAAACAGTGTAGTTGGAACATTTATTCATAAACGTTATTATATGTATGAACAGCTACGCCAATTAATTTCCTGCACCAAAGCAATTATCAAACCATTCCGAAGTTGAAACGCAGCTAATTTTATACTTTGAACGAAATGACAGAAATTTTGCATTGCCAAGTAAGTTACTAAAATGTATGATGTGTTTATAAAAAGAATGTAATTTAAGTGAAATAATTAGTAATATTAAGTCTACTACCAATTACATGTTAGCATAGATTATATATATTTTTCTTGGTTACGGACGTGACGTCAGGTTGCGAAAGTCGCTGTACCATAAACTACAATTGACGTTGGCTGAACAGTGTGAACTTTGACTGGAGTAATGACTATATTTACAAAAAAAACATAAATATGTTCTTCATAATGTTTTTTTAAATCAACAGTTTGGGAAGTCCTTACAATAGCTTCAGTGACCTCAATAGTACATTTTTCAACTGTGGATATTTTCGCGAGGCTAATTTCTTTTATCCATATAACGTGAATGGTCCATACTATGAATGCACGAGGTTTCTGAATAGTGGTAGAGAAAACGCTTTTATCCACAATTGTGTATTTACGGGCAACTTGAAGGATTTCCTTAAGATTTCGTTTTTATAGCCAAATGTTTTACGTTCTACACTTTTATAGAGCAGAAAGCTTTTTATTCTTTCAATTGCATGCAGTTTTTATTTAGAGTAAGTAAAACAATTTTAATGTACTATATTTATGTATTATTTGAACGGCAGAATGAGCGAACAGGAATAAACAGTCCGTCAGGTATAAAAATCCAAATTTACGACGACCCATTCAAGGAAATCTCAAATGAAAACTATAAAAAATTGTTAATAGATACGTCACTAAGTTTGTGAAAGAAATTAAATTGGCTCTGTAAAACTAATACAATAATATCCGTACAATAATTATTTTTAATATACAAATGATAATTCAATTAATTGGTTAGTAATTATTTTCGAGATCCATGATTCCTACCTTCATGTCGAGACATGTTAATTAATGGTTACCATTGTTGGTTAAATTATATTGAAAACATGCTCAGAAATTAATATTATTTATATTATAATTACAGATAAAATGAAAAGTTATGTTTGTTTCAAGAATTGTATAAAAAAAATATGATTTAAACTTAAGTTGTGATAAAAAACTTTTAATTGTATTTTCTTATGTATCATTTAATAAATGTATGTATGAGTGTAATATGTATGTAAGTATGTATGTTTGCCATTTCCTATATTTCACGTTTTCTACGAAAATTTTAAACTGTGTGTACCAGGAGCGCAACATGTTAAAGGAGATCGTCTGGTTTCCATAACTGGGTCCGTTGGACTGGAAGCGTTCCATTATTTCTCCATTCCATTGTGAGTCGGCAGCGATTTGCAAATATTCAGAATTCACGACGCGTGAATACATCAAATATTGTATTCAAATTTAGAAAATATCAATGGATTTTTAGATTGGAAATGTATTAAACTACAGTTTCGTCTCGCGGCTACGCGACCTGCGTCTTAATGATGGATTTTTTTGATAAAAATTTCTAACAATTTATCTTGATCTACAAAATTGTATGCGCGATTGAGTAGCAAATACGTACATAAATTTTTATAACATTGGTGCAATAGAACGTATTATCGCTGACCAAAAAGGCTTTCTTTTTTAAATTTTAGAAAGGCTGCACAAAAATAAGGTTAGAATTTTGGCAACGCATTTGTTTAAAACCGTTATAATTCACAATTAAAATTGAAGGTTTTATATATCTCCCTTATTTTCTCATTAATGCGTTCAAATCGCAATCAACTATTATTTCTGGACTCTTAATTTTATTGTATGTACGAGTACATGTATGTATGTATGCATTTCCTCTCAAAATATGCTGTTATTTTATAGCTGACGACATAAAGAACTTTAGATTTCTATCCAGCTTGTACGAATCACTGGTAATAAAATCCGCACATTTTATTATCACGCTGATAGAAGAATTGGGACGGGTCCAGAAGAGTTACGGGGTCAATGTCCCGCTGTCCCGTAAATCCGGGACCTATCTCGGCATAGATAAGTGAACCCCTATTTATGCGTTTGTAATGTGGGTAAAGAGATTCTATGGGGATTTATTCTTTTAATTTATCGTATATATTGACAACATACTATATGTTTTATGTCAGTTTAATTAGTACGTATTTAATGACATAAAAACTTTCAGCTTGATGGAACAGTTAGGCAGACGGCGGGGAAATTGCAGTTCTGTGCACGAGCTGTGGTCGGCCGCGGGACTGTGGTTAGACAACTGAACTAGCGTCATGTACTTAATGCTCATATTATACATATCAGAATATTTAGACTTAATACGTTAAAACGATAAGTTTCACAGTTAGATGAACGTAAGGATTACATAGATTTTGGCAAAAAACTTATAGACTTATAAAGTCAAAGTAAAGTTAACTAGAATATTTTTTACTACGTAGTCCTTAGTGACTAAAATCAATATATTTCATGTAATAATTATTAAATGCCAAGTGATCGCTGTTCCAGGGATACGTTTAATCAATTTGCGGTTGTTCGTTGCCACCCTGCATCAAATAAGGAGGTTGGAACACGAAGCTTGCCACATTACAGCATAAACATTGTGGTCTGAATCGAAAATGTATGGGTGATGTGAATTAAATGTATTAAACTATGGTGATAGTAACAGATTATTGGTAGGACTTTAAAATTAGTTTTTAGTTCATATAATTTTACGAGCTAAAATTATATTATATGTATTTAGATAGATGACTGTCTGAAGCAAATGAATTATGTATTTGCATTTTGTCTTAAAGTATATAGATTTTTTTGTTCCATACCATTTTAAAAAGAAATTCTTACTTAGTTTTAAGTGCCTAATTATGTAGGATTGCATTCATAAACAAGATTGCTCGGATTAATATTATAAATAGTAAAGATTAATTTATACAAAGAATTTGTAAGACTAATAATACATTTTAAGTATAATTTTTTTTCTAGCAATTTAAATTCTATAGCAAACATTATACATGCTATCCAAAAATCAATCATTCTTTGTAAAAATTCATCCATCAATATTGAAAACTTTTCTTCATCCCAATTATATACCGTACATCTACCCTTAGAAGGAATACGATAATCATTCACGATGTAACTGTAGGTACGTAGGTAAGCACTGTACACTGACGGATGTATTTGTTGTCGTGTGTTAAACGAAGCAATCAGTGACAGAATACATTACTAAGGTTAACACAAGTTAACAGAGTCTAAATAGTAGTAAATACTTGTATAACTTGATACTTAGATAATTTTTAATGAATATTGTATTACTGAAAAATTAGGCAGACCCTGGCTAAAGCCGGCAAATTGCCAGGAAGAAGATTGTATTAAAGAAAAATATTATATTAGTATTAGAATTTGTAAGGCGTTATACATATTTTGTATAGATTTATATAATAATTTTGTTATTAATATAACGTGTTATATGTATATATTTTATTTCAAGTCATCTAAAGGTATTCTAATAGGGAATTATTTTATTTATATTGTATCAATGTATAATTGGTTTTGTTCTATGAAAAAATATTAAGTTCAAATTAAAATTAATATTAACAAAACCACCTCAATAATATTTATTTAAAGTTGTAAACCTTCGTAATATTTACTATATCTAACATTAAATGAAATCAAATAACATTTTTCAGTTTAAAACTAACAAAGATTAAGAAAATAAACAAGTGGAAACGTTTAAAGTGTTTAAAAGAGTTTAAACAAACAAAAAATAGCTACCAGGCTTTTATAAGCAATAGAAAGTGCTCCCGGCATTTTTATACAATCAGAGGAATATCAAACATTATTTTAGTAGATTTTATTACAAGATAATTAATTGAAATGTTTATTACTAATTAGTTATTTAAGTAATTCATAGTTGGAAATAAAAAATGGACGTTACAGTGCGATCTCATGTATTAAGTATAAAAATAAGAAAAAAATATTAGAATGTTTATCATTAAAAATATATGTTAGTAGTACATTCGCGTAATATATTTTTATTCTCACTGAAATCATCGTTACAGGAATGAACAAAAAGTTTGTTTATTTATTTGTAATAATAGTTTAATACTGAGAGTTTTAACAAAGTTTCTTTATATCAAACGTTTCCTGAAATAGCCATTTTCCGACCGCGAAGAGCTTTGTACAAAAGAGTGAGCCATGAGCAATAGCTCCAGGCTTTGGCGAGATGTTCGGTCAATCGATTCTGTTAGTTCCGCTCAACTCCGCCAGACGGCGTTGTCTGTCCTCGTATTAAAACAAACTATAAAGAAACCACAAACATTCCTTTTATATACATTTCGGAACTTATTTTAAGTTTTAGTTTTCCTGTACAATAAACAATTTCCATTTCTACCACATTATAAAAGATATATTTCATTCAACACCCCTTTGACTGCAAATGGGGTAGAAAGTGTGAATTAAATTGAGTATAAAGTGTGAAAAACGAATGATTTTGCCCAAAAAATTGAATTTTATTTCGCAAAATGCTCTCGTTTTTAGCCAGGGGCCAGAGAAAGCGCTTTCATCGAATTATATAGGGCTACGATAAGCTTACTCGTAAATTCGGCGTTCGGCCACGACAGCTCATTGCACCCATTGTTACTTGAATGTCATACGTACTATTGTTTTTAAATGACAATGAAACTGTAATTTTCTTTAAAGGTCCGATAATATTGTGTCAAAAGAAAGATACTAACATATATGAAGCTCTCAACATATATGTATTTTATTAAGACTTTCGACTAATCATGTGTCAACGATTTTATCAAATACTAGGTGACCCGGCAAACGTTGTTTTGCCATATAAAAAATAGGGGTTGGTTATATGTATTTGAAATGAAACATTATAAAAAAAAAATTTCGTCCGAAAAAAAATTAAGGATTAGCAAACCCTTATGACTTAAGTATGAAAAATTGGTATTAAAAAAAATCTGTAAATCCGTTTCGGAGGAATATACTAACTAATATAGTGTCATGGAAATTTTATATATTAGATAAACATATATAATATATATATTACTATTAACACAGTCTGCATCAGTTTGACGTATCGTACAATGGACTCTGTAACGTTTGACACATCGAGCTCGCCGACGGCGGTACGAATTGAATGACAATTTAATTAGTATTCAAAAGTTATTATATACTATATATATTGTTTAATTTAATGTATATAACACTATGTATATAAACTGGAGTATATAACATGTGTGTTTATTCTTTTAATCATTTAGAAGTCTTATTAAAACAATGATATATATGTATGGAATTTACCATATGGTGATTTCTTAATAAAATAAACTGTACATGAACGTAAAACTAAAAAATATACACGATGTATTTGTGTATAATGTCTGTACGTTACGTAAAGTTATATATATATAATAATAACAGTTCATTCTCGTTCACTGACGTAGCAACACGTAAACTTAACTGTCTTACTTTGCAAGTTATAATCAGTGTGTTATGTTCCACTAAGTGTTTCAATTTTAAAACCCAAACTATAAAATACACCTACGTTGATAGAATCCACGGACCTGATTGACAATATTAGTGCTTAAAGTGCATTGTTAGTGTTTAAAGTGCAGACGTAGCCGGAACGGTCAAGTGCTACCCACTTATACAAAAACTAACAACGAACAGTGCTAGCTGAAACAACACGCATAATTCAAATAATTGATCCAAGTGTCGCTAGCGCAGTGCATCTTATAAGCAGTGAAGTGTCACAGTTCTAGGGTTCTAAACTCGGCCGCGTTTATCAGAATTTGTTTAACTTTTCGTTTGTTTTTACTATATTATTATATTTATTTTTTCTTTTTTTCTTTTTATTGATTTTATTATTGTTGTTATTCTAATATTAAAACTTTTCTAGACTGACTTGTGTTCATTGTCATCAATCTGTGAATACAATGTCATTTAAAATATCTACCAGGTGTGATAAATGTGGCAAAAGTGTAACCAAAACAAAACCTGGACTAGAATGTGTGAGATGTGAAAAAATCGTCCATCTTAACAATTTATGTACCGGCTTGACAAAAAAACAACTCACCGCCCTTCGAGCAACGGAAAATTTGCAATGGACTTGTTGTGACTGCCAAAATAACACCACTAGACGTCGCTCAATGATCATCCCTAGCGACGAAGAGGAGGAAGAAGACGAAGAGGCAGAACAATCGGGTATGCAAATTGACATCAAAAAGCTAACCAGAGACATATCTAAGGAGGTAGAAAAAGCAATAAAAAAGGAAATGAAAGATATAACTTATTCCATTCAATTCAACTCTGAAAAAATGGACGAATTAATTAAAACTATAGAGTCTATGAAATTAACAATAAATAACCTAGAAAAGAAAAATGCTGAATTATCAAGTCGAAACAATTTCTTAGAGGTGAAGATAGGAGCTCTGGAACAGCGCGTTCATGAAGCGGAGCAACATGACTTGCGCAAATATGTTGAGGTACACAATATACCATACATACAAGGTGAAAACCTAGCGAACATTGTGAGTGAAATTGTTGGAAAACTTAAGCAAAGCTCTTCAGACATCAAGGACGTGAGGCGTTTACCAGAGAAAAACGGTCGGCCAGGAGCAATTCGAATTAAGCTTAAAACAGAAGAAAACCAGGCGGCGTGGATAACTGCATCCAAAACGAAAGGCTCCAAAATCCAAGTCACTGACAATGGTTCAGGATCTATTGAAACGAATAAAACTTTATTTATATGCGAAGCTCTAACACAATACAATAAACAACTGTTATATTATACAAAGCAAGAACTCAAAGATCAGTACAGATACATATGGATTAAGAAAGGTGTTCTACGAGTACGAAAAGATGGAGAAAACCAAAAAACTTATATTATCCGGTCCCAAGACGATGTCAAAAATGTTAAAGCCTTATCTAATTCGAAAATCCGTTCATCGTAAGTCTATAGATTAATTATTAATAATTTTTATATTACACTTATCTATAATACATTTAAGTATTAATAAATGAATATTTCATTAGAAGATATAACACAAATCAAAGATTGTATAGACCTTAAAACATTTGTAACTTGCATTCCTAATCACTTACAATTATTATGTATACATATGAACATAAGATCGATTATAAAAAACTTTGCCGCCCTAGAACAATGTATCTCTTCCTCTACTAAAGCAATTGATGTTATCATGTTAACAGAAGTTAATATAAATAGCGATTTGTGTGACTTGTATCAGATAAAAGGCTATAGAATGTATTCTAAATTACGTAATAATAAAAGAGGAGGAGGTATAATATTATACATTAAAAATGACCATAAATTTAAATTGAACAGCTGTAATACGCAACACTGCGAAAGTATTCTAGGACAGCTAACGACTCCTTTTGATTATTCAGCAAATTTATGTTGTATTTACCGCCCGCCAAATTACAGTAAGCATCTGTTTGTAAAAGAAATAAACTCATTGCTGAAAACTATAAACAGACAGACTGACTTATACTTGCTGGGTGACATAACATCGACATACGGGCGGAACGTCCTATAAAACATATTTACAACAACACTATGTATGAAAATGGCTTGACGTGCGGAATCACTGAATATACACGCATAGATGTAACAAATGATCGAATTAGTAAATCTTGTATAGACCATATATATGCGCGAACCCGCACACTAAACCTGTACACAGCGGTACTAGGCACTACTCTAGCCGACCATCGAATCATAGCACTAGCAGTTGTAAATACTAGGAACAATTATGAAAACACACGGGCGAATATGAAATACATCACTCGATACGACAAAAACATACTTATAAACAGTTTTAAAACAATAGATTGGAAACCACTAAAACAAATAATGAATCCTCATAAAATATATGAACTAATAGTAAATAATATAAAAAGATGTTATAATGAATCTCAAATAAAAGTTAAAATATCTAAAAACATAGAAAAAAATAATAATAATTGGATTAATAATAAAATTATAAAAGCTTGTAAATATAGGGACAAACTATTTAAAAAATGGATACGTGACACTTCAAACATGTTATTAAAACAACGATATAATCGTGCTAGAAATTATGCGAATAAACTAATTAACACAAGTAAAAATAAAATAATTAAAGAAAAGCTACAAAATTCTAATAACAATCCTAGAGAACTTTGGAAATTATTGAATGAAATAACGGGTAGAGCTAAAGTTATTGCTGATCACATAATTTTAAATGCTTTTTCTAACAATAGCAATACCATCAAAAATATAGCAAATAGTTTTGCTACAACCTTCTCTAATAGTGTCGAGAATACTATTCAAAAATGTAAAGTACAAATCTTGGATAAGAATTCCTATGCTACTTCATCCAACGTAACTTTGAGGTACCAACCAGTGAACTCCAAAATAATTTTAAATGAAATCAAATCACTAAGTAACCATAAAGCACCAGGTTTAGATGGCATTAGACCACAGGATTTAAAAACAATAGCTACCGATATAGCAGACATAATTGCTCATTTCATTAATGCATCAGTAAAACAGGGCGCTTACCATAATGACCTAAAGACGGGTATAGTAAGGCCAATTCATAAGAAAGGCAGCCAAACAGACTATAATAATTATCGTCCAATAACAATACTTTCTGCTATAGACAAAATAGTGGAAAAGTCTATTTCTAAACAAATACACGCATTTTACAAGAAAAATAACATAATTACTGACAAGCAATTTGGATTTCAATCAGGTAAAAGTGCCACACAATTACTTTCTACATTTACTGATAAAGTTTACAGCCATTTAGACAATAAAGAACACGTTATAATTATATTTATTGACTATAGTAAAGCCTTTGATACTCTTAGACATAGAACCCTGATTGAAAAACTAAATGATTGTGGAATACGAGGCCCTCTTAATGAATGGTGTAAAAATTATATCAAAGATAGGTCTTACGTGGTTAAAATTGGGGATGAAACTAGTCAGAAGGTTACGGTCAAAGAAGGCAAGGCTCAGGGCTCAGTACTTGGTCCTCTCCACTACATAACCTACGTTAATGATGCGATTAATGTGATAAGCAATTGTGAGATATACCAGTTCGCAGATGACACATGTCTTGTATCTGCAAACAAGGACATAAACACGGCTTTAACTAACATTCAGACGGACTTTACATCACTCTCTAAATGGTCACATGACGTAGGACTTACGTTAAATGCAGAAAAAACTAAACTAATGTACGTAAGCTCTAGTCAAAACCGTAGCAACATGATTCCAAAAGTTGTAGCACATAGTCATAAATGTCTTCATAATAACGATTATCAACATTGTAATTGCGAAATAATAGAAGTTGTAAGTAAACATAAATATCTAGGATTGCTCATTGATGACAGATTTAAATGGACCGATCATATTAACTTAGTATGTAACAAACTACGTGCTATGTTGGCCAAATTTAGCATAATAAAACAAAAAATTCCATACTCCACTATCTTAAGCTTATACAAAGCTCTCGGAGAGACAACTATATATTACGGCCTCAGTAGTTATGGAAGAACGTTTAAATCACATCTTGATCATATATATGATTTACAGTTACGTATTATTAAAACGATAGTTCCCATAAAACTTAGGTTTAAATGTGACAATACTAACGAATTATTTCATAAAACGAACATTCTACCAATTCATGACAAGGTCAAGTACATACTACTTAAAGAAAATTTGTTTAATAATGCGTATCTAAATATTGTTCAACATAAAAAACATACACGTAGCGCCTCTAAAATTAAGTACACCATACCAGGATACAATAATCTTTATGGCAAACAAATGCTAAAATATCAAGTACCTAAATTGACGAATGATCTACCAGATAGTTTAAAAAGAGAATTGAAGGAATGTAATTTAAAATTCAGATTAAAAAAATATTTTTTAAATAAACTCAAATAAAGAATCTAAAATATAAATAACAATGATAAATTGAAAAAATATTGTAAGAATATGAACCTCAGTGTTTGTTATATTTTTTAATTACATGTTAAAACTGAACAATGGATAAAGTGATAACGCACGACAAAAGTGCAATACTGAAATTATGTATGTATATTAAAAATAATAATAAGGTTACATTTACCTTGTATATGTTACTTATTTGTTAGATTATGCACTTTATATTGTTTTTATATATTTGGTTAATTTTATTACTCTATTTTGTCATACCTGTATCATTATAAGTTTGATGTCTTTTTTGTTATTGTTTAATACACTAAGTACAAAATATAAATGTATTGAGATATCAATGTAATTGTGTGTTAACGACGATGAATTCCAGTGTACGGAAAAACCAATACTGGTTTATGAGACACTGAAAACTTAGATATAAATGTAAAAATACCAACATAATTGTAATAAATAAATAAATAAATAAATAAAAAAAATTATGTACAGTTTTAAGTAAATAATTGCTTTATTAAACCGTACAAAACTATTGCAACCAATTAATTACAGACGAGTGGTTTATCAGATGTTCAGTTAAAATGACATGTTTAAATCAATGAATGATATAATTAATACATTTCATAACAAATGTATCAATTTGTAAAAATAATATTTATATATAAAATATTAATGAATATTGCAACGAGATTAAGAGGTCCTTATATTGATATTCATTTAAATGTAATTATTAAATACTTCGTGTTATTTAAATGAAATAAAATGAAACGTAACAATTTCTGTATGAAAACAGAATATTTCATATAATATAAAGTAACTTCTAGTGATAAATGTAAACTGTGATTATATTTAACGACTGCGAAGGTCGCTTTAAATATGGGGCTGGGATTGTGAAAAATATTCATCTGCTATCCCATTTACACTTGACCATATAATATATTTACATCTCGCTCTCACTCGAGATTCTGTTCCTTGGTAAGCAAAATCTGTGTTTATGGATATTGAATGCTGAGTATTTTTGTGATGTTTTTATGTTGAGTGTGTATACGACTTTATCTTTATGTATCAGTGTGAGACGTCCTTTATATATCGTTAATTAATGTATAAGCAATGAGTAATATACGTCGGGCCAATATCCGTACGAAGAGGAGTTAAAACGGATGTTTTGGGTGAAAAGCAAATTGGTTTTAAGCAAATCAAGGTACACGAGATCTTAGTTTGGTTATGCATTTGATGATAAAGGATAGTTACATAATAATATAGAAAATGCGCTTATTTTTAAGATACACATCTGTTATTTCAAATTAAGTAAGTCTTGATACATATTAAAAAGTTGTCTTTTTGATAAGAATAATAACCAATACTATTATTGAATACTATGCGTTAGTTCTACTAGTGTTTTCTGGTTTACAGCGTTATACGAAACTGGTGGTTATGATTGATTTGAGATTATCGTATGATCTCTAAGATTTTTTGATTGATTGATTAATTCATTGAAGGTAAGACATTACGTCACATCAACAGAGTTGCATGATAAAGTAATTTTAAGGTAATTTTAGTCTACTAGCTTTAAACTGATAATAGTCGAATCAAAGAAATAAGTAGATTCTTAGAATTAATTTGTATATACTTTATATTTTATGCGATATTATATAGTGGTTGTAATTGTTAAACTTTTAAAGCGCTGACGAAATAATTATAAAAGGGTTAAAATTTAAACGATCATCCTCATGCAGGATCACGTTCGGGATTTTGGAAGCTGTAGAAAAAATATAATATTACGAGTAGAAGTGACGTAACTTTTAATATAAATAAAATAAAATAAAAGTATTATATTGATTATGATTGTGAAATACATTTAAGTGACTATGATGCATATCATAATGTACTTAAATATAATATTATATATTGATTAGAAAGAAAATATATAGCTTTTATAATCAATACAATAATATATATGATAGATAAATCTATCTACATATATATTATATACTGATTACAGACATAATTTAACAAAGCCCAGTGTTTTGGACAGGTGAGTATCGGACAATGAAACTTTCATGTACAGTGTTCTCAAACTGTACACATGCAAATACTATTGATTTTACAGTTACAGTTTACGAAAACTATCATAATCGAGTTAATGCGGCTTTAGTATGAGTTCGAATCGCCGATATAAATACCTAACTTTCTACTAGATAGACTAATATAAATGATAAACGTTTAATAATAGATTCGTTGGATTTAATGATCATAAATAAATAAAAAAATTAAGTCATAGTTATCTATTTAAAAAACTTTGAAACTTTATTTGTTATGTGTAGTAATTTTGACAGTATCACGAGTAAGTATTCTTGTTAGTACCTACTACTATATGTATACATTTATAATATATCTATTCACAACATGAAATTAACTATATATGTATCAACCTAAAAAGTAGAAATATTGACAAAACAACTTGATGAATTTTTATAATCTCGATTGTTACATGAACTCAAATAATCTCAATTTTATTTAAAAAAATGTCTTAAAAAAATGACTTGACATGACTTACGAAAGAATTCTCATAATGTAAATATCGGCGCTATCAGCTTTAATAACGGATGCGACATGAAAATAATTGGAGGCTGTTATCAATTCTTATTAAAACTCATTAGTATTCATGATTATTGTTGAAAGTAAAACGAAATCAAAGATTGTTTAAAAGGAGAATATAACTATGTTTGAATCTTGGTATAAATATGACGTCTGGACGCACGACGGCAGACTTCAGAATTGAGAATTCAGTGTTCAGTGAATGCGTATCATTGAAATATGTGATTATGAAGAACCTTCGAGAAATACAGGAACATTAAGAACAATTGAAGTTTCATTTTAAAATACCTATCAAGGAACGCTCTAGAAGAAGTGACATTTGTTACGTCAGCGAGGCTGGCGTCTCTCTCTTTGTAAAAACAACGAATGTGTAATAAATCCGATATATAAATATTAAGATTATTTATGAATAAATTAAAACTATAACTTTGTGAAGAATAATATATATTATCTTAAGCCTGTCTTTTTCTTTATTAAGTAAGACACGGTGACACAAATACAATGACCCTAATATTATAAGATGTTTAAGAGGATCGCGTTAGTTACACTTCCGAGTGTATTGACTTTCATAGCCGCGCCGGTACAAACGACACATATAATTTAATTTCTCTATACAATTGTTGAATTTTTAACATTATATTGACGTAAAACTTAATATTATATATATGGCATACTTTCTTTTAAATTCTATCATCATCAGCCTATCAGAGCTCATGGCTGAACGTGCTTATTCTCACATGGAGAAGATTTGAGCATTGATCACCACGCTTGCTTGATACGGATTGGCGATGCCAAACTTATAATTAAAAATTATATATCTAGGTTTTTTCACGATGTTTTCCTTCATCTATCAGTGTTGTCTAAATACTCTTAGAAAGTACATATGACTCGGAAAAATCATATTAGTAACTTGCCAGGTTTCGAACCCGCATCTTAATACATGATAGGCGGGCCTTTAACCATTAGGCCACCACGACTTCTTAAATTCTATACTTAATTTAAAAAACCTAATGGATCTAAATCATGAAAGGTCACGTAGATGGTGTACGGGTAAGGTATACCCGGTACAATATACCCAGGTATAATAATTACCTGTAATAAGCTCAGCTAAATAAATAAACGAAAGCCCTATCACAAGCTGGCTGTTGATAGAACGGCCGTGTCAACAACCCGTTAATGCGCTTAGCGTACTTTGTCATGTAGGAAACATATGATAGTTAATTGGTTAGTATCAGTATTAATATTGTTGAATAAATAAATTTATTAAGTAAGATTATATTGTATAAATTTTCAAAATGTGTTAGTTCAAATTTTCGGCCACTACGGCGCTAGTACGATACGAGCCACAAAATATTTATTCTGTGGATGGGTGACATATATACATATATTGTCTATTACCTGTGCTGTAAACCATTATTATAACTTGTGCTCGTGCTAGAATATTTGCTTTCAATAAAGTGTTTAGTTTAAAGAAATCTAACAGAGAGTTTTATTGGAATACTGTCCAAATTCAATAAATTTAATATGTATATAAAATTATAAGTTAATAATATTTTGTAAACCATGAACTCTTCTTGTTAAAAGCAATTGCTCCTTAAGCCTTATTAACATAATTATATTACTTTGTCAGTACAAGTTAACGAAACGAATTTACTCAACCATCAATATACATATTATGTAGTTGACGATTAAGATCATAATTATTATTGCTAACTTATTGTGTAGGACTGTACATTATTAACGTCAAACTGACAGTTTAACGTTTTACATTCATTAATTGTTTGGTAAACATATACATATATGATGGTTTATGAGTGAATAACTTTTCAATTGTCAGTGTTGTTTTATGGAAACTCATGCAAAATATAGATAAATAATATGCATTAATATTTCTACCTATCTCTTAAACATCTTTTTTTTTAACATGATGCTGATTATTATTTAAATCACTTCCATTTAATTTCCGCAAATTCAATTTCCAAAAACGGTTGTAATTTTAAAAATCAAAAGTAGGCAGCCGTCGCTAAAGTGAAATGTCACTGCTGAGAGATCTTTGTAGTCATTTGCAGATTTGTCACAAAAGAGATGTAATAAACAAAAAGAAATATCCAATAAACGGGGCCGCTTTGAAATTTAAATCGCCCCACGGATCAGATTTCTTGACATCCAATCAAATTGGAAGGCCGGAGTTGATCAAAATTGAAACAAGTGAAAGGAGAAAATAATAATCATTTGACGTTTCTGTTGGTGACAGTAAGGATTTGGATGTAAATATGGAACATTGAAAATAAATAGGAGATCCGGCGGAGCGAAATGTTTGTCCGGCTTTTGTGGATATTTGTGATGGATTTTTTTTTGGTATTTGGTTTCAGGAACAGTTAATGTATATATTTACGTATATATTGTGTATCTGACAGAACACTATATATATTGTGTTATGAATTTATAAGGATTTTAACAAAGTAACTTGAGACTCGAATTAAATGTAATTTAAAACATTAATATTATATTTTATTAACAATTGTAAATTACTTCCCTAAGTCAGACACTTATATACAATAAAAATTTATTACTATGACAAAGTCACGGAGGAACAAACAAAGAACGTGAATACACAGACCATAATACCATCAACGTGTAAACAAAAGATGACAACCCGACGTTTTGGCAGAAGGCCGACGTTATAAGGTCACGTATGTACGTCAAGTGAATGCCATTTCAGTGTGGAACACCGAAGGAAGGCTCCAGCTACCCCTATTTGCATGTAGATGGCGCCGTTGTGACGGCTTCACGGAACTGGGCTAAACTGATTTAAATTTTCACCATAGACTGTAACCAGCCCTTGTACCAACACAGATAACATTATAATTCTAATTTGCATTTTTACTTCCTTCTAACATGGAATTACAGAAAGATATTATTATAGGCGTTGATTCCGCTCCTCATTGTGATCACGAGATTAATTAGGGTTCAGTATTTTAATGAAAAACCCTTAATATTTCACGGAGATTTTGCGTGATAACTTTCATTGTTACACTGTATATACTATACTGGCTGGGGTTGGTTAAATAAATACATTTTACCTTCTTTGTATAACCGTTAGCTTTTCGACATAACTTTTAAATTCTTTACCAAAAAAATAAACAAACAATAAATTAAAAATCATGTTTGGTTTAAAATATTCTTGTATTTAAACATTTTAATTCCTCAATGTCCATTAATATCTAAATACTTAATGTAGGCTGCCAACAACACATAGATAGTGTACTATCTATCCAATTAGACTCATATTTCTGTTGGTGTCCACTTAAAGCAATATGTCATTTGGTTATGTCAGGTTTTCCGGTTGAGGTTTATGTCAAATATTTATTTTCTCTGTAATGGGACATTAATCTTATCCAAGCGTTCTTGTTCTGACGTGTTCTCGGTGGGATGAGATTATTTCCTGAGTGGCTCTCGATATGTTCCTATCTTTATATATAATATATTTGAAAGCGGATTTAAATCATAGAATATGTTTAGTTCGTTCAAATAGGACTTACGGAATGCTTTCAATTACCAATAGGTGTGGTTATAGTGTTGCTTACCTGTGAACAAAAATTAAACATACATAATAAGTAAAATAAATATATGCACAATTTATGAAATTTTTTACATAAATATAACATCTCATAGAGGTGAAAATAAATTTAATTCACAATGCGTAATTAATGGTTGATAATAAAATATTTTTTTACTTCTAATAAAATCCCAAAAGCAAATAAAATCTAAATATAAGACATTGTAAATTATACAATTTAAATACTACTATTTATCACATCACATTGTACCGTCAGCATACTGTTTTATAAAGTAACATTTTTATTGCTGACGGCGCTAGTTGAACCGTCAACAATCACGAATTATTGGTTCGCGGAACACATTATATAACAGATTTATTGAACTATGCAATGGGGAGGATAATAGCTGTTTACTATCGATTTCACTTACTTTAAGGGCATACTAGTTTTTATATTAGGCTTTGTAATATACAAAATATGGCTACATGTATTTACGGGTTCAAAACAAAAGTTTAGTCTCAGTTTTTTGATACTTATAAAACGTGTTCTCTATCTGAGTTAACTAAAAGTAATTTTAACAGCCCATCATAATCTTCATCAGCCTATCAGAGCCCATTGATGAGCAAAGGCCTCTTTCTCACATGGAGAAGGTTTGAGCATTAATCACCACGCTTGCTCAAGACGGGTTGGTGTTTTCAAATTTATAATTGTGAAATTATAAGTCCAGGTTTCCTCACGATGTTTTCCTTCACCGTATGTCAGTGATGTCTAAATACTCTTAGAAAGTACATATGACTCAGAAAAAATACATTGGTACTTGCCATGATCAAATACGAGAGTCGGGCCTTTTAACCACTAGGCTACCACTGACTTTTTACATTATATAACAAAGCCTTTATTACTTAATTGTATATTTATATTGAGTTCCAATTAAATATCTAGTAAGCTATTAAGCAAACACACGTATTCTCAATATTTTATTCAGTAACGGACTCCTCTATTATTCACTATCATGAAATCTGTCATCGATCATTGTACAGATATGAAAATGTTTCACGACTGTTTGTTGTACGTGATATGAATTATTCAGGATAACTGTAGTTTTATTACTAATGAGTGTTTCCCTAATTATACCTAATAAATGATATATCAAAAACATTTATCATAACTATGCCATTTTTTTGAAATTTATATTGCAAATAAACTGTTAATATACTGTCTGGCTATTTAAATACATAATGCATTATGGTTTTGTATATTCTGTCTTGTAATTTTATTGCTTTACGTGACTGCTTGCCTAACAAACCCATGTTATTTCTCATGAACGACATTTTGTATATACATATATAAAAATATATCACAACAATTCTATTTTTATAAATAAATAAGCGAATAAAAATAAAAAATTGAACTGTAAAAGTGATTTATGTTATGATTTATGGGTCAGTAAATCAAAAGCAAGGTTTGATGCAAGAACAATGGAGGGAAAAATAGTTTACGCGAGCGTTATATGGGTTGAAGAGCCTGTATCGAATGACTTTGGAATATATCGAATAACATTAGCATGTTCAAAAAGGTTTTAATATTATTATAGTTCTTACAAAGGAGGTTGAATGTATCTTTAGTGAAAACTGATCTTTATATATATAAAAAGGGATTATATTATGTTTGATTGTTATAGAAAGCCATTCGAACAAAAAGAAGCTATTATGACTTAATGCCACTAGAAAAATGCTACGAAACAACTTTATTTAAATTAATTTAAAACTAAGTAATGCTTGTATGCTTATTCTAAGTAGATATCGTGACATTAAATACAATGCGTTAACAGTCTTTCATTCATAAAACATCACATGTTTATAGTATTACCCTACCTATATTATTGAATGAGAAACGGGAGACGCTTCTTTTATAGTGTGTAGATTCAAACCTAGAATATGTTTAGAGAATTATTCCGAAGGCAGTAGATTTAGTGAGACTTAGAAAAACTGATACTATCGTGCTGTGAAAAAAAACTATTAGTGATTTTATTATAGTTCCTATTACATTAATAAAGTCAAATCAACCACCCTTTCTTACTATTCGAATATTTCTATTGAATGTTAATGGTCCCTTCGATAGCATTATAAAATTTGTGTACTTTTCTTAACAAAATACTATTATTTTTTCGCTGACTTCAAAGACTTTCAATCAAGGAAACGATTTGAGAAAGTCGTTAGTTTACGTCCTTTTCACATCACGAATGAGAAATAAAGAAAGAAAACGCAAAATAAATCCTTTTTCTAATCCCGAGGAAATCGGTCTCAAACTAATTGGGTTCGCTAAAAGCTTTCACTAAAAAGTTTCTATAATTTATTATAATAATAAAAAATAACTTTATAACAAAGGAACAAACAATGAAAAGTAATATTAAAATCATATCGTAAATATAAACTCAAAATAAAATATGATATTTGCGTATGAATCTACATGAAAATTTGGGTTAAAATTTGATACGAAATCTCTCAAATAACTTGCTTTGTACGAGTCAAAAGGAAGGAAAGGTATTGTTTAAAATAATATAGTAATTAGCGATATAAGAGAAAAACTGTTAGGGTGATTTAATTACCAATGGTTTATTACGTGACTATTATTACAGAAAAAATATATTATTATAAAAAGTAAGTGTATTTTAAAGACGAAATATTCAAATATTTCAGATTATTATTTACGCTATTTATTTACGTGAAATAAAATTGTGTTCATTGAGATCCGAGAAATAATATAAGAAATCAATAATTAATAATACAGTTATTAGCGTAATGATAAGTATTTTTATACTGATTTTGAATCTTTAACTTTATAGATAGATTGATAGATTTAGTTTGGTTTAAAATTTAATTGCAAATAACCCAGACGGTCGATAAGGTAGTTAAATTCGTCAGAGTACTACTAAGTACGGTAAGGCTTTAATCATTTAAATGAAAATCTCATTTAGAGCGAGTCCTGCCTTTGATTAAAGGTTTTCTGGTTCTTAATCAATACTAATTATAAGTAATCGTAGTTCAGTCTAGACTGACTGTGTTAGTTTAGGCGCCAGATATCTTTATAAGCTTCCTTAGCTAGATCATTTATTGTAATATTTGCTTAACTTTGTTTTTATTTATCTTTCAGAACGATATTAGTTATAATTTTATTGTATTTGATGGTAACTTTCTTATAAGAAACAAAGAATCATAAATTATGATAAATTTTACTCTGTTCGTATAACAAACGTGAAATTAATATAACATTACCTAAATACTTATTAAATAAAAATAATATTTTCAGGTATCCCACTTGTTATTTATTACTTTAACTACATATTCCCGATGTTTCGGTTACTTTTGCAGCAACCGTGGTTATGGACTAGATGAGATTGTCTGTCAGTTGGTCTTGTTATTTGTCATCTATCGTAAACAATTTCTTAATTTCCCAGCGCGGAAGGTCACGAAAATAATAGTTTTATTTAAATGGATACTCGCGAAAGTCTTAAATATTATTAACATTACTTAATAAATATACTTCTTATATAAAAAACTCTATGTCACTTACAAGCAATAAGACATAAAATATAACTGTAGGTATACAAATGTGTTTAAAATACTAATAATGATGGGGTCAAAGAAATGAATCACAATTTGGTGTTACAATCGAATGGTACTTTAAGTGTATAAGTTATAAAGCTGGCACTTCACTTGGCGTTGCGTATCCAAATATTTGTAAATAGTCCAAATACCGCAAACACGACATCCACACTTGGCATGCCAACAACACGTCTTTACACGTTTACACTTATTTGTGTGAGTCTTATTTGTGCATATATGTCAAATGAAGACGAATAAATCCTCCACACATGATCTTATTTGGCCGAACAAACGCCAAGTGTAGTGCCTTTAGTCGTATTGCATTTCGTTTCCATTGTAAATACAGTTCGAACATTCATCATATTGTGACGTTTATGTAGAGGCGAGGCTTTAACTTAAGTTCATACAAAATATCAGCACGATCTTAATGAGCTGAGTAATTAAACCTTATTAATTAATGGCTTTGTATTAACGTAATCTTATCATTTCGTATAATAATTATAACGGCCTGTTGGCACACCATATGTTTCTAACGAGATTTAAGGAAATAAAAATTTAGGTATAGGTACTTAGTGTATCACAACTTTAGCAGGATTCACTTATCTTAGTAATCCGAGCTTACTTTAAGCCTAACCTTAGAACTTGTACGCTTTTTAACTTAGAAACTTTTAATTCTAAGTCTCTAAAATAATGAAAAATATATACTGTTATTTTAGTACTAAGTCAGCTGCCAATATCTTGTATATCTTAGTAGAATCAAGATATTACACTGTGTCAATATTAGTGTTATACATATAATTTTATAAAATGTTCTTTAGACAAATAATTTCTTACTTCAAATGAAAATAATATTTTCGAATTACTACTCGTATTTAATTATTTAAAAACTACATACTCCCCACGTTTCGGTGACTTTGTCTGTTAAATTATCCGAAAATATTACTTTTATTTAAATGAATACTCGCAAAACTATTAGATCTCATTACGTTTCTGCCTTGTTCAAATTACGGCTCGTATAAGAAGGTACAAATCTGTTGTATAGGACTTGATGGCTATTGAGGTATAGAAAAGGTTCCACGTAGATCGTTTACGATTATCGCTCAGTCTAGACTATCTATTATTGAAAGTCTCTGAGACGCGATATATTGTATCGCTCACATGATAAGCGGTGAGATGGAACTTCCTAAGTGGACGTCCTTGGAGCAAGGAATAATAAAAAATGCTATTCCTCTTTTCATGTTTTTTTATATCAAACAAATTTTTGCTCACGATTTCGTCCGCGTTAGTTTCGGGATAAGTAATATATATACTCTATTCCGACTTAGAGGCCCAAAAATATATATGCTAATTTATTTTTTTTTCGTTTTTGATCGAACAGAAATAAATATCCTATGTCCGTCTACTGTTTCTAAGCTATCTCCCTACCAATTTCTACAGCCGTTCTTGAATTATAAATAGTGTAACTAACACAATTTTCTTTTATATATATATAGATATTCTTTTTAAAAGATTGCATTCAGAATTTAACTAACTAACTACGACAACTCCAAGAACATTCCAAAAGCCACAAAGGCTGGATAGTTTCAGAATGTAATGAGATAAAAAAACTTTTTTCTTGTCCTAGCCTTCTTTGTTGTCACTAACACAAATTTCTTGGTCAATTCCTTCAATTTATAGACAATAGTTTCTACTGTTTCATTATATGTTTGGAGAAATGTTTAAATTTCGAGACTTCTATAGATCCACCATAAAATATTTTGTATATGTGTAGAAGTATTTAAGTGAATATTTCTATTATATATTTGATAATTTGTTGACTATATAATATTAGCTCCGATCATGGATTTCTGGTTACATAAATATTATCAAATTCCGATTTTATTTCAATTTACTTACATTACCGTTTGGTATAGTACCATTGGCAATACATATCAAAAAGAAAATAATAACTGTTTAATAATATTGTAATATAATAAAGCTACAATATTTAATACTTATTTGAAAATATTTATCTTTGCTTATATCAACGATCTTATCTAACAGATTATTTCGCACGAATAAGAAGTTAAATCAATAGAACGCTTGTGGCTGACAAAATGTTTTTCACAAACATTCAATCGACTTTTAACAGATTGTTTAGGAAGTGTACTCCGTGTAGGCGCGTGCCTTGAATGTCTAACGTCGTGAGAAAAGGAAAATGCAACAGTTTCAGCAATATTTCTTAAAGCTTTCACCTTTCCTTGGCTTTACAGCATTCATGTTAAACGTGGAAACTATTCATCCAAATAATTTTATTCACTAATATATGTAGATTAATTGAAAAAGCGGATGTATTTCAAAGATTTTAATCTGATTCCGTCTGCACTAACCAAAAACGTGCAAAACCAGAAGTCTTTACAAGTGCCGTCAAATGAAAACGAAAACTCATAGAGCGTCAAATTTAATTAAAAAATCATACGACAAATAAAAAAAAGCAACAGGACCATGTCACAAAAGAACCGAAATCAAATCCAATTCTCGAATGTAACTTCAAATTACTAGCAACGCGGAGTTTCCGTGAAGCACAAAACGTCGCACACAACATTGCACTCCACTGGCACGTTCTGTCAAATACAATTAGTGCTAAATTCGCTTAACGTTTAACCAATTTGATGACTGTTCGTTACAGCAGTCCACTTACTTCCAAGTCAATGAAACGCGCTAGATTGGGTAGTGGAAGTTGATAGGAACGTATCACGATTAAAAGTATAGCTTTAAACTGCGTAAAAGATCTTTAGTATGGAAGAAAAATAAAAATCTACGCCCAATTAATGAAGCTAAAACAATCGAATGTAACTGGGTATGAATAGCAAGTCAACAAAAAAGTGAAAGTCGCTGAGTCGAGTTAAAATTGGTGTAACGTGGCCCAATTATCCCCAACAGGGGTTAATATTAATGAGGTGCAAGCCTTACCTGGTCCACTAATGCGACATGTAAATGTTTGCTGCTGACTCTACTGATTACACCCTGAACCCCATTGTCTACTGAAGGCCTGTTATTAATTTGAACTGAACAAACTTGTACTAATTGTAGGAGTGTCCGCTGTTCACACTATCCTGCACTACGTAAACAGTCACATTTAAAATCATTTCTAAATTGATATATGAATTTTGATATGGAATTTTCGATAATAATATGTTGTTTGTTAAGAAGGTATTTTTAAAGAGTTTCAGAAACAAAAGTATTCGTTGTTTGTTTTTTAAATACAATAATAAATTCGTCAAAATTTATTAACAAAAACAAATGAATCGAAATATATATAAACTTCAGTATTTATAATAGCAGGAATTAAAGTGAAGTACCTATAGTATGCATATTTAATCAAATTAGGTATACAATATTGAGAGTGAAAATCAAGTACTGTGTATATAGCTCTATATATACATTGAGTTGTCGGTAAGGTTAGTTAGTCTGTGTTAACAAACCTCTCCTCGTATTTGTTCAGGAGGATTAATACTCAGAGTTATGCTAATACGAGGAATAAGATGGGCGTGCATCCGTGAAATATGTATTGTAGGAGACTCAACCGATACATAGGGATTATTGAGTTGTGGTAGTCGTGATTATGTTATCTTAGTTTATTCAAGTGAAATTTTATGTGAAAACAATTTCTCTATTAACATGAATGTAATATAGATAATTACTTTTATATAATATAGTAATATAATCTTCTCAATTTGAGAAAAGGCCTTTGCTAAGCAGTGGTCTCTGATAGGCTGATGACGAATATAGTGATAAATAGCTTACTATAAGAAATTGTGAGCATTTTGTTTTCATATAGAGATTTTTATAACAAACATTTTATTTGAAATAAATCTCGTATAAATAAGAAGCACAATTAATTCTCGATTTATTTCTCAGTCAGACTTAAATCAAATATTTAGTTTACTCAAATACAAAACTATTTAAAATATATCCATTAGAAAGTTTATGTCCAAGATAAAGTAGTAGTGTCCTTACACATATAAGATCGAATGTTATACATATGTGGAGCCGAATTCACTTCCATTCCATTAAATTAAAACCATCACATTAATCAGTATTCTTAGTGGAGTCCAAGCTATAAAACTTGGGAATGAAACCGTATCTCACTCTCCATGTGATTCAATTATAGGCAGCAATCACATCACCACCATAGAACAGGTGCATTATACTGCTATGGGGCTTGTACTGGGCTCGGACACACAAGTCATAAGACGTCGCGTGTGGCATTAAGAAACTATAGTCACATTATAATTTTCCCAAAGACGGTTTATGTCAGGCAGGCGGCCGGTCGTAAAAACAATTAGCCAAAACTATTCACAACATGTACGGCAGACCCTGGCTAAAGCTGGGAAATTTCTAGGTAGAAGAAGAAGAAGAATAACATAGTAGTAATATATGTATATTATTTATTGGTTAATATTACCATGAAATTCTTTCTTTTTCTTGTTTTTATTTCATGTTATTTTCTCGTAATATGTGTAGGTAATACTAAAGAACCGCTTGTCACTTAGCGTTGTACGCAAGCGGTCTATAAATCGTGAAACCCTCCAGACTTCGCCGCGCCCATTAACACGGCCCAAGTTAGATTTTATGCGCAGCCAAGAATAGAGAAACAAACACACGACCCGGTAAGGAGCTGACGGTTTTTGGGGAATTTAAGATAACTTAGCGGCTTTCGAATATATGTATTTGATGTAGAATAAAATATAAAAAGAGTTCAATCATGAGGCGCAAAAATGTACTGAATTTTCGACATATTAAATGGGTCAATATGTTTTTTTTTCTACAATTACAGAACACAAAGATGTAATGGTGCAAAATAATTGTGTTTTAATATGCTGACCTTATTTTCATTTAAAATATTTACATTTGTTGTATGTACAAGGGCTGTATAATTTGGTTGAGAACAACATTGTTCATTGAGTTTAGTATTTCTGTTTCTAATATTTTATTTATAAATAACATAAACCGATATCTATATTCATTTTAATACCATCTATTACCTACATTTATATTAGTTAAATTCTTTTAAATAATATTTTTCTATGTGATTAAATTATTTGAGAAATATATTATATGTAGAACTTCATGGTTAAAATAACGAAAGAATATAATTTTCTTAAAGTTACTCTGTTCATTTTATTATTAGTGGAAACGTGTGACCAAAGTTTATATCGTCTCTCATAAAAGATTATTTGCGAGTATTTGGAAGTAATCTTTTTAATATAGACTTGTTGTTAAGACAAAAGTTCTGTGAATATTAATAATATTAAACATAATATTCGTTATTTATAATAATAAAAGCTAATTCGTGTAATATCACATATTTAAAACATGAACGTATGTATGTTTGATAAAACACCAATATCTTTATTTAAATGTTAAATAGTATACAAGATTATAATACACGTAGGCTACTTATAGGTTGAAATATATATAGTATTAAAGATAAATGAAGAAAATGCGGAATTAAAAAAAAATGGTATTAAAGAAGACGTAATTTCTTAATCGGTGTTACATAGATAGAATTTAGTGGACACTGAATATATTTAAACTAAAATAGTGTCATGTTTTAATACGCCGCGTATTTTAACATTTTCATTCCTACACCTCTCCCATGGCATACAGAAACCAGTGAAGCAGTAAGGGCACCTGATCTCAGATTTATAGCGAGGGCGACTTGTACCGTGCTGACAGATGCTACACTTGTGTTTTAATTTGCCATAAATACAGGCACGTCGACGTGTCTACTGTATGTATGTAACTCTTGATTAAAATTACGATGAAAGCTAAAGGAAGTAACAAAATATTTGAGAGTGATATGAAAATTATTTTCAAGATAAACTCTGGTAAATTTTGGCTATTCCCGTCAAAAGAATTGTTAGTGTAAGTCTCATAGAAATCTTTTAACCAATTTTAAAAAATCTGTTAAAGATAAAATTGTGTCCAAACTAACGAACGTTGACATACAAGATATATTATTTATATGAACATCACGTAACTTTAATGTACTATTTAAAAAAATAGTAAGAAAAGGCTATAAATATCAAACTATTGAGTCGTTAAAACGACACGGAATGTGTCCGGAAAAAAACGAGTACAGTAAAAAAAATTTCTATATTAAAAATGTACATTTTCCTGTGATAATAGCATGGTTCGACAAAATAAATTTCATACATAAAATACATGAAGAGTCGCCATATCATATAATAGCTGTCAGGCACGCGCCGCGTTATATTTCAAGCAGTCAATAAAATGAACAAAGGACAGACAATGCTCCATGAAAGCCGTCTTTAAGAGACATCAACTTGTATAGCACATTGTATTATTTTAGATCTTTGCTTCAAGAAAGGCTGGTGCATGTCACAGGTGCCAGGTATTTTAAGTTAACTTCTCCTGGAGTTAAAATCAAAAAGACTAAAAACGTGATTGGAATAAGCAATTAAAATGTGATCCAAAAATATCATACTTGATTTTTACCTAACAAGCGATATAATTTTGCATATGCAGTGAAAGTACTGTATTAAATATAGTTCATATTTTTTGTGCAAATATGCTTTTATTTTTTTCGCTGTATTTCATAACTTGGACCACACCACACGTCTGTAAACGTATCAGCCGTGGTCTCAAATTCATGCGTCAACCACAAACCGATTAAAGCTAAGGTCTACAAAAGACTATAACCCTTTAAATGCTAATGGGGTGCTATAGACCCGGAATGAATAAGCGCGAAAGCCTATTTCTATAGACTCGTTTGAAATGTTCATTACGAGAGGAGATTACGTATATTGTGCTCTGATTTCAAGTAACCTCGACCTGTTTGAACCTTCTACAGATATTTGGCAGGTAATAATTTAACAACTTTTATTTTTTAACCGTCACTCTGTTCTCAATATATCGTTTTCGTGGAGTTACCTTTTTACAATTTAAACTTTACTTTAGTACAAAATCGATGCAGTTTCCAATTTTACCTTAAATTAATGAGATCTAAGACTTTCACAAGTATATATTTTCATAAAACTATTATTATCGAATAGCCTAAAAATAATTTAAAACGGACGAACATCCGGAAATATTCGTTTTATTAACCTTAAATTAATTTTCAGTACTGAGAACTAAAATAGTATTTTGATAATTCTAACTCATATACCTAATTCAAGTTATAGATAAATCGTAAATAATTCAACCGCACCGCATCATATTCAGTAAATGTTTCAAATTTCAAACTTCCCTTTAATGTTTGAATAGCGGATTCCCTTCGCAAATAATTACCTAAATTAGGGGAGAGTTTTACGCACACGTAAATAATTTATTAGTGCTTTCACCTGGGACTTAAATTTGAACCAATTTGACCTTTATATGCAAGTGATAAGGTTGATATTGGTATTTGGTTGTAAGATTTAATGTTTTACTTTTGAGATACAAGTTTCGATTAAGCGTCAAATATTCATAAGCGATAATAATGTTTGTCGACTTGGCATGATGTTTATAATTAAATCGTATTTGTACGTCTCGTTTATACTCGAACGATCTCGAGAAATATATCTGTTCTTATTAAGTCCATTTAAAACATATGATATAATGTATCATAAAGTACTTTATAATAATACTTTTTTAATTAAATTTCTTATAAGAAAACTACCTTTCAAATTGTATTAAGTAAACGGTGTATGTATGCGAATCAAAATTTGTTGTAATTCATAAATATTACAGTTAGTTTTGAATGATAAAATAATGTAATTTTTTCTTACTTCTTTGTTAAGATATAAGTAATTTTTAGTAACACATAATATTTTACCAATACAAAAAACTAAACAAATCGTGACACTAACTTCTATTTTATTCAAGAAATAGTATTTTAATCTATATTTTCCGTTCTAGGAATCATAATAATGTAAAGGAAACAATATTTGAATTGATTTGATTTTCTCTTTGAAAAAGTTAAAAAAGTTTCCGTCAAAACTACGAATACTTTAGGAAATATTTGAAAATATTTGTCCTTCGCTGCTTTTGTATTTTATTACCGTTCCAGTAATAAGAAGCAATGTGAATATCCATAGACAATTTGTCATGTACCTAATTAATACCAATGATTATTATAATACTTGTACCCATTTAAAATAAAACTATAGTTTTCGGTTATACTACTGAAATGAATAATGTCCTGATTTCCAGAGAAGACGGCAACTATCTTATACGCAGCGTCTCTTTATATAAAATACTAATTAAAATGTAAAATGAGATTTCATGAGCACACTAACGCTCAAGACACAATTAGTCTATTCTGCTTGCATCCAGAGCAGTACGAAACAGAAATTAAGAAATCTTTTTCAACCAAGAAACCAATTCTTTGTCGCTCTGTCGAATCGTTAAAATCAAACCGTTATACCTCTTCATAAAATATCAGATTTATACCAGAAAATATAGTGTAATCAATTTAAATTAATCAGTAACGTGTTAAATAGTGCGTTTACTAATTAGGGTTGTAATTTTTACATTATTATAAAGTGAAATAAGTAAATTATAGCAAAATAAAAAATCAGTTGAATACGAATCAGCTGTCAAGTGAATGATAGTGCATTATTGCTAACGCACGCGATTGTCGCGGTTACGTGTGCGACGCAGGTGTCATTTTCGCGTGGAGTGCATCGCGTGTGACTCATTCACTGTACACGGAGCTATCGTCAAAGATTATAACATCCGAGCGGTCAGTTCTGAACGCTTTACTCTGAGAGACATTAATTATTTTATGTGTAACTGGGTGTCTTTTTTCTAAACGCAATGAAGTGTCACGGATGTTTAAAACTAGTAAAGGACTTAAACAAAATAAAATGCTCATCAGCTGGATGTGAGAAATATTTTTGCAACTTATGTATTAATTTTTCCGGTATATCTAGTGAAAAAAGAGGCAACTGGAAATGTCCCGATTGCTGCGCGTCTCAGAGAAAAGGAGGCGATAATAGTTCTACGCCTATAAGACCCATGGCTGAAAACGTCACCTTTCGAAAGAAACCTGACACAGACTACGAACCTGCCTCTAGCACCGATGTAAAGGAGCTCACCAGCGAAGTACGTTTCCTAACTCAAGAGATTTGTTCGCTGAAAATGCAGCTTGAGAATGCTATTTTATCTTTATCCAGCTGCGAGAAAAGACTTGATGAGTTGGGATCCGCAATAGCTAAAAATGATACTCGTATACAGCACCTGGAAGACCGTGAACAGCAAACGGACATATTAAAAAATACAGTCAAAGACTTACAACAAGAACTGAACATGCAGTGTCAAAATCAATTGCAAAACGAGCTTGAATTGTCTGGTGTACCCGAGATCAGCAACGAAAATCTCCATCATATAGCGCTATTGGCTGCCCGTAAGGTGGGTGTGGAGCTAAACGACAATGACATTGACTGGGTTACACGAGTCGGGCCTCGCAAGCCTGCGTTTCTCACGGAGGGTAAAACAAAGTTTTCTAGACCAGTTGTTGTACGCCTTTTAAGAAAATCTAAGCGAGATGATATAGTTAAAGCTGCGAGGGTAAGACGAAATATAACAAGCGCTGACATGGACATTCCTGGTGAGTCACAAAAAATTTATTATAACGAGCGTTTGACGAAACTCAATCGTGAGCTTTTTCGTGAATCTCGAAAGAAAACCAAAGAAATGGGCTTCTCACACTGTTGGTGTTCCCAAGGCAATATCTTTGTCAGGCAATTTGAAGGTAAGCCAGCTCGCTCTGTGCGCAATCATGATGACCTGGGCGAAATTTTCTCACCGTCTAGGAGCAAGCCATAGGATCTTCATTATGAACAGTTATATTGGTTATATCAGTGTGTCGACTGTACTGTTTATATATGGTTACGATAGCAATCTGATTTTTTTTCTGTATACATTTGTAATTTTAAGTATTACTTCTCAAAACAACTTAGTTCTTGGAATGACACACATAATTGTTTATTTTATCAAGGTCATATGGTGGTTAACTTTTGTCTTATCAGTATGTGCTTCAAACAGTCTAATTATTTTTGCAATCTCTGTAGTTTCTTGTAACTGTGTCTTTATTAAACGAGGGATGACTTGTGTGTCAGTTCCTGCAATTAGTTATTATCAAAAATTTCAGCTCTTTTGTCTAGTAAAAATATGCATATCAGGCGATACTCGCATAAATAATTATGAGTTAGATTCAATACGCATAAACTGCCACACAATTCAAGAACCGGAGCAATGTTTAATGTCTTTGCCACAGGATTACAATTTTAAGATACTTAATTTTAATATTAGAAGCATAAACAAAAATTTTGATAACTTTGTAACAACCTTAAAGAGATTTGACAGTTCTTTTGATATAATCATTTTAACAGAATGCTGGATAAACGACCTATCTATAGTCCCAAAAATTAGTTCCTATATTACCAGTTATACCCGAAACATAATAAATCAAAACAGTGGTGTTGTAGTTTACACTAAAGAAACCCTGAACGCTATTATCTCTGAGCCCGAACTACAGGATGCCAATTGCTTGCAAATCCAAATACCAGATAAAGTCACAGTGTTATCAATTTATCGTCCGCCATCTTTTAAAAATACTTATAACTTTTTGTTCTCGCTTAATCGGATACTGAGCACGCATTCTAATTTAAACAAAACAGTCGTATTAGCCGGCGACTTAAATATAGATTTGCTGTGCCCGACCAGCAATCAAGATTTAGATTATTTATGCTTAATGGCCGAACATGGTCTTTTCCCTGCTATAACTAATCCTACGAGAGCAAATACGTGTCTTGACCACATATTTACCAACAAAACCGAGGGGTCCATTGGCATAGTCTGCAACAGTGACATTACTGATCATGATATTGTCATACTCGGTTTATTACTAACTATACCAAATCCGAAGCCTATAAACCGTTTCAAAATTAAACATGATATGAATGCGATTAAAAAAGACCTTAGTGAAATCGACTGGGCCAAAACATTCAGCACTGATGACCTTAACGAAACCGTCAACAACTTTTGTTTTCACCTTTTTCAAATAATTAGTAAATATACCTCTAAAATATCATTAAAGCGTAGCGAACGTGTTTTTAAGCCTTGGATTACTCCCGGACTAATCCGTTGTATGCGGCACAGAGATCGTTTGCACATGCAATCACGAAAACACCCAAATGACATACTCAAACGAACAATTTATACTCGTTATCGTAATTTTTGTAATGATCTTTTGCGTAAACTAAAAATAGCATATGATAACACTACCCTATCTAGCAGTTTAAATAATACCAAAAGAATGTGGAGATCCATAAAGGCCATATGTCACTTTCCTACAAATGAACAAGATCCTCATGAACTACTGAAGATCGAAGGTTCTGTTGACGCTAAAAATTCTCTAAACAAGTGCAATTTATATTTTTCAACTGTAGGTCATACTCTAGCTAGTGGTATTTTAAATAATTTACAAACAGATGAAAATAAGTTGGCATCGAAAATTTATCCAAAAAAACTTATGCTAAACTCTTTCTTTATGAAACCGATTGACGAATATGAATTGAAGTCTTTAATTACCTCACTTCAAAATGATAAAGCTCCTGGTTTTGATGGTCTAAGTAACGGTCTTCTAAAGGAATTAAAAGACGTTATTATTCCGCCTCTTACAATTATATTTAACAAAAGTTTGGAGTCTGGTATCTTTCCCGATCAGTGGAAGATGGCGTGTATCAAACCAATTTATAAAACTGGTACAAAAGATTCCCCGCAAAACTACCGTCCAATTTCTTTGCTGTCCGCTTTCTCAAAACTACTTGAGAAGGTGGTCAGTAAAAGGTTGAACAACTACATTGAGTTTAATAACTTGATCTCCCCTAGGCAATTTGGTTTTAGAATAGGAAAGTCTACAGAAGACGCGGTAAATTTGCTTACATCTACAGTTGCATCTAACGTGGATGATAACAAGCCTAGTATTGCTGTATTCTTGGATCTATCCAAGGCTTTTGACACCGTCTCGATACCCTTACTTTTACGAAAGCTCGAAACCCAGTTCGGTATACGGGGTGTAGTACTAGATTGGTTTAGAAGCTACCTTACGGATAGGAAACACTGCACTAGAGTCGGTTGTTACGACAGTGACCAGGTAGCTGTCAATTTTGGCGTTCCCCAAGGCAGCATTCTTGGACCTACGCTTTTTATCATGTACATGAACGACATACACGCTAACATAGACGGTGAAATAATCTGTTATGCAGATGACACAGTTATCATCTATAAAGGATCCACTTGGGCTGAGGTCTTTGGAAAAGCTGAAGTAGGTATACGACACGTATCTACATGGTTGTCTCACAACCTCCTTACGCTAAATAAATCTAAAACTAATTACATCTGTTTCCATAAAACAGCGATTTCTGCACCCAATCCAACTTTAAAATTAAAACTTCACACCTGTGTACACGGTGGCAATTGCAATTGTATTTCACTGACCAAAATGGATGCAACAAAATATCTCGGAATTGTTATAGATCAAAATTTAAACTTCAAAGATCACATCAAATCTCTTTCTGGTCGCGTCCGCAAAGTCATAAATATTATGAAAATACTTCGCCAGTCGGCATCATTAAGCACTTTGCGGGCCGTATATTTTGCTCTCTGTCAATCAGTGATATCCTACTGCATTAGTTCCTGGGGAAGCGCCTGTAAAACGCATTTAATTCATCTTGAACGAGCCCAAAGATCAGTCCTCAAAACTATGTTGAATAAACCATATGATTATTCAACCACCAAACTTTACCAGGAAAGTGAACTTCTAACCGTACGCCAAATATACATTTTAAAAATAGCACTTAAAGTTCATCACAAAACTGTTTCTTCAATAGAATTTAAAAATTTACTCAAACGTCGGGACTATAGGCTCCCCTTGCCCATAATTAAGTCTTCTTTTGCCAGACGCTTCAGTCCCTTCATCGAGTCTTTTATTTATAATAAAGTAGCTAACGCTAGTGACATTAAACATTGCTCCCTAAAACAAGCCAAAACAAAAATTATTTCTTGGCTCTCCTCGTTAAACTACTACACCACCGAAGAACTATTCTTGCACGTAGCATAGCACCTCTTCACTATCATAATTTCTATCTTGTAACTTTTAACTTAAACTATGCAATGTATCGAGCGACAACATTAAACATGTTTGTAAATCTTTCAATTGGTACCCACGACACAGGAATACCTAGTGTGGGTACCACAGGATATATCTTTGTTCTATGTTGTGTCTTTTTGTTAATAAACATTTTTTCATTTTTCATTTCATTTTTTTGGTAGATGACAAATAACAAGACTAACTGACAGACTTATATTTCATCTGATCACGATTGTTGCAAAGTAACTGAAATGTCAACTAAAATAAAAATTGCGCAGTTTATCCGAAAATAAGAATAAATTTATTTAATAGATCTCACATAAAAATTAATTTAAAGATTTGTCATGATACTACATAATAGCAAAACAATAAAAAAGTAATGTCACGTATTGTTAAATAGCTATATTGTAACAATTGGTAGTCATTATTTCCAATGCGAAGAATATTCAGGTGGGGCTAAACTTATAAACACGGGGTTTTCCATTTTAATCTCCATACGATAATCGAGGGGCGACATCTGTCTACAATCTGCATAAGTTTGTATTTCGCACAATTTGAGACGCGCTGGCCTTTGAATTTATATTTGCATCTACAGGATGTTACTTTTATGTTCAATTGATTCATTGCAAAGGTTTAAAAAACCTTTTATTGTGGATACCCTATAAAAAATTGTTGTAAAATAATTAACACATGCTGTATTTTCGTTTTAAATTGAGTGTCGAATAATATGATTGCTGTCAAAAAAATCAATATGCTATACGGATATATTTGCCATGTACAAAAAACATAAGAAAATTTAAATTTATAATATTAAAATTAAATTTATAAAGAGGTATAATTTTTATTATGTAAGATTTATCAAAACTTTCAAATATTAACAAAATCCAATCACCCCCACGGGCTGCAACCCCCATTATTATGAGTTTTCCCGAATTTTCCCTCAGGTTTTCATTAGTGGGGTGCGTTTTAGTGAGTTATGCAAACAAAGGGAAGGGGTGCCAATGGCAATAAGCTGCAACGTGCAGATCTGTTTTTTATTTAAGTATATATGTATAATAATAATTTAAAACAAGACCCCCATGGTTCATTTCTATAAAAACACACAAGTTTTTTGGTATTACACAGTCTTCAATATCGACAAAAATCATTAGTCACAGAAAATAACTTAAACTACATATCTATTCAATTGTAAAAAAACCTTCGTCTATATTTATTTTCAGTTTAATCCAAAAAAGAAACAAAATAAAACTGCTTCAAACCGTAACGATTAAGCCGACCATAACAATTAATATACTTCCGAAGTACAAAGCAGATGTAAATGTGTTTTCTTTGAAAACTTCGCACCTAATTTGAATTTGTATTGAAAGTGTGATTAGCCGTGTTTGGTGTCGGCTTTCAATGCGTTTGAGGCGTTTTAGGATTTTAAACTCGAATTATTATTATGAATAAATTCTATTCATTAAAATACTTAATAGTATCTTTTAGTATAAACAATTTAATTTATCTTGGCATGACCAAAGACGACTGAACGCAATTGTTAATTTATCTTTGACGTCTTAAAATATGATCAATTTTTTTCTAACAAACTTTAAATTGCAACGCTCAATACCTTTGAATTTCCCAGCCGAAGTTTCTGCCCCAGGACACCTGCAAACGGTCTAGACGGGAAAGCGGGGGACAGTTTTTAACTAAAACTTTTAAGTGCTCGTTACTTGTTACAAAGGAGTGAAGCACAATTAGGATGTCACTTGTATACACAAAACATTCATTACAGCTTACAAAGATATTCACTTTTTATGAATATTAAGTGTTCTTTAAACTTTATAAATTAACAATCAAATATCGATTCCTTATAGGAAATACCTTTTTATTTATTGTCTACGTGCATATAGTGTGTTTGAGATTACTATTGATACAAAATAATATTTTAATAGTGGTCAATAAATGAAAAACGATATCAATATTAAACGATAACTAGGCAATAATATTCATAACTTTGAAGAAGATTTTTGAAATTGACTGAAACATATTTCAAGTACATTCTGAAAGGAAAACTAATGCGACCTTTTTATTGGGAATGTGTCGGAGGGCTTTGACAAAAAACTACAAAGTGAACTGAGGTGCGTGCGCCGTCAAAGGCAGACTGACGACACGCCTCCGTGTAACGTGAGGCTTTGATTCTATTTAACAAAGTAATATGACGGACATTGAACTTAATCATATTACGTGAACAATATACAGAGAACTTTATACTGAATAAAAGACATAAAAATCTGTATTTTTTACGAAATCGAGTTGCATGTTTCATCTGTTTAAAAAAGTATGAAAAACACATGTAATATGGACTTCAATTAAAAACTTTGACAAATAACACGCTTCTGTTTTTTAAAGGGCTGAGTTTTAATGACAAAGTTCGGAATTATTGTCGTGCACTGTAATATGTTTGAATTGCGAGGCGAGATCGCCTTAGGGCTTCCGGTAGGGCCCTAAAACGAGGATAATTGAGACAGGATACGCGGCGATGGTATGATCAACGTTAAGTGGTCAATTGATAGCCATGGGTGGTCCATGACCTGCCAATGACCCGCTGTTAATATGACGCTGATAGAAAATTAAAAACATTTAAAATCAACCAAACTAACTTGACCTTTTCAAGACCTCGTAAAATTCAAGGCAAGGAGAAATCATACAGAAATTTTATCCATAAAATAAAAAGTCAAACGTTTCGAGGAAACTCAGAGAAATTTATATAAGTTCTATTTCCTGCAGAACTGCTAAATTGGGCTTCCTTATTACGTGGAGCCGTTGTCAAATGCAAATCAGTGGGGGCGTCTTTTTCAGGGGCATTGAAATATGACGGCCATAAACTGCACGCTGGCTGGAGCACCTGACGGCATGGTCACCCTATTATCGCATAAACCGAAAATAGAAATGCAAATAGCATTGATTTTTACTTTATTTGGATTGTTGGATAATCCTCTCCAGCATGACTCAGCTTTATGCTTTTAGATTATCGAAGGAAATTTAATTTATTCATAAGAATTCAATGAGTACAAAACTTATTAATAAAGCATACGTGAACAAGTAATTTAAATTTTCTCCATTAGAACAGCCGTCGCCATGTAATAAATTTTCTTTGTCAGAGAAGAACAATACAACAGTTCCTAATCTGACATCAGTCCCGGTTCATTTGTCGTTTAATTGCTTGCACCTGTATTGAACAATGAGATTCAAATATAGATGTAATGGGAAACATTTTTCAAACCTTTGTATTTGCTCTTGACATTCCTGTGATGAATTTTTTCAATAAGCCCGCCGTACACTGCTAGATTTCGTGCAGCCCTTTTTGTTATAAAATTCCACAGTGTATTAAATATCACGTAAGCTATGCTAAACTCTCTAATGGAATTTATGTTGCCAGTAAAATATCAGCGCATATTTCGTTAAGTAGACGAACAGAATTTATACTGAATCCAACATTTTGAGTAGGTATATTAGTATTTTTTATATGTCCACGTTTATGACCAAACAAGCATCAAAGTATCCAGAACTTGATAAGACTTTAAAACGATTAAAACTGGAAAGTGCGTTAAAACGGTATTCAGTATAACAAAGTTTTTACATTTTACGAGTTGACTCGTTTTAATTTAATTGTCATCTGATGGAGGACGTCTTAGTTGGTAATTCAGACATTTGCATAACAAACGGAATAAAACAAAAGACCGCTTGAAATACGCAATTGGATTCAACATTAGAATATACGATAGGTACATATACATATATTTTTAAAGCAATTAATTGCTCACTCGTTAATTTTTTTACAATTTGTCGTAACAAATTATGTTTTATACCTCCGATTACAGTCTAGGATCAATAAAATGCACATGCAGTTATGAATATTTTTCATAGGATACACTTCAGGTAGCACCCCCCGAAATGTTTATACCAGCCCCGAGGCAGAGGGTGCAGTTACAAATTCAGTTGTGGTAACAGTTTTGCAAGGGGTTGTAAATAGTATTTACTGACTTGCCAGTTACAGTTTTTATTCTGTTATTTATACACGTAATTTGCAATAACCATCTGTTAGTTTTAGAGCAAATATGTTTGGAAGGAATGGTAAAGAAAAAAAAAATTGCAGGCCAAAATAAAAAGAACCATCATAATTGGCGAATTTGAATTATTCATATTCGTATTATTTTATTAGACCAGGTAACCCTAGGATATAACGGGTCTCGTGTCAAGCAGCACATGGCTCGCTAAACTAATTTATATGTCCGTCTGTTCCCACTAATTCCATAACGCTGTTTGCAGACATATATCATAATCAACACCGGCTTATGCTGTTTGTAGGATCCCGTTCAAACTAATAATATTATGTTAATATTTACAAGATATTTTCATACAAATAAATATGTTATTTGCAACAACATTTTATTCTTATAAAACACATGTTTATCGAAAAGAAATAACTGAAATTATAACTCTAGAATCCGGATCTCTATGTCGAAAACATACTCGTATCAATAGGACACAATATGGAACAAACTTTCAGTATAATGCGAATTGCACCACAAACACCGACAAACTTCACTCATTGTATTCACGATGGAGTGAATGAAACTCACTGAATGGATGAATGGTATTGTGATGAATATTATTTTATGTTTCACGAAAATAACTTGATCGAATGTTTTCAATCCAAATTTATTATATGAGAATTCTTTTTTTATTATTGATATCTGTTAGAAATTAAGTTAGTATAAGAAATATATATGTAAGTTTTGTCTGTAGATTAAGACGTCTTCCAAGCTGGTGTGGCTTAATTAGAAACTGTATAATCCTTAGATATTCGATCAGATTAAACTGCTGTGAACTGTATGTGTGTTTGCGCTAAATTTTCAGATAACACTAACTCCACAATGCAGCTTAGTTTCTCTAATTTGATACCTAAGATTAGTATAAACTTCCTATATCTTTAACTAACTTCTCTTATCCGAAACATGGCTTTTAATTACTTTAACACGAAACAATCTATAAAATAAATTTGAGTTCATTTTTACTTATAAACTTTTCCTTCCTAGATTTTTAGTTTCCTACTAGCATCTTAGGTGAAATAAAATTATCGACAAATTGCCAGACGTCAAAGGCATAGCTCCTGACGTTTATTAAGAAACCACTGCAGCACGTTGCACTAATAAAGTCTCGTCACTTGGTCCGCCATCTTCTGTATACCGCCATTTCGTGACGTGTGTTTAACGCGCACTTAATTACTCTATGTTACATGATATGACGCTCCCTGTAACATATTGTACGATAATAACGGAAAACATTAATTATATATCACCCATTATTATTAACTTACTTCCATTCTGAGAGATCATCAAATTAAAAGCACTTTCATTAAAAAAGCAACAAAATATATGATTACTTAAGGAATGTAAGATCACAATGAAGGGATTTATTTACATTTTATTCTCATTTTTATTGAAGAACAGATCAGAGGGACAAATAAAAGACAATTCTTGAAGACGGGAACCGTTTCAATGCGGCATACATCAAGAGGGCTTTACAAATGAAATAGGAAGGACAATATCTCAAGACATGATTCTCTAGGGGGCACTTGAAGGAATATCCCGGACCCTAAGAGCAATCTTGACGATTATTAAAATCATATATCTTATGTGAAACGGTATGCACCCTGATTTCTCGTTGCATTTGTGAGTAATGTATCACATGTTAGCTTTTGCTGTTTGTCATTTCATATATATTATAAATTACCTATCTTAATAAAGACATATAAGTGTGGCAATTTAATTTTTAATTTATTATAGAAGTTGTAACAATTTAAGTTTTTCTTTATTCTTATGAAAGCGTAGAAATTTAAGGATAAGACACCCTCGCAATACCTCACGTAATCTACTACGTGGGAACGTAATATTATTGTACGCTTCATACTTTTCATTCTTTCATTCATTCCGGCATCTCATTATTTCATTCATTCGTTCCCCAGTCGCTCGGATCGTCTTATTAATCTTATTAATGAAATTTATGTGTTTCTCGGAATTTTCACTTACTAGTAAAACAGTAGGATGTACCAGGCTCTCATAAGGTATAAAGAGTTTCATATGAGCCAAGATTGCAATACTCGCATGTTACTTACCGGTATCATTCTTGAGACGAAAAAGCGCAAAAAAATTCTAAGTCAGAGACCGAGATTCTGAAACTCTCATTCCAACGACGGACTTTTGAATGCAAGAGTCATTTCGCTGCATTTCAACTTCTAATATGAATTCCAAGTTTGTTGCAAGTTCAGAAGACATATACATATAATTTGAATATTATATAAAAGTATATTTTTGTTAGAGAACTAGTGTATCAAAATGAAGTGTTTGTGTGAAAGCAAAGGTCAATAGAAATCGATACTACCTCAGCGTTGGTCGGATAACGCGAGTGGAATACAAATGGAGTGAATAAAACATTGATATTATATACAGTGAGAAAATATATGGTATATATAGAAGAGTTATATATAACTAATAGATATATTAGTAGAAAATCAGTTACTTTTATAAGTTAATATAGCTGACACTTAAGATTTCAACAAGGTATCCATACATTTGTATGAAAAGAAAGTTTTTAATTACTCTTAATATTCTTTATATACTACATATATAATTGTGTATTTTAGTAAACAAAACATGGTCTGAGCGGGGGTGTAGTTCCTGTACAGTGATTTATGCTATTGAGGGCTAAATCTGTTTAAATTTAAAACGGAGAATTACATCGCATGCAAATGCGTTCACCCCGCTTGCAAAGGGATCTCTTTATTTTAAAAACGTTATATTCTGTTTCTGAATTCTAAACATTTTATAGCAAATAATTTTAGATTGGGAAACAGTAATTTCTCGTCTGCCTGTGATCACGGTTGCTGTAAAGTAACCGAAACGTTGGGAGTATGTAGTTTATAATCAAAAATAAAAAAATCGCGTAGTAAATCCGAAAATATCAGTTTCATTTAAACAGTTATTTTTGCATTCGACACCTATTTTAATTAATAATATTTTAATATTTACTCTTTAATTATTCTGCAAGTGACGTCTGTAAATTATTATAAATCGAAACCGAAAATTCTTTGTAAAAGCTTTTTAAATGTACACTTTTAAATCTGTGTACAGATTGTATGAAACAAATACAAAGTTAACCGCCATGTTAATTAGCACAGATAATTAAATTGTATGCTTGCACAGATATTAAAAAACATACACCATTCATCCACGGAGCTAATTGCGATCCATATTAGAACAAACATCTAAATGAAAGGACAAGAAAATGTTTGAACAAATGGAGTTTAGTCTCAAAACTTATTTTATATAAAAATAGCCTTTATTGTAATGAAATAGAGTTCATAATATAAATGTTTAGTATCTTATTAAAGTTGGTACAGATGTGACAGAGATGAGGGGACGCCTTTCGTTTAATTCTCATTGACGAGTGCTGCCAGGTTTGAAGTTTGCATAGTGTTATTTATATTGCGGGTGTTGCCAATTAAAAGAAGTTCCTCTGTTAAATACCGTTTATTTTGATATAAAAACGTGTTGAAATTGTTAAGAATTTATATTTGGTTTCAATAAATTTATATATCTTTATAATGTTGTTAAAGTAATTTATAATTTATTTTATACAATGACGATTTCTTAATCTTACCAAATATCATGTTTTGTCTTTCAACAGTAAAATTATATAGAACTTTTATAATTTTAATATTTATTATCGATAGAATAAAGCTATGCTATATAATATAAACTGATGTACTTTTTTCTATATTAATTTATATATTAACAATGTAACACAATAGTTTCTTTTCTTAATATTTCATCAACATGAAGTAGCAAGCAGATATGTAATACATACAATTTCTTAATTATTTCGCACAAAACGAATCTCTATATACTGGTTAATAATATATCTTATTGAATATAAAAACAAAAAGATTTTTGACATAACAACTCACAGATTAAAAAATTAATATATTATGACATTGTATAATTATTTAAATTTAATTATCTATGTATTAGAGTTGTTTTGTATTAATTTTGTTGAACACGTTTGACTCTGGTGAGCTTGTTTTATTTTAAAATAACCCATGATAGTAAACACATGTCCGGACCATCGATGCATCCATTACAATAACTTATCTAAACGATTTCAATCATCCTTACAATATCATACTTAATTGGATCCATGTTTTGTTATGTAGATTTTAACTATGAATTAAATTTGTCCACAATTATGGTCAATACCCTCTTGTGATGTAAATCGAAATTTTTATAAGGTTATGAATTATAACTAAGTATTCACATCTCGTCTTAAAGATCACGGTTGCTTAAAAGTAACCGAAATGTAGGGAGTATGTAGTTTTTTTTAATAAAGCACGCGTAGTATATACGAAAAATATTAGTTTTATTTAAATGAATACTCACGAAAGTTTTAAAGTTCATTTATTTAAATTTTTGTATGAAACAATATTCAAGCTTTGTGAAGTGTTTGCTTTCCTAATGAATTCTGGAGAGAGCTCCGGTTGCAATAATTTAAGATGAGAATAAAAACGGGGAGCGGCATTTCTTCAGTGTCGTCTGACAAAAAGAACGATTACCGTGACAATTATTGTACCGGGTCGGATATCTGACGTCACTATGACGTCACGAGACGTAAAGAATAAGGGGGATCATATTAAAACAGAATCTTCCAAATAATATGTGATTATAACACAAGATTTTGTATCTATAGAAATACTTATATTGAAGATAGAAAAAAATATATGCTATTGAACATTCACAGTTTTCCTACAAATGCACGTGAAGGTTTATACGGTACTAATAACAAAAATGTAGTTTAAAAATGTCCGTCTGTTTGTTCAGGCTAATTTCTGTAACAGCTGGAGGGATTTTGACGAAAATTTCACTCGTAAGTAGGTTACTTTAAATAGATGAACATACACTAATTTTTACCGATTTCAGAAGATAGAAAGTTTAAAATTCGTCTAAACATTTGTTACGCTATAAATCCTTTAATTAAATGCTAAGTTATGATTTTTTTTTTATCTAGACATTTATCATGGTGTTGAGTTGTTTTATTGTAATTAAGTCAGAATCTAATTGAGAGATCTTTGACAAATTGCATCGTCAAATGCACTATATTCATCACTATACGCCCTATTTAAAGAGGAATTTAATATGAAGACAAAACCGCAGCCAACAGCTAGTATATAAAAAAAATTATTCGTTTAATTTAATATAACAATCATTTTCACAGTATACAAATTTATAAAATAACGAAACTCGAACAGATTATGTTATTCGATCGCCTATTTGTGGGACGTTTGAAATTATAAGTAGAGATTTTGTTAACCACTTAGGAGTATTGGGTTGCATCGTCCCCTGCTTCAAGGGTGTTTGAGTATCAGATGTCTCATTATTTTCGACTCTAGAACACAATATAATTTCAATATCAACTGTATTGCATTACTTGTTAGAATTACACGATATATTCCTTTTAAAACAACATCAGAATAAGCTTTGGATATAAACTGAAATTTCTTCCAGCTTCCATACGTTTCAAGTGCACCAACTACATTAAATTATCTTGCATCATATGTAATAAAGGATTCGTTTTAGTGCTATTCATCTGTCAACGCAATTTGTAGCTTAAATCTATAACATAAGACTCAATTACCCTCGTATGTACTTTTATATCTGTTTAGTAGCTGATTTCTCACATTTTGTGATAGTCAACTCTATGTTGAGAACTTTAAGGTCTGTTTTGATTTGTGTGTAAGTTTTTATGATGATTCCTACATCTCCCGTTTATTATTTATAAGTTTTTGAAGGGGGATCCCGTAAATAGACCGTGGATTAGGTCGGGATCGGTATATGAAGTTCATGGTTAACTTGTGTTTTCTAGGAAATTATTTAAACTCGTCTAGAAATATACCGACAAACGAGCAAATGTATAATAAATAATTTATTAGATTTTATCTTTAAAATTATTATAATTGATTTAATAATTATCATAATGCTTACTCCAAGTCTGAATCGTCACTACGTACTGCGCGTTAATAGTTTTTCATAAACAAATATTTGCTTATGAATTGACGTTATTGATTGAAAAACGGAAAAAACTTCGTATGTGTGACGATATAATATAAGCAATATGATCTTTAAATTCAAATATAGCAGTAAATATTTTTTTAATTTTTATGTCCAAATAGTTTGGCACAATACACTCAACACTGGCCTTTGTTGCATGAGGTTAAAAAAAAAAACAAAACCCTATCAATGTTTTTAAGACCGCATTAATCGCTTTATCTGAAGGTCCCTGGATGTTTTTCTCCTCACCAGATGTTAGTTCGCAGAGGTGGCGACAAATCCTGTGACGGTACGCTGGCTATGGCATTATTTATTTTGGTCTCGGTGAAAGACTTAGCCAGTCATTAAATAAATATAATTTAGTACGTCTAGTGAAGAAAATATAAGACCTCTTTCCAATGAAAACTATTTTACTGTTTGGAATTTGAAATTTGAAAATGCAATGTCATTAACGTTGCGTTCCGTATCAAGCATTTATTATAGCAAAAAGCATGAATATACCTTTGTTAAAGAAAATATCTTTGTAAAATTTTACATTTATATACGGCACAATGTAATCGGCACATTAAGTATAAATCGATTCTTGTTCTGTATAATTGACTGTAATCCATGTTTAAATTTAATGGCGTCATAAAATCCATTCACAATCGATTCAATTGAGAGGTGATAGTATTAACGAAATAACCGTTATTTGTTACAGGATACGTGAATAATACAAAAAACATTAACAGGTATATTCATGAAGCTATATATATAAATATGAATATCTTCTGACGATTTCCGATATCAGTCATTCCTCGCGGTAATTAAAGAAGTTTAGTGGAGTTTTAGAATTTATATCTTCAGTAATCGGAGCTTCGGTATCGTGTCGTAGGTAGCGATAAGAGTTTCCGATTGGCCGATGGGCCGTTACTGTTTGAAATTCCTGATTTACGGCAACGATCCGAACTGATTCGACCCAATTTAAGAAGGTTCTACTCGAGAATTCAATTTTTCGTCTATTTTCATTTTAATGGACTCCAAATAAGGAGAATGTAGATTATCCTGGCTTAGAGTTATTTGCGGATAATTCTTTTTATAGATTTTGTATGTTAGTGAAGGATAGTTGTGTCGTCATCAGCCTATAAGAGCCTACTGCTAAGTAAAGGCCTCTTTTCACAAGCAAAATATTTAAGCATTAATCACCACGCTTGCTCAAAGCGGGATGTTATTATAAGTCCAGGTTTCCTCACGATGTTTTCCTTCACCGTCTGTCAGTGGTGTCTAAATAGTCTTAGAAAGTACCTATGACTCGGATAAATTAAATTGATACTTGTCAGGTTTCGAACTCGCGCTCTCATGCATGAAAAGCGGGCCTTTGCGGGCCTTTACCACTAGGCCCTCAGGACCTATAGTTGTGAGATGTTATTCGTGTATTACCTGGCAATCTCTCGTTGTGCAGCGTGTAGTTTCCCAGCAAGTCTTGCAGCGTCGGCCTCCGCGGCGCGCGCCCTCGCCTCCCAGTCGCCGCGCGCGCGCCGCTCGCGCTCCGCATCGTTGCGCGCAGCACCCTCGCGCTGCAACAAACACACATACAGAACAACTTACATATAACATATCTATTGGATTGATCCCGGCGATAACATACACAAAGGAGCTTTAAAACCTATCAAGCCGTCACGTGTGGACGTCAACCCACAAGTGGGCGACGCGGCAAAATTGGATTTTTATCGGATTCACAGATAAAATACGTTTCATACAACCCGTCGGATGCAGGCTGCGGGCTCGGATGCCGTGCTCCGAGGATTCTTTATGGTATTACAGATAGTGAATTCCATAACGTCAGATAATTAAATTTTGTACCTTTCAGCCATTCCATACAGTACATTCAACAACCTTTTCGCTCATAAGCAATAAATCTTAACATATAAAAAAACTAATTTCTTATATAGAATATTAATTTAATCGATCACAAAAATATCGATATCCTATTCTCATAGTAATCTCGATCACATCCCTAATTGTCATAATAATCACGGGCGCGACATAATTATTACTCCACCATCAAGTTCCCTATTTATGGCTAAATAAACGTACATATATACAATCGATACGACGCTACCTGTACTTACTCGGTTTAACAAAGATTTTATCTCTATTGTCTCTTAAGTTATGATTCTAAAGCGTTTATTGCTACTATTAGATGTAGCTATGGTTTTCGGATACAGTTAATAATTTAACCTAATTGGGTTAAGTTACAAATTTGATCATGAAATAAAAATAAGCATTATTTAATCCTGTTTTATACTGAAAATTAATTTATTACTAATTATAAATTTTCCAATTTTTACGTGACGGTAAATGTCCCAACCCATAGTTTTTGTCACGTCGTCATAATGATTATCAACTTTCTTTTAACTTTGTGAGAATATTAAAAATAAATATGCCTTTGTGCTAACTCTTTTAAGATGAGTTTTGAGTTAAAGTTTGATGGAGTTTTAATTGAAAATTAGTCTCGACCGTATCTTGGCTCCAGTTCATTTGGTCTCAGTAGACTGAGTAATTAAATTTACTTTTACCGGCAGGACTTGTCAAACATCTAGGTAAGATACAACTTTTAAGATAACCAACCGAGTTTCACGTCTCCTTGTGAATTAACATTTAATTATATTAAATTTAAACAAATTAATTTCTAGTTTTAGGTAAAATTCTTTTAATAATATTTATCCAATACAACATAATATGTATGTAGATTAATGATAAAAAAACTTTTAATCAAAAGATCAAAAGATCAAAATTATTCCATTATCACAACGCCAAGTTTCAATAGAACCAATTATAATTTATTTTAAATTAATTAGTATAATTGTAATGTGTTTAAATAAATAATTTTTTGAACGTATAAAAACCGTAATATAAATGTTTGTATAACCAAAAACCTAATGAAGCCCTCGTCCAGAGCGTCCAATACTTCACGGCCGTCAAGCTGTCAGCTGTCAGAGTGACGGTGACAGGAGCGTCTTTTAACTTTAATATTTCCAGCCGATATTGTGTTGTTTTAATAAAGTTATCAATGGATAATATTATTATAAATACATTTGAATTAACGTGTCTAATTCAAATATTATAAAACATGATTACTTTTAACGATAGATTACTGTAAAAGTAAAGAACTTATTAATGTATGACAGTTGACAAAATGCATTTGATTTCGATAAACATTTTATTCAAAATTTAAACTAAATAAACATGTAACAGTATTTTTATTAGAGAATGAATTATTAATTAAAACAAATATAAGTTAAAACGCTTCCCGTATCTCGTCAAGTGAGTCCAGAAAGCCAGTGTTGACAGTGATGGATTAGCTCGACGAAAAAAAGAACATAAATATCTATTTTAATAAACATAACCATTTATAAAGTCAAAAATATCCCTCCGAGTGATTTATTTGATGTTTCATAAACGAAAGTATCCCGCGTTTAATTCGATTCGAAATGGCAGAGTTTCATTGGAATACGGAACCCTTAAAAATGTGTTAGTTCAGCAAATATCCTGGACCTCGGGAGTCATCCGTTAAATTCTCAAAGAACCTGCCACCCTTCTTAATTCTAACACAAACACACTTTGACAACTTCCCTCTAAGCCCTAGTTTGTTTAGGCGTTAGGTATTATACATTCCCCTAACATGAAGTCACCAAATAAACTGTCAAATATTTGGAGGTAGCTAGTAATGGAGTTTGGATTTATTCTGACTTACAAGACAGTTTCTGTCATGTCATGAGTCATGGTCCATATTATATTTTTAACTATAATTAAAATCTAATATTTTTTATATTTTTTTCAATGTGATGACGTCATCGGACAAAACAATGACTTGTGATTGGCCGAAACGCTGCCACGTGTCTAGCACGCGCCATCCTCACAAGCGTAATTAGTCAGGGGGTAACAGAAAAGTGTAATTTACATAATGTATTGGCGAAATGCACATAATAATTGAGAGTTATCAACGGATTACTTGCAAGTTAAACTTTCGACGAACGAAATAATCATTAGGGTCCATTAAAACGTTTCATTTCAGAAAGTTGCTTTCATTTTAAAGTTATTATTAACTAGCTTTCCGCCCGCAGCTTCGCACGCCTGGAGTTCGGTTATATCGCGTTTCCAAGAGACCTTTCAAAAATCTGGGATAAAAACTATCCTATGTTCTTTCTCAAGGTCAACTATATCTCTGTACCAAATTTCACTAAAATTAGTTCAGTGGTTTAGGCGTGAAAGCGTAACAGACAGACAGAGTTACTTTCGCATTTATAATATTAGTAGGGATTACAATGAGCATATTATTAAAAACTTAACTTAAATCGAATTATCCCAATCCAATATCTACGCGTAACTACATATGAGTGAAATTAATGAAAAATTAATAAAAAAAAATCCTTTGATCCATACCCCATAGTAAATAATGAGTCACAATCTCCCACCCTCTAAACGACCCTCGAACAATATATAATAATGATAAAAAATCATTCACATATGCACTGATTTCAGCTTGTTATAATAATGTATTTATTATAATTCAATTTACGCGTCTGTCATTGTATGGATAAGCCGAAACCTTAAGAAATGAAATCATATTTTTATGTTCGCTTCAAATGAACCAGTTCTTGTAATGTGATTTTTTTTGGAAATCTTCCATGATTTTAGAATCTTATTGTTCTGTTTGCTATTTTTTGATGACTCTAAAATGTTGTAACACCTCTAATCAATGAAATTTATTTATTTATTTGTAAAATACTTTACAATGCATGCAGTAAACGTTGACATCCACACTAGGCCAGGCTTGTATTGGGAACATCGATTCATTTTTAGCGGACAGGATTTGAAATTGAATTTCGTACACAATAGTAAATGGTTTAAGTTTAAAACTATTTTGTTTTATATGTATGTGACTATAAATTTATGATATTACAAATTAATTGCAAACGAAATATTGTTAGTGTTCTGATAATGACGAACAAATCCCTACTAATATTATAAATGCGAAAGTAACTCTGTCTGTCTGTCTGTTACGCTTTCACGCCTGAACCACTGAACTGATTTTAATGAAATTTGATACAGATATAGAGTTGACCTTGAGAAAGAACATAGGATAGTTTTTATCTCAGACTTTTGAAAGGTTCTCTTGGAAACGCGATATAACCGAACTCCACGCGGGCGAAGCTGCGGGCGGAAATCTGGTATTCTATATAATGACTGCTTAATGAATTTTGAACATTCGACTAAAGATGTGATGTATTTAATTTAGTGAATTATTAATAGTTAGCATTGAATTATAATATCATACAAATTTATTGTAATATTTTTCAGAAATATAGTTTTGTTTTAAATACCAATAAAGTAAAATATAACTCTATTAACTTGTCTATTTAAACCTTCACGTTGGTAAGTTACCTTGTCCTCTTATAACTTTAATGGAAACTACTAGTGGTTTCATTGCTTTCATTTATGGATTTTTCTCTAACACTACCTTTTTCTCCTGGTTTCACCTGTGTTTTATATTTATTTTGATTAAAATCAGGTATAAAATCTAAAACCGTTTAGCTGTAAGAGTACCTAATAGTCGAAGCAAATTCCACCCACGCGTAGAGCGAAAGTGCATTTTAAAATTTGTTAGATTGAACTCAGAAAATGGAAAGTTTAAGAATATTTATTATATAAATGGATAATAAACAATTTAATATATATAATTGTATATAAAATATTATTATAATTGTAAAAAAATATTACAAACCTACTTCTGTTAGTTTCAAATATTCATGTATTTCGTTAGATTAAAATGTAAATAAAATTTATATTGTATTTGAGGACACTTATTAAAAACGGCACTTACATAAAATTTCTACGACAAACATGACAATTTTATGAAATAAAATATATTTTATACCATAATAATCGTACAGCAGTGAGCGTATAGTAATTCTGTTTGTAATTCAAGTGTACCTATATATTAAATTAAATCCTCTCGTAACTAGAATAAAGGTTTTAGTTTGGAGGACAGGAAAAACAGTATTTACTAAGAACCAGCGCTGAGGGTTATAATCCCGAGGGACTGGGTACCGTCAGCAAAAAAATAACAGCAGTAAATAATGATTCGCTTTTATGAGCCACATTTATTATGCTGGCTTCTGTATTGACAGGGAATTGTTGGAATGTATGGCGTTCTATGTTGATTTATTATTACGACTACAAGAAAATATGTTAAATTCTGTTACTAAATGCTTTTATTTCTTTCTTTTCCAAATACTTTATATAAAAGCATGTTTTTTTTTCAAATTAAATGACCAAAATGAAATAATTTTATAGTGTGTATATAATGCAGTTTTCTTGTTAGTCATAAACGTAATATTTGTGTGCATTCACAGTTAGTAAGTTTACGACCGTCTGTTGTCAAGGTTATGTTGTAATTTTCATTCAATAAAATCTTAAGGCTTAATGTTACATTGAAAAACAAATGGATAAGTCTATTTATTATATGCTTCAAAGATTACACACACACACACATACATATATATACATGTCTACCTTCTACCTTTTACTAGGCAATTTCCCAGCTTTAGCCAGAGTCTACCTTATATGTTGTGAATAATTTTGGCTAATTGTTTATATATATGTATGCGTATATAAATGTATATGTATTTAAATAATATTAATATTCTGTTGACGTTATAAAATCCGAAGTTTGTGAGCTCAAACAATATAATTTCGGCTGGCATAGTCACAAGCCACGGTCGGCTGAATGTTTTTAACGAGTCCAATGATCAGCGGAGATGTTCCTCCCTGGTTTAACTAATTGGTGATTTGTTCTCTACTTTCACTATGGAAATGTTGTTTTTCGTGAACCTCGTTCAATATTTAATAGTTCTGATAAATGCTAATGAATTCGATATAACTATATCAAGATTTTTTTTGTAAATAAAACTAATATTTTCGAATTTATTACGATTTATTTTTGATTATAAACTACATACTCCCGGCGATTCAGTTACTTTACAGTAAGATCACGGGTAGACGAGTTCTGTTTTTTTTATATATTACTATAATTTAAAAATTTATCTAATTTTTAATAGATTTACTTTATACAATTAATTTTATATTATGTTTCAAACAAGAATACACGTTTCATATTTTCGCATCAACCAGTCAACTCTTTCGTAGTTTCGTCTCATGACAGATATCAATAAATTTGAACGTTAGTATCTCAATAAAACTGTCACCAGCGAATCTGTTTAATGTTCTGACAACAGATATATAGCATGCGTATTTAATATTCGATCATATATACATATGTTGTTTTGTATCTAAAAATAAAATTCGTTGCAAATTTTTCGTAATAAATCATCTCAACATAGACAATAATAATAGTTGTTGTGTCTTATAAATTAAACATATTTAAGGAAACAATGAATAGGCTTTTAATGTGAATAACCAAATACTATCCTATTCAAATTAAAAATAATTTTTGTTTTTCTTTCCAATGATTTTGTTGCTAAATTACTACCATCGATACATATACGTTTAAGATTTATAATCGAAATTAAAATCTCCTTGATCATTAATAACATGGAAATTTAGGTAAAATTTGTTATATGTACTTTTTTTTATAAAATCAGCATAAAATATAATTAATATACATTTTATACATAAAGTACCATCACAGTTATGAATTTAATTATATATTTTTTATAGCGGTAACATTTCAAACGGTTTGAAGTATTGATTTCCAGTGCCCTCGCGAAATGTATGGTCTAAAACAATTTAAAAACTTTTATCACATATTTAATATGAGAAATAAAAAAAACGATGATTATGTTAGCAGTCGTTGATATAGAAATTCTATAATTATGAGAAATATAAAAGGATTTTATACAACTTTAGTTCCTTTATCAGAACTAGTACTGACAAGGTCGCAACAAAAAATATTAAACAAAAATAACTCCTTTAATTATATTATACATATTATTTATTAAAATAAGCAAAAGTTTATAACTCGTACCACACGTCAAAGTTACCCCACAAAAGAACGTAAGGGAGGATTTGCAGAATTAAATAAAAAAAACGCCAAACTGGACATCAGAATGGCGTCAGTTTGGCATCCATTATTATTATTGTTTGACGTCTGATTGGATTACTACAAGCGACAATAAAAAAAATGGAGGGAAAACATACTTGTATTAATGTATTGAAATATATCCAATAATAGAACTTATATTGAAGGAAGAGAGACTAAATATATTTAAGTGAACATAATTCTAGAGTCAGGCTGGTGATGGAAACAACTCTTCATTCATCAGTACAATAAGCTTATAATTATAAAAAAAAACGAGCTCAAAAACTGAACTGTCATTTAAAATACCTTCCCAATGTCACTTTAAATGACATTTGACACTTAAGTAACCTTTTTCAGATTCAAATTTCAGGCTAAGAAATACTTTATTCATCCTCATTAAATAAATAAAAAAAACATAGGTAATTATTTCTGCCAATGATTATTATACATGTATTACAGTCTCGATATCAAGAAACTCTATCGAACAAATCGGTAATGCAATTATGCGTTCGACACAACTAATCTGCGAGTGACATCCCTGATGGTTCTCGACGTTTTATTGGACGGCGGCTGCTTTGATCTAGCCGCCTCGCGTTTACTATCACCAATTAGATACGGTCTGTTCTTTAGGGCTGTCAATTGCGATTATATTATATCATAATATTTTCTCATTAATATTATATTAATGCTCACTTTCATATATAATATGAATAGACTGACTTTTGATACTAAAATATTTGCTCTGTCAATTTGAAATACATCCAAAATAAGCAATTTTGAAACGTAAACAAGTAGTAAAAACTACATAGCACATAGTAGAATTGAAAAAAATATTTCTTCCACAAACGGATATTGAATTTTCCCGCACTCGGACCGGAAGTGTCTGGCATCGGTCAGGCTTTATCTAGTTAGTGTAACTCGGTTTGTAAACATATTTTTTAAATCCTTTATGACCCTCTGTAACCGATTCTATATATTAGAGACATATCCGATGATACGTTTGTATGTAATAAAACAATGAGTGATGAAAGATGACAAAAAATAATAAGTTAGGAAAATTAAAATTTATACGAAGAATCTAAATCTGAAATATTAGAATTAAATTTAGAAATTAGCAGATATTACTTATAAAATTCTAAATTTCAATACATATCTTCGGAGCCACATTACTTAATAAATATGTTTTTACTAATATATTATTTTTCAAGTATACGTAAGGTAAAAACAGCCCATACAGCCGCAAATTTCGAATATATTGCCAAAAAAGGAGAAATATATATTTCAGCCGACAAATAACATTGATTTACAAGCTTACACGCGACACAAATAACACTTTTAATGGCGAGTGTATCTTGGCGGAAATTCCTGCAATAAACTTGGGATTTATATCATAGGAATATTTTTCTCTAACAGGGGCTGGATTTTTTTGTCTAGGAAAGTGTCAAAAACAAATTAATACAATGGAGCAATATAAAGATTATATAACGGAAATAATTTTGGAAAAAAATAAATAAATTCAAATACTAACATGGTTTACACCGGAGACTCTGGTCTTGTTCAATTTAGATAAATTGGTGCCCATCCGTAGCCATTAATGCCGGTCCTTTCTAACGACTTCAAGCCAAATCGAACCGTAACTATATACACATAGAGTCAAAAATTACACGGACTTTGATATACAACAAATATTTGGCACATTTAAGGACACATACATTCGATAATCGTTCACTATCACAGTCTTTGAACACAGAGTAAAGTCACGGATCCGCGCTGGAAACAGAATATCTTAGAAAACATGTACAAGCAAAACAAAACAACAGCAAAGCTTTAATAGAAGCGTTTCCCAACAAAATAATCAGCGTTGATTTAGTTAAAATCTCCCGAAATGGGCGAATGAAATGCATTCATTGAGATCTGCCCACAACTCGTGGGCGAACGGGAAGATGAATCAATTGGTATCAATGAACGCTGGCTGACTTTCAAATGGACTTGTTAGACATATAATTTATATGTTGACATATATCTTGTTATTCCATTTCTATTTTATATCTCTTAAACAATTTTTTTTTGCATCTTATCTGATGAACTCATTGTCTTTTTAATAGTGATATTAATTCACATGTAACCATGAGGTTTGTAATTTATATGTATTTTAATGGGATCCTATTAGCATTGCTATCCATGGGGTGGTGTGGTGTAAACCCATGAGTCACTGCCATTGCAGTCGTTTAATATTTACTATCGCTGCTTTCAAATCAATAGCGGGCACGTTGCTTTATTTGATGTAATTTAAAACAACTTTTACATACAACTTTAAATATATATTTATTTAATAATATAAGTCACAATTGCATTGAATATTTTAATTTTAGTGCAGTCCAGACGATAGTTTTAAACTCGACAAACGAAGGGTTGTCCCCTAAATAGATTTTCATGTAGATTAATTTAAAGCCACAGAGTTAATGATGTGGTTGGAGCATTAAAATTTTAAACCAAAAACTCTATAATATATATCTTTTTGGTATTCGGTCTTATCTGTAAGGGCTACTATGATTGCATATATATTCGACATGTGCTCCAATATTTGCCAAACGGCCAATCCAACCCAATGTTTATTCAACAGACCAATATTTAATCCGCGAATTTAATCACAAAACAAACCATCAATTATCATTTAAATTCATGCGGGACAGCATCGTATGCGGTTAGCTAAATAAAACTATATGCGAAAACAAAACATATACAAGTAACTAAATGAAATAAATATAAATAAAACTAAAATCACCTTGAAAAACTGATACAAAATAATTTTTACTCCTTAACTGTCCGTTTTTCTAGAGAAACTCGTGACTTTTTGGTTTTTTGAATGCAAAACGTATACACAACCGTGAACCAAGATATAGCGAGATAGTTTTTGTTATGATAAAAAATTGCGGGCCGCGAGGGATATTTCGTATGTTTTAAGTTGAATGGATTCGAACCAGCACTGTTCCGTCTGAAGCAACGCGTCCGCTCCGCTCGGCAGACCAGCTCGTACTGCCTGCTAGCTCTACGTCCTAGACCGATCACTCGCCCGCACTACCCTTATTTTCGGGGCTCCGAGGGCTCAACTTATTTGGCCTCTTTGTATCCCTAAGAGGGGTAAATTATTACGGTTTTGCGATAACATAATAGTACGCTGCACTAAATAATAGAAAGGATGACGCTTTTTACTGACCGTTAAAATATTGAATTCCCAATAACAGTGGCTAATGTACGGCCGCAGATATATGGTTTACTGAATCACCGTGGATTGTATGGCGTGCTTGTACTTGTAAAATATTACGAGTAATACATTTTGTACGAATGGAGGAAAAAATTAATGATCTCTACTTAAGGTTACAACATAAATAAAGAATAGAACATTATTTAAAGTTAATTTATAATGAGCATCAAATGAACTGTACACAACAGTTTTAACATAAAACAAATAATTTATGAATGAATCTAATTACGGAACAGCTGTGAACAAAATGCAACACAGAAATAGATCTAACGTAAGGAAACCTTCAAGTTTAACCGACGCTGACATTTGTTTTACACGATTTTACACTTTATATCAATTAAACTAAGGACGATTATTGTTTGGATAAATTTAATGAAGAATATCAGACATTAATGAGACGGGTACTCGAAGCGTGGGACCACCGCTAGAGCTTTATATTTATATAGAAGATTCGTTACACTTTCAAAAGTACGCACTATTACAGACTTACTAAACTAACAAATAGTATTTTAATTTGAACGATAAAATAATATTACTTAAAATACAAAAATAACACTATAAAATTATGAATATAGTAACAATGAGTTACTGTTTTTACATACATATTTGTAATTCTACCTGGCCATTTCTCAGATTTAGCCAGGGTCTGCCTTACATGTTGTGAATAGTTTTGGCTAATTGTTTTTAAGACCGGCCACCTGCCTGACGTCAACCCTCTTTGGGAATGCATGTCTTAATACTCTTAGAAAGTACATATGACTCGGAAAAATCACATTGGTACTTGTCAGGATCGAACCCGCGCCCTCGTGCATGAGAGGCGGGCCTTTTAACCACTAGGCCACCACTGACTTTGTATGCTTAAAGAAAACCATATTCTTGGTTGGTATTATTTAGTTCATATTTTGTATTTAGTAACTAAAATGCTAAGGTTTAAACGGAAAGTTATTTTGATTTACGACTAACGGTGTTCTGAAACTCCATTACATTCAAGTGGACTGCATCTTGTGAAATTTATAGCTCGATGAATATTAAATTATTGTAATACGTATTTAACTTTATCTCCTGAGAATAATATTACGTAAAAATACTATTTACAAAGAGATATATACGTATTTGTAACACAACGTTTAAATGAAACCAATATTTTTGTTAATTTATTATTTTTAAATATCAGATACTCCCGACGTTTCCATGATTACAGACAAACGAGATGGGCAAGTGATTAAAAATAATAAAATAATGCGAAATAATCTGAAAATATTAATTTCATTTAAATGAATACTCGCGACAGTCTTAGATGTTACTATATAAAACAAAGTTCTTGATCATTTATAGCCAAACTTATTATAAAGGTAACAGTTATCATACTAATTGTTACAGTATATTCTTATTCAAGCCTTAGTCAAGTTGCACAAAGCGATCGATGGGTATAAAGATAAATATTGATATCACCCGCAGCATGAGAGAACAACTACATACAGCTTCTGATAAGAAATGTTGGCAGACGCTCACAGACCATATTCATACAAAAACATACAAAGTTTTAAAATCATATGTCTAAAACAGCTTCATAGCTGTAGGAATGCATGAAATAAAGAATATTTGCATCGTGATTTATATAGTTTTAATTAGCAAAATTAAGTTTTACAATAGTTCATACGAAGAGTAGTAAAATTTGAGCTAAATGGCGCCATTATTATCTGTCAAATATATATGAACTAATATGGTTGCGTTCCATTCCCAATAATAACATATGTATTAATTTTACTACTTGTAGTCAATGTTAATTCTATCAATACTGCAAAATACATAATGTTCAAATTGGTAAACTAATCATCAATACTTTTTGATTGTAGGTACAAACTTTCTTCACATTGTTTCAATATACAAAACCAATGCCGTGGGATATTACGAGGTACATACTGTTATATAAAAATATAAAAAATATTTATATATTTTCCTACATTTTTCAAAAGATAAGTTCAATATAATAGAAAAACAAAGAAACCATTTTGAAGTTTTTGTGAAAAAGTCGAAAGGATTTAACTATGTAATGCAATTCGTAATCATTATACAATATTATTGGTAATATACAAACGTTAAAATGTTATATGTCTCAGAACGAATGAATCCACAAACAACAAAACTACGTACAATTATACAGACAGACGATTTTATGTAGTCGTATTAAGATAATTCTAAAATACATTAGTACTACTACATTACAATAAATACTGTTGTTGGTTAGAGTACGGTGAAACATCATCAACAGTATTTTGTAAGGACGCAACATAAACAACATTATTACTAAAGATACATAGTTTTGGCAACACCATTAACAGAAAGACTAAGTTGAATCAATAAGAATACACACACATTTATACATATAGAAGAAATTATAAGCGCCAACTATATTAGAATAATGAGATCTAAAATATTCGCGAATCATATTCATTTAAATGAAACTTATATTTTTTAACACTCACATCTCGTCTGCCCGTGATCACGGTTGCTTAAAAGTAGTCGAAACGTCGGGAGTATGTAGTTTTTGACAAAAATAAAGCCCGAAAAATAATAGTTTGATTTAAATATATTTGTATAATCAACTAAATAGTGCATAAAATACTCTTAGCTATGAGTAAAAACAAGTTCACTATACATCCCGATCACTGAAGCCGACTTCATTTGTATTCCCCATCATTCACTAAATCAGGTTTGTATTTTTTTCGTCAGGAAGGCAGTCTGTTTGATGGATCGCGGGTTTACTGTCCCCGGTAATGAGCTCGGTAATCGTCCATGGTTTTATCTTGCGAGCTTCACGGTTGCTAAATGTATACCTAAATTGGCTCAATATTACGTTTAGAAGAGGGAAAGTAACGTGTTATGGGTAGAACACTATAACAATGTAGGCATAGTTTGAGAAATATGAAACAGATTCTAATATTAGCGATGGCTTATATGAATAAGGGACAATGTACAAAATGTAAATTTTTCAGTAGAGGAGTTTTAAATTTGATTTCAATATATACTTTACATGCGACAACTGATGCTTTTGAAACTTTACGTAACAACTATGACATACGTGTACGTCATTTAAATAATGTTTATAAGCCCTAACACGTTAAAAAGTGTATTACTTATGCCCATTTACTGCTATAAAAACTAAGTCTTTCCACCAACAATTACAGTAATATTCACAAAAAAATGGATAAATTGCTATATTGGCCCTTATACATAAGACCCACCAATAGTTATTATAACGTTTTGAATTCTCTTTGAAGTCTGAAAACCATATACTATTTGCATCAATAGTATATTCATTTCAATGGGAAACTAGAGTATGTTTAAGCTATAATCAGATGTGATCTATCGGTGGTTAATGAGTCCTGTATGTTTGTACGTGTGAGGATAGTATTAAGTAACATGTAGTGGGTTCCATCTCAACTGTCACTTCACACACCGCGCGTCACCCGTAATTCTTGACAACCCCCTACCATGAGGCACAAATAATAAAATATACTGAAAATATTATAAAATTACGAAAAAGAACTAAAATACGTTATGAAAAAGAAGGTAGGTTTTTTGATAGACATATTTTTATGACTTAGTATTTTATACTTAATTATCTATTTAGTTGTTTATGAACAGCAGCGATTATTATGAGAATTTGTGCATTTTTTTTTTATACTACCAAAAATCTTGATGCGTAAAATAATACTCCAATAGTAGGGACGACACCGTCAAGTTTCAAATATCTGTCTCAGAGTGACGTGTAGTTTATATAACATATGTAGAAATTCTCAGGACGCGAATAGTGAGCGACGAAGGGGTAATATAATTGCGAATCAGCCCTTATATTGGGTGTAATAAGAAACAAATGTACTGCATTACTTGTTGGGACGGTTGTACACACAAAGGTAGATAACTTATTTGAATGGGTATTAGAAAGCGGTTAGCTCTATTGAGATATATCTGTATGTAATATTCAATTCAAAAGTAACTATTTCAAAGATTCATCTCATATTATATTATATAATTTAATACTATAAAATGGAAATCAAATTCTGCCATTCAAAAACTTCCAACCTACTAATCTAGTTTCCAGCGCCATCTAGTTGTAGCTAACCGAGTTACTAGATTGCGAGCACGTTCCCTTCCATTGTGATATAATTCTTTGACGCGGCGTTTTATTGAGTAAATGTAGACTTTGTCCTCTAATTTGAAGCCTCCATTTGTGATGCTAAATTTTATTCGCAAACTTCATTTTAAATTGAATTTTATGTGACATGGAAGGCATATTTTTCTTTTTTTCCCTCATAACTAAGCCTAATATTAATGACTTACAATTTATTATTTTATACCGATGCGAAAAACAATTCCTTTGTTCCGTTTTCATCCTTTCATTATTAATGATATTAAAGGTATATACGTCTAGTGAAGCGGAATATTTTACTTTTTGTTTAATACTTAATATATGTAAAAGGTAAAAATAAATAATATTGTTGTATCTGTTTGTGTTTCCAGATTGACATATTTTTTACAAATCAATTCTATTTTAATTATGTTCGATATCTACATGAAATTAGAAATTTTTAATTTTTTTGTTTGTCTGTCTACCCCTTTTTTCTAGTTAATCTAGAAAGGCAGAACAGATTTTAACGAGAACTATACTTATAAGCAATGTTATAAGGACTAATTTAGGTTACTTTTTTAACTGACTTCAAAAAGGATGGAGTTGTTTGTTGAGTTGACTCTCTGTCAATAAGAAGCCGATTTTCATAATAAATATTATAAGAACGAAAGCCCATTGTCTTGAAGTAGTTCCATTGTCACCAAGACGTGTTTATATGTCAGAGAAGTTTAAATATGCGGGCAAAACCGCAAGCCAAAATTTAAAGAAACATAAAATTGATATAAAAAAAATCTATCGCGACCATTAAACAGATAATATTTATTTATAATGAGAGATAGTCTAGAATCTAGTTAGCGATAAAAACATAAATAAACAAGAAATCAATATCATTCACCCAGATTGTCTAGTATAATCGTAATGTCTAGACCAAACACAGACGGGAATGTTAAACAGGGGTTCCGTATAGATGAAAAACATCTATTACACCTCCACTATAGCTGTAGACGGGCAACGGCCGCGCTTCACACTGTACTCTTTACAAATATTATGTTTACAGAAAACATCCGAAATCCATAACGTATAGTCGGCTTGTTTGAAGAGGATTCACGGTTTTAAAGATACATTATAATATATGTTAGAAATAAACAATAATTTAGGTATATATACCTGTCTTCAAAAGATTAATTTTCTACGAAACAGTTCAAATGTCTTTAACAATCAATAGTAATCACCTTTTCAGGTTCTTTGTTTTGTTTTCTGATATGTTATAGAACTGTTTGAATTTAAATTATTCTAAAAAGACAGCCTATAAATATAAAGATTTTTAATACCCTTTTATTATATAAAAAGGTTGCTATAAAATTTCTATTCATATTTGATATATTTGTTTTGTTTTAAACGATAAGTTAAACTAAAGTTCAGTTGGAGAAAATATATTAATTTAAAATACAGTGCTTCAGTCATAGATAATTCAATACCTGCTTATGACGCGTGTTATATTTTTCAATGAGTTATCATCGTACAGAGCTATATGTTCCAACAGATTCTGCACAGAGAACCTAATAATATTTGCACTTACTACTATTTTCATTTCAAAATTAAATAAAACTTAACTACAATGAGATAGTTACATACATTTTAAAACAGTATTCCCTTATTTATACAATTATATGAAGATTTAAAATTTTAATTTAAATCCAATGTATACAACTTCTCTTGTCTTTCCTAAACAAGACGACTTTAGAATAATGACACTCCACTGTAAAATATATAGCATTGTTTTGATACAGCTAAAACGATTTTGAGATGAAAATATTTTTTTGACCGTTAGAAGAACAGAAACAAAAACGAACCCTTTATACGATTTAATAAAGTTTATTATCGTGTTAACATATTTTTTAATCTCACGTGAAGAATAACGATGGTAGTTTATGTAGTGGACGATATCGCATCAAATGAGGGCCGCTAATATTTTTATTGGTGTTCTGGTGAGAGCTAGACAATTTATGGGGGACGTGGGGGGGAATGGACGGGGGCAGCGCAGACAGGTGCCCGTATATTGGATATAAATCATCCTGGATTCTTTACATTACATATTACAGACTCTTCATACGACACAACACACCAAGCTTGTACACAACGTTTGAGTAGATCAATACGAGGGGATCGAAATTGGTTCAGAACAATCAAAACACCCGTAAGATATAAAAATACCATAAAATTTCCATTACTATCCACCCATGGACGGCCGTTTGGCGGTTTGACAAAGGTTCAAAATACACTCATATATTATAATGAAGAAATGACAAAACTAAAACATCTGACAAAAACGATATAAATAATATTTATTATACTAAACAAACACATTATTTAAGAAACACTAAAATACTATATAATAAATTTACCTGCCCCAAACATTCTCATTAGTTAACACACAGAATATTTTAATCAACGTTTTATATTATAGGATTTTTTCATTTAATATTCACGACATTAGTACCGAAATTGGATGCAATGAAAAAGCAATTTCGCGGGATCCCGATCAAATAAAAGCGAGTCTTGCACCCATACTGAAACACTGTTTAATGTTCTCGATGCGCCATTAAATTGTCCTCATAAAACATCACTTATTGTCCCATGAATATTTTAAAGTGTTTTTTTTTAGTATCACCCGTGTTTTGTTTACGTGGAGATTGAACACGCTTTCAAGTTATGAGTTTAAATCTCTTTCATCGGGATGGGATAAACTTGATGCGGTAGCTTATAACAATTTTTATCATTACTATGAAGTATAGTATTAGATAAACTAGAAGTAGTAGTTCCAGATCCGTACTAATATTATAAATGCGAAAGTAACGCTTTCACGCCTAAACCACTGAACTGATTTTAATGAAATTTGATACAGAGATAGAATTGACCTTGAGAAAAAACAAGATAGTTTTTATTCCAGAATTTTGAAAGGTTCTCTTGGAAACGCGATATAACCGAACTCCACGCGGGCGAAGCTGCGGGCGGAAAGCTAGTATCTTTATAATATCAAGATTGTATTGACGTCTTCTTCACTTCATGATTATAGCAGATACTTCTAACAAGTGATCTTTTATCATCTAGCTGGGGATCTATCAAGTATTGACTTGTCGCGTCGTAATTTTACGTTGCTAATAGCGACAACTCACGGCTCATTTGCTTGGTATTTCATTACATCTGTCTGAAGCAAAACTCATTCAAGGGCCAAGTGACCCTAAACGATGCAACTACAATGAAAACATATTCAAACTAATAACAACTCTATTACAATACATATAAGGATTAATACAAATGAAGCATGAAGTTTGCAACAATCAAATTAAATTTTCAAATGTAGACGCATTCAGGCAAGCGAATTTGAACTTTAAATATAAAGTTATAAATCTCATGATGAAGGCACATCAAAGTGAACGAATCTGCTTGATAGATAACAGGTATTTGTAGATATGACCGCTGTTATGCTGTTAAATGTGAAGCTGAGATTAATGATTCTTGATTTGGTTATGAAATTCTAAATGGCTTAAGTTAAATTGCGAACTAAGAATTATTTGATATGTATAACAGATTGTATGAATAACGAGCAGTGTAGTCGCCCAAATAAATAATACTGATAAAGTTATAAATATATTTTCTTGTCTTCATTACTAAAGTTAGGAAGTATTGAAAAATATTTTGTTAGGCTTAGAATACGCCTAGATTTTTTAAAGTGACAATTAAAAGTTTTGCGTATTATTATTGTTTTTACAAGTTTTTATATTAAGGTTTATTATTAACTTTATTTAATTATGATTTAAATTAATGTCACTAAACAGGAGGGGATGTAATCGATGAAATAATTACTAAACAGTAATATATAGTTCACTGTAAGGACCTGTTTCCTTGCCGAAAAAAATCTCTTTGTATTTTTTATATTGCATCGTTTTTATTTCTTCATAGCGTGAACAGTAAATCCTGTATCATTACCCAATACACCATAAATACTCGCGTCGACGACCCGAGCACACGATACCACCTCCAGATGATGTATCCCAGCACAAATCAGTACATAGCGCTCGAGGTAATCATCTGTAAACTATTTACTATTCAGAACCAGGAATTTTACAAAAGAGGTCCATTGCGACGCGCCCTTGCGTCTCCAAAACCAGAAACACATGAAACTTGAAGTATCACAGATATGAAGCTATTTGATCGTAATAGGGGAGGGATTTTTGGTAAAGGAAGGCCAAGTAACCCTGGTCCGGGTACAACAACGGAGTATTCATTCAACCATTATTTCCACGTGATTTGACGTGTCATTGCCATGCCCTGCTATGGCAGATAAAGTCAGGAAAAAATCAAGTCTACTAAAAAATTATTAGGTTTTTAAATTCATATATTATATGGCAACTTAAATATTTAATCGAACAATAGTTTTTATAATGCCCATGTGTATGTTATAACAAATTTATCCAAGACTGCAGGCAATGTTTTTCTGACAGTTTTCCAGAATCGCAAAGTTCAAAACAAAGTGTTAGTATGTATGCAGACGACAGCCAAGATGTACCGATCCCGCCGACAACTCCGGAACTAAGGCCGTCTTTCCATCAACGTATTAAATATTAACAACTGTTTGCTTGTATGAAATATTAATTTGATTTAGTTCAAAGAAATGCACGATGAAATTATTTAACAGATATATTTTTCCTTGTTTTCTGTTTTCAGGATATTAAATAAACAAATATTATGTTATTCTTTTTTTTAAGGCAATATAATATTTATGTCTTTGGTGAAAATATATTTCTTTTTTCAAAGAAAATCTGAAATCATTTTGTGACTATCAAGTTATTGTGTAAATAATATCATAAAAAAATATTCACACTAATTCTCTTTAAAACCACAGTATACTAATTTATTTAAATAAAACATTAAGAACATACCTATACATAAAACATGTTTAAATGTACCAAATAATTCAGAAAACATATGTGAATTAAGATAAAATTCAAGCAAATAAAACTGTAATGATTACAATCTATCAATACATCATGTGAGAGAATCGTCACCCTAAATGAAAATCTATACCACAGTTAGTTGACGCGATAAGAACATAAATCTGCCACCTTCAGGAGTGCTGAATCACGTTAATAAATTTCAGGAAACCGAATGTCACCCCTCTTTTGACGATCAGCGCCAATAGAAATATTGAGGGGCTCACGAATTTACGATAAGCTCCCCGCTCTTCAAATCGATTATTATATGTTTTACATATATCAAGATTTGTCTATCGACTCCGGAATATAAGACGCAAAGAATAAAAGACTCTAAAGAAAATCACGGCAAGAATAAATGTTGAATACCAATTAAACACAAGATTAATATTCATAAACTATATTGAGGATAGTCCTTTATAAAATATAATTAGAATACGTTCTAACAGATCAATATGATCTTGAAATCAGTACCTACTGATTTGTTAATACATGACGTAAAATTGTATAAACATATATGAGATATATAATAAATATATTAACGAAAATATTATACATATATCAAAACTTTAATACACAATATACTTACATGAAAAAGTTTACAACTGATTACATTTTAGAATTGTGTGTGACTTATTTCCATTATTCTAAAAAAGTAAATACATAAAGATCTCAATCAAAAACAAACGACACATTGTAAATGTTGTATGAAAACTATTCTGTAATTTTAAGTTATAAATAATAATTAATCCTAAGGCATATATCTTCCTTAACACTTAATATATTTAAGTTCTATTACTAAATCAAATATATCTATAAAAAATCATATAAGTAACTTAATACTATATATTTCTTGAGTGAATTGCTATAAATCAAAATATCGTTTATCTTATCAGCTGACAGAATACTGATGCTGCTTTTACGTCTTTTCGTCAATTACAGTTCAATCTTGATCCTGTCTTATCTCAAATATACGGAAATAATTTTTATGACGCCATACACGCTATATTTATATGTGTATATGAATGCATATCTTAATTCCATTTTACAATTTCTTCTATCTTAGGCAGGGCTTTGTTTCACTTTGAAGATGCCATCCACGTTGACATCTGTCACAAATATATGACTGTACTTATCATTAATATTATTGCACATCTTTTGTAAATTGCTGTTGAAATTCAGGAACACTATGTTAAAGTCTTTGTCCAAATCTTTAACTATGGACATTAAGTTTGATGCAACCGTTGAATCCATGATTCTTAGATTTGTCCCGTTAACGACAATCTGCAGGCTTGTAACGCAGTGGCTTTCGAGCGCGGCTTTTAATATTTTCCTTCGGACATGTTCAGCTGCACAGTACGACAAATTTTCTGGCAACGATATCACTATCATCGTCTTTTTATCTCCAGCAATAGTAGTCATTTCACACGCAGGTCTTGCAGTTGCAAACAGGAGTATCAAAGCATCAGCCAATATGCCAGTCAGTATGCCATATTCTAGTCCATACAATAAACTAGCTAGCCATGTTGCAATATATACAAAAAATTCTTTTTTACTAGTCTTCCACAATCGGATTACTATTTTGAAATCTATCATGTAAAACATAGCGGTTATAATCAACCCCGCTAAAGACGGTTTAGGAATGTAGTAAAACGTTTTCGTGAGTAAACTTAAAGCCAGAATTAAAAGCCCAGCAGTAAAAATTCCACCCAGTGGTGTTTGGACACCTGAAGCATTGTTCAGAGCCGTGCGAGTAAAAGATCCAGACACAGGCATACTCTTCACAAAGGAGCCGATCATATTGCATAATCCAAGGGCAATCATTTCTTGAGTAGCATCAATCTGACCGCCAGCAGCGAAGGCTTTAGCGATTGCAACCAGCTCTAATATAGAAACCATTGGTAGAATGATAGATTCAGGTCCTAAAACTTTTAACATATCGGTAAATGCATATGTCTGATTGCCAACAACAGCGCTGAATGGCGGTGGTTCTATCTTAGGGAACCCACTGCCGATTTCTCCAATCAATTTGATCGGTTCGGTACCTGTAGATACCTTAATGATATACGCCACAGCCATACCAAATATGACAACAACAGCATTCTTTGCGAGAGATATGAACCATCTGATCTGCTTAGCCAAGGGATCCGTGCGACTACATCCATCTCCAAGGCGTTTCAACAACACCAATATTAATATAGTGATTAAACCCAAAGCCGAATCCCAGTAAACAAAAGTCGTGATGTTCTTAAAAAAATTAATTACTGACTCAGAAAAATAGTGACCAGCGGATCCATCGAGACCAAAGAGAGATTTTAACTGAGCTGATGCTATTTGCAATGCTGCTGCAGACGTAAATCCACTGATGACTGGTATAGATATGAACTCCACTAGGAATCCAAGGTTCAGCATACCCATTATTATAATGACTACTCCGGTTAGGAACGCGGCTAATACAGCAAATTCAGATGAGTAATTGGCTACGTACTTTGCTACAACAGCCGACATGATAGCTGTAGGTCCAACTGTGATGTCTTTGCAGCTTCCCACAAAAAGGTACACAAATCCTCCAGTCAATCCCGCGTATAAACCGTATTCTGGTGACAAACCTGCGACCACTGCGTAAGCAATACCTTGAGGTATTGCCGTCAATCCGACTGTTATTCCAGCTATAATATCTTGAATCAACAAGACGTAATTGTATGTTGGTAGCCATTGTATTATGGGAAGCCGTTTCTTAAGTGTCTTCATAGAAAACATATCTTTCGCGAACTTTGCACGACGCGCTTTGTTGAAAACGACCATAATGTTGTTTTTAGGAAGCCCGACTTGAGACTACACTGAAATTTTTCGAGTTCACTCATATGTATAAGATCTTTCAGTACGCGAATTCGTTATTGACATTGTGCTGAGATAAGGATATTGATTGGTTTATCTTTCCGCAGTATCTTATACAATATAGTAAATTTTTTTGACAGAAAAACAGAACGATTTGCGCAGATCTGTCTGACTCTATCTAATGGTATCACTTGGGTGTTAACATTTGCAATTTATTATGATAGCATGTCATGTACCGATAAATTTAAATGAATATATTATATTATTTGATATAATTTTATTTTGTAAATATTAAAGGCATTTTTCTACTTTCTAGAGAGATCTCAAATGTAACGCTCGAAGTTAAAATAGTTAAAAGCCAACAGAATGAAAACAGTTTTTTAATTCCGCCTGCATGTCAGTAATATGTCTTGATAGTATCGACGTTTGTTTGTTATGGGGTAGCTGGTTCGACCCCGAGTTGTGCAGATAAGAGTGATGAAAGAGCGCGTGGCCTTGCATACAGCCACAGCATTATGGTTACATCAAAATAAAATACACTTGATATACAAATTTCAACCCTATTGATAAATAATAAAGTTCATATTTCAAAAAATATTTAGATCTAGCTTGGAATTTTTGGAAACTAAAACCTGTTAATTAAACCATCTTCTTATTACTCCTAACGTATTTTTACATTTTTATGTGGGGTTAAAATTTAGGAAGTTAAAAGAAATCGACTTTTGAGTCGGGAATAGATTCATTTTGCAAACCAAATTTCACCGGAGATTAATTCAGAAAAAAAAAATGTATTAAATATCTATTTAGAAGACAAAGAGTGCTTTACATATTCAATATGTTGACTGAAGTTCCTTCACATTAATATATTCAATTAGTATGTATATTAAGGTAACATATAGCAACCGTTTTGTTTTGATTAAAATATACCTTTCCACAGGTTTTCTTTTATTTTCGTTTTTTTATTTATTAAAAATTCCAAATTCCAAATAGTAATTCCTTTGACAATTTCTATACGATTAATAAAACAGTGATAGGTGGACTTTTACAAAATTCGTGACTTAATAATAATGAGGAAAATGTGTTAAGAACGCGGAGTGAAACATTGGTCTAATGTTATCGGATACGCTTAATATAAGTTTGTAACGTCACACTACATACGTAGAGTTTCACGTAATCAATAACAAAAATTGCAACAGTTATTATTAAATACGTCACTTTCTCCGTCAGTTAAATTCCTGTTTAGGTAAGTACTGTCGTTTCTGAAAATAGCCGAAGCTTGTATACAGGTGTACAGAATATATAAAAGAAAATAATAGTGCGTCCTTCCTCTAGCTTTGTCTCTTTTTACCCCAAAATGTATTAAAAGTTTAACGCAACCCTGTTAGGAGTCGCGTAAGAAATTTCACTAAAAAAATATTCTATAATACGATCAGCAAATATATGTAATTGTATTTAGAGAAAAATTGTAGTTAAGCAAGCAGACAATATAATCATATTAATTTGTATAAATATTAAGTAATACCTAACAGTTTGGCAAGAATTAACATGTCTCTTAACCCTTTGATGCCGGAGGGTCGTCGAGACCAAGTCGCGTATTATCTCATTTGATATATGGAGGAATTAAACGCTATTCACAATAGACCCTGGATCCTCTGTATTGAAACGCTGAAAGTTTTAAGGCTGAATGGAGTGACAAAAGCCTTACGATTAACTTATCGACGGTTATGGTAATTCATTTTGCTCAAATCTAGTCACATTAATATTATGTTGGTAGAGGGGAATGGAAAATTATTTCTATGTACATACGATGTAGGATTTGGTGCTAGAATTTTGAACGTACCTGGAATAAAAAGAAACATATTAGTACTTTTTATATATATTTAATTCTATAAATACGTTTCAAACTCCTTACTACATGAGTACGGATAAAAAAAGCTTTTTATTATACCGGTTTTTTTTTCTCTTTATTTAGCTGTTTTTTTTTTTGATTTGATCTCTGGATAATTATTATAGTGAGAACATAAGATCTAAGTAAATATTTTAAATAATGTAATATATTTAATAATAACAATTAAATATATTACATTTTTTAATTAAATATCCAAATTCAAAATAATAAATTAATTATATATTAGTAACAATGTAGTATTAGGATTTATTAAAAAAGTTTTTTGACTTTATTTCAGTAATTTTGTTTATTTTGTACTTTTAAAGGCAACATCTAATGTAACTAACAATTATTTTACATTTTAATAAAAAAATAACTTAAAATAAAATAATACCGGCCGAAATACATAATTTGCAGTAAATTACGAAAGCTTAAATCAATGCATATTAGGTAAATCGTAACAGAGAACTCTGAATTCACATCAAATAAAATTAATGGCGTTGCTTTAAGAATTTATCTGAGGGTCATAAAGTTGATGGAATGATGAAAGGAAAATTCAAAATACATATACCTTATAAGTGTAGGAAAAAAAAATGACATATCATACAATAAAATAAAGCATTTGTATTTGATTTAAGGATTTTATGTGTGTCGAACACGAGGCCAGCGAAACAAGATAGAAAATGTAAACATTTACTTTCGGTTATATCGACATTAAAAAGATTTAAAATAATCACCGAGTATTGTATTCAATATTATTCTACATCAAATTGTTATTTAATTAAAAAAGTATTTGTTTTAAAATCTAAGGTAATAATTTTATCTTATTTTTTAATTGTATGCTAGTAGAATTCTCTAGTAAATAAATAAACTTACTTTCTTTACATACTTCAAGTAATAAATATAGGTATTAAGTTGATGAAGTCAAATAGAAGGTTAGATAAAAGTGAAGGTTAATACAGGTCAACATCCTTACGAAATAATAGAATAAAGGTCAAAGGTCAGAAAGAGCTCGATATATTTTTAAATACAAATCATTGTAGCGTACTACAAATATAATTTCAAAATTCATTTCGAAAGCCATTTCACGAGTACGTTCCAAGTGAATGGAAGTTAAAACGTATGCCAAATATTATATAACTGGCACTCAGATACTGCTAGCCTTGACATTGCCAAATATTAAGTCTAGACTTCTGAACGACCTTCAAATAAATTATTATAATTTTAATAGGAATCTAGAGCCATCAATTATAATATTTTTAGGGACATTTACTCAGACATTGCAATAAGTGTAATATTAATTGTTTTGGTCGGCTTCAATTGTATAAATTATTTAAATTATTAATGAGTAATATTTACTTTTAATAAGATAATAATGACTTCAATAACTTTCGCGAATATTCATTTAAATGAAACTGATATTATTTCGATATACTACGCGTATTAAAAGTAACCGAAACGTCGGGAGTATGTAGTTTTTAAAATATTAAAATACGTTTAGTTATCTGAAAACTATTAGATTCATTTGAGATAATTCATTAATAAAGTGATTTAATGTCGGTTATTGATAAAGTACATATATCTCTACACACGATATTTTTAGCCGAAATGTTTTTTATTCAAACTGACTTTACCGTTTTGAAAATAACTTTATTTCATTCTATCCCTGCACATACCAGAGCTTAAAAACCATTATATTTGAAACACTGTCAGTGCATTTTTTGTCGACGGCTATCAAAATTCAGATACATAGATCGTATACATAAAAAGTTTAGAATAAAAATAGCTTTATATATCTATATAAAATAATGAAGGTTTGTCTGTTTATGCAATACTTTAGAATATCAAATATGTGTATGAAAATCAAATCGTTCTGTTAATGAATTCATCTTGTTGAACACAATGTCAAAGCTTGGGTACAACACAACAGATAGTGTCAAAGCGACGCCGGGCGGCGAGCTTGTGTCGCTCCATCAATATATCCGCTTTGGACGTTAGAAATATTGGATAAGGCTTTATATATATAAAAGAAGGTTGTGTTAGTTACACTATTTATTAACTCAAGAACGGCTGTACGGTATATGATTGAAAATTGGCGAGGAGATAGCTTAGTACCAGGAGACGGATATATTAAATTCTGTTCGATCAGAAAAAACACTTAATAAATTGTAACATCTGGTTATTTAAGGCGCAATAGAGTTCGTCCGATCAGCTATACATATAAACACGGACGAAGTCGCGGGCAAAATTTAGTGATTTAATAAATACATATTTATAAATTCATTTTTTCCAATATATATTACTTGAATAATGGACGCGGCATCTGTGTTTAAATTAAATACTTATTTAAGAAGAATATATCACCTACAATAATATGAAGAGTTTATTTCTAAAGGAACCTCCATTTTTTTGTCATAGCCTACATCCTTGTTTATAATTTTCTCGCCGAACCGGCGCCAATATGTAACTTCTGGACGTACATACGAATACCGTTTTATTGACACTCAATGTTAGCCACAATACGACGCTTTGAAGACGAGATAACATAGGCTTTTTCATAAAAACAATATATATTTTGAATTAGATTCAACAAAAACAAAGCCGTAATACAATTAATAATGTTTGTATTCATTAAAATATAAATTAAAACGCAGCATCCGTCATCAATCAGAGGGAACATGGAAGTTTGAAACAAAACAATAAACGAATACCCTCATCAAACTGGGAGCGATTCTTACGTTTGTCAGTTTAACAGCTATTTTAACAGTTTGACAGACCGTGACAGCTATAAAAAACGCGGTAAAATATTTAATGTAACCCTTCCCGGTATTACAATTTATTTTTAATATTATTTAAATGAAATTAATATTTTCGGATTTACTACACGATTTTTTATTTTTGACTATAAACTACATACTCCCGACGTTTCGGCCACTTTACAGTAACCTGATCACGGGCAGACGAGATGTAAATGTAAATAAAAAATCGCTTAAAACTGTAAATGAAAATAAAAAATCGCGAAGTAAATCCGAAAATATTAGTTTCATTTAAATGAGTAGTCGCAAAAATCTTACATAACATTTTAATATTATTTAGCCGGCCTCAAAACCATAAATTTGATTATTCGCTTCCCATTAAATAAACAACGCATGGGATGTCAGCGTATGGGATTTACTAGAACAATACAAGTGCAAAACTCCATAAAACGCAACGTAAACCCATTATCACCACGGGAAATGCAACGGCCATTTTTCAACGGAATGTCATTGGTTATTTATTATCTGTTTTTATGTCGGTTTCCTCTTTTATGTCAGATTTGACGTTTTTCATTTAAAAATGATAAAAATCTTAAATATTATGCAAAATAAATTATTCTATTCGAAATATCTGTTTTAATATTACTACTTGAAATTATTATCTAAAATATATTTCAAATTAAATGAATTGACAGTCTGCATTTATTTTCAGTGTCCAAAGAAATCAAACGGTTCGAAGGGGTGAATAAAAAATAGCGTCGCCAGAAAGACGCCGCTATCAAAACACTATCTCATGGATCGTTCAAGAAAAAACATTTCAAATTTAAATTAAAACATACTCCTTTATATATTTATAAATTAATATTTATATTATTGTATTGTTAATTTAACAATTAAACCATAAAAGCCAACAGTTTATTAATATGACGTCACTATTTTTTTTTAAGTACCTAATACATACTGATATATTCTAATATACCAAAGTATAATACTATTTTAAGATACTTTATGACTAAAATATATGGGTGTAAATGGAAATATTTTTCCCTGCTTATGCATCAATAGTGAAACTATTATAGGTAGGTATGTAACTTTAGAAAATACACCGAGCTTGAAAAAAATCAATTGCATGACATACTATATTCAGTTATAGAACATATATTGAATTAATATCTTAATCATAAGTTATCATATATGATAATAATGACCACCGTATTGTTTTCGAAGCGTTACAGTTTTCAGTGTACGAGATCTACCCAGCATCCGACGGCCCGGCGCCGCTACGTTTAATCTCAAGGAGTGCCGATCTATGAGTTATCGATGCCTACACCCCCAAATATGACAGCCAACTAAATTTAGGATCAGCCGATAAATCGTGACGTTAAAGGCGCGTGAAAAAAACCGGCTAAGAATCGGGAAGCACTAAATTATAGGACGTAATGTGAAAAATATTATTACCTCTATTTCTTTATAAGGATATATATTCTTTTATATATGTTATCTAGAAATAATATAACTACTACTACTTCTTTGTTTAACTTTAAATTGTTTTCAAAGAAATGAATGATTATATAACATTTATTTGCTGAATAAATTCACATCTGTTAACATTATCGTCCAAGCCACCGAACAGTATCAATTTGACGCCAATAATTTCCCTCTCATGAAAACGCCATACAATTAGAGCTGGTCCCATAACCAGAATCCAAATCCCTCCGACCGAAAGCCATTAAAGCCTAATTGTCCATTCATTCATTCAAAGGCCTTTTAAGACGACTACGTTTGAAATAAGCTTCGTTTGTATAGGCCTCAAATGTGACGCCGATTTCTACCTATTTTGCATGAATATGTAAATTTTTACGTCTATAGTGTACTTCGATATTTTTTACCAATTTAACTATCAAAAATTTTAGGATAATATTGGAAATATTTAATCTTAATATCATAGAAAAAATGTACGTATATATGAGTATGAAAATCAATAACAATGAATAGCTATTATATTATTTTATGAAAAATAAATATATTGCTTCGATAGCTAAGTCAGTTATATAAAACTAAAATGTTAAATTGTTGGGTTTTCTATTCTAAGATTTCCTCCTTAACGTGTCCCTTTATACTAGTCTAGAATATTGCTAAATAAAAATAACAAGAAACACAAAAACAAATTCGATAAATACTCAAAGAAATCAACTCTTCAGAGAAGGACTGTCCAAAAACACTACGTAAATATAATTTTAAATATTATTTATTATTATCTCATGTAAATCAACTAGATTACTAGAACAAGAGTCGTGTTATATTTAATTGCGAAACTAATTTCAATATCTACACACCGGTAAAGTAATTTAACCAGTGACAAATAAGAGTTAACTATACAGATTAATAATTAAATACACTAATTAAAATAAAAATAAAATAGCCGTGACCAAAACAAAAACAATAAAATTAGGAGTACACATTCTGGTTATAAAGCAAAGATGTAACTTGGTCATTTACTATTAACTTCCGAAGGTTCTGTTAAACTGGTGTGTGGGTCAAAGAATACATAATTGATGTCAGGTTCGGAGTAATGACGTGGAAGAGATATGAGCTAATGAATGAACGAATGAATGAATGAACGAACGAATGACAGCTTGAAACGGGTTCGTTCATGTGACGTAGGAAGTATGTAAGCTGTAAGGAATCGATTGAGAATATATATGTATATAAGAGTAGTGAAAACAGCGAAATAGATATATTATATTTTTTCCTGCAATTGTTCTTTTTGAAAGTACGAATTTAAATATTATATGGTGGTAAGATTTTCAATACTATCATATGTTAAGCTAGATAAGTCCAGATGTTTCTCGAAATTAAGGCAAAAGTAAAAAACTAGTAATGAAAGTAAGTTCTTGGAAGTTTATTAAATAATAATATTTCTCTTCCACAAACTAGACTTACTATATTATTAAAAATTTTGAAGTACGAAAAACATTTTGTGCACAGACTAATTCGAGAATTTAACTCAATATAGCACAGATAAACATTTTTAAATTGCTTTAAAAGAAAAAACAAGTACATTTTCCAATAGCAAGGACAATATAGGACAGCTAGCAACCGTTATCTTGCAATGGACCACTATTGTAGCACAGTGCAGAATGAATACACGACATCAATCAGGGCGATATTATGTAAGATTGCTTGCCAACAATCGCCCCGCAGTACGTCACGGCGTACAGAAACCACATTGATGTGCAAGCGATTCTCGACCTTATAGCATAATACAAGAACGCATGAACGCCAATCGATATTTTATTAGGTTAAAATAGTCTTCAGTTTCGCGAAAAACAAGGAATAAGGTCGGAACGGCGACGGCCTGGCTGGCTCGGTTAGGTAACACATCTTAAGACATTAGATAACTTAACACAATACCTGTTATTATAAAACATAATTGGATACTAAATTCGACGAGCGGTGTGAATTTCATCATTAATTAAAAGCCTTTGATGGAAGATAACATTTAAAATGTACCCTCCGCTGCAGAAGCGGGATTGGGTGTGTTTTTTCATGCTTTTTGGTCACCAGTTCTTCGTGGATACGATTTAATCCTCGCATGGATATTTTCACGTAACAAACTGCGTTTTGTATGCGGGAGGACTTTTATTATCTATATACATATATAGATTATACCTCAAATATGTTTAATCCCTACTAATATTATAAAATATAAATGCGAAAGTAATTGTCTGTCTGTCTGTTACGCTTTCATGCCGAAACCACTGAACTGATTTTAATGAAATTTGGTACAGACAGAGTTGACCTTGAGAGAGAACATAGGATAGTTTTTATCCCAGAATTGTGAAAGGTTCTCTTGGAAACGCGATATAACCAAACTCCACGCGGGCGAAAGATAGTATATTTAATGAAATTGTAATGAATTTCTTTTAATTCGTTCATATACCTTACGATTGATTTATTCCATTCAAAGTACAGTCCATGTAAATCTGTTTGCTTGTTACAATCAATACATCATTAAATTATCGTATTTTAATGAATGCACCCCACTCAGGCGTCAAGTTAACTTCGTAATCGAGTATAAATAAACAATGCGATGGGGTAAACAACGTTCGGTCGAAATAATTAAAATGACGTGGGAACTTAACAGGGATAGGTAACTGTTGGTGTTTATTAACGACTGGTCACTGGACACTGACGGTAAGACAATCTTGGGTTTAATTATCACAAATATCAATTGTATGACGAACGAATTATTTTGATGTAATAATACTTACTAGATAAAATTGTGATCGTAAAATTTTGTTAGTTAAAACGGACTCGAGGGTAAGTGGTAGCATATGCTAAATTGAGTTTAGATTTGTATCACTCCAAATACAGCTTTGGAGAAGATGCAAATGAAGGTCATTCTAAATTCTAAGATGATTTGGCCATTATTATATAACGTCATGACTAACCGTACCTAAAAGATACAATATCTACAGACTCCTAAGAGTTACGAACTGTTTGAGCAATACAAGAAACAAGCCTAGCACACAAATCAATAGTACGTTGAAAAAATATCAAGCAATTTTTCTTATCTAATCTAGATTTCCGCAATCAGGAACACGCAAAATTCGATTTCTATCTATTTATGTAATATCCGCGTAACTGTCAATGTGATCATAGGGGTCTACGTAATCTGGTATCATTGAATTTGCTGAAGAAATAAAGATCAGATTATAATGTTTGACTAAAGTAAGTACTAACAATGTAACCATTTGTAATGGCCTTTTTAAATGTTTCTATATGAATAGATTATTAAAAAAATATGGTGTAGCTTCCCCAAAGAAGAAAGATATAACATTTATAATGTACACATGAAAAAAGTGTCAAAATATAGTGCCTACCGAGTACCGAGTAGAGGCGAGTTATTAAAATACAATATCTTGAAACAAATGAACTGTAAGTGGTTATAGCTAGCAAAACTCGAAAAAAACATAGGTAATTTATAATAATATTATCGCGATTTCAGCCTAAAGATGTTTTTCGTTTCAAGCCTATATCTGTAGTTAGTATTGAAATACAAACGATAAATTATAAGGATATATAAGTTAGTTAGCAGACAGTGAAGTGTCAAGAGTATTAAACAATCTCAGAGCTAATGTACAAGTTGCTCTAAATCCCTCTACGAACTTTAAGCTTGCTTTGTATTGATTTTAGACTAAGCCTGTTTATAAGGACTTACGTGATTTTATTACGATGACAAAGACCAGCATCCATGAGATACGAGTTTACTAATATGAATTGAACTTATATTGCAAATTATAGCTGTTACTGAATTTCAATCTAGGCACGTTAATAGTCTGTAATACAAAAATAAAGTTCTTAAAATGAATTTACGTTTGATGAAAAAAAATCTTTAAAATAGGGATACTGTAAATAAATATGTTGAATGTGTTATTACTTTAATACGCAATAACTATTAAGATCTAGTAATAAAAATGAATAAAGATAGTATGAGCATCGGTGGTTCAGTGGTAGAATGCTCGCCTGCCACGCGGGCGGCCCGGGTTCGATTCCCGGCCGATGCATTACTTTTTTTTAATATATAATATAAAAGCAATTTTACAGAATTTAAGTATTTTTTATATTATTTAACATAAAAAACTAAAAAAAAATATGAGAATAAAAATTAAAACTCATTCATTATATCAAATGTCTGAATTTTAGTCGTACGTGTTGCATACCAAATTGCGTATTAAAATTTATGAGTTTTTAAGTCGTAAACATCCGGACGGATTTCATGTTGTATGTATGTATATATACATATATTTCTACTGTACGTGTGTACGTCACTGAACTCCTACACGACTGGGCCAATTTAAATGTTTTTTTTGTATGGGTGGCTCCCCAGATGGTTTAAATTCACACATCAGCCCGACAGATGGCGCTGCATTCGATAACTAGGTTATTTAAATATATATAGATTAATATTTTAGGACAAATACACATGTTTTGAGGAAATCAAATATGACGTCATTATTAAAAATCATGTTTTTAGTGTAGATACAGTTGTTTTAATAATATTAAATTATATATTTTATACAATTTCAAACTATTGTTAATCTCTAATTGCCTTTTAATATGTGATTATGATTACTACACATCAATGTGCTTACCATAAGTTAGTATCGTCACACTACATACGAGGCGTTTCGAGTTTTCGAGGCATTCAACTACATACGATGAAAAACTTAGTTTCGTACATGTACACTTGTAGTAAACATACATACAGTACAAATGTCCTTTTATTGCCACAAGAAAATCTTTGAATTAAGGTTGAGCTTCGAAATAGTCTTTAATATTACATTAGAAAAATATGACTTTCTTTTATTTTACAAATGTACCCTTTTCAATGATTATAGGTACATCCAATTATTATTTTATACCCAGACCATTTTCTGTGCCTTTCGTGAGTTTAAAATTTCGCTAATAGCACCAATATTAATATCAGACCCTTGCTTGTCATTCTAGACGTGGGGTCATTTGTAGCATTATTCGCACCTGGGTCTACCCGCAAGGTGGACATTTGGTATTAATCACTGGATTACTTGGACAATGCAATACATATTATATATTGTGGTTTTGCTTAAAAATATGTATATTATTATAAAAAGCGTTAGTTTCAATGAGTTTGCTTGTAATGGTTATTCAATTCAAAACTTGTTAAGTTATCAATTCTATAGTAATTCCAATAAAATTATCAACTCTTCTGAGAAAGAGTTACAATGATTTTATATGACTTGGAAATTAATAAGAATAGATTATATTAAATAGTGAGATTTTCTTTTAAATAATAAAAATATGACCAAAATCGGACTCCAGTATTTGAGATAACTAATACAAACATACATATATAATGAATGATATGAAATGATGAAGTTCTATAATAAGCATTCTTTTCAATAATAAGTCAGTTTTGAATCATCTATAGTAGAATTCTACTTCAATATACAACTACAAAATCACCCTAGCACTTGACAGGTCGATGACCGATGCAGTCGGGATGCTTTAATGTAACAACTCGTTTGGCTTTGTAAAATTTATATGTATCCTAGAAAAATATTTTCCATGAGAACAATCGATTCTGTTAAGAAAAATCTACTTTGTATATGTCCTTGCATATTATATTTAAGACACTACCATTATAAGAGGGATAATTAATTATGTTATAACACTTAATCTAATTATTTAATAAAATTATATATGTACTAAAAATGTAAATGTTTTGTCATTTTTAACACAGTATTGATACTACACTGTGTATATCAAAAAGTATATTCTGTTAATTTCTGACAAAAGCATACATAATAATGATGCTTTATTTTCAAACCTACGTGAATTAATTGCCTCAAAAACAACTAACATATTACTTCAAATTAATTCTGTGTTACAAATATAAATGAAATAAATTTGATAACAACATCTATCACAGTCTAACTAAAACAGTATGCTTATTATATTAAACTATCTACAACAATAAAATTCGTTTATTCCGCATTCCGTTCTCAAACAGTAATTACGGTACATTAATACAGCGATGGTAATCTTTACGTAGCAAATAACCTCATCAAATGAATCAATCCTCGTGCTCATTAAATGCGGCGCGTCAAAGGCGGCGCGTGCGCAGGAATTCGCAGGATGATATGCGTGGCGGATGTTTGAAAGATCAAATACAATCCAATTTAGACTTTATATTGACTGTGATAGATATAGAAATAGCTTGAACGTTATTTAATTGCTCGTTTTTTCAATTGAATGCGTCGTCTTTATTAGTATTGGGATAGGGTTTATATTTGAAATGTTGATGATGTGTTTGGATGGAGTCCAGCTCGTCACCTAAATATTTTCGTAAGTAATTTGTTATGGTTCCAGCGATGTCGCACCTGTGTCGTTAAATGAAGTCTTAACATAGTTTAATATCACATATACATACTAACATACATAATAATATAAAATTTAAATCTTTCTAATGCTTTTACAAACTAACATCTCTAATGTATATGTAAATTTATTATAACACCTTTTCGATTAACCACGATGTTAATAAACCAATGTTTTAAGACGAATTCTTGCTTCGTTCTTATAGAAGTATAGAAGAATAACTACATAGATAATTTATACTTATAAATAACAGTGCCATTATTATAATTACTCCCAATCAGATACAATAGGGACGATAACCGTTATGTTTTGAACAATCAAATTTAGGAGTTTCAATCAATAATGAACTCTATTAGTTTAATAACACTTGATATAAAATAAAAATTCGCTTGGTTCGTTTACATATTACTTCGAAACTACCCACAAATCAAAAACTTAAACCACAATTTAATTTAAATTTAAAGTTAGGTGGCCATATAAGTTATAAGTATTTTATGACTAGACCACACGTAATCAAAATATAGACACAACTTTTACAGCTTCCTTAGCTTATTTTTTCTCTGTCGTCATCTCCTTGACCGCAAGTGATTATATTCTATTTCTGTAACATCAAAGTCTTGGTTGGTATTGTAAGAAAATGGAGTGGACGCACCTGTTTTCTAGGAAGCTTGTTTGGGGAGACGTTTCGTTGGTCCTTACAAGCTGAAGTCATGTAAATTGATGAGTTTTATGACCTATTTCTATTGTTTGAAGGCCATAGTACTTATATTAACGTTTTCAGACATGGTTCTTATTGAGGCTGGTTTATGTATAATAATTTTAGGACCATAACGACGTAATACTGCAGACCAAGTTAAGACCAAACTTAAGGCAGACCCTGGCTAAAGCTGGGAAATTGCCAGGAAGAAAAGAATGACTTAATACTGCGTTCATTGCCAAATTTCAGCATAATACCTTCATATTCGGACCCCACACCACATCCGGTAGGTAATGGTGGATATTTTTCAAAGTGATTATTAGTGTTTCCCCGCCATACGTCTCTGATTTACTGAATGGTATGACAAATCACCTATTTTGCCGGTATTTTGGATGCCATAGTGATTTCTTTCTATTATATGAATCTACTATTTCAACATTCTTGTATTAGATGTACAATAATATTTGCTATTATATAAAAGACGTAATTAAAATACAAAAAACTAAATGAAAGGAAAGATAAATTATATAACGAGACTACGTAATGAATTTATAATATAATTATAATAATATAAAATAACCATAAATATATATAAAAAGAATGCTTATAAAAAGGAACATAAAACAAAAATCTATTTAATGAAGTCTCAAAATTTCCTCAAGAGCTATCGTTATTTACTTGATAATAAGGTTTTGGCGTGAAATGTAAAAAACAACATAAAAATAGGTCATGTATATAATAAAGAAATATAAAAATGGATACCTTAAAAAAGTATACATATTTTGTGATATAAGGAATTTAAATAAGTAAACTAATAATAAAAATACGCAGTAAATACGTAGTTTTTTACAAAAATAAAGCACGCGTAGCGGTATCCGAAAAATATTAGTTCCATTTAAATGAATATTCGCGCAAGTCTTAATAAAAATTGAGAGAAACTAATAGTGTAATTGATTAAATTTATAATAATATTCTAGACTAGACTGAAAAAGTTTCAAATTTTTTATTAATCAGATTATAATGAGCAAAATGAGATCTGAGATTTTCGCGAGTTATTTAAATGAAATTAATATTTTGCGGATATAGGTACTACGCAACTTCATTTTTGACAGACAGACACTCACATCTCATCTGCCCGTGACACGGTTGCTGTAAAGTAACCGAAACTTCGGGAGTATGTAGTTTTTATCAAAAATAAAGTCGCATAGTACATATATCCGAAAAATATTAGTTTCATTTAAATGAACATTTAATTTTCTAAAAATCGAAATACTTTGATGTCGAAGTTACTTAAATTAATTAACGTTATTACGAATTAATTTTTATTACAGTTTGAAGTGAGATCTTTAACCCCTGTAACTAATGAGAGTTGTGCAAATTTATATATAACATAAACTTAACGTTTATTACTAGGAGATAAGATTGAAAATTGCTTGTTTTTAAGGAGTCTGTATTTTAATGGTACGTGTCCCGTGATTTGAAATCAAAACGGAACAATGTTGCTATGTATACTTTGAATGTTTAAGTAAGGGTAATACGAATATAGTAAATGTATAACTCATCAAAGTAAATTCTTACTTATACTTTCCTGTTGCTATGGCATTTGTTGGAGCGTTTCTTAAATAAGCAAAAACGCGCGTTTTTATAGAATTTTATAAACATATTTGCTCATATTCATTGGAAGTTTACAAGTAAAGCGAAGTTTAAGATCGGTTAAGTTCGCTGAGGCTCGATTCTAATGAGAATGTAGATATTAAAAAACTTCTTCGTGTCATACAATTCTTGTGTAATGTATAAGAAGTTGGTACCAAAAAATCTAAAACTGGGTTGCACCAATTAAATGGGATGATTTACATATAAATATCCGAATAATATTATTGTGGGGTCACACGTGCCCGGGACCCCATCGGTCCTTAATTAAGGGGGCACATTGTTACACCATCGCTGTCTTAATTAACGGCAAGGTAGCGTAAGGTTATGTATTGAAGGCGTTTGATGTACCCCTCTCTAGTAAACGCTGTGTTACTAGCGCGACATTTAAATATATTAATATTAAATGTACGGGGAATATTGTCTGGTTGAATGTTTGTAAACATTTGGTATTGTCTCTGTTAATTCTATTTCAAATATAACCGTGAAAATTAACTTGTAACTAGGATAGTAAACGAAACTGAAGTTTGTGGATTTTAGGACTATTTTAGTGAAAAAAAAACGTATGAGAGTTTGTGACAAACTTAATAATTAATTAATTTGAAGGCAAATGAAAGTTATTTCTTAACAAATATTTGATTTAATTTTTTTTTAGATCTAGCAACACTAAATTCTTAATAGTCTCTATGATGGCAAGACCAAGAAAATTCTAATCATTCACCGTCCAGCCTCTCACTCACCGTCTAGACACGGAACGGAATTCTAATTAATACAGATTTATATACAACTATATGTATACACAGTTTAAATTCCTGCTCATACCTAACTCAGGCAAAACGTAGAGAAAGATCCCGAATACGTTAAACTTAAACACTTAACTCAAAATTACCTTAAGCTCAAACTATTTATCTAAACAGTGATACAATCTTTGTTAATCTGTAAACTCTGAACGTGAGACAGATATCTTGGGAACTTCACGCATACATCGTCTTTAGAATTAAACTTACACATTGCGACCACTTAAACTTTTCGTTCATCTTCTTCTACCTGGCAATTTCCCAGCTATAGCCAGGGTCTGCCTTACATGTTGTGAAAAGTTTTTGGCTATTTGTTTTTACGACCGGCCGCCTGCCTGACATCAACCCTCTTTTTGGGAATCAACATTAATCAGTGATGTCTAAATACTCTTAGAAAGTACATATGATTCGGAAAAATCACATTGGTAAAATCACCTTGCCCGGGCCAGGATCGAACCCGCGCCCTCGGCGACGAGAGGCGATCCCTTTAACCACTGAGCCACCACTGACTTAAACTTTTCCTTCATATCAAATTTAAATCATGTTATATTTGGATATGTCTAAACTTATAGTGGTCGTTATGATATCAAGAATGTATGCTTCATAAAAAAGTGTTTGCTGCATATTTAGTGACGAATTTTATTTAAAACAAACGCTTCTTTTATAGAATGAAATTTCAAAAATATACTATCTTCATCAAAAACTATTGAAACTAAATCAAATATGTTACAAGCTCTCATCTCTGGAGCTTACAATTAGCCTCTTCGGTCTTCAGATTACAGCGGACAAGGCAAATAGTCTGCAGTGGTCAGCTTGTTTACCAAGACGCCTGTACCCAGAGGCTGTTCAAATACTGTGTTCACGCCATCAACCATGTCTGTTGTTGTAGATTATAGATACATTGAGTAAATGTCTGGATTCTATTCTATATGTACCCTCAATTACCTAAATACTAATGAGGACTAGTCAGTATTTTTTAATGTATAAGATTTGGCATGTATTTATTCAAATGAAACTAAGGTTTTAATATATTACAATGCGTCTCTTTGTTATTAATTTACAACTACATAATCACGATGTTTCAGTTCATTTACAGCGACCTAAATCACTGGCAGACGAGATGATTGTATCTTAAATAAAAATCTTAGATATCATTGTGAATCATTATATACTGGACTATCACTAACAAAAATATACTTTAATTTTATTCTCCACCTGTTACATGAAGTAAGCTGGAAATATGACAACACAAATGTGTACAGGCCCTAAAAGACTTAATTTTTTTTCCCCATCAAAAGAGCTTTCAGCTAATAATTCGGAAAACGCAAAACAATAGCGCTTCCAATCAATTTCGCGCCGACAATCGAAATCCCATCGGGTTTGATCACAGCCAGACGGCCAAAAAATACATTCCAGTTGTTGCTTTTACGACTGAAGAGCATTTTAAAATACATACACTTCCCGAGTTATATATTATTACGAAATATTTGGAAATTAAACTGAAATTACAATAATAGAACCATTAGATTTGTCGCTAAATATATTTAAGAAACAAGACACAAATAGTTACATTTACAAAAACTATTCCAAGAATAACTTTAGTGAATTAATTCTATTGACAATTTAGTTTTAAATTTCTTTACTTTTAGGTGTAATAATAAATACAGTCTAGTTTTCTTGGCAATGGATGTATAATTGTTTAAATTTAAAGACTATAACAAAAGATGGATTATCTCCCCCGCACAGTAAACAAAGAATCAATCAGGCTTCAACCTTAGTAATATAAGGCAAACAGTTTTAATGTAACAGTCATTATAATCTCCAAATTAATCTATGGATTCCATGGAAATTGCTTCGGGGGCGAGATTTGGAATTGTTTTAACAAAATTGCTAGTTTAAAGGGTTTGTTATTATGAAGGAAATTAATATTTTGATGTGTTTTTCAATTAAGCTATATAAATTTTTCATTATTGTGCTAATGAGACGTAATAATATGTATTATCGTATGTCATACTTATGTATGTATATTTGAATATATTGCAATTTAACGTACTTTAGTTTGTTATTTATCTATATATAAATAAATTTATTTTACTCATTAAACTGATCACACTGAAACTTATTAAAAATATCATACATTACATCAAAATAATTTAATATTTATATATATACAATTCATTTAGATAGTATGTTTATGTTCAAATGCATTCACTGCTATTTAACCAATCGTGGTCGAAGCAAACTTAGATCTCAAAATATTTAAATGTAAATAATATTAGTAATATTATTTACCTTTATAAGCTTGTTCTGTAGTTTCGTCACAGCCATCCTCTCCCTCTGAGTCCTTCTCTTCTCTTCTTCGAGCTGGTCTTCGAGTTGCTTTATACGTTTTTCGAGAAGTTCCTGTAATTAATAAAAAGCGAATTAAACTGAGAATGAATCTTCATTAAATAGCAGAGGTAATTTATAATGAACGCACTGGAAATATATATTTTTTTTTCTATAAAAAATACGAGGTATTTGGTCCACTTTTTTAAATATAAGCAATTTTACTTTTAGACTTTATTTAACTTTATATTCTAAAGTATACAACCCTCCGTTTGCTTTGTCTGAATTATGGTTCGAGGAAATTGTTTGCTCAGAGTTACCCGGATGTGACGTCGTTTCTCCTGCGCCATAAACCGGAAGCGCTCCGACTTGACTTAATTTCACAATGATATTAAATAATTATTGATAATAATAAATATCAGTCTAAATCATTCCTTCCTATAATGTAGGAGATCTATTAAAAAAAACATTGGTTTGAAAAGAAAAAAAGTTTTGCCTAAAGAGGTTATATAGATAATTCAAATTTCTTTCGTTTTATATTAAAACTTTATTTTATATGTAAAATTTGTCATCATTAAAAATTTGTAAATGTATATGACAGATCATTACCAAAAGCAAAACAGTAACAAAGCATACATATACGTTTCATTCCTGCTATACGAATTTAAACCTTATATCCTTAGAATAGAGATGATTACATAAAACGTGAAAAGACAAAGAGATGCTTCACGATTCCTGTCATAGACAAAATACCTTCCAAGCGGCCATATTTAAAACAAAACCTTGACTTGTTTCGGAGCTTGTAGAATAACGTCTTCGTATTAATAGCTTTGAATGTTTGTATGTTTGTTTGTTATATATTCAGACATGTATGTATGAATCTCAAAAAAATTATATTAACATATGTAGTATAGAAAGAAATATTTTTTAAATTCAATGTAGCGTGAAGGATAACTAAAAGACAAAAAGTCCTGGCGAGTATAATGCTATCAATAATATTCAAAATTAACATTTTTGTGACGATACAATGTGATATATAAAAAAGTCTTTTCCTTTAAGATTACGAGAATAAGACTATTTGAGCATTTAAAATAATACATACATATAATACCGATGGTTAATATTTTAAAGAAATTAATAGTGATTATAGAAAATTATCCAATATTCGCTGTGTAATCAAACTTATATTAAAATATATACCTTATAAAAAACTACATTTCATTAAATCATATATAAAATATATTAGAAATATAAACTCATTACTCCTTACTTTCGAAGTTGGTAAAACGTCGTGTAACATTTAGCGTACTATCGCACGTCTTGTAAATGATACGAGCCTTTACAGAGGGGACGAAATCTTTCGTAAATATCTCCAAATTAATGTTCATAGTTATTGGATATTGATACTAGAGATATATTAACACTCCCCCTTCAACATATATCATTAGATTAGCTAACATAACGACTTTATTCTTTTAAATATATAGTTTCATTGTAAGTAGTAAGATATTTAACTTTTTAATGTATTTTCTTGGGAAAGACTAACAATTGGATGTTAATTTCACGATAAGATAGGCATACTAAAGGTTTAAAACACGATTCATATTATCTTTCTTTCGTGTGCAATTAATATATCTTATTAATATTTGAAGTACACAAAAAGATTTATATATTAGAGTGAGGTAATTCATGATAATATTATAATATAATGGAAATATCCATATAAATAAGCCGTTCCTTTAATGTTAAACATTCTGATGCTTAGATCCTGATCATTTTTCATCCACTCGATAAATTCGTTTCCCTCCCACGACTCATGTCAACTTGAGGGTTTTATTCCCATACAAATTTTCCTCTGACTTCCTAGTATACAGATATCTCATATATATCTTTATTATATATAAAAGAAAGTCGTGTTAGTTACACTATTTATAACTCAAGAACGACTGGACTTATTTGGTTGAAAAGAGGTGGAGATATAGCTTAAAACAAAGAAAAGGACATAGGATACTTTTTATAGTATCAAAAAAGAAAAATAAGTTGATAAAATCCAAAACCTTCTAATTTACTGCCTTTAAAGGAGAACAGAGTTCCTGCGGCCATCTATATATTATTAATTCTGAAATTAACGCAGATGAAGTTGTAGGCAAAAACTAGTTTATAAACTTAAATAAAAAAATAATGATATAATGTTTGAGATACAGTTTCAGATTTGTTTTTCAATATTCAGCGTTACTTCCAGTTATTCTACAAAATATCTGAAGCCAGTATAGTTGTCAAATACAAATTGACACTTAATTGTTGATTACAAAATTACAATGGTTCAGTATTGTGATTATAATCAGTCATAAAGATTATTCTAAGGATTATGTGTATTAATTAGAGGTAATACTAAAATGTAACATACATATATATGTTGATAAACAAACAAAAACATAGTTCGTTGCTTCTTCCACTCTAGTAACACAGCTATTACCCTGCCTTCCCCACAAATGTAAGTGTCCCATTGTGCTGTTTCCATTTGTCTACGTGACGAAGGCTCTCCATTGTCACTGCAATTTCGCTACAGTCCGATGTATCAATTAGAGTCGAATCGATTTTAAGCTTGTGTTATTGTTTTCACGTGTATTTTAGTGGATTTATCTATCTATAAGAAATCGAATTCATTTATTTTCTTTCTATACCTCACTAAGAACTTGTATAAAAATTGAAACGCAATAATCAGTATAATCTTTTGTTATAATAGAAAATAATTTAAAGTATATATTTTTTGTACTATTCTGCATTTAATCAATTTACGCCCGGCGCCTGGTAAAGTAATTGTCAATTAAGCTGTCTGATGTACAAATTCTATCTAATGAGAGGTATCTCCGCAATTTTCTTTTTAACAAAATCTTGTATTCCGAAATATACTAAATTCTGTCATTATCAATTTCGTATATTTTTCAATAGTAGTATTAATTTTCTTTATAAACATGTCACAATTTTAGTTACTATACTCCTTCGAAACGACTACTGATTTTTACCAAATTTTATTCAGTAGGTCTGAAAATCGGGTACTATCTATTTTTTATATCCCGAAATGATAAGGGCTGTTCACCCTTAATTTTTTAAGATGATATTTTTAATTTTTTTATAAGTAATATGGCATTAAAAAAGCTCCTATTTTTTTTATATTACAAAACAACGTTTACCGGGTCATCTACTATATACCTATCAAATCGCCAGCTGACTCAACCTAACCCATCAAGTGTCCGACCATACAGAGTTAATTAAACTTCAATTATAAATTCAAAAGTTATTAGTACGTATTAATTAGACTCTTGTCCTATATCACGTCCCATGAATACTCCATCACTGATCCCGTGACCACTTCAACAATGGACAGATTAACCCGAATTAAAATGAGACCTCGTGAAAACAAGCACGCGTGGTACAAAAAAAAATAATAAATAGTCTTAATATGAAGAATTTCATTAATATTATAAATGCGAAGGTAACTCTGTCTGTCTGTTAAGCTTTCACGCCTAAACCACTGAACTGATTTTAATGAACTTTGGTATGGAGATAGAGTTTACCTTGAGAAAGAACATAGGATAGTTTTTATCTATTTGAAAGGTTCTCTTGGAAACGCGATATAAGCGATCTCCACGCGGGCGAAGCTGCGGACGGAAAGCTAGTAACATATATTTTAACAAAGAATAAGTTGGTTTCTAGTATATCCTATCAAAAGTAGATCTTACATGTAATAGATTTTAGATAATAATTCCGTAAACAACTCCTTTTTTTGTTTATACTACTAAAGTGTCAAATGTTTCCGCTACTGCCTGCATCTTAATTTAGTGTATTTGAAGTCTCCCCCTTTCATCCGTCATTAGCGGACAAAGGCTAATCTAACTTGAAAAGCACTTCATCACAGAGATACAGAAATAATCAACACTTGTACAGAAATATGTTTTATTTAGATCCGGCCCGAAGCAATCTAGTGGCGTTATTTTTAAAGTAACTCCTATTACATAAAGAAAAAACATAATATATACTTTGGCATGAAATAATTAGCAAAAAATATAAATATATATAAGATTTCCGGTCGTAAAAACGATAAGCCAAAACTATTCACAACATGTAAGGCAGACCCTGGCTATAGCTGGGATAATTGCCAGGTATATAAAGAAATATATATAAAGTTTAATAGAAATTAATTTAGTAATTTCGTCAATAGTACTTTTTGAATCAAAGCGTATTGAAAATACTGTAATTGATTTCAGAAATTAAACAGTTTTCCAATTATTTGTAATTGCGTTCTACTGTTGTTTCCATGTGTATGTTTAACGCGACGGATAATTATTTCATTTGTACGCTGACTATTTGAAAATAAATCAGTTTGGCATATCCGATATTGTAGCAGAATTAAACATAATATTTAGGCAGCGAGAAATAAGGTATATTTTGATCATTACACAAAATATGTTAGATTAAATTTTATAGAATTTTAAACCACGTATACATATAAAAGAGACTTTATACTAAAATTTTACGTATAATATTCAATCGAGTCATTAGCGTTAAATATAATTGAGTTGTTGCAAGTCTTGCTATATATTTTTGCACTTTTTTTCAATTTGTTTCTCTACCAACAGACCCTTCTTCTTTGTCCTATTTCCAATTGTCCATTGGACGTGCCAGGGTCTGATTGATGGATTCCCAACCCTTTCAATGGCTCTTTAGGGTTTTGATGTTACAATACTTTCGCTAAATAATGATTTCTTTACTAGTATCTTGAATTTAAAATAGATATTTTGTATACGTGATTCAAAGTCAAATTAAACGTGAATGACTTTTAGCATCAAAACAAAGAGTGTGTTGAGATGCATTTGTTAGAACACCTGCGCTAAGATTGATGAGCTCTATTTGAATATAGTTAAACGATTTTAGTTCTTACAGCTCAAACATTACAGCTTACAGACAGCATAAATTCCTGTAACGCATTGTCGTCTTTACTATCCAAGTAATAGGTAACATGTACATGTGTTAACTTTGAAAACAATTCCAATGCACTATCATTTTGTACATCATCAAATAAGTCTATATTTATCGTGTTGTATACTACAAATATATTTCTCTGTTATACAAATAATTAATGAAATTCCTTTATTAAACGTATTTCATATAAAATTCCATTTTTTTTAAACTCATCTCGTCTATAAATTTTCTTTCAGGTTTAGTCTATTTATTTATGTAAAGAAAAATAAAAACAATCTGATTTTCGTTTCATGGAAGAATAAGTGATTGAAATCTTTCAGGTTTTTCGAAAGTCATCTGTTATAAATGATCCGTCACTCAGGTTTATGTGAGGTTTTACAATTAAACATTAATTAAAAATATAACAATGAAAATCTTACCACAATGTCCTAAAGATATTATTAATTTTATAGAGACCTATGTTTGTCGCTCTTCCTGGTAAAAACTACTTAATTAATTTTGATGGAACTTTGCAGTAACATAGGTTACACATCAGAATAAGATATTGACTATAATTTATTTCCAAATTCCAAAAACAGTTTTTTTTGCATGGTCACTACACGCAGACTACACTTTTTTCGCTGCCAGTCAGTTGCAATATCTATTGTTTCAACAAAATTTATACAATTCTCTGCAATCTGAAGCATAGTTCCGACACAGGAGTAGACAAAGCCGCAAACAAAAACTAATAAAAAACAATTATAGTCCAGTGGAAGATTAAATGTCTTGTTATTATTGAATTTAATTGAAAAGACAAAAGTTATCTTCACTTCAGATCCAGAATTTTGTTTTAATGTTATATGAAAAATAAGACATATATGATTTTTATTATATTGATAATGAAATAAATGTTAAGAAAGAAACAGAATCCTATATGAATCCCAATAGAAATTAAATTTTCATCGAATCATTTGATAACAAAATAATATAAAAGATAATAATCATTGATTTATTGTTATCAATCAATAAGAATAACATCTATATGTTATTTAGAAAAAAATTATTATTATAGTCGAAATAATCAAAAATAAAGTCTTTATATATGTATATACGTTTATGACTATATGTTACAGTAAGTTCCTACCTTAGAGTAATATCCACTCCTATCATTATCACGATTATTAAAACGATGAAACATCTCTTAATACAAACATTTATTAAAATCAATAACATAAAAATAAACAAAAACTCCAAAGACACTTAAGTCCGATGTCACAAAATTTCACCATACTACATATAACATAATTATTAAACATATGTTTTCCTTCGGATTTGTTTGTTAAAATATTATATATACTTCACTTTTAACACATATATTATGAACAAAAATACAATGTCACTATATATTTATATGTTAAATATTTATTGTTTGAACGCTCTGGGACGAAATGCGCCACCAACTGAATGTCTTTCATCAATTATATAGCACAGAGTAATGAAATGTAGAGGCTGTATTGTATTGTTAATCATATATATATCATTTTATCTAATTAAAGAAACTCCTGCTACTTATAAAGATTTTCATAAAATCCTCGAGACGTATACATCTATAATTCTATTCTATATTCCATGTATACATTATAATGCTTATAAATTCTTTATGTAATAGCCTAGCCAGAAATGAGTGAATATCTATATTTTTTCTACAAAATATCGGTTTTAAAATACAGAATAATCATCTTTCTATGTTATGTATTGGTCTGTAAATATAAATTTACATAACGTCTCAATGAAGCACTCAAGCAATGAGTGGTCTATTGTGAGCTAGCGATGGTTCAAACAGTGAGCCATTGAAACACTGCTTTATATAAACACAGCCCGCGTCACTATCGAATTAACAGTTAAAACTTACACTCTCACGTGTATACGGCTGAGTTTAATTTAAATCAGAACTATTGACCTTACTACCAGTTTGCATTAACAAAGTAAACGTAGATATTTTTAGGATTTTCATTTATAAATCTTTGTATAAAATAGTATTATTTTATATAAAATATTCAGTTTTTATATTTCTAAAATAATCGTACACAATTGCAATATATGTATGTATCTTCTTCTTCTTCTACCTGGCAATTTCCCAACTTTTAACCAGGGTCTGCCTTACATGTTGTGAATAGTTTTGGCTAATTGTTTTTACGACCGGCCGCCTGCCTGACATCAATCCTCTTTGGGAATGCATTAATCAGTGATGTCTTAATACTCTCAGTCTAAATACTGTCTATATTCATAAACAACAAACAAAACACTTAAATTAATGTCATTTCATTGCAAAATGCAAGAACAATTTATATCAAATCCAGCTGCCGACTTCGGCTTAACACATCTTAAAAACAAAACGACGTACCCACACATAAACACACACACAAACATACAAAACAAAATAACATAATGACAAGACATCAAAACGAACACACACAAAGAGAGAACACACACAAAAGAAAATTAGAAATTAGCTCATCACAGTGGGAGATTAAAAAGAGCATCACGAAATCAAATAACAACATCCCTCAAAGAACACATTTGCGGAATTTGTGTTCCATTACTAGAATTGGTTTTTATTTTGAATACCTACGTGTGCTCTGATACGTACATACTGTCGGTTACGACGTTTTGACGAATCATTTAGCTGTTAACTTATTAATTATTTCTACTGAGAGAAAAAACGACGAATGTAGGAAATTGAAAATAACTAAACGAAATATCTTCTTGTTTTTGTATTAAAAGACACTTAAATTTCAATTTTTTTCAAATTTCAATTCAACTATAGAATACAAAAGACGATAGAAATCAACTAAAATAAAAAATAAGTTAATTTTATTACTATAATTAATCAAAAGCAAATAAAACGAAGGGTTAAAAACTTCAGACGGGTAATTAACTATCCAGATCGTATTTTTAATAAAAATAGGTATTTTTTGTCAAAAATCGATAGCAGCTTGTGTTCTTTATTACACGGTTCCTTAAAAGGACAAAAAAAGCCATTGGCCACCGTCCAGCGTCCATAACGGCATTAATTAATGCCACCAGATGGCACTCGCAGGTGGAGTACATCACTATCAAAACTAGCTTCAGCTACGCAACATTTGTGGAAAACAAGCTTAATTGCTCTTGTATTTGATATGAAAACAATACGCGGTTTTTTGTCCCATTACGCTACGTAAATATTTCGTAGCGTACCTAAATATGAGAATAAAATGTTTTTAAACAAAGCGATATTCAGTTCATTTCGTTATTGGTTATGCAGAAACGAATTAAGCAAATTAAACATGAAGTAATCTTTCATTTAATAAATCGGTCATAGTACGTCCCGCCGCGGTCCGCGAGGGTAGATCAATCAAACGTTTCCATACTAATCACAGTCCACTGCTACACCAATTTATCACAACACGCCCTAAGCAGAATCAATATTTTAATCTATACGAGAAGCGGACGCATCAGTCGGGATGAATGTTAAAGGACATTTAAAAACATGATTGATTGCTTTTGTATGCTAAAACGATAAAAATTTATTGTCCCATACTGATACTTGCATTATTTTGATACAAATATTGTATTCTTTATTTCCATTGTCATACATAACTTAAAATCCTGCTTATATACAAACAAACGGACAAGACTTATTAATAATTTGCAATATACATATTACTCTACTAGCTATCCGCCCGCAGCTTCGCCCGCGTGGAGTTCGGTTATATCGCGTTTCCAAGAGAACCTTTCAATAGTCTGGGATAATAACTATCCTTTGTTCTTTCTCAAGGTCAACTCCATGTCTGTACCAAATTTCATTAAAATCAGTTCAATAGTTTAGGCGTGAAAGCATAACAGACAGACAGACAGAGTTACTTCCGCATTTATAATATTAGTAGGGATAGCATGAGATTAGTACATTAAATTTAATATAGCTATATAACTAAGATCAGGCCCTGCCGACTAATAGTCTGGTAGAATTCTCCGAAGGTAATTGGCCTCGAATTGTGATCTCGAGCTAGACTGTTGTAATTAAGATGAAATATATATTAATGATATTGATTTTATATTAAAAAGTTCAAAGCCCTATACAGTTACTAAAATACAAAGAAAAATACACCTTAGATATATATAAATTAAGTATAATCTTAGGAAATTCAATAATTATATATTAATAGTCATTTATTCAACTTGCTTTGATTGCTGCTTATTCTAACAGTTTTCGGCAACAAATTGTTTAGTGTGATGGAACATTGCCAGGTTATTTTAAGTAAAATTTAAACTTTAAAACTATCGCATGAAAAATTTCCAAACTCGCAACTTTTATTGTATCAAACTTTAGAAAGGCGTTGTACTTATCTCACAGGCTGATAAATTATTAAAGTAAATTAAGCCATTTTGTAGATTAATGATCTTCAATCTTATTAGCATATAATATTATACTTTATTATTAAAGAATGGGATAAAACCAACACGTAATTCAGGAATAACTTCATTTCCGTTCCGTTACCGCGGTATCAGCTTTTGGTCCATTATCCTCAGCAATTCGGGTTCAGGGACAGTACGATTGGGGAAAACATACAATTAACGGCATCGTCTTAATCGGTTCGTTACATATGGCAGTTGAACGTAAAATTTTCACGCTACATTACCTCCACCGACCACTTTAGTTAATGCTCCAAAGATATGAGAATATTACCTTCATTATTGTTATATACATGCTTAATGGAATCATATTCTTTACATCCCTTCTACTATGTCCTTTTTAATCGGTAAAAATCGGCTTTTATATCTAATATATAAAATTCTCGTGTCACAGTTTTCGTGCCCATACTCCTCCGAAACAACCTGACCGATTTTGATGAAATTTTTTGTGCTTATTCGGTAGCTATGAGAATCGGCCAACATCTATTTTTCATCCCCCTAAATGTTAGGGGTAGTCCACCCCTACATTTTTTATTTTTATTTTTTAGACAAAATTTTTAATTACTATTTTTTTATGATACAACGTACAAAAATACATACAATCCTAAATTTTCACCCTTCTACGATCAACCCTTATTTTTTAATAGCTATTTTAGTAATTTAATCATTTTTCATCTCCGGTCGATAACTGATCAATCGTCATTTAATAAGTTATCCCCGCCAGATATCTACAGGTGTCACTTCTGACCCAGTAAACAGCACGGAGTAGGGATGAGAACGAATCCGGTCTTCTGTTTCTCTCACACAATTAGACTTCTCTCACTCCCTACACAGTTGTCGGCCATCGTTATTGTTTGTGCATCAAGTGTAGTAGTAACGTTGACAATTATTATTTTGCTAGCTCAGTGTAACTCTCATATTAACTATTAATCATTCCTAATCGCTTCAAAACACGGAGATTTATGGCTTTAATAGGTAAACTCCAAAAATATAAATAAAAAAACGTAACAGATATTTCTTGATTATAGGGCGAAACGAAGTTCGCCGGGTCTTCTAGTTTCATATAAAAATCGGAATATCTATATTTTCTTGTCACGATGACTAAGACTTTAAGATTGGTACTCAAACCTCACAAATTAAAATATATATTTAAGTAAGAAGCCTTCAAAAGCAATTTTTTTTATGTTGAATAGTAATACAGTAGTTTTATGTATAATACTATTTATTCGTTTTTCTCACACCCTTTGTCCTGATCGTCATCTGGTAATTTTGATCCAGAGTCTCTATCCAACAAGAGGAACATGAAAAACAAACTCGACACAGCTATCCATACGATGAGACAATTTTCTTCTAGCGTCCACACTATATATGAAGCCAGATTCATCACGTTATCTAGAATATTCTTCAGAACAGAAGTCTCCAATTCCATAAATCTTTATCTTTTTAACAGTCAGATACTTCTTTATTTAGTGGCGTTTCCTTGTAGATTCCGCCAATGTAATGTACCAATATTATGCTGAACTATGTAAAAAAGGATTTATTGAGCAGTCACGACTAGAAGCTAAGAACTTTGATACTGTTGAGAGAAAATAAATTTTACACGCATCTATTAATATGACATAACATCGAATGACAACAGATAAGCTATAATGTTATTAAAATGACAGAAACAATTAATATTTGTAGATAATAAAATTGTATTTCATCAAAAATAATCAAGTATCAATTATATTATGTTATTTTGGACAATACTGTCTTTGTATGGTTTTTGTTACAATAATATGAAGAGAATCTTTGGCCAGCTATTCGCAGACGCTTGATACATTAATTTAAATGAAACCTTCCTTTTATAGACTTTCTAATATATCTTTTAATATTAATACAAGCATGTTAAACCTCAATGTTCAAAATGAATCCTGTATTGTGACAAAATCATAGGTGACTGGTAATTCGTTTCTCGTTAATGTCAAATTTCTTCAAGTTATTTTGTAAAAACGTCGACATTGTCAAAATATTCCACAATCTCAGTGCGAATGAAGCCATTGCAATATATATAATAAGATATAAATATTGTTAAATTCAAATTCGTCTCTATGATACAGAATAAGTTATTGTAAAAACATTACATATTCTTTAAGTCTTAAAGCTCTTTTTAGAATAAAAAAATAATATTTTAATGACAACATATATGATGGAGAAAACTTCCAATGTTCAACCTAATGACTCCCTCTACTTACAAATTAATTTAGCTCGAATAAGCGACTTAAGATATTAATTCCAACTTTAATCAAAAATCGGTAAATATAGAAATAAAAGTATGAATAAGTTTTATATATTTTTGAATAACAAAATCCTGTTCGCCAGTTATATAGTTTTAGGATCCAAATTAACTAGATTTACGCCAACTCTTTATCGTCTCAATTCCTATAGCCGACGCTCTCGCAGAAAATTTGCATTAATTTAAATGAGAGCGTTCCGTCTCTAAAGTCTACTTATATACGACATTTACGTTTTAATGATTAAGTTTTATACTTTAGAATCACACGAGGAAAATACAGGCTCAAAAGAAAGGACTCCAGGTAATGTGTGAATGATGTATAAAAGAAAGTTGTGTTAGTTACACTATTTATAACTCAAGAACGGTTGTACGGATATGGTCGAAAATCGGTAAGGAGGTAGATTAGAACCAGAAGACGGACATAGAATATTTAATTCTGAAAAAAAAAACTTAATAAATTCCAATATTTGGTTATTTATGGCGTATAGAGCAGAATAGAATTTTCCCAGTCAGCTATACACATATTACTAATTCAAAAATTAACGCGGACGAAGTCGCGGACAAAAACTAGTATATAGAATGTTGAATGAGCTTCCGAGATATGAAACTTAAATCTTCTTCACCGAACAGAAATGATCAAAAAATTACTTCCTACATCCCCATCGAGGGTCGTTATAATTGCTCCGCTGCACCTTAATACGTATTTAGTCGCACCAAAATTGTTTTGAAAGCCTCTCTGTAAGATTCTATCAAAATTGCTTTCTGAATAGGGATTTATATATTGATAACCTGTCGCTAAAGATTTCGATCGATGTTTAGTTTCAGAGACCAAGTAAGAGGAATAAAACAGAAAAATAATACTTATTATTCTATATAGGAATAATAAAAAGATTTAGGGTGTCACATTATGCGGGAAAAGGTTCAAGTGTTTTCAAGTATCAGATTGGGGAAGTTTTGAAATGCTTTTGACAGGAACCGAAACGTTTGGAAACAAAGTTTTGCTATTGAAAAGATGGGAACGTGTTTTTTTCGTTTTGTCTCACCATCTGTCTGGGAAGTAATGTCTTAAAAGTTATTTAATATAAGGATCGATATTTGAATATTTAAACGGATATTTTATATCAAAATTAAATATTAAAATGTTTGATGTATTTAAGACGAAAAAATATAGAGTAAAAATAATATATAGAAGAATATTATCATAAAATTAATATACAAAAAATTGTAGTTCCTAAATTAAGAGTATAAAAGTTAGTTAAAAAATAAACAAAAAGTATGAATAAATATTTTGTTATAAGCGCCACCTACCTTATCTCCGTCGAACTTCTCCGACTCGTCAACACAGGTTCTGAAGTCGTGTTTCTCTCTTGATCCGCGGCGCGCCACTAGCGGCGTCTGTGGCGGGGACAACGCCAGACTGTTCCTAGCACTGCCAGATGGCGACTTTATAAACTCGATTTTACCGCCCTCCACGCAAATATTCGGAGTAAGGGGATACATCGGCGACATCGCGACATTGGCGTTAGCTAGGTGGTTGTACATCTGATTGTCTTCTAGAGGAAGGGACTTTGGCTTGCCGTTCTTTCGATATGAAGAGTCATAGGCTAATACTTGGTTTTTTTGTTCAGGATGAACCTGCCGCACCTTGCCGGGAGGTCGGTCGGGTGGTTCTGGAGAAACACTGCCGTCTGTTCCAGGACTATCATTCCTGTCATTGTTTGATATTCTGAAACAAAGAAAAATATAACCAGTTAATATTAGTTGAAATAAGACCTACAGGGAAAGAAATCAATGTCGGTAAAATAAAAACAAATTTTAAATAGTTAATATAAGATCGAGATAAAATTAAAGTATTTTAAATATTTGTGACGTTATAAAAACTGAAGCAAATGCTAACAACTTGAAATACCTAGATTATGTCATCAGAATGATAGTAAATTTACATGAACTTAAAACTTTATTAGAAACCAAACATTCAAAATTTCTCGATAGATGGCGCTGTTCGCAGAAGGTTAAACTGTAAAGTAAAATCGTAAAGAGTCTTTTATTTAAAAAAAAAAGTAGTTTAGTTTATTATTTTAAATAAAAAAACATGTTTAAAATAAAGCAACAAGAAAATAAAATCATAAAAAAGTAAAAAGTCGTAGAAAAATCTAAAGTTGCTCACTTGGATTCGAACGCAACACACTTCAGCGTCGAGTTCTGAATCGCGCTATCAGTATTTTGTAGCTCGCTGACTATATATACGGTTGAGAACGCTCGTTGTTCGGAAGTGTATTCTTTAGTGTGATGCCACTACTGTACTTAGATCACTAGCTCCTCGTTAGCAGGTCTATCAGCACGTGACGTCACGCGCTCGTTGTCAGGCTACGCTTCTTGTAACGTGCGCTGCGGACGATCGCCCGCGCGGCTGCGACGGCCCGGCGGCGCACTTTCCTTGGGCGGCCTCTCCCTAAACCTTACGCGGTTTTAGTTAACTCGTTAGCTTAGCTCCGGTTTAATCTCGAGCACTTCCATACTATGGCGGCGAGAGCAATACTCGAATGCCAGCTTTTTTGACAAATTTACAATATTATTTTGTATAGAACACATCCCATATTTTATTTTTGTTCTTTTCGTCATGTCAGCCTTTACTAACAACATAAATTTACTATGGCTCATTTTAAATATTTATTTTTCCCACTAGAAGCAACGAAGTTTGACATTATCTTGATTTGAAGAACAAATATTTGTGAAGTAATCTTTTTAAATAGACTCTTGAAGAGTATCCACATTTGGCTTCCTTTGTTTGTTGCGAGCTGTCTTACTTCAGTAATTGCTTTCTCGTGGTAGTTTTACAAGAAAGAGATCATCAAGAATCATTTGTTTGTAGTCACGTCTATTTAGTTCATTTCTAAATACGTCCGAAAGGAAGGAAGCTTTCTTATGTGTTACAAAACATACTAAGTACGCGATGGAAGCATAGGAAATAGAACTCTATCGTTTGAGGATATAGTTAATTTTCCCAAAACTGAATGCCTTGAATGCTCTTCCACGGCAATATTTTCGTCACCTTGCCTCTTCTTTTTAACATTTCATGTGTGACCACACTATGTTTAGATTTCAGAATTGAAAAATATAAAGATTCCATTGCTAGGTCTCGTCCTATTGAACGTACTTGTAAATGAAAGTTTAATTTATATTATCAATTATTAAGAAATGAGTACAACGAATATTTTATAAACGATAAAACTACTTTAATTGAATGTTTTTTTTTATGATTAATTGATAGTGAGTCCTAAAAATAATTTCCTACCTATATCAATTAACATATTTCGTGATGCGTTACAAGTTACTTCAAGCCGTGACAGTTGACTGATAAAAAACTCAAATGACACATCAAAGAGAAACACCGTTCTGAAACCGCTTCCTATATGTAAAAAAGATCTTTTTCTAATAATATAATACTTTTTTATATTTTCAGATATACTTTCAATACTAGTAGGAACATTTTTTATAGATACTGTCAAGAATGAAATAATGTATTAGTATTTTAAATGTTATTTAGTTATAGTTTGAAGAGTCAAGTCAAAAAATAGGCATAGATACTCATCAAACGCAGTCCGGTAGGTTTAATCAAGTCAATAATATTTCACCAGAAGTAATATCTGAAGTCTGCTCATCCCTACAGTAGAGTGGTGCTTGCTTTGTGCTCAAACCTGTTAGAAGCTTACAAAGAATATTTCATACATTTCAGTATTTCGTTTTAATTTTTTAATTTAAAATTGAGCACCACTCATTTAATTGATTGGTGAGTAATATATTTAGGCAGAGTGTATTATGCATCTAAGTTACATGTCAATTATATGTATAAAACTACCACAATGAAGTATTTACCATCCATACATGTGAAGCGAGTCGCATGTAAAGGCTAGTAACAATTGTAAAATTAATAATAATTTATGACTGGCAACTCCAGCCGCACCTTAGTTTATGTGATATTCGCGTGACAAACCTACATCCATTTAATTTATGAACCCGTACGTTACTAGTTAAAGTTAATTTCAAAGGGTTTTAGTTATTGCTAAACTAGAAAACTATTTACTGCCAATTGACCTACAAAGAGTATATAAGAGGCGTTTAGTCATTTTGAATTTTTGTAATAAATAACAATCCTCTTTAGGTAATACAGGAAATAATATGCAAGGGTATGAGAAATATTTAATTTATACAACAAAAATAAATCTAAATAAAGTTAAAATGGAACCCCTACCATAGTAAATATATTATATTAGCTCAGAAACTTTAATTATCACCATTTTTTCTTAAAATAAACAAAACTTTTTTATATATTTGAAAACCGAATTGATTTCCAACATTTTTAATCTGTATGAAGCTTCATTTGACGTGACGTTGACATATAAAATTTGAAGAGTGATTTGTGTTTTATTTCAGTGAATGAAATAAACATCACTATTTTGATGTGAACAATACTAATAAGTATGGCATTTCTAACAAACTTTAATACAAATATTAACTGAAATAATTCCCATATTCACAGAATTCTAAAACATCAAAATATAAAGTAGAAAACAATAATCGTCAATTTGAATAATTTGTGTTATGTACATAACAGAAAATTTTAATGTAATAACTTGTTAAACATCAGCAAATATGCATATTATTTACAAATAAATTATTCAGACAATATATTTGTATTACAATTTATAGATATGACTTTGAAAAACTTTTTATGTACCTATTGTTATCGTATGTGTCAATCATCCCTACTAATATTATAAATGCGAAAGTAACTCTGTCTGTCTGTCTGTCTGTCTGCTACGCTTTCACGCCTAAACCACTGAACTGATTTTAATGAAATTCGGTACAGAGATAGAGTTGACCTTGAGAAAGAACATAGGATAGTTTTTATCCCAGACTTTTGAAAGGTTCTCTTGGAAACGCGATATAACCGAACTCCACGCGGCGAAGCTGCGGGCGGAAAGCTAGTTGTATTATAAAAGACGAATCCTCTATAACTATTGTGTATTGTCTAACGGTAAATTTTTATGTTTACAAACTTAAACTTGTTTATATATCACGACATATAAAATAATATTTTAACCTTTATTGTGTAAGATCAGGAATATTGCGAACATAATTAGAATAGCAATAGAAGGATATTTTTAATAGTGAATTTATTCGTCACGGATCGTTTCCGACATGTCGTATCCGTGTCGTGTGGTGTAAATGTTTCTGGGTAACTTGCGTAAGGCAATTCAATATGGATATCGCACAGAAATGCCGTAACTGAACCCATTGTGGTATTTTGATCGACATCTTTATACCGCTGATTATTTTGTACGTGACCCACTGTTGGAATTGTCTCATGAATTTTTATATAAACAATGCGATCGCATATCTTTATATAGGCGACTGTAAAGGGAATATAACTGTTATTCGAGCAAATTTTTTAAGTTATTATGATCAAAAGACGTCACTGATTGTGTAAAAACATTGAAAATATTAAGTTTTTCTACATATTTCACGTTTTAAAACATTATTTAGAATTAAACATTGAATTTAACTTTGATTTTAGACTGATTTTTCATTGTTATAAAAAACGTAAAGCTCGTATTACCTTATACACATCTTAAGAGAGTATATTAAATATTTTTTCCGCATCATATTATAAAGTTCTAAATAACGCTCATGAACGCAATGTTATGGTTAATTGCGAACAGTTCATTGAACTTGAATCATTAAAAATATTTGAGAGGCTATTTAAATCATCAGCTAATGGATGCTGGAAATATCATTAATAATACACGTATCAGAGGTCGGATAAATTTGGTAATCATAATCAAGGATATCTATAAGATATAGCTTTGAAAATATGTATCAGGTATTTACTCGTTTTAACAAAAGCGACTGTTTCTGTGTCTATTATATAAGCAAAGGAATTACTTTATATGTATATAAGTCTACTGTATGTATGTATGTTATTAAACTCCTAAGCTGGAACGATTTGAGTGATTTTTGTATGCATTTTGATATCGCCCAAAATTGTTTAGAGTCTAAAATCACTTAATATAGATTAGATTATTAAAAATTTAATGAAACGTCGCTACTTATATCTATGTATTCTTTTAACACTTTATACATGCCTACATTTCTCTCTGAGCACAATTCCGTTGTTCACACGGACGTAGCCGCGGGCGTGAACTAGTATAATATATATACAATCAATGAATGAGATACAAACATCAACAATTGTATCAAAACATACAGACAGACACATTGACAGTTGAATAGGATCGAACCAAACATTCTCACGGCGAGATAAAGAACTCGGCATTGTTCTTAACGTTTTTGGATTGACAATAAAAGTGCAATCATTACATAACATCTACATCCAAATAAAATATACTTTAGATATAATATGGATTTATTATAGTCAATAAATTTGTTGGTTTCTTGGAAATTTTTACCGATTTTCATTCAAGTTTCCAACGCATCTACAACACCCATTATGTTACAGATGTCGGGGACATGGTGACTTCTTACCAGGAGGTAGACCGTCTGCCCGTTTGCACTTTTATTTAATATAAAAAAAATTCAATAATAGACTATAATTTACGCAGATTTACGGGTGAAAAACTTTTAACTTGCCGTATGTAGTGATAAAGCCAACTGGGAATAAATATCTAACTATTAAGTATATGAGTAACATCAATACGACCGACAGTAACAATGCAAATGTCGTAATGAACTGATTTAATAAATTGTAAGCTTTATTCAACTCACATTCTGTGGCCACTCTGTCACACAACCCACATTTGGATTTAAAACAGATGCTTCCAACCATTGAATGCTAATGTGGATTCCCATCAAACGCGGAACAATTGTCACCATGACCTACACTCCTCGCCAGGTCAAAGATTAATTTACAGGTGTCACAAACTTTTACTATATCCAACTTGAGAGTAATTTATTTATATGGTTCTTAAATCTTTGTTAAATTCCAGAGAAGGATAGCTTAATCTACCTCTATTAGTTATTTTTTAACAAAACTAAATAAATGCAACGTGTGATATCTAACTCGTTGTTATAATTAAGTACGTAAAATTATATCCTTCAATTTAATTACCGTTATCTGGTAAGATTTATCTTAATACTTAAAAGTCAGTCAAATCTTTAAGTCATATCAGTGAATATTACAAATTAATTTAAATTTCATAATCAAACTCAGTCTGTAAGATAAAAAAAAAAAAAAAAAAAAATAAATAAGCTGAGTGCGATAAAACAACGCAACTTAAACCACAAAATGAGAAAATTAAACACACATGTAAATATATTAGTCAAACAAACATTTCTATTACAAAATCCGAAGCAGTACTGATAGCAGTGAATTAAATTTAGCCGTATAAACACGATTACCAAATTCACACTTGAATTATAACTAAAACACGCTCGCGAGTTTAATGCACTTTGTGTAAAACATTGGTACTGTGTTTCACCACTCAGCCCGGCCGTCGTTTACACCATGCAGACTCCACAAATCTGCCATTTATGAATGATAAACACTAAAGTTTAGACTTTCATTCTAAAATGGAGTTTGTGGAGCAAAAATATATCGTGGAAACATATCGTTAACATTTAAAATATAATTTAAATTGATCACATACATAGAAATAAGTATAGTATTCATATATAGAGAATGAATATGGTTTCAAATACTCTAACTAAAAGAAAAATAACACGCAATGACGTTATTAATTTACCTTAAATACTATAAAGGGTAGATTAAACTAGCATTTTTACATCAGAAGTTGTTTCGTCAACTATTGTTGATAGATTAGTGAATTCTAAGCAGTTTTCTTATACATATATTGTTATAACAATGCATTAGGACCGCACGCGTTATTCCTGTACCTGACTCAACAATAGTTCTGCGAAAGTATATTAATAGAGTCCTCGGTGAGCTGATTGACTTAGAATGCATCTACTCATAACTAGATTCATACCGCGGCTGCACTTGGCATATTCTAAAGAAAAGGTGCATGGATGTATGCATAATGATAGGTGTTTAAATTATGTTGCATGCACGTTGCTAATATAATAAATGTGTATGCTTGTGAGGTTGTAAGGATGGGTAGATGTATAGTTCTTCAAACACATATTTGTCGATCTTTCAGGCAAAAACTACTAAACCAATTTTGATGAAGTAGCTTAATCATTCGACTAAGACATAGGCATGTATTAGGTATTACAAAATTCCGTTTAAATAGCGTACGATCCAGGCGTAATAGTTGTATTATGTATGAAATCATGTGATATTGATTACATATAGATTACTGTGACATATGTTTACAATAAAATAATTTTTATTATTTTTTACATTTCTATGAGCACAATTTCGAAGTCAGTAACAAGTCTATAATAATTTTGTAATGTACCAATAACATACATTAAAATATTTAGATTGTTACTGCAATCCTTTAAACATATTTTGTTCAAGTACCATTCAAGAAGTAATGAGATCTAAGACTTACGCGAGTTTTATTCATTTAAATGAAACTAATATTTTTCGGATATACTTACTACGCGGTTTATTTTTGCAAAAAATGTATTCAAAAAGTTTAAATAATTGTGCAATGAGATACAAGCTTTGAACACGACTTCGTTTTGCAAAATATATCAAGGTTTTATAAATTTTAAACATGTTAAATCCCAATACATATGACAGAAGCTTTTAATCTAATATTAATGTATAGTTATTGTTATATAGCGTGACGTCATAACACATATAGTATATATTCTATATATATTATATAGTTGTTTTAATAAATGGACTTTCATAAAACCAAACTATAGCCATTATATATATTTTTTCATTCCCATTAAATTCTTTCTTTATCAATCAGCTTCTACCAGGACCTAGAAAAACAAATTCCTTATTCTTATATAGGTATAGCAATCATATAATTTTCTGTCCATCCTTTTAATGTCCAGTAAACATACTTCAGGTTTTATCTCAAGCACTTAACTTCAATTCAGTTGACGTTAAATTTATCTTAATCACGTTTAGAATATTGTCAATATAAGTAATATATTAAACTTAGTAAAATTGTGGAATCTTAGCGTTTGATATAGGTCTAAGTCATGATTCAACTTCGCCTTGAATAGAATTAATAAATACTAGATACTTAAATACAATTTACTAGTGAATTGTTCGTTGATCGTTCTTACATTATTTATTGCATATAAACAAAAAAATATAAGGAAATATATTTTTACGTGTGTTTTATCTTCACTAATTATAAGTTTTGTAATTAAATAGACATGATCAAAGTTATAATATATCACATAAATCCATACTCTTAAAGTTCTTCTTCCTGGCAATTTCCCAGCTTTAGCCAGGGTCTGTTATAATTAACTCTTAAAGTTGACTACAATTATTTATGAAGAAGGAATTTAATAGGCGGATTATTAATTAAAATTTGATATTACTTAAAAAATTTAAAGAAATGTAATATGTAGAAATGAAATAGAAAATTGAGAGAGAAAAATTATCGAAACTAACATGAATCGTACGTACAAAATGGGGCTCAGCGATTAAACTCTCGTGCTTTACAGATAACCTAATTGAGAAAGCAATTTTAACTCGATGCACCGGAGATTACAAGTTCGATTCCCGATCCTGTACCTTTAGTCTCAATTCTACATTTCCATATGAATTCAAATACCACTATTAGCTTATTTCTTTACTGTTAATGAACATAACTTTACATCTCAACTAAGCTGGTTTGTATTCAACGTACCAGCGGTACCCATTACCATTACAACGCGAAATTTACACAACAAATACTGTATAATTATCTAAAATAATTTAGTATTGTGTGTGCGAACAAAAATATTGTGATCTAAAAATAAAATGGCGACAATGAACTCGGTAAAAATGTGTTTGTGCACATTATGTTTTAATTATACTATTCTATAGACAGGTTTTTGATTTTATCTATCTGTATTTCAATGCTGTGTTTATTTTATGTTATATCTTCTATATATATAAAAATGAATTGCTGTTCCTTAGTCTCGCTAAAACTCGAGAACAGCTGAACGGATTTATCTTATCTTAGTCTTGAAATGTTCGTGGAGGTTCAGGGAAGGTATAAAAGCTGAAATTTTTTTATTAATTTCCGGGAAAACCCTAAAAACGGAGCTTTTTTATTTCCCATACAAACGGTTTTTTGACATTAGATTTGACAACTAACTAATATGTCAATCATTTTGTCGCACTTCAGGACACGGAGATTTATGGCTTACAGGTAAACTCCAAAAATATAAATAAAAAAACGTAATACATATTTCTTGATTATAGGGCGATACGAAGTTCGCCGGGTCAGCTAGTAGTTTAATATTTTTTATCTGTCCGTCGATGCTGTCAATAGGGATTCCATGTTATCGCCGTGAACTGTGCCCTCGTGTTGTGTAAGAAACTGAATAACTGACACGGATTTATCAACAGATTAAAAATATAATTGACTGACGGATAAATATTATATTAATTGTATATGCTTTTTTATTATTTTTTTAATTTTAGTAAATCATCTAAAAAGCTAAATCAAGACTCGTTTATGTAATGTCATTCTTTTTTTTATATATTTTTAAATTTCTGAACGTAATGTAAGATTATCGACCGCTATGTGAGATGAGATTTTAAAATTAATAATAACTTTTTGTCATACATTATTTATTAACTTTTTGTTGGGTTCATTATTTATGTTAACGGCGTGATAATGACGTATAAACAGCGGTTTGAAGGTAATTATAAGGATTTATTAAATTAAATTCAACTTCGTACACGTAAAATATTTCATACTTTAGTTGGGACTGGATTTAGCTTAAAATGTGTATATAATTGTTTGGATTTAACGTCAATTATTATTGAAGTAACGCGTACAATAAATCAGATAAAACTGACTACCCAATACAATATTTTACTTGGACCACAGAGACTGTCGATTTTATCTCTCATTTGGCATTTCGGAGCAATACTGTTTAAAACGTGATCCGAATTCGTGTTAAAGAGAAACGTTTTCGATTCCGATCAACAAAAATATGGCGACTCTTTTTCTGTTATATCATTTGACTAAAAAAACTATTTCCATATGAAAAGTTCGTTAAAAAACCGGCAGATGTATATGCAAGGGACAGTAAATCATCCGTTAACTATTAATACTTAATCGGTAGTTAACATTGCATCAGTTAATATTTAGTTCCGCTAGCACCTGTCGAGATATTAATAAAATAAATAACGATAAAAAACTCAAAGACTGACATCACATCCAACGCGTGTTTTGTAAAGAAAAAACTTCTTGGTGCAATTGAAATGCAGTATTGGATGTGTAATTTTAAATTGAGAACGTTTAAAAAAAAACTCAAAGACTGGACATACCATCCAACGCGTGTTTTGTAAAGAAAAAACTTCTTGGTGCAATTGAAATGCAGTATTGGATGTGTAATTTTAAATTGAGAACGTTTTAAAAAAAGCCCTCCGTTAGGTATGCGCGGGACACGAGCGCGTGACATCTGCCCGCTGATTGGTCGGCTTTTTGTTCCACATTCGAAATAAATCGAACGCGCGCAGTATGTGTGCAATTATGGAGATGGGCAGACGTGTCGCACCTGCTTGCATTGTTTCAATTATATTGTTTTTGTTAAAGAATTAATTTAATACTAAAATATAAGTACACTTTCAGCACTGCAATAAAATTGTTATATAAATTTTGGAATTCATATACGTATAAATAATTTATATCGAAAAATAAAAGTGCAACGGACGTAACCACGTTTAAAATGTGGTTATTATATTTTTATAGCATTCAATCGACACCAATATATCGAAATGTATGAAAAAATACAATCGACTTTCCACACTTAATATATCGATTGAGCATCGGTATGTGTTGGCGATTTTTTATTGCGAACAAGTTATTCGTCGAATAATGGAAAAAACTGAGACAAAATAAATAAAATATAAGTTGCGAATTAAAATCCCCTATCGATTGTGTTAAGTCTTTGAGGTCTCAGATTTCTGATGGACAGCACCTGCCTCGACTTCCTGTTGCTTTTTTTACTTTCAAGCCATTTCCTGGAGATCTTCCTCACAGGGTAGTTGACGCGCAGGTAATTCGGTAATCCTTCACATATTACAGAATTGATTATTATCATTGCTTTAAAATGTTGAAGTAATTATTTTGAATTACATTTTAATTGTTTCTGAAATTTTGTAATTGAAATTTTTTTTGTGTTCATATTAATAAATTGTTATTGGTGTCGCATTAAATAGAATTTGTTTAATAATATGAAAAAACAAAAAAATATATATAGAAATATATTTAATCAATTGAAACGGATATTTAAGAAAGATAACATTTTTTCTATTTTAATATTTAAAATCCATTAAATTGCCAGCTCAAAAAACTACCTTACCCAATTCTAACCATTTAATAGTTTTTTATCGAAATATTTTTTGCATCTATATATTTATAGTCTGTGATCAAAAACTTCATTGTTGCATGACATAAGTGAATGTCACAATTCCATTCAACAATATTTTTTTCACTACAACCGGCTCAGCCGCGTTTTATTCCCACATTTATACGTCATTGTTTACAAATCACGAAGTTGAATAACAAGAAACTATAAGATATAACAAACTTAAATTATGATGGCTTTCAAAATTATATAAAATACAACTTGCTTCCCGCAGGTACGCCTACACGCGGATGTAACATCCAATAATCTCCTCATTACTTTCAAGCTATTTAACTGCGACATAACAGCTATATTACTGTAAAGTTACGTTAATATTCAATTTGTAGTTATCAAGTATTCAATTCTGATGAAAATTACTAACTGTTTTTTTTTTGAATATTTTAAGTTAATATAGGTTTTCGAAAACAACTCAAAATCAAGTAACACAAAGAGACAGATATATAAAAAATAAAACCTTTTTTTTACGTATCGTTTAAAAATCATATTACAGATAGGAAAATTTAATTCACAGTAACTTTCTCATATTTCAAATTACTAAAATATTATTAAATAATAAAAAAAAAGATTATTTTCGTAAAAAACAATATTTAATTTTGTCTGTATTAATAACAATACCGTTTAAGGAAATGTAATTAGCGATACCAAAAGCCTCGCACGCGAGTTAAACGCGTGACTAAATGTGTAGTAGTTTATTGAATTGTCACTTGTCATACTTGTCAAGCTGTCACCCGCGGGGCGCCGAATAAAAGCGTGGTAAGTTCAAGAATGAAAGTCAGTTACGGTGGCTTAAAACTTATATTCGTATAACAATAATGTTCAAATATATAAAATATATTAATATAGCTACTAAAATTTATAATTCTATCGTTTGAATGAAAGAGCGGGAAACATTCAGCCATGTAACCAAAAAGGTTGCATATAAAAATAATTATACATTGGCATGTGGAATAAAAACTTTTTGCTTCGAAAATTAAAAAAAAACCGCCAAACTATGAATATAAAAATACACCGTTTAAATGAAAGAACAGCAAACATTCAGCCACGTTACAAAAAAGGTTGCATATATTGACAGATGCAATAAAAACTTTTTGCTTTGAAAATAAAAAAAAAAACCGTCAAACTATAAATGATTTTGACAGTAATGTACGAATAGTAATTTATTATAATTTTAATTTATTATATAGTTATATTATTCCCCTGGTCGCCTGTACTGTTAGTAAAGGTATCTGTTGATTGAGGCCCACATTAACGAAGCCAGAGCAACTCATTGTTTGTAATTATTTTGATGTATTAATGCATTGTTTTGGTTACAGCTGAGTCAGTGGCCATTGTTATGATTCCATTTGTATTTTAACTGTGAAATTGTTTTATCTGTTATACAAATAATAGCATAATAAATAATTACTTTTAATACTAAATTACTATTGTTTTTTTTAATGTTTTATCATGATTTTTATTTTGTTTGAATAAAATATAATATTTTACAAACGCTTTCTTAAACATTAAGGAAAATTTTAATACCGACACTAATTATTATAAACTTCATTTATTGATCTTTTCCAACAAATTCAGATTTTATCTTAATGAAAATATACACAAATTGCATGAATAAAGTTTCTTAAAAGTAATCTTCTATATATATAAAAATGGATTGCTGTTCCTTAGTCTCGCTAAAACTCGAGAACGGCTGAACCGATTTGGCTAATTTTAGTCTTGAAATACTCCTGGAAGTCCAGGGAAAGTTTAAAAGGTGAGAAAAATTTGAATAATTGCCGGGAAAACCCTAAAAATAGCCCTTTTCTATTTCCCATACAAACGTTTTTTTGACGTTAGATTTGACAACTAACTAATATGTCAATCATTCTGTTTGATTGAAACACAAAAAACCTGATTATTTATGGCCTCTAAGACGGAATAGAGTTCGCCTGGTCAGGTATACCTACATATATTACTCTTGACCAAACTAACGCGGACGAAGTCGCGGGGAAAAACTAGTTGTTTATATTTATGTCAAATCTTAATCTCTCAATAATTCCCCTAATCAGTTCTACAGCGAGCATCTTATGCATTACCGAAAATTCGTTTCATTTTCAAGCGTAGACAATGTGATGATTGAAATTCAATAATAATAACTATCAGTGACGTAATTATTATCTAGATTCATCAACCTTTTATGTCACCTAAAATAAGCAAACTAACACCCCAAAGTTCTTACCGAATACTTAAAAGGCCCCATGGGGAATATGATAAATATTAGTATATAAAAATATTAAGTTATGTATGTATACATTATGTATCATTATATATGTAATGGGTATTCACTTTTTCAATTACGTTAATAATTATCTATCTATCTATGTTATATCTGTTACATAACTTTGAGTACATAATCATAATATAATGATTTATTTACGAAATATATATTTTTTTATCGGATATTTTTTTCAAAAGGCGTCGCTACGACCTTGTGAGAGCTCGTGTCGAAAAATCAATGCGGGCTGCGGAAGTGTCGCAATACATCGAGGCTTATCTGTATGTACGTCCGGTTTATAATTACTTTATACGTGTACTTAAATTCATTTCTTGATTATAATAGAATATAAAATGTGGGCTTTTTTGTAATTAAAATCATAAGGCTTATATTGTTTAAAAAAAATAAATCGTTTCTGATGTACATATTATTTATAATTACAAAAGACTAAGGCTGCATATATTCATCCTAATAAAAAATTATATAAAACCTCTGTGTATAAACCTTCAATGTTGTATACTAAGAAAAGATATAGATTGTTCACTGATTACAGCAAAAGTAATATTAATAACTGGTTTTGGATATACAAGAAGTCAATGAATACCAATTAATATAAAAACAATACAATAAGGCGATGTCCGTGCATAAACAATTTATAATAATGTTTCAAAAAGTTGATTGCTTAACCATATGATAAAAACAGGTTTTAGGGTTGCCATCATGAAAATATTTAAGAAAATTTACTTTTAATTATACTACAATTAATTATATTAGTATTGCCAGCTTTTTAACAACTGTCTTTAACTTTAATATATTTTACGTAAATATTTGAGTTCAGTATTTGTGATTTCATGTTTAATATACATAAATTGTGTATTTAATTTTTTGTATGCACTGCCTTTAATAGAACTTTCACTTGAGATATGATTTTTAATTTTAAGGATAATCGTAATTTAATATCTCGATTACGGCTTGAGACTTATTTTAATAAAAATTTATACCTAACCACGAAGTCTTTTGCAAATTTCGTTCTATCAATAAAAACAATCGGTTCATTCTGAACGTATATTAAAGAAGCAAAAAGGTCAGATAAGTATTGAGAATTGAAATAAGAAGACCAGAATGCTACGTAATAACCCTTTGTTTTTTTTACTCGTCGACATAAAAAGCCTTTGTTTTGATGTCACATAAACCGTGCAACCGAGATACTAGGGTCATCAGCCGACCGCACGTGAGACGAGCACTTTATGGTTACTTTTGTTTTTGTTTCATTTGTTTGTATGACTACTTGTTGCTTGGTTTGACATATCAACTATTTTCAAGTAGTTGAATAACTATTGTGGACAGTATTTTGAGATATCTTTTTGTACGTTTAAATCTATAAAATAGTCACAATATATTTGTCATTTCATCCTACTCTTTTCGTGGAAGCAAAATTTTCGTTTTTTTTGCAGGCACCGTCGAAATAATTTAGGATGCAAATTCTCGAGAAGCGTTTAAGACAGATGCTGTTTTATTATAGACAAGCAAAAATCGAGACGGTCATTCGATACTGTACCCTTGAAACCTTTAGATAACTTTTATATTTTTACTTTTTAACGTATGCCATATGTTTTATTGGAGATCCATATTACAACGTTTTGTAACAATAAGAAAACTTTCATTCCTTTAATTTCAAAAAATCAGGTTATCGTTTAAAGCTATTATTAAAAATCCTCATATAAAAATGAGAATAATTCATACGAATACAAAACCTGTACTTTAAAACATTTATTAAAGCCGGTGCTAAATGATGGCAATAAGTATGAGAAATTATCTACACGATGCGTTCTATAACCTGCGTCAGATACAGGGTTATCGTGAAACTACATTAACACAAATCGTATTTTGTAAGCACTATAAAATGAAGTACCTAGGATTAAACAATAAAATTATATACTTTAAAATTCTATTGAAGATCATAAAATTGTAACGCCAATATACTACATACATACGCCAATGAAACAAGATAAAATCTGTAAACAATTCGACACCAAACATTTTCGTTCTACTTAGCTATCTATTAGGCGCCAACGAAACAAGATAAATTTTGTAAATAAATTTCTTTCTCTATATTGTTTTGACCGACTTTTTAATATAACATAATTATGCTACTTACTACGCTCTATTTGTGAATCATTATTTATTTATTTATTTTAATTTATTATAATAACTTTCTCTGTTATTTAATTGCTAGTGCGAACTCAATCAGGTGTTGCGCGTGCGCAGGAATCAAGCGATTAGTCACAGGTGGCGATAAATAACAGAACTGTAGGAGTGTGTTGTGAATTACAAGTATTACGTAGATCGACTGATTTGAGAAATGGTTGGATATACATATATTATAATAAGATTTAAATACATTAAATTATTCATTAATGTTTTATATGGAAAGTAATAGCGTTCATGATTTTCAGACAATATATATAACTAGCTTTCCGTTGAGTTCAGTTATATCGCGTTTCCAAGAGAACTTTTCAAAAGTGTTTGATAAAAACTATCTTTTGTTCTTTCTCAAGGTCAACTCTATATCTATACCAAATTTCATTAAAATCAGTTCAGTGGTTTAGGCGTGAAAACGTAACAAACAGACAGAGTTTCTTTCGCATTTATAATATTAGTAAGTAGCGTATAATTTAATCTCATAAAAAGCGCAGTATTTCATTATCAATAGAACGTAATATATTTTGTATGAAGTACTGTAAAATAATAAAACCTAACTAATTATTCAAGTCAACGTCGTCGAAGATAAATATTTTCTCTTGACTTTTCGTAAGTCGGTTAATATGATAATCGTCATATAAATGTAAGCGGAACGGGAAAACTTGATGATTAACGTAAATAGAAAGCATTACGTGCTCATTCGGCTTTGTTTGAGTTTTTTATATGTTACTCAACATTACGTGTGTTGCTTTTGTTATTCAGCCAACACACACACATACACATATGTATATATAATGCCTTTAATTATAACGTATGCAAATTTTTAACTGAGATTTTTGAAGTATAGTTGACGAAAATATGACTGTTTACCACTGCTATCGTGAACACAATAGTAAGAACTACAGACAAAACGTCATTAAAACCAAAATATTATTTTATGTCATAGTTTTATTAATATTTTCTGATTTATCAATACATTATCAGTTCTTTTAAATCTAAGTACATAACAGAAGGCGTACGTCGCGCGTCATTCCCGTGTCCTAATAACTAACGAACGGTAAAAAGTTAAAACACTGGAAATTCGAGGTTAATGAAGAGAAATCATGAGTGAAACTTTGTTACTCTCGAGATTAATGTTCATTATATTAAGCGTGTAATTTGCAAACCAGATAATTTGATTATTGTAAAATGTTTAACATTCACACGACTACCGTTTGATATCCGATCATTACTTCGGGTAACAGACATCGAAAGAGATTTCATAAATATTTTATATAAAGGCCTGTATTTGACTTTATTGTTTGAAAGCAGCCCCAGTAGGTTCATTTGATTTTGAAGCTTGGACAGTGGAGGTGAGCGTATAACGCGCGTTTTATAGGAGTCCCTTAAACCTACACCCGAGTCACAAGTCCCAGTCACTGTTGAAGCTCCTCTCCCTGTAACGATGGACCCGACACCCGCACGGTGAATACATGGAATGATGAGAGGTTTCGTCTCCACTACAATTTTTTTCAATAAAATAAAATAACGATTCAAACCCCAACTCTTCATTATATCACAAGTTAATTAAAATATTATGTATATACATTTTTATCAGATGAAATAACTTACTATCTCTATTCTCTGTAATTAATATTGTTGAAGCAATATATAAATGTCATGAGAAGCTGGTAACAATTAGTCATGGTCTTAGACAATGAGCGCGTAATAACTTTCTGTAGGAACACGGAAGAATTAGTGCAAATATGATACGCACTGCAACGGTTACTTCCTCTATAATTACAGAGAGCTAATTACAAAGAAACAGGCTCTTAGTATATAATAAGGTTGCTTTAGAAAAACAGGATGTTACTTAAATGACAAACTTTGACTAGAGAAAAAACATGATTATTTTGATTGTAATTCCATTTTTTTAACGAGAAAATTTTCGTTTATCATTGTTCGTATTAATTTAAATCTAATATATAATTTATATATTTAAATTTATAACTAAATCGTTGCTGTTTGTTTCTATTCGTTCAAAGTTTCAAGCACCACGCCGTACCCATTAACTTACCTTTCTAACTAATTTAAACTAACTTGTAGTTGTGATAGTAATCACAGCTCGGATCACGAGTCCATTGGCAGAATGATCAGCATTCGATCACATTCAGACATGTATTTAGGACGGAGTTACTTAACAAATATATTTACTGGACAAACAAATATATAGGGAAGCAAATAGTGACGTTATTCCAAAAAAACATAGTAACTTTAGTTGGGCGAGTTATCTTCATTTTGAGGTAATAATTAAAAAAGAATGGAAATATTTCCTGTTATTCATTTTTGCTCTCTTAATTTGAGGTACTTAATAATTAATTTATTTTTTTTATTAATTTCTGTGCTTTGTTTCTTTCTTACTTCAATATATGTATAAAGCAGGTTTAAATAAATTATAATAAGAAGTAATAAAAGAATCAATGCATCTATACTTAAAAGCAAATAGTGTTGAGTTTCAAAACATTGTAATAAATAGATTATTTAATATAACAGATAAGAATAATTTAGTTATTTTCCCGACTCAATACAAGGTTAACTGAGTTAGTTTAGTAAATACTACCACATGTTACTCGTCAGATAATTTTCTCATGGTTTCGCTCTCACGAAAATCATCCCGCGAATATCCGATGGCGGAACGATAATTATATAACGATTCCTACATATACTTACTAGGTAATTAAATTAATAGTTTAGTACATAGATAGGTAATATAAAAAAAGTTAAATATACTTAAAATTTAAGTTCTATTAAGCTGAATGCGACTGTTAAATAAAATTATGGAAATTCATGTAATTTCAGTTATACACTGATATTATTTAAAACGGGTTTTATTTCAAAAATCTGCGGTAGTTGCAATGGATATTTAAATTTTTAAATTAATTTTAAGTTTGTCATCTATTAATTTATTTTGTTTTTGGTAACTGAAATCAATTTACTTATATTCATAATTTTTTACTATCGTTATATTATTATGAATTAAGTTATCGCCTAATAAATCTGCTGTTTATACATTCTTAACATAAACAAGATTCAATTAACCCTAAAGATGTAAGCACACACACACACACATATATGTATATATATACACATATATACACTTAAATATTTGTTAAAGAAAATCTTATCACAATTAACAAACTCAAAAATATCCTAATGAATACTTGCAGTACATAATATATACATATATATTATATATTTTAAGCTTCATCAATCGTATAATGACACTAGGCATCATATCGCGGCCCCGTCTGTACAAGTTACCGTATAAAGAACACTCTTCCTGTCTATCTTTTAGGGATTCGAAGTGAAACTGAGTAATCTTTTTATTTTTTACACCAAAGGTCTTTCCTTTTACGGTCTGTTGCATTAAATTGTAGTTTTCCTATTTATATCGTTAATTTAAATAAATTTATATAAAAAATTATTAACATTTTTTGTTGAATTTATTATAGTTTCATATTTTTAGAAGTAAGAATTTAACTCAAAATGTCAGACAATATTCACTGAAAACTAAAAAGAAATGAATAAATATTATAATAAAACATATTGAATATTAATATTAAGAAATAATACTAATTAATATTGTAGTTTTGTATAATATTATAAATGAAGTTACCTACATACAAGTGCATGTTCCGAAAACGATTGTGTTTTAATTTTGAAAGAGAAAGAAAGAGCTATATATATATATATATATATCGTTACGGAACCCATCATAGTGTATGTTAGTTTGTATCCCACGGTTTTTGCTACCTCACAACCTGATGAGTCACAGGTAACCCTTTGTGATGGTCAGCGCCAGTTTTTGCTGGCAAAAGCTTTGACTAGGTTTCATAATAAGAGCGATTCTATTATTAATATGACATGGACTTCTTATAAATAGTGTGTGAAATATTTGTTAAATATTTACAATATACTGGTAGACAAATATATGATCTTTCTACTAGGTGTTAAATATCAATTTTAATGCATTTATTTACATACAGACATATATATATGTATATATTTGATAAATACCACACTATGTATCGATTTATTGAAACTACCTAATTATTCTATTCTTTTTTTGAGACTTATATACAAATATTATATACTACTCATATGTTTAGTTAAGATTTAAATAAAAGTTTGTAAGGATGTATGCACATTTGTTACTCTATCGCCTAAAAACTGCTTCACAGATTTTGATGAAACTTTCCAGACATTTAGTTAAAATATTACAATCAGACATTATCTATGTTTTATAAAGAAATTCTGTTTAATTCCCACAGGATGACAGTCTTTCAATTTTATTAGGTTTTAATTTACGTGACGAAAACTAGATGGCGCTGCATTTTGATAAGTACATCTGTCATATTAATACTCTTTATATAATTCTCTCGAATTAAATTCCTAAAATCACGTGGCATAACCGCGGGAAATAACTAGTCATAAATTATTCTAATGAGTTTTATAAAAGTATTTTAAGCTAGAGTCATATTTATAATGACTTATACATATGAAGGAAGATTAAGGCTTCTAATTTATAACTCAATTTGATGTCAATTTTCCATCTCCTTGCACAGCGCGTCTTAATACTACGGTTTAGTAAGTTCTATATCTAGACTTGAGACGTGACACTGTTTTAGATAATTATAACACGAAAATTTAATATTATAGAGTAAATAAACTTAATTAAGTTATTACAGTAGAAAAGAATACAGGCTATAAATTTAATTACTTCGAACGTAAAACCTTCACATTTGTTTTTCAAGTGAGCATATTGTAAAGCAATTTAACCATTAAATAAAAAAAAACGAAAGTTAAAAACTAAAATGATCTTAACTTTATAAACATCTCAATGTAATTAAATTCAAATCTTATACATAGTCTTTAAAGCAACGAACGGATGCAAATGTAATGACAAATAAAACGATCACTGTTAAAAGGTATACATTATCGTGTCCATTGCTTGTTTCCTTTCACGTTGGATAGTTAATACATAGTGAGGCGTCGATGGATAGCGTGTAACACGTCACTCACATTACAATCAGGTTGTAGGAGAGACTGTAATAACAAATTACCGAGGCTGGTGACTCACGGTGTAAACAGTGACCATATTAGACAACTAGCTCGGAATATATGCAGTAAGTACATATACACTTTGACAGCGATATTTTTTTTTATTCCGCAAAAAAAAAAGGCAAAGATCTAAATCTTTAAGTCCACAAAAATTTTACGTTTATAATTTTTTATTATCTATGAATTAAATACGAAAATATTATGTTTGAATTTAATTACATATAAGTTAATAATTATAATAATTAATTATACACGTATGTAACATCCGTTTTAATTTAACTGACGTCGTTGTCACAACAGATACTATTCCGGTTATGGCCGGTCATTAATATTCAGTTTCTTTTTAATATAATATAGTGGCGCCGGCGTTTTTTTCTATATAATATTAAGGCATTTAATTAAACACATATTATAATAGTCTTAAACGAAACGTATTTATCATGTTCAAATCATGCTTTATGATTTAACACTTATTTTATTTATTATTCTTTGTTTTGTATGTGTTCTTTTTGTGTATAAGATATATGTATTATTGTAAGGTATAGATAATCTGGAATTTGACGTGTCCATTTTAAAGCAAATTATTGTTCTTTTTGTAGGGAATTAAAAAACTGAACTAAAATAAAATAAAAAATTCTGAACGAAATTGATTATAGTAAAATAGGTTTATTTCAACGTCCAGCCATTGTTTTAGCTTTCAACTAATATTTTATATAACGAAATAAATTATTCAAAACTACTATTTTAAATATAATTTATTTTATAATCACATGCGCACAGTAGTAAGTAAAAAACAGTGTTTAAAACTCGTTAAATATTTTTATTCGCTATAAATATATGTTAATTTATATTCACCTTTATATTTTTTCATAGTTTCTTGAAATAATGCCGCGTTTTTTTAAGTCTAGTTGTGTTATTTTTATGCCTTATATTATTTTAAATAGTACTACACATATTATTATAGATAATAAAATCACACGCTTCATATTCTAACAATTGGTGACAGATTATAAAAGTCAAATGTCAAAGTATTTTTTTTTTTAATGGCCTACAGCCTAAATTCTACCACATAATTATATTTAATCTGTCATCTTTGTTTGTTATAAAAATCTGTATGTGTAACCTTATTACATGTTTTGTTTTATCATAGTTACGAAACGTGTCCCCGTAATAAAAGAATATTTAGTTTGTTTACACTATAAAGACTAGGCTACTTACACACTCTATAGATAAGGTTGTTTACACACTTTTTTATTGTTAACAGCTTAAATGAAATATAATTTTGATAGGGATTTATTCGGCGTGAATGTTAGTCCATTCTTGTCCGATATAAATCTTGTAAGATATGAAACGCGTAGGTTTTTGTACGACCGGAACTTAGTAAATATATGTATGGTTTATATGACATCTTCAAACTTATAAAAGAATAGAATTTATGGGTAGAGAGCAGAGAACTTTAATATAGATTTTACCGCATAGATATTTTCAGTAAAGAATATATTTGTTATAAGAAATACTATTGATTTTTTGTTTAAGGAAATTCAAGCACATGACTTAACAGTTAATAAACCAATTGTTATAGCTCAAAGATAATTCAAAATGCTATTGTATAGATTAGGAAATTATAATAATTTTAATACATTTTATTTCTGATATCCGATTATACAAACTTGATATATTAAAAAAGAAGTTATAGCTTAAACACATCACTTTTTATGCACCAGACATTGAGAATCTAAGAAATAAATAAAAAAAAACAATTGAACATAACAAAGCAAAGATCATATTGACTGAATGACAACACTCCCACGACATCCATGGATTTGAGTTTCATAAAAAAAACTTAAATATGTCGTCTATTCATAAACATTAGTTTTTTATTACATTTGTAATATGTTTTTATTTATTTTATGACTTCAAAGAACTATTCTCTTTACCTTTCAGATCAATATATGATTCTGATGTTCGTATTTTCTTTATAAATGCATGAGTTTTAATATATATAAGTTTTACTCTTGGTAACGGCGAAAAATAAACAGCTCATATGTGAAATCCGGCAACCTAAAAAGTTACATTTCCGATGTTTCGACAAATTTTCATTATAGCATAAATTTTATTCGGACTTTAAGTGGTTATTTTGAGTTCGATGCGACACAATTTCAATTTCAATATAAACGGAAAGTAAAGTAGATTGAAGTAAAAGTGTCCTTAAAATGATACACCACAAAGTAATTTAAAACTAAATTTTAAATAATATAAAACCTTCTTTGTCATTAAAGTCGTGTGCATATTAAAATTTAAAAAAATCAAGCTTGATTCTAAATTAAAATACTGTTGACAATTAACGTGTTTGTCAAATAATAACTGTTTAAATATGACACATTACACAAAGCATATTATATGAAAGCTTGTTTATTGTCACAAATACATACCGTTATGTAAAGGTCGATAAATAATAAACATTCAAGAGGTCAATGACCTCTGAATAATATCTGTACATCCGATCAATTGATAAGGATCGTACATGCTGAAATCTGACAAGTGTACACTCGGCCTTACGAGTTTCGAATTACTGTATTAACCAATGTAACTCGTACCTAATCTATATATATAAAAATGAATTGCTGTTCGTTAGTCTCGCTAAAACTCGAGAACGGCTGAACGGATTTATCTTATCTTAGTCTTGAAATGTTCGTGGAGGTTCAGGGAATGTATAAAAGCTGAAAAAAATTGATTCATTACTGGGAAAACCGTAAAAACAGCCCTTTTCTATTTCCCATACAAACGTTTTTTTTGACATTAGATTTGACAACTAACTAATATGTCAATCATTCTGTCGCACTTCAAAACACGGAGATTTATGGCTTACAGGTAAACTCCAAAAATATAAATAAAAAAACGTAATAGATATTTCTTGATTATAGGGCGGTACGAAGTTCGCCAGGTCTTCTAGTATAAAATAAAAATAGTTTTGATAGAGCTCATTTTATAATGGAAATGTATTTTAAGTGAAAACGAAAATCTCTTTAATATTACAACAGTCAACAATACTACCGTATTTATTTATTCCGAGTCTTAATTACTGAGTAAGTTTACAGTGTAAATGAGATTTAAATCATTATTTAGTTAGGAATTAATAAGAAGTTGTCGAGATTAATTTACTTTTAAACTAATAAAAGAATCATTAATACGTATTAGATATTTAAAAAAATGTAAAGAAAGTTTTGTTATATCTACTACATGGAAACAATTTAGTACAATTTTTTTTATATTTTTCGCGTTTTATTTAGCTTTAATATTCCAAAAATTCCAATTTCTCTTTAAGCTTTGCCAGCGTCGTCTAACAAGAGCTATTATTGCTCAAAGTAATATCACTACACAAAGGAAAAACGCGGCCAGTGTTACCCACTATGCAGTGGTTTGAAATCTGCAAAATTTGGCCTATATATAACAGTATATAATATATTATGTATTGCTAAAATACATAAAGCAGAATACTCTTTTTATCTCTACGATTCTATGCATCTGTTCGTGGTAACTGTTTGGTTGCATCCAAAAATATTACGATTAAATTTTTTAATAAAAACTTAGTTATGTACTTTGAATTTTTTTGGTTATTTTAACATACATAATATTGGCATTGCAAAAAATAGATTAAATATACATATAATGCCAAAGAATTTATTTGTACCAATAAAATTGTTTTCCGTTACAAATAATATAACGCAATTGTTGTTTTATTAATATTTATATACTACATTCCTTGTTCGTATATTTCTTTATATATAACTTCCTATATAAAATTTATTCTAAGATTTTATTTTTCTTTGAAACTGTATCTATAGCTGATGAAATTGAAATAATATGATTGAAATCAAATCACGAAGATACACAAACTAGGTTCTATATGTGGATGTATGAAGATATACCGGTTGGTTTGAAGATGAGGTGGTGATTATAAACAGGTGTACATGGATCTTGTATGATGGATATAATTCGCATATAATATATACATTATAAAATGGCATATAATATTATGTAATCCTAAATAATAAGTACATAGCCACTAACATAGACGAACAGATAGTTGATCAGTGTTTTGTCCACATATATGTATATGTATTTATGTGCTTTTGTTTACAAGTTTGCAGTTAATTGTCAATTTCTTTATCATAGTGAGTTCTGACACAAAAAATGTGTATGAAATTAAATTATTATACGTAATATATATAAATACATAAAACTATATTAAACGTTCAACCACGATTATATAAAACATAGATGTGATAAAGCTTTTTATAACAAAAAATGTATGAGCTATATATTTTATTACGATTAAAATTAATGAAAAAACAATGAAAACCTTTTAAATAAATCGAGTAAAGTCAAGTGTGAAGCTAATATTATTATCATTATATAAACGTCAAATCATTTACGATATAGATTACACAAAAACTACTACTAGGAAGGTTAAATAAAAGAAAAGACTCCAACCTTAGTGAGTGAGGTCAGTAGTCATATATATGTATATATATATGTGTGTGTGTGTTTGTGTGTGTATTATCTCATGTACCAAGGGCCACAATGAGACAATGAAGTACGTAATTAATTAAGTAAGTAATTAATTGAGATGTAATCATTCTTGAACATTGTTACATACGCTTACACATTTCATTCATTTAAATTAAACTAATATTTTTCGGATATACTACGCGTGCTTTATTTTAAAAACTACATACTCCTGAAGTTTCGGTTACTTTTCACGAAGACGAGATGTGAAAAATAAAGTACGCGTAGTATATAAAAAAAATGTTAGTTTCATTTAAATGAATACTCGCGAAAGTCTTAGATCTCAATAGATTTCGTTTTTCTAAATATTAATTATGTACTTATTATAACGCATCTCTTATCACACATATTTATTATTATAAAGATACACAAATGCGACTGAAGTAGGTTTATTTAAATTAATTATGTTTTAATCTAATAAGCGTAGAATAAATGGATTTATTATTGCTTTTGTATGAATCTTTTAAAATTATACTCTATTGTACCCATCTTAAAGTTTTATTTTGTTTGTACAGTGTTAATAAAATATCGTGATCGATTGCATATTTTTACACAGGCTTTTTATTTACATTGTTTTAAAGTATAACAAAGGCATAATTACTATAGTACATATAAGGACTGCATTCATAACGTCTATATATATAGTATTTAAAATATATATTCACAAATTAAGTTTTGTCTAAATATACCCTAATATAATAACCACGAGTTCTAGATCTATAAATCGCTTACTATAACTCGAACGCTACCCAGACTCATCTCGTACAATCATTTTTTAGTCGTATTATCCTTACAAAAAGCCGTCCAAGTATACCTTCAGGTCGAACTCCTTGTTAGAGACAAGTCAGGTTGCATGACGTTAGACAGCTTCACTTGGACGGGTGTTAAACACACCGTGCAACATTCGTATGACGTTAAGAAAAACATGATAATGTATCATATATGTATATAAAATATAATATTTTTACTTTATTCTACTCCAATCAATCGTATACTAATTTTCGATAGATTTACCTTCAACTAATATAGATGTTTAGAAAGTTACCTTTGTTTTGGTATAACTGATTTGTTTTTCATATTTTTAATGACTTAACTCTCTAGATATTAAGGAAAAAATTAGAAATAAGGTTTTATATAATATAACCTATTTAAGCTATAGATATACACATATATATCTGGCTAATAATAATGCTATTTACATAAATAAAAAACTTAGATTCATCAAGATGACATCTTCGTCTGGCTTAATTACCTGTGAACAAAAAAAATATATAATAAAATAATTATAATAAATTATGTGACAGATGTTTTTCAATAATATTTTTTAAGTAACAAGTAACCTTTATCTTTATAACATCCCAATCTCCCGCCATGTTCAACACGACACTGTACTGATTGTCGTTAAATTATAAATAAAGCATTCTTTCAGCTAAAAACGGTTCTATTAACATTTTATTGGTATTAAAACATTATTCTTAGATAGAGCCGTAAATGGTGATGTTCAGTACGAGTCATGAAAGTTAGGTAATCAAAATGCAGTTAAAACTAACTACTAAATGTCTAACTTAAAGAAGGTTGTGGTTAAAATTAAACAGTAGTTTCTTACGTAAAACTATTTTTAAATTATCCTATGCGTTGATGAAAAATTCATTAAAATATTAGTCTTTATTTAGAACTATTTATATATTTTATGTTTATAGTGGTTTGGTGAAACCTGAGAAAACTATTAATTAGTATAGTTTAGAATTAAATAATAGCTAATTTGTATAGACTTCAAGCGTACTCTTCAGTTAATTGGGTCTTTGAAATAATAGAAATAGAATGAAATAGTATTTATATCATTGGAATAAGGTTCAGATTCGATTAATACCAAATTCCACGTGGTTAGAATCGCGTGACTATTGCCATAATATGATGGGGAAATAGATGCCTTTGAAAGGTCGACCTTTGACACCACTCTCCCAATTTATTGTCAATCTGTTTCGACGGTTCCAATATATCAATTTATTAATACAATTTAAAGCTATTTAATTTGTATATAAAATAACATTTTGAATATATAATTGAAATATAAATTTATTTGTAAGAATTGACCGTTACCGGGGTTACGGTCATTTGTGATTAACGGACGAGGGGTCAATGACCCCGGGTATATTTTTTTACTCCAGCGACACTATTTCATTATTACTACGACATTAAACAAAACCTAGATCCATCCATGATTATCAGGAGATTACAGATTGGACACACTCCCAGCGTGGTGAGTGCAGCTAAATTACGCTTGCAAAATTTTAAATTATATATGTACACGTAAAACAAAAATGAGAATACTTTTATAAAGTAATTATAACGGTGGTATATTGATATATTTACCGACTTCGTAAAAAATGGTATTATGTACGACTTTAAAAAATGAGGTGAAATAATAACAAGTAACTGTTTTTGATGAGGTTTTTGTTATTGAACAGATTGAATGTGAGATATTTCAATGGATTAAATTGATTTATTAATAGCTTTGACATATATATGAGATATTATGAGTATCAATTAATTACTTTTTAAAAGGAAATTAATATTTTTGGATGTACTACCAAAACGTCGGGAGTATGTACTTAGTTTGAAAATTATAAAAAAATATTAGTTTCATTTAAGTGAATAAACGCGAAAGTTTAAGATATCATTAAGTAACTATTTATTAAACAAAATGAAATATAAAATCTTTAATATTATCATAATATAAAAATTTATCAATTTTTTTATGAATTTACACGAATGTAAATGCTTTAAAACTTATTTGCATGCACCTGATTATTTGAGCAAACACAAAAGTGTATAGTATCTGTTACCTTATACATACTTAGCGGTAACTCATTTGGGGACAACAAACCCGAGTTTAAAGTTAATGAGATTATATTGAATACTTACAACTTACTCAGATTTAAAACTTAACTTTAAAAAATATTAAAACTATTGAAAATATTCAACTTGTGTTTTAAATAACTTACTATTAGTAAAAATTTGTAATATTTGCAAGGATATTAGTATTGAATAGTATATTTTTAAACACATAGTTTTTTAGTGAAATTAAATTATTATTTTCTTGCTTGATATAAAACTTGATACTAAATAATATTATTAATAGAAATTATAACACATATTTTACAATATTAAAAATTTTATCAAAAATTATATGTATGATGCATTAATAATTTTAATATTTGACAAAATTAACTGAATGCATATCCGCCAAAGCAGTAGTAAATAATATTATTAATAGAAATTATAACATATATTTTATATTAAAAGTTTTATCAAACATAATATGTATAATGCATTAATAATTTAGGAATATTTGACAACATTAACTGAATGCATATCCGCCATTTTGAATTTGTAACAAAAGACGGATAAGTAGGAAACAATTTATCGAACAAAGCCGCACTAGGGGCAAGTATTTACCGCACGTGCTGACACAATGGTACATCCCTCTCATCGACCACCCTACATCACTATTGTATCGATTCTTTTATAATTGGTATATCGATTAAACAGATACGAAGCTGTGTATCTTCAGGACAAGTGGAAATCCCGCGGCATGTACCCGTTAATCTTTCTATCAGACTAGGGTTTGGATGTTTAAGCGACATTGAAATTCATCTGTATCTATATACACAATAAGTACATCTGGTTTTCCTTATATATAGTATGTTTTTATGTGTATATAAATTGGCGAAATATATATTAGAACATGTGCATGTATATTTACTCATACGTGAAAGATTTTGTCAAAAATTTTAGTAACTTTTATTATACGATGTGTTAGAAGCACTTTAACCTTTTTGAAGTTCACTAAAATTTACTTTTTTTAATATTAGTATCAGAAATCTTATCCAATATTGACACAATGATTAGATAGATAGAATTAATATAATACATAGTATAATTCACTTTAAAATAGCTGTGTCTCAGTTCATTAGCTGTGCCTGTACATAAAAAATAATCAGGCCCGCATGACGAGCCAATGAACTAAGAATATTGAAATTGTAATGCCTTGATAACGTTGAAACTAGCTATAAATATTACCACTTGTACACCACACAGATACACTAATAGCATCATGTTAAAACAACACGTATGTTACAGGACATAAAAGGCAGTATCGTCTGACGAATTATACGCGCTCGACAAAGTGGTAGTCATGTCAACATACGAGCAAATAAAAAATCAAGAACACTGAAGGAAACACGTTTAATATCGTGACTATATAGCGATGGTACACAAGGCTTCAGATAACAATACGTATGACCTTTTTGATGTCACAAATTGGGTCAGATATTATCAAAATAAACATGATATGCATTCAAATAGAGCTATCACACATGACACACGTCATGAGAAAATGATAAGAAAGAAATGTTATTAACATATATTATATCATGAAGATACATTAATATTGTAAATACTATTACGGTGAAGGAAATAATCATGAGGAAACCTGGACTTATAATATCACAATTATAAGTCTGAAATCACCAACCCGTCTTAAGCAAGCGTGGTGATTAATGCTCAAACCTTCTCCATGTGAGAAGAGGCAGCCCAGCAGGCTCTGATAGGGTGACGAAAATTGTAAATAGGAAAGTCTTAAATGTCATATAGGTACAAACAATCTAAAATTGTAAGTCAACTATCATAAATGTGTCCAATAAATAATTGAAATGAATGTTTTAAAAGTACTCCAATTTGGTGCATTTCCATAAACCTCAGTAATTCCATCTGTCCATGGATTTCGAAATCTTATCACATACTAATATATATTAAGAAACAAAAATTTCAAGAGCTTATATATACATAATGGATTGAAATAGACGTGGTATAATGGAAAAAAATCAACAGTTATGTTTTTGATATCTCAAAGCTGTTATTCTTAAGTGATGTCCGCGTGAGACATCGATAAAATTATTTAATTGCCTATAGTCGATAACAATGTGTTATCGATAAAACACTTCCCTATGCCTGGACATATTTATAGCCAATTATGTATCGAAGGCTACATTAAGATAAAAATTAATACAAAGTGTATTCTCGCTTTATGTTTATCATATTACAAGTTATAAGAAAATTATGTAAAAAAAATATTGATTGTATAAAATGATAAATAAATTTGTCCAATTAAAATATGTACATCCAGTGGCGCCTAAAATTATTAATGAATACAATAATCAAATAACTTATATATAAGTAGGTATTTTCGGACCAAATCACAAACAATTCAATAAAAAGACATAATTTAGAATACACTTAGCTGAGAATTGAAAAGCAGTTAAAATATACGCTCATGAATTTATAAATAAGATAATAAGATGAACTATTTAGACTTCATCATTGATTAAAACTGTATAAATTTATACCAATACTATTATTTTATTCCTATATTCACTAATTGTATGTAAAAGTATATAAAAATGACAAAATTTACGAATATCGAATAGTAATTATAACTCTGAAGACTTAAAATGTAAGGACTATGAAACTTTGAGACTTCATCACATATTTATAAAAAAGATTTTAACATACTTATTTTTTAAATGCAATATATCTTTAGTATTCGGTCTAGTTCTGTTCAGTCTAGACTCTAGATTCAGTGTACACAGTAATAGTCTCATTTGGTAACTCAGAGCAAGTTTGTTATCCCTTAAGTGACGGTAACGGTTCAACTAACGGAAGCCTTCTCACCTTATAACATTATATTAAACTTGACATGCATCTTAGACATCAACATTATACACACTTGAGGTGTTATAAGTAATACGTGTGAACAAAGCCTTATCTAAGGATAAAAAGTATATCAAAAGAATATAGACATATAATAAAGAAAAGACTGATTGGTTCTCAATTGACGTCAGTTTAGAATTTCTTTTTAATTGTTTTATAGCGTTAACTAGTTGCGCCCCGCGATGTTACCCGCGGATTTCCGAGATTTCCGGAATGTAAAGCAGCCTATGTGTTATTCCTGGACGTCAGCTTCCTATATACAAAATTTTATCAAAATCGGTTCAGCGGTTTGAGCGTGAAGAAGTAACAAACATACACACACACTCACAAACTTTCGCAATTATAATATTAGTAAGATTATTATGAATCAGATCATTTTAGATATCAATTCTGAATTTTCTGAATTGACAGCCAAAAAATTAAACACTAAAAGTCTTTTATGTATTAAAAACAGTATCCTTTAAAAAAAATTACGCTAAAATTTTTGTATAGGTAACAACATAACAAAACTATGTATAGACGCTGTGGATAATGTCACTAAGCTGATGATGTAAGAGGAAATTACAAAATACTTATAAAGTACAATAAATTCTGTACTAGCAAGGGGCTTGACCCAGGGGACTTCTGAGCAGTGTGGGTTTAAGGTGATTATTGCTGTGTTTAGTGTTCCGATACACCCACGACACTCAGCTGAATGAAGTTAACCAATAGATACGTGAACCGAACCTTCTAGATACATTATATAAGAAAAATAACAAATAAATAACATATATAGTATTAGGAAATGTTTCTTTGAATCAAGTAAGGTCGATCAAATATTACGCAAATGACCTATAGTCTTTTACCACGAGTCGCATTAAAAATGAATACAGAAAGCTTCTCACTTCTTCATATGATTAAATACATATCACTTAACTTAATAGTTATATTTAAGTACGAGAACTCGTGGTAAGGGTAAAAGCAGTAGCATTACGTGTTGCATTTATAAACCAATCAATACTGATAACATTGATATCTAAATTAATAATAAACCAATTATCTTATATATAATTATATATTGCTAGTACTTATGTTATTGGAATGTCTACCTAATAATTAATAGATATGGATGTAAATACATATTTAGTTTTCGTATTTCATTGCAATCTTTTCTTTATAAGCTTAGTATAGAGTTTGTATATATTTTATACGACCAACAAACATCTAGTTTCCTTGTATAAATTGTAATTACAAGTAGATTAAAAACTTCCGTACTAACACATACTAGATAGTAACGATCGATACTCGACTAATTAATCGATTATTTCAAGTTCATTACAAGAATGGAAACGTCATTATGTTTGACATTTATATATACACACTAGAGAGATTTATGTGTGTGTGCGTGTGTGTGTGTGTGTGTTTTAAAAAATTTAACGTATGTTAAACTCTCTTTTGTTTTCTTCTTGTGGCTATATTAAGTCGTTTTAATGATTGCCTAGTATCAAGACTTCTCACAGCTTGTAGCCAGCGCGCCACACAGTCTACAACCGCTGTAAGCAGATATATTGAGGGACCATACTCAGAATGCTCTTGTTTCAATGCGTGGGTGAAATTCTCAAACTATACCTGGTGTGTGTGTTTGTGTTTGTGTGTGTGTGTGTGTGTATGTGTGGGTGTGTTTCGCTTTCTATGCAATAACACTACATTGAACAAATAATTTGAATTCATAACCGTGAAATTTGATTATGTTATAGACTGTGTTCGATATGTGATATTGACAGATGTATATACATATATTTATATATAAAAAGATATATAGCAATTAAATATTAATCGTCTGAAACGTCCGTTTAAATGAAAACCATCGTTAAAATTAAACGGGCGTTACGAAACGAATCTGAAAATAAACTAGACTTCGAATGTTAAACAATGATCGTTTTCATATAATACGCCTCATTGTTTCCATTTTTCATTCAAACAATTACAATCTCTCCTCGGATCTTTAACTTTTTACTGATAATATTTCCACACTTTATTGTTATCTTGACGCCATATAAAGTCTTTATACAACATTTCATTCCATTGTTCTCAAACGAAGACGCTTCAAATAATGATCTATTGAATATACTTTAAGTAATATATAACTTATTTTTTTTATTATATAATTATATTGTGAAAATCTCTGGTTAAAATTATAGTACTTTCACATAATATAAGAATACATCTAATTAAATTATTGCGTTGAATCCACAGTATAGCATACTGATAACTTAAGATATAAAATATATGTAAAAATAATATATATGTTTGGCCAGTAAGAAATGGTTTGATGCACAAGAAATGAGTTTACAGAAATGGATTGGAGGTATTTGAATGGACGATATGAAGGAGTATCTTAGAAACAGTTTGAAAGTTGTAACAGAGATAAAAAATTTAAAAGAAAGCTATTATCGTGGTACCATTATCTTAAGAGGCGAGATACAAATGTTCTTAAGAAAAATATGAGTATGAATATAGTTGGTGAAGCAGAGGAAGAAGAAAAGATGTCTGGAGTCTGTTGAGAAGATTAGAATAAAAGGAGACAGAGATGTATGGGAAAGTTACGCCTACACCAGGTCAATAATGAGAGAATTAATTACACAGAGATTTAAAATTCATATAGCAATTATATTGGAAAAATTTGGCAGAGAATAGAAATACAATGAAAATTTTTTTGCTAAATCCAATATGGATTAAGGAATTGACCTAATTGATTTTATATTATTTTATTGAAGATAAAATTCAATTTGAAGTTTCAAAGAAATATTGATTTACAATATTAAGCCGATTGATTTATTGAGGTTATTTAAGTGGTACTAATTGGACTATTTATAACGCTAGAAATAAACATAATATTTTTTTATTGTCATGCAATGGATAATGTGTGTTTTAGTAATATTCTATATTTGTAATATTTTGCGTGGGTTTTAAAACAATTCAACAACAACGCTTTCTTTTAACAGTATATAAGTCTTGTAAAAGAAATGAGAAGCTTCAGATACTATTAAGAATTGTGTTTTTATTATGTATACAATAGAACAATTTGGATCAGAATGTAATGAAGTAACTTTGGATGTATCTCTATATAGATACTCGTATATGTAACGTTTGAAGTTGACAGATCATATAAACAGTAGTGATTTATTATATCAAGTTGGGAGATCAAGGCTGCTGGTACGACAACGTTATGTGTGTAAACAACATATAATTGTTTTTATATATGATGAGGAACACTCACACAACAAACATATATATATATATATATATATATATATATATATATATATATATATACACAGAATAGAAATACATTAAGATTTTTAAAAATATTTTCACTGTTTTAATTCTTATTATATGTAGTTTAATTATCGTTGAACAAATTTAAACTCTCGTGATTCATTAATAAAATTTGAAGTGGTTTTAACCGACTAGTTTCATGGAGTCTTTTTGAAAATTACAATAGTACATTTTGAATGATATGTCAAAAAAATATTTCGTATACATTAAGAGGTGATGTCGCAATTCTAATGTGGGTGTTACTAAAACTGACCTCGGGGGCGGAGGCACACAATAAATTTTACAAGCAATAAAATCTTATTTGTATATAAATCAAGATATAGATAAAGATTAATTATATTTGACCCGGTAACACCGTATTTGGAAGAAATTTCTATAGTCCATAACATTACCAAATGATTTTCAAGCTGAAGTTTTAGTTACATATTTAAAATTATAGTAACTCACGCCAAGAGATATATATTATTAAATAATGTAAGCTATTATTTATGAAGAGTTATATATATACATTTTCATACAGACAGACAGTTTGTTTGTAGAAAAAATACCCCTTTTTAATAAAGGTTATGCGAAAGCAAGATATTTTTCGTTAAGTCGCTTCAATTAAAGCATAATTTCCATTATATTTTATATTTCGTGTAATTCTAAACACTTATAAATAATAATATATATTACATACGCGTTAAATTATCATAAACAATTTATAATATATTTTTAAGTAATATTCTAAAATGCGCAACGAATAACGAATTATTACTTTCTCTATAAAAAGATCTATGAGCGATTTGTATGAAAAAAAAGGTAAGATACATAGAATATTGTTTTTTGCTGTACCTACATACTATTCCATTTTCTACCGCTTCATGTAAAATTAATTATCCAATTATTTGATAATTACCAATCCACTCGGTCCTTTTCAGTTTTCAATGGCAAAGTCACTAAAATTAAAGATGGTAAATCCAGCAATTTTTACATTTTTGTCTATAAGATATCTTTAAATGTACTCGGTTAATATAGTTTTATAACAATTCGACGTCATTGATTCATACGTCACAAAGTTTTGGTTACAAAATATGGATGATAGCTACTCGTACATTAATTCGATATCAGTTTTCTTAGTCCGAGTTTGTGTCATACTACATACGGGGCGTTTCCCGTTTCTCACTCAATAACCTTTTTTTTTGCGGCGCACTGGGTAAAAATGCCTTACGCATCCCTTTTCCGTCGAGGGATGGAGAGGGGTATGTGGGACTCCCATGGAAAGGTTCCCCTTATACCCACTAAAACCCAGTGGAGCTCCGACTTCGCCTGACTGGCAGGGGGCTGGTAATCCGGTATACACCCAGCCCCCCGCTGGCCTCACTCAATAACCTACGTTAACTCTCCGTGTATAGTGATGCAAACTTGGGGTAAGTCTAGATATCGTTACAGTGCACAGGTTGTTTTGCACATGTGCTGACAGAGTCACAAATGCACATGTCAAAACTGTGCATATAACTACGAGTGTACTGTCAGTTCATAAAAAAGTAGCGGTTAGATAATGAATTTGCACGGTTGACATGTTTGACAAATTCACTACCGTAAAATATATATGTATACTAGCTGCGCCCCGCGGTGTTACCCGCGGATTTCCGGGATTTCCGGGATGTAAAGTAGCCTATGTGTTATTCCTGGACGTCAGCTTCCTGTATACAAAATTTTATCAAAATCGGTTCAGCCGTTTGAGCGTGAAGAAGTAACAAACATACACACACACAATCACAAACTTTCGCAATTGTAATATTAGTAGGAAGTCGGATGTATAGATATACATATATTTCTTTTGACAAAAGCCTCTATCAGTGATCCATACTGAATTATTGGTGTGGGAATGGAAAAGCAATGAAAGGGAAAGGTTTGGTTCAAGAGGTTCTCGTTTCCTCATTCATCAGACGACATCTCTTCAGAGAAGTCAGGATCAAGTCAGTCATAAACAAGATGTAACCCATGTATAACAAGATGATAGTATTTGAATTGAAATATTGTACTTAAAAAGAGTATTTTCAATAGCGAAATCGATATTTTTATACACATATTTAGTTAATTTTAATTAACAGTAACAGGAGATAACATAAAAATAAATAATGTACTGCCGAGTAGGCAAAATAATGACAAAATTAATAAGTAATATATTAGCATTGTTAAAAATAGTCGTTATTCTCTGAGTATTGTACTTAAACGATAGTATTTATATTCTCAAAAATCACAATATACAAATCTTACATATATTCAATTATATTGTCTAGTTGTTCATATAATTGTTTCCTTAAACTCAGTTATATAAGTTCGACAGTCAACTACGGATCATAAAAGGTGTGAAAGCGAAACTTTTCAATAATAAACATTGAGACGCGACAACTCATTAATGTTTAGAATATATCGTAAACATTTAATGGCATTATTAATATTGATGATATATATTAATAATATAACGACTTATAATTCAGGATAATTGAAAATAGAGAAAGAAAATACCTCAAAATATGTCAATATCAATACTGTTTGATAATTACAATTTTTAAAACGTTGAAAGAATCAAAAATTATCCAAATAACTAAAATATAATTTTTCATTTACTCGTATAATTAAAGATCTTACAGTAATAATAACATAAACTTAAATATATATCTTTATACATATATAAAAGAAAGTCGTGTTAGTTACACTATTTATAACTCAAGAACCGCTGTAGGGATTTGGTTGAAAATTGGTGGAGAGATAGATTAGAACTGGGGAAAGAACATTGAAAATGAAAAAAAAATATATCAAATACCAAAATCTTCTTATCCTCTATCTGTAAGGAGGAGTAGAGTTCACCCGGTCAGCAATACATTTCTAATTATGAAACTACTTCAGACAAAGTCGCGGGCAGAAACTAGTACATAATAAACCATTATCAGAATGCTTAACTATAGTTAAATATTTAATATCGAGAGGACGATTACCTAACGATTCGTTATGAAGCAACGTTCAGACATAATCTAGCCTAGATATTAACCTGATTTAAATTAAACCAGTTTATCACCAATAGGGTTGACACAATATATATTAAATCATTTAAATATTTCATTAAACTCACCCTAAAATTGAGCCAATCCCTACTAATATTATAACTGCGAAAGTAACTCTGTCTGTCTGTTACGCTTTCACGCCTAAACCACTGAACTGATTTTAATGAAATTTGTTACAGAGTTGACCTTGAGAAAGAACATAGGATAGTTTTTATCCCAGACTTTTGAAAGGTTCTCTTGGAAACGCGATATAACCGAACTCAACGCGGGCGAAACTGTGAGCGGAAAGCTAGTATATTATATGATAAAGAAGAAAATACTTAAAAAAAAATCATATTTTGTTACGTTTCATTTAATTGTTAGAAATTGTTGTTCTCAAAATTAATCTAATATCTATAAAATCTATACAAAACCTTATTCTTTTAAATTGTATAATGTTTAATATCAACTTTTTAATATATATAATATATTTTAGTAGTTTCTTAGTTGTATTTGTTTCCAGTCAACCCTGCTCAGGTTTCACACAGCTTGTTAACTTTGGCATTGCAAAACTAATTAAACCTTTTAGTAATGGTTCGTGGCTTTGTATTAAACTGTTTGCCTGATTTCATTGTGTGTTTACATTCATATAGACTCGATATATCGTGATACTATTAAATTATTCTTCTTCTTCAACCTGGAAATTTTCCCAGTTTCAGCCAGGGTCTGCTTTACATGTTGTGAATAGCTTTGGCTAATTGGTTTTACGACCGGCCGCCTGCCTGACATCAATCCTCTTTGGGAATGTATAAATGTAGAAGAAGATATTATCAGTTTTTTCATATTTGAACAAACAAATTGTTTAATGATATTACCAATTTATCAAATTACAATATAGTCATAGACATGTAATAGTATAAAATATATTTAAAATCCGGTATCAATTAAGAGAATTGAGAAGATCAATTTAACTTTTCAATTAGTCAATAATCACCATTTAGGTATATCAAGATTTATCAATACAATGTATATTTGTTTTAACCTAGTTCTATTTTTATTTAGAATTAAATATTATAGCAACAGAGTTATTGTTATTCGTAAGAGTACTCTATTTTCTCTCCATGATTAAAATAATTCAAATCTTTTCTTTATGTACTCGTATCTTTAAATAGAAAATAACGATCCCTTCATTTTACAAAGTGGACAATAAGGGAATAATATTATGTACGCTAACAGCAAATCCGCCATTTTGGTACATCCACCATTTTGGATTTCAAACGTCACTTTGACTTACATTGAATGCACATTAAAATTAAGATAAATATAAGAAAAGATTTAAAATAAATACTATTAAATTAAATTCCATCTGTTAACTAAACAATTGAATCAAATTGCGGGTAAAATAAACCCTTGTACATGATTTATGCAGCAATTTAAGACAACGTCATAAAGATGCATTAAACAGGTCAAATAGGTAATGGCGGATCAAGAAACCGTCAAATTATTTACGCGATAACTTCCAATAGAGCTCATTGGTATTAATAATGTACCTAAATTGACAGACATTGTCCCTGAACTTTGACTTCAGAAGGTGAAAATATAATTTCTAAACATGATTTGAAATATATACGACTTTTCATATGTATACATTTTACAAATTGACATATTTCATGGCTGTATGTTCGAGTTCGAGTAAGTTTTTTTTGTGACTTGACGTTTACGTCAGATCATTTTGTTATAATTAATTTTTTTAAACTCTCTCAGGTTTAAATTTTCGAGATAAAATTACATATTTGTAGAAAATTTTCCTAGGTTTTCCGTTAAATATAAATATCTAGTTCAGTGAAGTATTTAGCCTTATCTTGTAAGTGTATGTATTCAGTAGCGCATTGGATAATTTTAATACAATGAATTCCTCACGGCCTGACCTTGGCATTGTATGAATGCAGCGATGTCAAACTGTTGGCATGCATTATAATAGCTATCTGTATTCCAAAATGAACCTTAACACAAACAAATAGAGTTGGTTTTAGAGAAAATAATAATTAAAATTTTTGAGAGAGGAAATCGTGAAAGGTATAAAAAAATGAGAAATCACTTTTACATTTCTACGTATTAGTGTGAATGACGGAATTAGGGGCATCTTGAATGACGGTGTATTAAATTAGATGGGAAATTATTTTACTAATGTTTCATAATGATATGAAATTATTTTATTAGTGTATTTATTAAGCTAATACTGTTTGAAAATTTGAATCCTCTTTACTCACCTAATGGACCAAGCAACGTAGCAATGTAATGTAATAATGTTTAAAAATTCATTTTTAATGGATATTAAAGATATAAAAATTATCTTCGCCTTTAGAGCTTCTACTCAGAGTGTTACAAGTGGCGCCATCCGTGTCCTACTAAATAAAATATACTATAATCATTAAAATAATTTTATGACTGATTATAATTACAGTACTGAATTGTAATTTTGTACACAACATTTGAGTGTCAACTTGTATTAAAGACTGTAACTGTACCTCGAAAAATGACTGACATAAGTGACCTTATATAACCTTTAGGATAATTTTCTTTAAATCCAAATATTTAATTATATATAAAGTTTATATTCTTCTAATTTAGACAGTATTATGACGTCATAGCCCATATTCGGAATAGTTTATTTGGCAAGGAGACTAATGAGATAAATCGAGAGAGACAGGTGCAAATCCTTGTCTTAGTATTAAAATAATTATTCATTCATATATATATTATTTAAATTTCTATATATAAATTTGAGGTTAATTTTTCCCTTCATGTTAAGAAATCTCCAGTGACAAAGATCATAGCTTTAATTGATTATCTTTATATAAACTCATTTTACTATAAAAAAAATTCTTTCTCTTCAAACAAAATATTACAAAGAAAGACATAAAAAATTACATACAAACACCTGAATTACATCGTTTGATACTCGGCGTTTTTCCATTGCACTGACGTCACGGAAATGAACAGCTGACATGTTGTTATTGTGATTAATATCAAGACATGGAAACATGCACTGCCAGAGAAATGGAGACGTGATAACTTATTACTAGAACATAAATATTAATGAATGATTAAGACTGATTCATTCATTCATTCCGTCTTTTTTATGAAGGAAAGTATATTTGGAGGATCAAACAGTTTTGAAAGCCATTTAAATTCGTTCACGTTTAGAACTTGTATAGATTTAAAGGTCATCACTAATGCTAGACTACATATTTTATAGTAATCAAATTTGGTCGAAATTTATGCATTATTACCAATTATTTGTTAGTTGTGTCAACAAAATAATATTAATATTTATTTAGATTGACAAATTGAAAATTCGTGGGTAAAAGTTATAATTTATAAGCTGAGGAGTGTGTTTGCAAAAATAAATATGTTGCACAAAATAACTATTCCACGCGAAGTCGCGGGTATAGCTAGTATGTTTATATAATTGAGTAATTTATTTTGTTTCTGATGGTAGAATGGAAACAGACCCAGCATCCAAAGAATCAGTATCCGTACTGATTTACACTGAACAAACAATGTTTAGACACTCCATGTGTATGTGTTACGTAATCTACATACATGCTTTAGTTCCAAGATAGCTTCAAGTCATTTCTAAATTTAATAAACTCTTCATTTAAAACAATTATTCCCTACAAAAACTATTTCTGTTCATAGAAAACTTCTTTTCTAACCATCATGGTCGTCATCAGCCTATTAGAGTCCATTGCTGAGCAAGGCCTCTTTCTCACATGGAGAAGGTTTAAGCATTAGTCACCACGCTGGCACAAGACGGGTTGGTTATTCCAAACTTATAATTGTGAAATTATAAGTCCAGGTTTGATCACGATGTCTAAATACTCTTAGAAAGTACATATGACTCGGAAAAATCACATTGGTACTTGCCAGGATCGGACCCGCGCCCTCATGCACAAGAGGCGGGCCCTTTAACCACTAGGCCACTACTGACTTAACCATACAAAAAAATTCACAATGAAATAAAATGTTGTCATACTATTCATCAGAGGACCAACATTGAAACCTGTTCGTAAAATCTCAGTGATCTTACGACCTATTTACTTACATACGAAATTTTATGAGTCAAACACGATGAGAATCGAAAATTATCGAATACCGTTACATTAAGCATGATATTAAATTACGAAGTGATTTATATAAAATAATAAGTATTGAGAACTGAGGAATCCTTGGAAAACCTGATGAAGACTGAGGAGTTTGCATACCAATGATATGTGTCATGATAAAATTGAAATAATGTAATTGTTGATATAATCGTCATGTTATTTCGTCTTCTTCTTCTACCTGGCAATTTCCCAGCTTTAGCCAGGGTCTGCCTTACATATTGTGAATAGTTTTTGCTAATTTTTTTTACGACCAGCTGCCTGCCTGACATCAAACCTCTTTGGGAAAATATCATCATATTATTTATCTATCTATATATTATCAAGACCCTCCCTCCCTTTCCTCCACTTCCCTCCACTTTCTTGTAAAAATACCGAATTGATACCATTTTTTGCATAAACTAATGATTTTTCTGAGACAATCGTCACCAAATTAAATATAACCCATTGATTTGAACGATCTAAGTCATGACCCACATCCTTAACCAGCACATGCTCTTTAAAGCACCTTTTATGCTTAAAAATCTTATTATCAATTTCGAGCAGACAAAGCCAGGTTACAACATATGTTGGTCCATATAAAACATCACTCACACCGATCGATATCAAAGGTCAACGACCTCGGCCATAGAATAGTTATTTTGATAGTCACAATATAATGTTTTTTTGTTTCTTAATTAAGGCTTTCAAAAAGCATGATACATCTTTCAACGAAGTCGAATGTTATCGCGGCATTATCTCAAAAGTGAAGAAAGGTCCCACGGTCTGTAGGGTCCCTTCAATGAGATTTTATTTTCATCTTCTTTGGCAGCGTTAGTTAGTGATAAATAATAAACTTATCATAGAAATCATGATTTTCCCCACAAAATTATCGAACTATCATAAAATTTTCAGAACTCACACCAATTGTTTTGGATTTGAAAAGCCTAGTTGATGACTTCAAATTCTATCATCAGCTGCCTTGAAATCAGAGAATTCTTAACGTTATTTTGACAATGTTGGACTACCCTAAGTATATACATTTACTTGTTCATATGCTTAACATCACGTGACTACTCCTCAACACAAAGCCTTAGTATTATATAAGTTGAAAGGATTTGTCTGACTTTTAAAAAAGTATAGTAACTTAAGTTAAAGACTCAATAATTTAAAATTTATTGAAGAGGAAATACATAGTTTATTCCCGACAAAAAAAACACCTAGGAATCAGTAATAGAATTTCATGACTATTGCTTATTTAATGTAAAATTTGATCAATCTATTCAAGATATTTCATTGAACTAAAACATACGGAACCATTCTTAAAAATCAAGTTCACGCTAGGTGTTAAAGTTTCTACGATTTCATAGAAGACGACTCGGAATGCATTCTTTGTACCCGGAACACTACCAACTCACTGTAACAGATTAAGGCGAGGAGAAAATAAGTTTTGATAATATATCATTATGATTTCTATTCTTCTGCCTGGCAATTTCCCAGCTTTAGCCAGGGTCTGCCTTACATGCAGAGGGAAAACGACCCAATGTCGAGCCAAGAACGCCGCAGGAGAGTTGGGCGTAGGCGGCTCGCTCACGACCGTCGCCTTCCCCCTTAAGGAGGACCCGGGATGGCAGACACGGGGAGTCTGCCATCCCGCTACAACAAGGTCCTCGAGTCGGATGACGTGTCGTACCATCCTGGCACGTCTCTGGATGACTCTGCGAACCCATACTACTTTGGGTTCGTGACCGGTAAGCCATACCGGGAGGCCGCGGGCTGGGCGAAAGCGTTACCGCGGCCTCTTTCCACCTTATGTGGCGAGGAGTAATTCCGCTGGTTTTTTAGTGGGTAAACTGGGTACTTAAACCTAGGAGTCCCACATAACCACATCTGCCGACCCCGGGTAGAGTGGTATGCGTAAAGCATTTTTCCAGCGACAACAAAAAAAAAAAAAAAAAAAAAAAAAAAAAAAGGGTCTGCCTTACATGTTGTGAATAGTTTTGGCTAATTGTTTTCACGACTGACCACCTGCCTGATATCAACCCTCTTTGAGAAAGTACATATGATTCGGAAAAATCATATTGGTACTTGCAAGGGTCGAGCCAGGATCGAACCCGCGCTCTCGTGCATGAGAGGCGGGCCTTTTAACCACTAGGCCACCACTGACTAATATCATTATAATTTCTAAATAGCATATACTATGCAATAGCATATAAATATATGTATGAGAATACTATAGATTTGTTTTTTAAAACATTTGTTTTTGTCCATAAATACAACAAGAAGACGAGACATATTTTTAGTTTGAACAATGACAAAGAACTATTAAGTTTATTTTAAAAGTAACTATATGTTTAAATATAGTTATAATCATCAATCAATAAGTAATATTTGGATACAGGCCAGCATTGTCTGACGTACTGTCACAGTGACTTATTAAAGAAAAATTTTCTACCAAACATACACGACTATAGGTTCTTCAATGCTACATTCCAAAACAATTTTAAATACAAACAAAATGAAATTAATATTAATTATACTAGCTTTCCGCCCGCAGCTTCGCTTGGAGTTCGGTTATATCGCGTTTCCAAGAGAACCTTTCAAAAGTCTGGGATAAAAACTATCCTATGTTCTTTCTCAAGGTCAACTCTATGTCTATACCAAATTTCATTAAAATCAGTTCAGTGGTTTAGGCGTGAAAGCGTAACAGACAGACAGACTTACTTTCGCATTTATAATATTAGTAGGGATTAACATTGGACGTGATACGTGACAAATGGGAAGCAATAATATCTTTCAAACACGTATATTACAATAATAATATATTTTAGATAATTTCAAAGCGAGAATTCAACAGAGAATGCAACAATCTTAACAAAAAACCTCACTCGGAATGTTACAGACAATGAAAGAGTTATGCAGCAAGACGGCGCATAGAGAGAATATTTCTTAGCAATTTTAACTCTTCTTATATATAAAACTCACGGTATTCGCAGGCAATGTCAGGTAAATTGCTATAATTGTTGTAACGTCAACAGAAAAAGTATTTTACATTCAATAGTAATACTATATTTAAAACATCTATATATATAGCACTTTTTCATTTACAAATAAAATAGACCAAGAAGACTATAGGTTGTAGTGAAAATGGTAGTAATTAGTTTCATTTAAAAATAAATATAATTATATGCATATGACGACCCTAACGGATCGCTTCAACCCTACTTCAATTAGACAACCCTCTGGCCAACCCCTTGTATATACAAAACTCAAAAACACCTGCAGATAGACACTGCATCACAGATATTGATGGACAAACGGACAGAGAATAATATATATACATATAATACTAAGCAATTTTAATATAGTATTTAGTAAAGAATAATTTGTATATATAACTAAACTGCTTACTAATTATATTTGGTATATATAACAATAATGTAAGTATTCATTTAGAGTAAGATCGAATTAAATTAAAATTACTATCAATAGTTATTAAATATATGTGCATCGTATGAAAACTGTTAAAATTAATAATTCAATTATTTCTATTATTTAAACTAAATACTAATATGGGTTTTGAGCATATTTTGTCACACAAAATACGAGTATAAGCATCGTAGAGTTTGTTTCATATATCCAAATTAATTTTAACAAAAACTTTACATAATGTTTTTTTATTTTATACGAAAACTAAGACCTATCTATTCAATTGAACCAAACGATTTGTTTCTTTCAATGTGTATGTATAGAGCCAAGTATCTTTGTTTAACAATAACTATCTAATAAGCAAATTAGTGTAAAAAAAATGGCGTAGTATGTTAATGAAATTCGTAATATGGGCATATTTCTACTATATTAGACATGCGCCCACGCAAATAATTCCTATTAGGGTTGTGAATAACAACTATACAAAAAATTATCAGACAGGTGTTAATGTTTTTGTAAGTATATTTGTAATTATTATATTTTTTATTCATTTCTGCCAACCCTTAAATTTTAGTTCATTTAGAATCATTTACCAGGTATAAGCAAATAATTCTGTTTAACGAGCAAATTATTAGCAACCTTCATACTCGAATACACCGCGCATAATATACAGCGTGTATACTTTATTTCACTAGTACTGAACTATGAGTTACGTGTTTACCTTTTAGGTTTCCACTTTTTCATGAACACACCGAACATTTTGGTTATAATCAAATCACATCACAGACACAACACAGTAAGTAGAAATAGCTCGCACCCTCTACATCTAATTATAATTACCCCATGCTGTTTATAAACACTTTTATTCTATCGATTTTTTTTAGCTTGTGACAGACGTGCTGCAACGCCGATGTCCGTCGAGCGACTGGCGATTCCAAGCTACTAGCAAGCTGCAGCTGTTAGCTGTTCTAGTGGGTCCGTATAAATAAATTTGAGATGTCAACCTCTCGCTAGCTAGTTGGTGCTGAATGGAACGCTTTGATTTGTTAAGGGGCATTTATCTTATACGTTTTATCTTTGTAATCACGGAATTTTGATATACTTTATTATTCAATATTATTATTAATTTCGTAACTTACATCTATATTTAAATATACCTAATACCTATAGTTTTAGAGTTTATAATTGAGAAACGGATAAAACACACACATATCTGAAATCGGAGCCACTATTCTTATTAACTTATCATTTTTATGTACGCGTATTGTGACGTGAGTGAAATGCAAAACGAGCTTTGTGAGAAAAATCGATGGCCTCTAAGGAAGTCACTCGGTGAATCGTGGCCCGACCTAATTTCAATGTTAAGACAAAGACAGTGGATGTAAAACATAAAAAGGATGTGGAATTTGAATAAAAAACATAAAAATATGTAAAAAAAATTATATGTATGTAATAATATGTTTAACTAACCATAAAACGACAAATTTAATGTCCCAAAACCATTGTTGTGACCCTGTATAGAGTTCCTCTTGAGGAATTCTGAATAATTAGGGGCGAGATATTCATTGTAGGAATGGAGTGTTCTCAGATTACACTAATACTTGTTTCATATTTCGATGACAGTGATAAGAATTTAATTTATTTGTGATGATGACATCAAAAACATCATCACAATACTGTTATGTTGATATTTATTAATAAAATATTGATCACAGATATATTTCATTGCTATAAAATTGATGTACATATAATCCCTACTAATATTATAAATGCGAAAATAACTGTGTCTGTCTGTTACGCTTTCACGCCTAAACCACTGAATTTATTTTAATGAAATTTGGTACAGACATAGAGTTGACCTTGAGAAAGAACATAGGATAGTTTTTATCCCAGACTTTTGAAAGGTTCTCTTGGAAACGCGATATAACCGAACTCCACGCTGGCGAAGCTGCGGGCGGAGAGCTAGTTACCTATAAATATATGAATGAATCGTAAGTCATATATATCTGACGTCCCTCATTATATGAGAAGGCTTCTCGTGCAGGTTGGCAGTTTCCCACGCGTTCAACTTAACTCCTGCATCACGAACCTTAGCACTGGCAGTCTGTATGAAGATGAGGTAATGACTTCATTGTTACATCCACCACAAATAACCCCACTTACTCTATAATGACTTAAGGGTCTCCGAGGAATCCTAGAGAATACAAGGAAATAGACTAACCTGTCTTGGTACATTATATTATATCATGAGATATTCAATGGTCTTAAACTGAAGACATACGCAAATTTAGCAGTTATTACAATTAAATATTTATTAAATTCATTATTTCCTTTTATCACTCAAGTTTTATAAGTTGTTACTAAATATTGATAATCTATACTTGACCTTGAAAATCTAATGAAAAGTGTTCAAATTTGCTAAAAAATAATTATTATTCCCAAGATTCATTGCAAATACGATTTACAGCGTACTACGAAAACAGATGAAATAAAGTATTCATAAATTAAGACGAAATAATACAGTGAAAAATTTATCCAACAGTGCTGAAACCTGTAACCTCTGGAAGATGGAATTTCACCTGCATTTCGTATTAAAATACGCTAGAGCTTTTTAAAGGGTGTACGTGTTTACGAATTTTTCATAACACATTTTATATTCCAACTTTTACTCAAGTGTTTGTTCGACATTGCTATCATTTTAGAAAAAAAAGTGTAAATTTAATTATTGTTATAGATATTTTTTACTAAAATTAATTTTTAATTTTTTTTCTGAATCTCAATTGAAGTTTTATAGCATTATGACAATGTCATAGAACAATGACAAGAGCGATAAAAACAATGCACATAGTTAAACATACCTAAACGTAAAATATTTTTTTTCATTAAAACTTCATATTCCAGTAGAAAATGAATTTTAAAATGTTAAGTTTTATCGCAAACTTCCGTCAAAAAAGCCAAGACAAAGTGGAAAAGTGGCTGTTAGAATATTCGGTCTTAGGAAACTAGGTCGGGCGGCTACCACTCAGGGGAAATGTCAAGATATTAGGATAGGGCTGACACGCTCGGGTTACAATTTACATATTCAACACACGTTCACATATTGACAACCCTATCAAGTTTATTATTTGTTCGGAAACAGCAATCACTGTCGAAATTATATGTGACATATATTTTTTTATTAATGCAAAAACCTGGTAGTGACAGCCCTGGTAAATTGTAAAGTAGCTTCACTCAGCCATGAAGTTTTACTTAGTTCTAGTCTTTTCAATATTTTTCTGACACTATAAAATATTAACATTCTACTTTTCAAAGCGAATAAATTAAATTTCTCATAAAATTCTAGCACCTAAATAAATACAAGTGCTCTTCAAAAATGTTATATAGATCTTCTTTATAATAAAACCACAGATTAAATATTAAATGAAACTGTCAACGTCACTGTCAAAATACAGACTATAAAAGATATATAATCATTTAAAGATTTTAACTTCTAGTTTGCTATAAAATTCAATGTTTTATATATCTAAAACGTAGTCACAATCCAAAGTAATCAAAATCTATGTCTGTTTTCAATAATTAGATATCATTACATCCAAATCCTTATACCAAACAAATGAATAGCTAGAACACCGCTGGCGGCTGTTGTCAGGTTCATTGGACTTCTTGTGAGAGTCATAATAAATGCAGCGAGAACATGCGACTTCGTCTCCGCATACTAAAGCATATGAAAAATGTGTTTAAGCATAACAAGCGATTTAAAGCGCTTTATAATGTATTGAGCTTTCTTTGTTTATATAAATGTTAGAAATGGCTTAAACCAAGCAACCTCTATATATGTATATATATTAATTTAAAAACACAATATCAGTCGTAACTGATATTCCTAGTCTAAGAGCTGCCTCATTCTGTCATCTTGCGGGCTTAAAATTACAATAGACCCTATATTTTCGCTCTCTTACTTTTTGGTGAACTCCTAATATGTATAAATCACATATAATAATCAAAGGTCTATCTGTCTGTAAACCACTTACGTCACAATTATTCTCAATCTCTATAAACGAGGTATGTACATCGTCAGGGTCTAACTATGGCTTGAAGTAAATCCTAGCTTATACGTATTGCCTAAAGCTAGATTACTGGGAATTACACACTACAGGACTACGCCGTAAATGGTACATGCTATAATTTTATATCGGCCCTTCTGAAAGCAATTTATTTAATATAAAGATATATGTGTAATGTTGTTTATTGTAAAAATAACAGGAATCAGCAATTTGTATCAAATAAGCTCGTGTGACATTAAGACAGATTACAATATATAATGTTATTACTCATTTGTAATAACATCCGGGTTTGTTGAAGAGACTGTGGGAAATAGCTGTTTTAATGCTAATAACTAAATCTTGTTTCATGTATTATACAATACGACGATATTTATACTGAAAAATTTTAGTAATTAATGCAGAAGCATCGGTGGTTCAGTGGTAGAATGCTCGCCTGCCACGCGGGCGGCCCGGGTTCGATTCCCGGCCGATGCATAACATTTTTCTTTTAATATTTTAAACAACATTCTACTCAATAATTATTTATAAATTTTTAATTATTTTTTATATGTTATATTAATATTTGTAAAAAATAATATTAGTAACAAACATGATATGCACTCTTCACTATTAGGTATTCTAAAATAGCGTCCAACATAATTCAGGTCAGTGGAAAACGATGCTAGTTAAAATTACACATCCCACTTACAACAATTTATGTCTCATCCGGATTTAAATATATTGTTCAATACATAACACAAATCATAATACATTATTACAGATATATGGCTTTAAAGGAATGTTCGATGATCGTCTAAGTTTTGATTATAAGCATAGTTATACTTACTGTCATATTGAAGAACACCTTATATGAAGTAGGAACTTATCACTTCATTTTATTACTAAATAATTGGAAAGCATTTTCTGATGACAGGATAACGTGATCTAGTTTAAAACATTTCTTCAAATTAAAAATAAATTGTTGCAAATAATATTTGTTGATTTTTAAAAGATAAAATAACTTTTAGATATATCCATCATTTTAATTTTGTTTAAATACATTATATTGTGAATTTATAGTACTATAAATACTTATTCGTAAATTGAGAAGCATAGTATAATCCGATATGGTCTAGTGGCTAGGATACCTGGCTCTCACCCAGGAGGCTCGGGTTCGATTCCCGGTATCGGAAATAACTTTTTTGATCAATCGTTTTTATTATTAAACCAACAAAAATTATATTTTTTATTTTTTATTATTATTTAACAAGTTAACAGGAAGAAAACTTGTATTATCGTTGATTTATAAAGACAAGTGTACCATTACCAAACCGTTATAAACTCGGCAGCCCCACCAGCCAGATTCAACGAAGCGGTTAGCCGTGGTATTACACCAACCGCAACCATAGCTGACTCGGATAGAATCTCATTACTTAATTTCTACTTACATTTCCATTACATAAAACGTCATAAGACAAAAACATATTTATTTATTTATATGTAAAATACTTTGGAATGGATGCAGTAAATATTGACGTCCACACTAGTCTAGGCCATCAATTAATTTTTAAATTATCACTATATTTTTATTAATAGTAAATGACAATCACACAAAAAACATAAGTGAGTAATATTAGTTATATGTTCAGTTATGTACAATGTTTCTATCTCTTTCTTTCACTCTCCCTCTCTCTTTTTATATATATATGTATGTTTGTCCTCGTGAAGTTTTACAAATCTGGTCATTCTAACCGTGGGTTTATTCAAATGGCCTTCTTCCAATATGTTACATAACAAATACAATTAGCATAATTTCGACAACCGTGAATGTTGTACGTCGTTTAAAAAACTTCAAATTCATACGACAAAAACTATTTAAACTTAAATTTCATTGTCATGTGTTTCTTGTTACCAATTCTCTAGATATTACGTGATACCAAGTACCAACAAAGAATAGTTTAAACATTGACCTTACCCTTAGTTTTCATTCAGACTACACACGCTGCGTTACCCGTATTTCATTCATAATCTATTTTGACACAATCATATGAAAAGACGAGTTCAGCACTTAACACAAGTTTATATCCTCACTACATACGTAGCGTTAAAAGTTCATTCGCAAATCTACAGACATTATTACTCTAGATTGCGAAATGAGAAACGGAAAACATTTCGTATGTAGTATATTTAAGCTAACTTGTGTTAAACATATCCCTATCCACTAAGGATATTTAAAATTATCATAAAATCACAATTTCGCGTAATAAATCACGCGTCACTGATTAAAATCTAATAAAAGTAACTTTTAAACGTAAAAAACTCGTCTTAAAACATGAACTGGAACAATGAACTTATTTAATAGACTTCATTGATCAATATTAAACTTTTTGAATATTATCTCAAAGATTTTTCTTGTTATAAATCACCAAAATAACTTCCAACCAGTTTCCAATCGACTCGTAACTTCGGTAGCGCGTTGTCAAAATGTAGATAAGAAACATAGGCTGAGAGCGTTTGACAAATTAAAAATATATATAAAGGAGGTTATATATTAAATATTATTAAACAAACAAAACCATTGCAACAGGCAAATGAAAAGCATCAAATAATTCTGTGATTTTCTTCTTGAGACTCCGTTTCAACCATTTTAACACAACAATTCATTTCAAAAGATAGTTTAAGTAACAGAATTTATTAAAACTAGTACTATACAAGTTAATATTATAAAGTAATAGACCAGCTCTAAGTTGTACGGATCCCACGCGCACCTTTCAAACTGGGGGTGATGTAACTATTCAGTCAGGTCACCTTGAACTTTGATTTCTGTTAACTTAACAAACAGAACTGAAGGAGACAACGATTATATTGATACACCGTTTAACGCCTTGTGCTAGATTAAAATTAACCTATTCATTATTTAAGGCATTTATTTTAACTATAGGAGTTTACAAGTTCAACAATCAGTGGTGGCCTAGTGGTTAAAAGGCCTACCTCTAATTCACGAGGACGCGGATTCGATCCTGGCCCCGGCAAGTACCAATGTGATTTTTCCGAGTCATATGTACTTTCTAAGAGTATTTAGACATCACTGATTAATGCATTCCCAAAGAGGGTTGATGTCAGGCAGGCGGCTGGTCATAAAAACAATTAGCCAAAACTATGCACAACATGTAAGGCAGACCCTGGCTAAAGCTGGGAAATTGCCAAATAGAAAAAGGAGTCTATAATTAAAAGTCTAGTTTAGAGTCTAGGACTCCTTCATTGTTAAGTTTTCTTCATCATTTTACGTCTCTAAAAGACTATTAATGTATGTAATTATTATATTTACTTTCAAACTGCTAGTAAAACAGTCATTTCGAGTGTCACGATCTTCCTAGCAGTGCTTCCCTCGTGTCGAATCAATATCGGATAGCGTCGCGTTACGCAATCATGATTTGTATACAAAGATATGGATTTTTCATTATTATCTTGTTATAATTCACATATAAAATACTATAATATATATTATAACTAAATTCATGACATTCCTAACTTTTTTTTCATTTCATTTTATACATATATAATCTCTTACACACATAGTATGCGTTATTTTAACTACGACTTTTGTCTTTCTAAACCATATTCAATCATTTAATTAGGCTGTATAAATTTAACTCCGCCTGAATTTCAAAGTAATCTTTATCACATTTTAACTTACACTACGGTTTAATTTTAACATTTTTATAAGTTTTTAATTGTTTTTAACAAATTTTTAAGTCTATTTTACTTGATTATTGATTATATAAATAAAATATATATATATAAAAAACCTTATAATAGTTCCTTATACGTTACTATATTCAATATTTCTTTATTGGATGTTGTAATTTATATAAGCGTCCTCGGGGCGAGCTGTCTGTAGAATAAAACGTGCAATTACATACAAGGGTTGGCGCTCAAAGGAGAGTGGGTCCGGGGGATATAACTTGTTAATAAAGACTAATAATGTTAAAACACATCATACATACAATATCAAAGGAAAAGTTCAAGTATTCCAGTAGTTAATCTCATATACTAATATTATAAATGCGAAAGTAACTCTGTCTGTCTGTCTATCTGTTACGCTTTCACGCCTAAACCACTGAACTGATTTTAATGAAATTTAGGACAGAGATGGAGTTGACCTTGAGAAAGAACATAGGATAAGTTTTATCCCAGAATTTTGAAAGGTTCTCTTGGAAACGCGATATAACTTAACTCCACGCGGCCGAAGCTGCGGGCGGAAAGCTAGTTTATAAAACTTAGAAATAACAAGTTTTAAATTCTAATTATATCATTACAAAAATTAATGAAGACATCTATCTCATCTGTAATATAAAAATACTCATTATAATAATGTTGCATGTAATAAAAGTAAAAAGTAAAAACGTTATTAGTCTACCTGCGTGGTCGGTAAAAAGGATAATGAGTGTAACACTAATAACATGAAAAACATATCTAAGGATAATTATCAGTACTTCTGTTTGACTTGGTATTTGGGTTCCGTATGGAATAACAAAGTAATTTCATTGTTTGAAATACATTTGTATGAAATATTGGCTTCGGTTGGTTAAGTTCCGATCATCTGAATTTGCATTTTAACAATCACTGTCTTCTTGTTTTCGTACTGCATCAATACCCGACATTGTTTTGAGTATATACGTCATTGTGGCTCAAGATTTATTGGTTTCAAATATATGCCAGTTATAGTAAAAAAATCAGCCTAACTGAGGTATACGAAGTCAGAAAAATAATCTATTTTTCGTCGTATTTTGTACAATAGAAAAAAATCTCTAATTCTATGTAATTTTAACGTAATAATCGTTTATATATTGGACTGCGGATCTCTAAAAATATTATCAGGGTGGCCACCCAGCGTGAATCGCTCAAAGGCTGTGAGCTCTACAAATAGAGAGGGCCAATTGTCAATTAAAATCACTGCAGGTGGCCAGAGGGCAGCACTGGTAATAGATTATCATGGAGATTCTACCTTCATGCAAAATAAAACATAAAAATTAATAATAATTAACAGCTTAATAGTATTTATAATAGAAATATTAGTGTCCTTCGAAATATTGATCAAATGAATTTCGTTTTTAATTAATACGAAAGATTAAATCACTAAAAAGTAACTATAGTGGATGATACATTTCTTACTATCAGTGCACGTTTTTACAGTGTAACTATCAGTATGCCGTTTAAAATGTATATTAAAACACCGTGTGTAGCCTTGGTCATTGAATTCTTATCAGATATTTATCACGAGTGATAACAACTGATAAGAAACTAACAGGATAGTTTGAAAGTTAGCAGCATAGAAATATAACAGATACTTTTAATATAACATTGTTTAGTATATTTTTATATATTTTCAATATATTAGATATATTATTTTCGAGTAAATGGAAAATTATTTTAAACTTTTCGATTTAATTTTTTGTAAAAAAAATATATTTATTGTTTTGAAACATATTTAATATATTTACAAATTTCATTTAAATACACAAAAAATATATAAAACAATGAGATCAAAATATAAAACAAGATTATAGGCGGAATCGTATTTATCTAATATTATAATGAGATGTAATTTAATAAAAATAAATCTCATAAATTATGAACATTAATCACAGTATAAAACAATAATTCCTAACAAGATATCTTTATACAGAATGTATTACTTTCACTATAACCCACACCAAGATTCATTTCGTTCGCGTGGGTGATTAAAAACTACTTGCATTACTAAAGACAGAGAAATCTATTAAAATATTATACGATTTCATCTTTGAATATTCTTAACATAATTATATTATAATCTTTAGTATGTATTAGATTTTAATGACTAAAATTTATACTAACCTAAACCGATAATGAGATCGCAGATTTTCGCGAGTTTTATTCATTTAAATGAAACTTATATTTTTCGTATATTATGCGACTTTGTTTTTATAAAAAACATCTCGTCTGTATGATCACGGTTGTTTAAAAGTAGCCGAAACGTGTGAAGTATGTAGTTTTTTACAAAAATAAAGCACACGTAGTACATCCGAAAATATAAGTTTCATTAAACCTAAGCCCTTTCAGCTATTTGAAAGGAAGGTACTATTTTAATCGCTCATTTACGAAACAGGAAGTCTATTTACCTTGTAATTATTGCAAAACTTTTTGCTCGTACTTCCAACAAGAAACAATGGTCCTCGCTTTCCTTCTGATTGTCCTATTAATCCATTACAATATAATAATATTTACTTTCAATTTTATTGAATAATTCCAATTATTAAACCTACTAACATAAAAAACAAAGTATAATGAAACGTCAATTTGACATTTAGTAAATGTCGAAAAAATATGACATTCATAAAATAGCAAGATTTAATGTATAACACAATGAAAAAGTAAAAAATTCTAGATCTAAAATCTAAGCAAAAAATTTTCTGCTTAAAATTCGCAATACAAAAGAAATGGCCCAAATAAAATCTAGGCTGATAGTGTTCTTTGTGTGAGCGGCGGGGTTCTCACGGAGACTTATTTGCAGAAAAAATAGTTAGATTTCCCAGCCCGGGTTTGCGTGTCGAATTAATTATAACAGTCTTACAGTTTTTGCATAGTGACTTGGAAGTTCTGTTCGGATTACGTAAGGAATAATATTTTTTAAGAATATTGACTTATTTGTATCAACTCAATATATTGTTCTATAGTATTTAATTAGATAAATTAATTCCATTGAATTTTCTCTAATAAACGCTTAATCGCATATTATACGAATACTGATTTAAGCAGACATTACAGCCTATTTTTCACTTTTGTTTATTTTTTCGTAACGCTGACACAGGCTATCCGATTCGTTTTTGTGCTTGCTCCAATGTTAGATACCTGACACTAGTAGCTGAGTCAGTACTAAGCAAAAACAGAGGCGGTTGCTAAGGCTTATTGTTACTTCCTAGGATTACGCATTCTATTGTTTACTTTACAAACTATAGAATATCTGAGCCAAAATGATTTATTTATTTATGTACCAAAAGTAGTAGTTATTATAAAAGAAATGTGATGTACAATAGATAACTTATCTCTTAAAAGAGATCTCTACCAGACACCCTTTTGATAGAGGAAACTAGAAAAAATCTGGAGTACGTACAATACATTATTTTGGCTATAAAAATGTTGAATATAAGAAGAGTTTTTTAAAAAGTCACCGTCGCCCATTGATATCTGCAAGGGATGTTGCGGATAATATGCTGACCTTGAGTGTTGGGGAAAGAAAGGGGGGGGAATAGAGAAAGGGCAATCGTCTCTCTCACTCATCGGAAACGCAGCCAAAAATCTACTTCACGCCGATCTTCTGTAAGAGGGTGGCACTTCCCGGTCGAGCCAGCACATGTTCGAGCTGTAGTAACTGACCACAGCTAGGCTCTACATAACATATGTACATATGAAATGACTTTGTATTATAAATTGTACTGTTGAAATGCAGAAGGGATTACTTTCTCATGCTTGACTACATCACATCGTAGTAAAATTTATAGAAATAAGCATATTCTGCTTATCACAAGTTCGAGTCATATTACTTAAAGCGTGAACAGTTTTCCATTAGTATATACTACTTACTAGATGATTATAATAAAAAAGTAGGTTATTGTATGAGAAACTGACAAAGCTACGTGTTTTATATGATATTTCAAAGCTATGGTAGTCATATAGGAAATGTAGAGTCAGCTTGCTTAACTAAATTCTATGTACAAATTAAGAAATATGATTTTTGAAACTCAACGATAGGAATATTGCGGAAATATTTCATTCTATTTCGGAAATTAAATTAGTAGTTAAGCTAAATCATTGCCAACATAGAATAGAAGACAAAAAAACTTTCAACATTTTGAAAACCAAAAACTGATAAGTTAAAAGTATTTATTAAAGATCCAAACACCTTTTGAGTCGTTGAAACGTAACACATTGTATCTTAATAATAAATTTAATATATTTCTAACTAGCGACATCTATTTTTATAAACACAACATCTATTAGGCAGGTGTTAGGAAAGCTGTCTTTAGAACCGGTGCTCGTAATTAAAGTGACATAAAACATTTTTTAAAAAACAATTCCTATTAGCATCGCATTAATTTTTCTAAATTATCATAATTTTTTATTATAATAAACCTACATTTTTCTACAAAATGAATATTAACTGTCAATTCGAATTATTGAATAAGAAAACCAGTTGCTATTTCTATTTATTTATCTATTAGAACAAAATGTCAATCGGACATTTTGTATTTGACATCTTCTTATGTGTCCAATAAACGTTCAGAAATTGAAAATGTTTATAAAAACATAATATATACAAAAATAAAAATGATTTTACGTAATAAGACATCAAATATGTTTTTAATTTATAAAAAGTGAATGTAATAACTAAACTAAATAGTAAATACTACTGCCCTTGATATTCTAATATAATTTAAATGTCCATATACATATCCCTACTAAATTATACACTTATTTTATTATAAAATCTATCAACTTATACAGCACATAATCATAATATATTATGTATATTTAATACACACATTGATCACTTAAAATATCGTTTAGTTCAGCGACACTTTATCACAACAACACCGGTTCTTGGGTTTCATTCCCGTGATGTCTGCACGTATGTTTATATTAGAAAGAATAGGAAAATAATCAAACGGTCAACTTTAATCTGTTATAACTACGTAAATATGTTAATGTATATAGTTTTTTAATCAATCCGTTCATAAATTTCACATTGCGTGAACTGATTTCAAATTCAAATAAGTTATTATGGCCTTCGATTTATAATTCAAATAATATTACACAGAAAACCTATGGTACAGATTTTTAAGAATACAATAATAAAAATCTATAATACCTTTTAGGTTTCCACCTCTTCATCAACACTCCGAACATTTTCTATTACAAAATAATGTCCTTCAATATATTAAAAGTAACACTAAACAGCACAAGTAAACACAAAACTATTCAACTACATACATATATGTCATTGACTTAATACACAACAAATACGATCGCACCTTGGAATTATACTAAACTTGCACTTTGGGTCATTCCCGAAATACTCTATTGACCTAGACAGACCGACGCAATCGATAACCGGTGATATTACATAACAAAACAACATAAACATCCCCAATATAACAAAAACATCGATTCAATAGCGATAATTCGACATCGATGCTTCTGTAATAATCGATTTATGTTTTAAAATCCTCGTTCGCACATACACCACTCACGAAAGCCGAAGCTGTACTGAATGGACAGCGTTTTATCGAGTTTTGCTGGAATCGCTCGACTGGTTTGACGACTTGTTGGCCGACTAGTTTGAATTCCGGTGTCAAGTGTGGTCGAAGTTTAGCTAGGTCGATCAGCTGCTGGTTTGACGCCATCATTGTGCGTTTTGGCGCCATCTAACGGCGACCTTAGTTTTTATTATGTTAGTAATTAATTTGCGTTTAGTTTTATATTTAAAAATATAAACTACTCTTTATATTAAATTAATAAACATAAGTAAGTACATTTCTCTTCATTTATGTACATAATAATAAATTATCTTGTGATAAACGAACCCCTTTGTTGACATAATCTAAATTCTTAATGCATCTGTTCTAACAAATATTTAAATTATTCTACATATTTTTTCCTAGCTTCTAAAATTTGTTCCGACACACAAAAGAACATCTGTCTCAATAGTTACAAAATATCCTTGTTTACATAAAGTTCATTGGCTGATAGTATAAAGTGAATGTATATTATATATGTAATATACACATTAACTGGTACACTTTTTTGTCCTACATCTTATAAGCATCGGTGGTTCAGTGGTAGAATGCTCGCCTGCCACGCGGGCGGCCCGGGTTCGATTCCCGGCCGATGCAGTATCTTTTTTTATAGACTTTCACAAAACAATTACTATTACATACCTCATCGATTAGTATTCAACAGAATTTTCATAAACTACAGCTTTTTATTTGAAAGGATCTTGCATTATTAAACATATTTTCTTACATCGAGAATTTTAATATGACGCTTTATAAGTTCGCTTCAAAATGGTCACTCGTACATTGTAAGACAAAAAAAATATTTAATATAAAACATTATTTCATTGAATATTGTGTGACCTCCTTGTATTATTTATTGTCTATGATATTTTAATTAGAGTTCCACTTACATTTTTAATATATTCTGTGTCATTTCTTGTGAATGTTTGATTCAAATTTTTCAAAAATACATTAATAGTAGGTATGATGTAGTATTGTCAGTGTCAAATGTGTTACTAACTTGTCAATTATAACTAAAAATATGCTCATAAAAATATAGTCTTTAAAAAATTCGCCAATATTCCATTAGACAGATGCCTTCGTATTTTCTCCACATAGTATTCAAAATTTTAATATACTTAATTCGTTCCTAAAACAAAAATATATACATTGTCAAAATATTCCTCAGTTCCCGTGCAAATGAAGCTACAGCACAGAAAAAAACTGTATAAATATATTATTTTTTATAAATATAAATGGTCACAGATAAAACAACATTTAATTTCCTTTTATATCACTTTTTATATATTAATTTGTGTATTATTATAACATTCGTACAACGAATAACAAGAGAAAACTGTTGCGGTTTTGATCTAGATGTTCGTTAGACCAGACACGATATAGTTCACGCTTTCATCACAACAACACGCAGGCTATCAAAGATTACATACATTTAATTATTATTAATATGTATTGAACATAAAAATAGTGTTGTCAGTTATATAAATATGAAATAATCCATTGATCTTTTAAATTACTGCTGGTTTTTTTATTAATTCAGTCAAAATAAATGACCTTCCAGTCATTGGGTTGCAATTCACAATAGTTTAAGCAAGAATTAATGTGGTAGAGCCTAGCTGTGGTCAAGTTACTACAGCTCGTACATGGGCTGGCTCGACCGAGCAAGTGATCCGACCCTCTCACAGAAGATCGGCGTGAAGTAGTCTTTAATGGCTGCGTTTCGTCTGATGAGTGGGAGAGCCGGTTGCCCTTTCTTTGTTCCAATTCTTTGATACTTCCTGCCCCCTCCCTTTTTCTATCCTTTCCCCTCCATTTCCTCGGCAATGCATCTGTAACATTTCTTACGTATCAGATGTTCTTCGCGACGGTAACTACCTTACATCAGGTAGGCCGTCTGCTCGTTTGCCGCCTTTGAAAAAAAATACCGATTTTATGGGTAAAAACTATTTTTAATTACAATTTAGTCACAAATAACTTTTTGGTCACTAATTTAAATCTCAATATCCCTTATATGTAATAAATTATCGCCATTAAAATCGAAGCTTACGCTCATTCATAAGGTGCTTAAATTGTCAAAATTATTACTTTGACCCGTAGTTACGCGGCAAATAACCACGTATTTTGAACCCTAGGCCATAGAAATGTTACGGGGGCCTTAATCCCAATCAGAACGAGATCTTTTAGATATAATCTGTTTATTTCTAATTGACAGTATAATGGTACAAGTGACATATTTACGCGAATGGATTTAATTCTGTGTACTATCTTGTGTAAGATGTAATACCACTTTAAAATCTACATCATTATACAATTTTATCGTTTGTATTCTAATGTAAAATCTAATTTAAATGACTATTTTTAAAACTTTATTATGTATATGGAAGTTTTAAATAAATCTAATATCAATAGAACAGCATTCCGTATCATTGACAGCTTTTTAACAGGCTGTTTGACATTTATATGTAATTTGACGTTTCCAAAGAGGTTGTATAAATATATTTTTATATCTTTAAAATATACTAGGTGATTTATAAAATGAATTTCTTTACAACACAGTTTTTTTTTAATCAGAATATCAAAGACACTACCACATATTATACTGCTTCATGACATGGAACTGTCAATCACAATGATATTATTAAGAATTGTCATATAAATTACCATTTTAATAAAACTAAAAATGTATTTAAATATTTTAAATAACCCAAAAAATTTGGTATGAAAAGCCGATTTTTTTATGGAAGATATTAAATAAAAGAGTTGTTTTTGGCTTTTGCATTGTCATACGAAACATAGACAATTTCTTTTTTTTATTTGTATAGCAGAAGAAAGTATTACGGTATACAAATGAACTGAATATTGCCGTGTTTAGTTTAACAGTATAAGCTTTTTGTAATTATTTAATTTCTACAAAGGGCACCGTGCCTGATACCCTCGTCGTTTTATCCGTGGAATTTTCTATTTCATTAGTGTTCTGTCCATCAGTTATTTTTCCATTCCCTTCTACCGTAGTTATTGTGTTATTAAGGCCGATTGTATTGTCCGTTTTTCCATCTCCTTTCAGCTTTTCACCTGGGTTCGTAGCTTGAGTTTTGTCATTATCATTAGTGGAATTTGCGAGTGATGGTGTACCAGTATGTGATGAATTGCCTGTATCCGTGCTTTCCACACTCTGCGACCCGTCCCCATCGATATTAGTTTGATTGAACAGATTCTCTAATATCGAATCCAGTTCTTTTATCTGTCTTTCTGAAGTCAGTTTAAGTTTTTCCTCCCAGGATAGTTCTCGTACACACTTCTCAATACAATCTAATTTCTCTTCGAACACGTTTGGAGACTTACAGCTAGTCGAGATTTCGACGCAGTCTCTCAATAATGAATCGTATTTGAACACGTTATGCATCTTTTCATCACAATCGGTTAATTCAGGCGTTGATAGACATTTATCTGTGATTATTAATCAAGATATTAACAATATAAAAAGCGCTACCAAATTTTAATGTTTTATGATAAGTCATACCATTTAATTTATCTTTAGTTTTTATTTCGAGGTCAACATTTCTGTAGATGCATGTCTCTGAGCATTCTTCTTCCGTGTCGAACTTGTTACTGCTAGGACAGCCCCTCCATACTTCTATCTCACATCGGGAGCCTGGTTTGTAGTAGGAGAACACGTTTTTGGGTGTTTGCTTACAGTCGCTTGTGTTTAGTTTCTCCATACAATATAGTGGCATCTCTAAAAAGTTGGAGGTGTGTCATTTAAAATTCTTATTAAGTACTAGCTTTCGGCCCGCACCTTCGCCCGCGTGGAGTTCAGTTTTATCACGTTTCCAAGAGAACCCTCAAAAGTCTGGGATAAAAACTATCCTATGTTCTTTCTCAAGGACAACTCTATCTTTGTACCAAATTTCATTAAAATCAGTTCAGTGGTTTAGGCGTGAAAGCGTAACAGACAGACAGACAGACAGAGTAACTTTCGCATTTATAATATTAGTAAGGATTATAATTATTTTATATATATTAGTAGAGATATGATAGTAGTAGGGTATTATATTACGAACAAAAATGCTTAGTATAATCAGTATTATGACGTGGTTGTAGTAATTTTAGAGGACTTCATTTTCATAGTTATAACTTGTTTGTTAAATTTAATAAGAGTTAGGCGAGGTGTGAAAAGACAAAAAAATGTTTTTCAGCATTTTACTACGTCAGACGAGTTGTGAAAAAAGACTAAATATTTTATCAGATTCCGGCCAAATAACTAACTGTATGACTACCTAATTTAAATAAGTTAGAAAAAAGTATAAAAAATATATAAGTACATATATAACATACGTGCTAGGTAAAAACTATGTAGAAGAGCAGCGAAATAAAAGAGTTTTATGTAAAAATACAAATAAGTATATAAGTTTTTAAATTAATTTACACTGGTTCCTCGTTTCATCTAGCTGTTCAAACTTACTCGTATGTCCGTGTTGTATAATATTCAAACATTGTAGAATTAAAATGTATTGTGATACGATGTTCATTTTTGAATCTTTTAGTTACGCGGAACACATAGTGAATAAAACAATTAAAAACTCAAACAGTTTTATAGACTTTATAATAGTGGGCTGTTAATAACTATTTTATTATTCATTACGCTGTTTTCTCATTAAAATTATATTTCTTTTAATGTAAATTTGTTCTCATAGTGATAAATATTAAGCTGGCTTCCAAACTGCTAATTAAAGTTTTGGGTGTATTTTAATTATGATAATCAGCAATAGAGTGTTTAAATTATATAAATAATGTTTTTAATTATTTTAAATAGTAAAAAAGTATTGCATCGGCCGGGAATCGAACCCGGGCCGCCCGCGTGGCAGGCGAGCATTCTACCACTGAACCACCGATGCTTACATCAGTATGAGTAATATTAAAATTCAATTCAACAAAATTGATGACTTTCACTTAATATTGAAAAAAAAAAAATCGTGTTAAAGTTAAAAGTTAAGAATAAGTTATAAAACAAATAGTTTAAAATAATAATACAATTTTTTTTATTTGGTTATTAATATAATTTTGATTGAAACCAAATCCAGATAAACACTTCTTTTTTTTAAACAGATTTTAATACACTGAAGAATTTGTTCAAACAATCGTGACAGCGCCACCTGTTAACGGTTTTAGAAAAGTATTACATCTAAAATGATAATGCTTTTAGTTTTGGCACAATCTTAATAGATGGCGCTTTAAAGGATTTCTAGGATAAAATAATTCTGACATTGTACCTCATAGTCGTTTACTTATTATACAAATTTACAATTCCTACATACAAGTTATGCTTATAAAAAAAATAAATTAATCTAGATCCGTCTACTCATCCAGTTTGATGTGGGACAAGAATTAACATGAGATCTTTGTTCGAAGGATTATTCCCGTAATTCATAAAAAAATGTAACCGTTCATTTCTAATTATTTTTATGTGGAATAATAAATAAATTGTCATCATCGTTCGTGATTATTAAACTTTAGCGCTAGTTTTCGGTTTCACAGCTTGTCTCGATTCCGCTGCCTGTGGCGGCGCAGCTTCCAAAACCATACCTGTATTACATTTCTTTTTCAACCTCTTCGTAACTATACAGCCGAGTATTGCTATTATAATCTGTAAAATGATTAAATTATTAATACAAGACGGAGTTTTAATAAGAATATTCATGTTATGAACTCACAATTAGTCCGATGTGGAATGAAGTGACAGCGACTACTGTTTTCGAGCATTGCGTGTACATTTCTATTACGGGATTTCTACAGCCGTATTCATTGTATAGCCTTTTAGCTTTACAAGCTTGTCTTTCCCTCTCTTGGACCAGCTCGGACCGGTCCGCCATATAGCTTGGACAGCATGAGATTGGAACGTCGGGGGAGAAATAAGGAGGGAGGCTGGGGTTGCGATAATCCTGGGGACCGTATACTGCACAGCATTGGAGCTAGAAAGTTATTTAGATTGATTTATATGGGTTATTGTAAATTAAATTCATGAATTATGGCTCATTATATATATATTATTTTGATTTTGAGATTCAAACAAATCGATTGATATTCAATTGTCTTCAAAATTAATGATTATTGTTTTTACTTATCTTAATACAATTGTTAATTTTATTATTAAAGCTTACATCATTCTGCATTATCGACCACAGTCGCACATGTCGCGGGTTGTCAGCTAGCGCCAATTTAAATGACTCCGATAGTGATATGCTCAAGTTTAATTCATCTCTCGTGGTAATTCTCACAGCCACAGCTATGATCAGGGCTTGTATTACAGCGAGGATCACTAGAACTACGGAGGCCTGGTGAAAAAAGACCAGAAAGATTTGAATTAAGGAAACAAGAAATAACAATAGTTACATATTGTATAATGCGAGAGTTCGACACTAGATGGCGCTGTAAATAACCGTAGTTATACATTGTATAGTGCGAGTGTTCGACACTAGATGGTGCTGTTTTAAATTTTCATATATACTTTTTGATTATAGTCTAGAATAATGGCTACCAAGTTTCAGCTTTAAGTACTCTTTATAGCACTGATTTTAGAGAAAGCTGAAAAAAAGGCTTAATTAATGGTAATTTAAGAAGCATTTTCCATTAACGGGCGCTTTATCTAGATATAAGGTAAGATTTTTCGGGTTTTATAAATTTATAAGAGTTAATTTCTATCGCGTGATATGCCAACGCCTCGGTTACACTGAACTTGAATATATTTTCTTCAAGGTTAAGAGTTATTTGACTTGATTTTCTTGAAAAAGCGAGATAACGACGAAAACAACTTTAAAAAATTTAGATTAAAGTAGAAAGAGTAATTACATGGGCTACTCCATTATTTTAAGCCCTTAAGATAAGAACGCCGACAAAAATTACATCGAAATATTACCTAAGTAGCGAAATTTATGATATTACTATATTTTCCAATTTATTAATTTTCATTTAGTATTGTCAATTTGTGGTTTTATCATATAAAAGGCAATAAAGTAACCCGCATACAGGAAACAAAACGTCTTTATGTCTTTGTTAATACTCCTAAGAAGTTGCATTGAGAACCCTACTAATATTATAATTGCGAAAGTTTGTGTGTGTGTATGTTTGTTACTTCTTCACGCTCAAACGGCTGAACCGATTTTTATAAAATTTTGTATACAGGAAGCTGACGTCCAGGAATAGCACATAGGCTACTTTACAACCCGGAAATCTCGTAAATCAGCTAGTTAAAGAATAATAATCAGATTTATGTTCAAATATATATATATATATATATGGCTCACCACGTGTAATTTTCGTATGTGATTCCTCAAGATTCCCACCATAGCGTAAATGGTTATTGAGAGAGTGACTGCTGCTAGAACACTCAACAGTATCATGGCTACCAGCCTCCCGGACTGGTCCACGGCGAAGATCCTCATAGTGATGGCTGTACTGACTGTTACAGCGATCACCGCTATCGAGAGAAGCTAGAGGAAAAAACTTGTATTATCATCTATAATACATAACATCAATGCTGCATGTATAATTTTTTTGTCTTTTAGAGTTGTGCCTAGTACTACTATGGCACATCACTCGCTAATTCAGTACTGTAGTTACTTGATATTGTAATCTTATTATTTGACGCCTACCAATTATAAATACTATGGCCAAAATCATATAGGTCCCAAAAGATTTTTGTTTAAAAGTCTCAGAATGTTGATTTGATTTTTCGTTGACTTCTGGTGGAAGGTTTTTGGAAGCTCAGGGAGTAAAAAGTATGTGTGATAAAAGGAGGAAGATTACTTAATAATATCATTAGAGAGAGATGTCCTTTACAGAGATCTTGGAAGTGAAGAAAATATTCTTTAATTGCTTAAAAACAGAGTAGAATAATTAATTATTATTGATAAGTTAAATAATGTCTTTTAATCGATTGGGAAAAAATGTTTTCTTTGATTTACATGGTAACATGAAATAAGTTATTAATACATAGTATTCTTTTTTAAGATCATCAAAGTTTACCTTACTTTCTTGTTACTTTTAAATCACGATGATGCTATTCCAATAAAGACTGTATTACAAAACCTAACATACAATCCCAATTTGGTACCAAATAATATCTTTCTACGTCCTTCAAAATACACGAGTTTCATCCTAGTTGGATACATTGGAATTTAGACCAGATTCAATAGTTTTTTGGACGTTGAAGTTGTAACGAAAATGTAGAATTTAATTGCGAAATTATTTATAATATATTGAAATAACTTACGATGTTTATGACACATAATGTGACGTATATAATCTTGAGCAGCAAGCATTTCTTCTTCTTCTGTAAGGCCAGTGGGACCGGCAGGCCGTACAACTGACCCAGGCCCTCATGTTGAGTTTGTGGGGGTTCCACTACGGACTCCGGAGATTCTGTGCAATATAGGAACATTAGCACATACCACGATAAATTGGAGTAAAGGTTTCTTGAGGAATAAAATGTATATAATGGATAGAAGACAGTCGTCACGTCATCAGCCTATCAGAGCCCACTGCTGAGCAAAGGCCTCTTCTCACATGGAGAAAGTTTGAGCATTAATCACTCTTGCTCAAGAGGGGTTGGTGATTTCAAACTTATAATTGTGAAATTATAAGTCTAGGTTTCCTCACAATGTTTTCCATCACCGCCTTTAGTGGTGTCTAAATACTCTTAGAAAGTACATATGACTGAAAAATCACATTGGTACTTGCCAGGCACTATGCCAAGTGACCAATACTGAAGATAATATAGGTAGAATTTAATAGATATAATGTTTTTTTACCTGAAGCCGCCGCGTTTCCCATGGCGAGCCAAGCTGGGTATGGGAGACCATCGCTACGCCCTGTATATATAGACAGAATAACAATAGAGCATATGCTTGGATGACAAAATATAATGGCGTACCGATTTATTCATGAGCATCGTTCGCGGTATGTGGAGTTAAGATAAGGTTTTTTTACTCATAATCTGGATAATCATTTGACCGACTTCAAAGAAATGTGTTTCGTTTGACCGCTGTGTGTTTGTGTTTCCGCTAACGTCTTAATGTTTGTGAATCTTATTTACAAATGTTACGAGGTAACTGTATATATAAATAAATATTTTTTATGATAGATTTTCTTAAATTACCCTGTCCTAATATAATTACTTTTCAGTTAATACTGTTTGATACAGTATAAAATAGTTTTTCTGTCTTTTAATGTTACGTTATAAATCCACTGTTTTCATGGACCTTACCATAATTTCAATTTGTTCCTCTAAATCCTCTGTTTAAACTAACGCGTACGAATATTTAAGAAAGCCGAAAAGAACTGATTGTAGTAAAATTTCAGCAATACTCCTGTCTACTCATAGTGTGGTTAAAATAAATTGACTATTGATATTTAGAAATAAAAAAAAAATTAAGAAAAGATATGTAATAGAGATAAGGAAAACAATTTTCATAATGGTTTTAATTGACTTCTATTCTTATAAAACAATATTCAAAAACTTCATTCATACATTAAAATTTGTGACAAAAAAGTAATTATGGAATTTCTAGTTTCAACAACATAATAATATTTTTCTTAATAAATAAATTATATATTCTTTATTGTACTTAAACTACAACTACTAGAATTATTGATACAAATGTAGGATCTTAGCGGTCTTATAGTTAACGAGAGATTTTTAAAGAAAACCAAAATGGAAAAGTAAAATATAATAGGTATTTTATTAATTAAATAGTTTCTTTTATTTAATTATATAATTTTATTGAACACAAATAAAACTATCGGTCGACTGTGAAGTATGTCGCTGATAAACTTACTCACGTAATATTTAACTTGGTTAATAATAAAAATAACTAAACTTTGTTCAAGAATAAAACTTAATACAAAAGCGATATTAAATTAACAAAAAACACATATTTTCATTGATTTTTTATCCATTTACTTTTGATTCATTAAAATGCGAACATTTAAAAAAGAAACCTAAAAATTTGTAAGCTTAAGCTGTTGTTTGTTTTCATACAAAACAATAGTGTTTTAATTAAAAGTAGTTCTTATATTACTATTTTCTCGTCCGTCTGTCAATATTTTTTCTATATCATACATAATAATCTAAATATAACTATCAATACATTATTTACCGTAGATTTTACTATGAAAATAAAATATGAGTACTCACTACGTATTTGCGCGTAGTATTTCAATATTCTAGGGTCCTGGTGATTTATTAAGTAACCGTATATAACTAATTTAGAGAAATCGACATCGTCTTTGATTGACATCACACAAACATACGAAAAAACATATTATTATATATATGAAACATGACTGTATTGTACAATGTGTGATACACAACTCATTAAAACCGCAGACTTAGGCGTGCGTACGATTATTAGCACTGGTTGCGTCACTGGCGCTAAATAAGATAACTGGGGGAAAAAACATATATATATATATATATATATATATATATATATATATATATATATATATATATATCTTCTTCTATCTAACAATTTCCCAGCTATAGCCAGGGTCTGCCTTACATGTTGTGTATAGTTTTGGCTAATTGTTTTTACGACCGCCGCCTGCCTGACATCAACCCTCTTTGGGAATGCATTAATCAGTGATGTCTAAATACACTTAGAAAATACATATGACTCGGAAAAATCATATTGGTACTTGCCAGAATCGAACCCGCGCCGTCGTGCATGAGAGGAGGGCCTTTTGACCAAAAGACCACTACTGACTTATATATATAATATATATACATATATGTATGTGTTAGTCAGTAGTTAATTTTTCTCTACATATCTATCTAATCTTCATTCGAAAACACTATATTATCTTATTTCTCAAATCATATGCCTATTGTTTCGATCTTACAATCAACCACAGTAATTGGGTTTTTGAATTATTTTTTTTTTTGTGATAAATGGAAAGATCATATATAAGTTTAATAACAAAACTATTTTTATTTAATTTTTTTTTGCAATATTTAAAAAGTTATTTCAAAATAAAAATTAAATTTTAAATTCAGTACCGAAGACAAGCCGACAGCTCGTGAATAAACCCGAGCGCGTGTGACGTCACAATGTTAGTTTTTGCTCATTGTAGCATACAGAGATATAATAATTAGTACAGTGTTTTGAGTTTTTATCTAGTAAATTCTGTTGGCATTGTTAAATAATCAAAAGTTTTGTACCATTATGTACAAAGACTACAAAAACAACTCCTGAAAAAATGTTTTTAAATGTTCCACAAGACGAAAAACGTCGAAAGAAATGGTTTCAAGCAGTGCATCGAGATTATTCAAAAACAAAATCATTTTTTTTTGTTGTGAAGATCATTTCGTTGTAAGTTTTCATAATAGTATTGTTATTAATTATTATTTATCTAAGTGTATAAATCGAATAAGTATAGTTCAATAATTAATTTTTTTACCTGGGCTCCAAATCATAACCTTTAGAATCGTAGCATTAAAAAATTTTAATTGATAATTCAAAGCGATTAAATAGTAAATCTATATATATGTTTGTCTAATAATTGGACTTCAATTAATAGATATTTTCATAATTTTATAACATTCTAGGTTCTGTATCAGACTACATTTAAATTTTTAAAGTACATATATGTTATTTTGGTTTTTTTATAATGTTATAATAACATTTTATTAATAATGATTTAATGAAATAATTATTAATTATATTTAATAGAGAATAAATACTAATTTTCATTTAGAATAGTATTTTTTGACAGACTTACCTTGATGTCTTAGCACCTCGAACTTCAGCAAAATTAAACCGCACTTTTAAAAAAATTAGTTATCATAAAAATATATTAACATCAGGAATATTATCCGATTTTGCTTTTATAAATCCTTTATCACACATAGTCGAAATAAACTTTTCAAATCGTTTTTCACTAATAAATTTGAGATATTTTTATCAAGTTAAAGATAATAGCCATAAACACTGTACTATTATGAAATTGCTTTAACATTATGACGTCACAAGTATGCTGACCAATCATGGCGCGTTTACAGTCACGTGATATATTTTTGAATTTTATCAATTTTTAATTGTTTATAATTAATTTAAAAAATATATTTCAAGTTTTTTGCATTAAAAATCCAATATAATTAATAATAAAGTTTTAAAATACATAAAAAAAATCAATACTTTTTTTTTTTTCAAAAACCCAATTACTGATATATCCGATGAATATAATGAAAACGATAAATAAAATGGAATATCTATTTAAAAATATTAATTCAAATATATGTACAAAATTAATATGTGTATATGTTATACATATATAAACATATGAAAAATATAGTTGTGGTCACGAATAATATATCTTGAGTGGCATAACTGCGTTCTTATTTGATATTTATATAAATAGATATTTGTTATATAATTTCTCAAAAACTTTTGAACCAATTTTGATAATATCTCTATTGATAACAATACTGTTACTTTATCTTTCATTACTTGAAAAATAGGAATAGGGAAAGGGCAACCGTCTCTCTCACTCATCAGACGAAACGCAGCCAGTAAAGACTACTTCACGCCGATCTTCTGTGAGAGGGTGGTACTTCCTCGGTCGAGCCAGCCCATGTTCGAGCTGTAGTAACTTGACCACAGCTAGGCTCTACCACCTTTTAATTGTTTATAATAACTAATGCTTATTCATTTGTTAATAGTAGGTAATGAGATTGTAACTTACAGTGAAGTACCGCTAGGATTTGATAGAAAAAATATTGTTAGTAACTCCATTAATTTTTGTCTGAAAGTAACAAAATATTTCGATGTATTAATAGAATAACATTATAAAATTGAAGAAGACTCTTTTTTTTATAAATTTAAATATAAAATAACCTATATATGTACTAGTTTTCGACCGCGAATTCATCTGCGATAATTACGGAATTAGTAATACATATATGTATAGCTGACCGGGCTAATTTCGCCTTAGACGCCGCAGATAACCAGATATTGGAGTTTATTAAGTTTTTTTCTTTTTCTTTAAATATTCTATATTCAACAGCTTTAAATATCCTATGTCCGTCTCCTAGTTCCAAGCTATCTCACCCCCAATTTTTGACCATATCTCTACAATATTTTTTGAGTTATAAATAATTTTTTACCAAATTTCCGTATAAATAAATAAAGTGTGGACACGTTCCAAGTTTTCCAATTGTAGACGCGTGCGGCGGCGTGCTGATACAAAACCACGCCGCCGCACGCGTGTGTGTGTGTGTATACCTAATCTGTAGGGTGTTCACACGATGCGTAATTAATTACATAACTTTTGGTTAACTTTACTTAGAAGTTTATTAATATTTATGTTATATTAATTTTTATTTTGTCATATATGATCGTCAAATATCACGTCCTCAAGTATCGATAGTAATTCACCAGTCACCCTGTATATGTAGACATAGAAATTTTCATAATATTTCATAGTAAATATATACGTTCATATATGTAACTATGTATACAAATATATATATATTTAAGTATCTATCAATAAATTTTCGAAGCTCGTTGAAGCTACGACATTTGATCGTGAAGGCTTGATTATAGTTATTGTACATAAGGACGGTCAGCAAAAACAATTTATAATGAAAAATAATAATAAAAAATATGCTTTATAAACGAACTAAATTTTTCTAATACTACGCGTTTTTTTTATTATTTAATTACAAGATCCAGACGTTTCGATTCCTTTACTGCAGCGGTGAAAGTAAAATTAATTTAAGATAAAATAATTTCGTCCTCAATTATATCTTTGAACTATTATTATACAAATATATTTCGTCAAATCTTGCATAATATTTATTTATTTTTTCAATATAATACTTTGAATTTAATACTAACTTAATAAATTTCCTTTTTTTCTGTCGTAAGCTGTTAATCATCAGGTTAGTCTCCTCGCCATGGCGACCGGCACACAACAAACCACACAACAGCCTTACCAAGGACGATTTGCAAATCCACAAACAATAACCGAAATATATTATTTTCTTTGAACTAAAGTGTTTGGAACACAATACATTTCCAAAACCTGTAATAATGAGCTATTTTATTAAAAATTCCATTTAAATATTCTATTATGAGTTCCAAGAAATAAATGTATTTGGCTCGTCTTTATTGTAATGTACAAATAATATAGAAATTGGAATAGACATTTTTTATTATATATGTATATATATACATTTCAGTAATTATGTAATTAATAGTTTTTAATATCTTGATCACATAAAAAGCTAATACCCTTGAACTTTGAACTTAACAAGTCTAGGTTTACTACTTTCTTGACTGTAGGTATACTTTCTTTAATTAAAAAGGCTTAGGTCCATCCATTAAAACCTAAAAAAAATCATTATTATAGCGTAGGTAGGGTCATCAATCTGAAGATGTGACTTGAATTAAATAAACATAATATTTGAATATAAATTATATTAAATTATTAACTGATATATTCAGTATTACTCTGAAAAGGTGGAAAAATTTTGCAAATATAAACAATCGTATGAAAAATGGAAAAAAAAAAAAGAATTACTACAGTAAGTACATAAGTCGTAGTGACAAATAATTAAAATATATATTACACATTATAATGATTTTGGCATAATATTTGACAGTTAATTTTAATAAAGACAGCTTTTTTTTAAAAAAAAAATACGTTGGCATAATATACCATTACACGTTTTAGCAGCGATTAAATAATTAAACAATAGCACTCAACAGACTAATTAAATAAATGTTTTTAACTCTTCTGTTTTTGTTTTACTTTCAATTTTAATTTAATTCAGTTTGTTTTTCTTTGTGTATTGGCTTTAAGTGGAAACAGTGTTTTTAAATTGTTTGTTTCCCAAATAAATAAATTTGAAAAAAATAAAAAAATCTATGTTACTAATGTATTTAACTGACTGCCTGTAACTGTATTCAAGTTAACTCAGATGAATGTTTAAGTTCGTTATCGTGTTATCAGTGTAAGTAAACCGTGTCAATGGCTGAAATGTTCTCAATACGGAAGAAACTTGTCTTCCGGATGTATACAAATCTTAAACACGAAACGGCGCCAACAAAATGTTTTTAACTACCTCTTTATTTTAGTCAATTAATAAATTTAAAGTTTGTGTGAAATGAGAATAAGCATATATATTCTTTTTAAGAAATACATTAAAATTATTAAAAAATAAACATCACACACACTACCATGAGTTCACATACACACACACACACACATAATTCGTCAATCTGTGAATCTTCTTCAACGTGTGTATCCTACTATTTATTATAATTGGGAAAGTTTTTGAGTGTGTGTATGTTTGCTACTTCTTCACGCTCAAACCGCTGAACCGATTTTGATAAAATTTTGTATACAGGAAGCTGACGTCCAGGAATAACATATAGGCTACTTTACATCCCGGAAATCCCGAAAATCCCGGAAATCCGCGGGTAAGACCGCGGCGCGCAGCTAGTTGTCTATAAAAGTCAAACATAATGACGTTTATATTGTACTATTGCATTTTAAATCAATTAATTTCTTGACCATATTTAGTATATATTTACTTATTAATAATTTATATAATAATTGGAGAACTCAAATGTAATACATACAAAATTAAACAGTAAACAAATTCACATCATAATAATTATATAAGTAATATGTAATAATTACTAAACTGTCGATCTAATCCAATTTTATTATTCCCGCCATATTATTTGTCAGTACGTGTCAATAATAACTTCTGTCAGAATTTCAAATAATATTTCTTTAAAAGAAACAAACCTTCAAAAAACCTTATTCGTTAAAACTCAGATAATACGGCTATGATTTCGACTTTAGAGGCGCGGCTTTTATGGTCATGTTAAGCGACATTACTGTATCACCTTGGATGGGTAACCGAATTTAATTAAACTTCCTCTCTCTCTAAGGCATTTAAAATTGAATTACCTAAAATCTAAATAGTTTAAGAGTAATATTATAATAAAGTTTTTCGTATCTCCTAGATTTATCATATTATATAAAGCATTTTTCATATTAATGAATACTGACATAAAATATATTTCAGCTTCGGAAGTTATAGAATAAAAGTATATGGTAAAGATTTCTTTACTATCTGATATCGTGTTTAAGGGGCTGTAAATTTCATGGCTTTTCCTGGTCATTGTACCGGTGAGGTATTGACCCTGGGGTAACAGCACTTGTATGGTTACCCTTCGTCTCCATGGTGATTTGTCGTATTCTCGCATACCCATACTTAAAGTTAAATCTTTACACACTTTTTACATTAACTTGATGAATATACTGTCAAGGTAATAATTATCTATACAAAAAAATTTGAGTGTCTGTTTGTAATATTGAAATAACCGTTTTTTACCACATGCATATGCAAATAACTTTTTTTAAAATTTGTGTCCGTCTGTCTGTCTGTTCCGACTAATCTCTGAAATGGCTTGACCGATTTTTATGAGACTTTTATTGGCATTGGTAACTTAGGCTACTTTTTATCTCTATAAAAAGTTTTCCCCATCATATTTTGTTTGTTTGTACTTTTAAGCAGACGGAGTCGCGGGTGTCAGCTAGTTAGTAATATAATCACATTATTCAATATCATGTAAGTAGGTTTAACACGTGTTACGTCATAGATTACGTCATGAGTGTATTCATTGAGTGACATCATATTAACACAAGATGTTAGGTTAGAATGAGTCTTAAAATAAGATTGATATTGTTTTAAATGTTTTGAATATTTAAATGATATTAAACCTTAATCACTGATTTTTAAAATAGCATTTCGCTTGAACTAGCTCTTATTATTCGACTCTCCATTTTTTAAATTGCTTTAATTGATATTAAACCATCAAAACTAATACTTAAAAATGCATTTCGCTTGAACTAGTTTAGATCATTCGACTCTCCAAAGCTAAGTTTAATATAATTAAGATTTTCGTGCTTTTTAAACACGTGTTATCTTCATTAAGTAAAAGAGAGTACATATGTTTTTCTAATTCTTGTTTTTTTTAAATATTTTTTTAGAAGATTCTATTTTTTTATTTAATGTGACACAAATGGAGCGGCGTGTTATTTTTATAAGTAGTACGTGAAAGAGAAAATATCTTTATAAATTAAAGAAAACCTTATTTTTGTGTTATATTAAAAGTAATATTTAATATTACCTTCTCATTTTTATATATTTAACATAACTTTTCTCTGTAACCTGTGAATAAATGAAAGCAAAGGCTGACAAATTAAATTCAGATTAATTAGGCTTATTTACAATATAAAGTTGAAAAAATAATTTTCATTAAATCTATAATAGATACATATAAATAAAAAAACTCTTAATCTAAAATTAAACTTATTCTTTTGTAAAATATTTATATCAATTTTTATCAAGCGCCTATCAGTTTAAGAGAGCAAAGTGTAATGATATGTGATTTATCGCCTTTATTTACTGTTCTTAGTATGAGCAGAAATACTATTTGTATATAAGTAATGTACACGGATACGTACGTTTGATAGTGTACATAATAATAAATCAATTTAAATGTAGATATGTTTATTTCAATGGCTCAAGTTTAAGTTATAGTTTGGTTGTTAAGAGTGTTCTTTTTGTAATCGTATTAATTTTCAATACTTTTTTATGTAATGTTAAAATAATAGGATGGGCTGTAAAATATTTGCTGTTAAATAATTAAAAACTGTAAATTTTCTCTCTTTATAGAACCAACTACGAAACAAAAATATTTTAAACAAAATGGAATATATTTTAATATCGTAAAATTATGTTATTCTTTAAATTTTTAGTATCAAATCATGTATATTTCAGAACGTATCAACATATTTTTTTTAATAACTAAACTCAAAAAAAATTACGTAAAAAACCTTGAAAGTTTAGGCATGTCTCAATCAAATCTTAGCCACAATTGACTTGGAGATCAACAACCCAGACTTACTGAAATCGATTAATTAGATCCCAATCATTGTTTTACGTTAATTAGAGGTCAAAGTAATTTCGGGGGTGTTTTACTGCGTGATTTCAACTCTCACGCGATATATACCTACTAAATACAGGGCCCGCTGTATATACATTGAGTTGCCAGCGGTCGCCGGCACTAGTACGCGGGAGTCTACAGCGGGCGAACGTAAAATAAAAACGTTAGAAATTCAAAAAGTGCGTCAGTGATTTTTGTTTTGTATACAACATGGAAGGCTGCGGTATGAAATGCATTAAATATCTCCTCGTTGTTTTCAATGGTTTATTTGTGGTGAGTTAATTAATTATTTAATTAATAATAATATTATTTTTATAGATGTAGCTATAATGGTACGTGTAAAATCTATTTATTAATGTATGAGTCATGTTGACTCATTTTTAGTTTATTAGACAGTAGGTCGTTGTTATTTTTGTCGCCTCGATTTCAACAATTTTGACGCTCTGACAAAACAAGTATTCTGATATTCATAGTTAAAAAATTAATTTTAAAATAAATTAAAGTTACTAATAATTAAAATAAAAAGATTTTGTTTTGACCGAAAATAATCACACGTTTTTAAATATATATAAAAATTACATACCATAAATAACAGGAAACAACATATCACTTATTTATTAATTATTATAGCTTTAAAACATATAACTTCACAAGCAAGGAGCTAAATAGATTCAAGATCGGCACATTACTTGTGGACCTTAGCGCCCTTCTTTAGATCTGCTGTATACGGAAATTGATTGGATTAAGACTTATGAGAGTGAATTATTAATTCACTGTATTCATTATACATTTATATAAACTTACTTACTTAAATAACTGTTGGAATAAAAAAATGAAAAAAAAGAAATGAGTTTAGGAGTTTTACCGTAATAAACACACATACTATTATATTGCTTTTATATATAGGTATTTAAATAGAAAAGGAATTCTCAAATTGTTATTAATATACGTTTTCGTATAATTGCCTATCAGTCATTTATAATCAATGAACACATTTTCGCTCACTTTTCCTTTAATAAAGACATTTTTCGTTCAGAACTTGGTACTATCAAACCAAAATTAAAAGGAGAAAAATATTGTTCGACTGAAAATTAGTTTCTGTTCTTTATTTTATTTAAGTCAGTAATTAATGTATTGTACTATTGAAGTTGAAATAATCAATTAATAATTCAAGAATGGATAGTCGATATCAAGTATATATTTATTCCGGAAAGTATTCCCTGTTATGCGAATAATTTTCCGTATACGGTAACAGCCGTATACGGATGATTATTGAAGAGCTTGGACGTGTTACTGGTTCAAGGAGCCCTTCCGCTCAGATCAAGATATAGACAGCTTTGGACAACAGCTTAAAGTTAATTCAGAACACAATAATAAACTTGCTTATTATTCTTAACACATACTAGTTAAGCCTGCGGTTTCTTCCGCATTAAATAGTTATATATATTAGAAACTCCAAAATCAATATGTTCTAAGTTACTTCATATTAATACGCTATTTGCTCGTATAAGTTTTATAGAAATCGGTCCAATAATTTTGGAGATTAGTCGGAACAAACCAACAGACGGAGACGATAAATAAAGAAAAAGGTTATTCTGGAATATGCCTCATGATTCTGGTGTACTCGTAAAATCATTTATGAAAAAGATTTATTTCAATATTACAAACGTAGAATACTACCATATATATACATACACACTAGCTTTCCGCCCGCAGCTTCGGCCGCGTGGAGTTCGGTTATATCGAGTTTCCAAGAGAACCTTTCAAAAGTCTGGGATAAAAACTATCCTATGTTCTTTTTCAAGGTCAACTCTATCTGTACAAAATTTCATTAAAATCAGTTCAGTGGTTTAGGCGTGACAGCGTAACAGACAGACAGACAGACAGAGTTACTTTCGTATTTATAATATTAGTAGGGATGGTATGTGTGTGTGTGTGTGTGTGTACTCGTACAATATATACAAACACCTGCTAAGTTACATTATGATTTAATCTTATTTCTCAATGACAATGAATCATCTCATGACGGTCCACGTCATACTCTAAGTATCAAATATACATAGTAATAAATACGACAGACGTCTGTATGTGTGTTGTAACTTTTTATATATAAATACGATGTAAAGAAAGTTAGGGGCAGTTATAAAATATTTTTTTTTAATTAATTTTCGTATTATTTAAAATTGATAGACCATTATGAAAAATATTAAAAAGGAACTATGTATATATTTTTTTCAATAATATAATCTAAATATATAAAACAAAATTTATAGTAGTAACATTACTTATAACTGAAGAACTTTTGTAGACTGTAGGGATATGGTTGAAAACTGATAATTGGTGGTGAGATAGCTTAGAACCAGGAGACGGACATAGGATAGGTAATTAATTCTATTCGATCGAAATAGAAAAAAAGCTTAATAAACTCCAATATATGGTTATATTTGGCTTTTAAGGCGGAATAGAGTTCGCTCGGTCAGCATTAATTCAGACGAAGTCGCGTGTAAAAAATAGTAATTAATAAATTACTTTTGTTCGGATTTAAATAAAAAATAAATTTGCTTTATACGATTTTATTTTACTATTTCTTAGCTGTCAGCATGCATACTTTAAGTTTTGCCATCCTCACACTACATAACGCGTTAACACTTAACAGTTTTCCATACATAAATCTTCGCAATATTAAAATAGATTATTCATTAAAAACGTGAAAATCTTCGTATATAGTGAGAATGGAAACTCATGGTAAGCGTTCTGGACTCACGCGATTCTACCATAAAGTTAATGTATTCAAAGTATGTTCAAATTGAAACAGTTTTATTACGATTTTATATAGTTTTTAGTTAGGTCATAGTTTTTTAACACAATTAATACAAGTTCTCATCGTCAAACTAGCAACGAGTAGTTCTCAGTATTGCATTAATAAATATATTGAAACTTGACTACGTAACTGATGGTAAGCGCTCATACTAAAGAACACCGAAAGATAATAAGCATTTAACCAAAGTATCATATTTGGATAGGTACATTGTTTAAGACGTGACAAATCACGCGTGAAGGACAGTATTGAATTACAATACAAAAAAAATACGAAAAATTACCTAACATGGTCTAAATTTAAACTAAATAATTATATCTAGAAAAAACAACTAAGTTTTACTAGTAAGAAAAAATATAATGCTTACAAATAGATTATAAAATGTCATCACTATGTTAAATAATTATATTACCTTAAAAATTATCGAGATATTTTAGTAATATTTGATGTCTTATCTCAAAAAGAAACAAGACATTAATAGATTTTAATTAATTTTAAAGTTTATTTCTACGTAAAGGCTAAACTATGTAGTTACATTTCTATGAGTTATATTGTCAGTAATACGTGGTCAGACGAATAACATCTCGTTCAACGATTCTATTGTTGTTATAATACAATGTTTTCTATTCAATAATAATTATTATTTATGAGATTGTTAATATTAATTTATGCTTATACTACGTCTGCATATAAATACGGAGAATTAAAAGTATTTCATTCATAAATCTTCGAACATTATAGTATTAGAGACGAGACGAAATCTCTCAACATTCAATGGATTCACAGTGCGGGTGTCGGGTCCATCGTTGCAGTGAGAGGAGCTTCAACAGTGACTGGGACTTGTGACCCAGGTGTAGGTTTAAGGGGCCCTATCTAACGCGCGTTATACGCTCACCTCCACTGTCCAAGCTCCTCTTTCTTCCTAACCAAATTATGTTATTGGATTCGAAACGAAAAACGGATTGTGTGTAGTCACGATGTTAACGTAAAATAAGGATATATTCAGTCATTACTTACCGAGCTTTAAGACACTACAATCGAAGTACACTATCAATCGAAGTACAAATTACGGTGTGTAGTGAAAATTCCATATAATCAATAAACATTTAGGATTTTAACAAAATATAGTTTTCTTATAAAGCCATTACTTTTAAATAACATATCAAAACTTCACTAGAACAAACTAATTATTATCTTAAACCAAAACACTTTAAACAAGTTGAATTCAATTTACAAAGACACGAGCCGCGTCAATAACTACTTTCGTCTTTCCCGCGTAAAAGTGAACAAACCAAACGTCATCGCTTTAGCATCACTTCGGGTGCGTTCAAGAATTTAAAGGTTCGGATTAAATTAATTTTTGTTGCCTAAATATAGTTTATATAATACAGATTGTGGATACAATTTTAAATTACAATGCAGTTGACTAAAACGAAACATTTAGCAGGAAAAAAACATTACATATTCGAGTAACTATAACATACTTATACCATTGACATAATTAATAGTAAATTTATGAACTAGGAAATAAAAACATTCGTGTTACCACAAAAAACTAATACGAATGATACATTTAACAAATGAATGAATTAAAACGCCAACTGTGACACAGTTTGAATATAAAATGTTTTAATCTAAATATAGACTATAATATACAAATAGTATCTGTGTTATATTTGAGAAACAGAATTTTAATACTTATTTCTGATGTTTATGAAAACAAACTTATTGATTTATAAATAAAATACCTACTGTTAATAAATATTTCTCGTTTTATTTCAACCCAAAATAATATATTCTCGTAATAAATTTTAAGAATAAAAAAGTTTTGCTCAATATATAATCTATAATGTATTATTGAGAAAATTATTATAGGAAGGAAACAATGACGAATATTCTATACGCCTAATACGGATGACGCTATCTTATTTAATAGACGCCGGCTTCTGGTTCATTACCAGATCAACTCAAACGTATGATTGGTTTGTCCTTGATATATTGTCATCATAATTCTGAAATTCACGTTATTCCACTAGAAGCAATTTAAAAATTGAGATACAAAGTTGATATCAAAACGAAACATACATTAGTGCAGTGATTTGGGTTTTTCGAATCATTTATTATTAAAACATCACATATAGGGCTATAAATACAGCTAGAAAGCAAAGGAATGTTTCAGTAGATCGATAAATGTATTTACAATGTAAAAAACCTTTAGTTCAGTGAATGGTAAATTACTTTTACCTGTAAGTGGAGTGAGGGCTTACCTGGGTCATTAGATCAGGTCACACGAGGAAGCGCGTCGAACTATTGATTTTATTACAAATCACTTCCTAACAATGTATTAATATACCAACTATAAAGCTTACAAAATTCTCTACTTTGACCTAAAATTATAATATTAACACGTACTTAGTACTATGATGACGAGAGCTACAGACAATTAATTCAAATTGCAACTGCAATTTCAATTTTCTTAAAAGGTCTCAGGTCCTGGCGCCTTGGAATCATTCTCGTTAAAGACTTTAATTGTGTCAATTAAACAATTTACTAAATGAAAACTATTTAAGCAATTCAGAGATTCATGTACCTACAATTGTTGTAAAGTTTCCTTTAAATTGCTATCATGTACTTTAATGAAAAGACTATTAAAATTAACAACTATTTTGAGCGTATAACATGATGTGGCGTTTATTCTGGTTCTATCAACTATACTTGTGTAGTGTATTTTATTTCAACAATGCTTTGAGTTAAATGTATGCATTGATGATTGTGGTGTTTGAAGGTTATACATTTTAATCCGAGGCATTCAACTAACAATGTTTGTCAAACAATAGACATACTAGTGAAGTTTTACTATATATAATACACTATATTGCATTTGTTTAATTTGATATAAGTTGAAAAATTGAGAAGAAATAAGTTTAAACGATAGTATCTTAACAATATTCTTTGTCCTAATAAAAATGCTGTAATATAAAAAATTACATATGTTCATATATTTTTGGGCATGCATTTCATACCCACGTTGCGCCCACGATTGGCGCCGACGCTTTCTTATTTGTGTGGTAATCGTTATCCATTCACATACACATATCAAACCATTATCTATTGCTCATAGTGTAATCTGGTAGAAACAAAATAAGGACTTATATGATAAAGTCATATGGAAAGAGGAGCTAAATAGAAGCAAAATTAAAGATTTATACTGACCCAATGGAAAAGAAGGGTCAAAAGTAGAAGTTTAGTCTATCGTGACTCTTGCAATTAGTTATAATAGGTCAGTAATTTAAACGCCCTTTGTTATTACATAATATCTTGTAAGACCTAGTTTCTAGCGACCCATTTTCGCGATCAAGCGACCTCTTTCACGCCATAGTAATAAACAGCATAGCTATGGGATGGGCTAAATGTGTACTGTTAATTGGAACACGAATTTTAATAAATGATCGTAAATAATCTATTTGTATGATTATTGTTTAGTTTGGATTAAACATTGAATATTAAACCACAGTTATAAGTGATATATTGTCCTAAAATTAGTCAACTGGATGGCTTTTTACTTCTTTTCTTGGAAAACCTTAAGACTGATTATGTCAAATATGTTATGAGTCATCATTGTTTGAAATGATAGATTGCTTTAACTTTGTAGTATATTTTGTGGTAACGTTCACTGTTCGTAATAGAATAATTAATATACCTAAGAGTAAAAATATTGGTCGTTTAACGTACTTCTAAAGTGAAATAAATTAGAAAATCGACAAGCAATATTTGAATCACGTTTTTAAATGTGTTTCCATCAACAACTAAACAGCAACAAAAGTTAAGCCTAAATTAAAAACCTATTACATTCGTTTACATATCAGTGTTAAAGTTTTGAAAATCACATTCATTTTGTCTGTCCGTGATGACGATTTCGGCAAAGGACTCGAATCGTCGCTATTACAAAGTTAAAAAATTATTTAAAAAAAACCCATAGTCTTCTTCTTCTACCTGGCAATTTCCCAGCTATAGCCAAATCTGCCTTACATGTTCGTAAATAGTTTTGGCTAATTGTTTTTACGACCGGCCGCCTGCCTGACATCAGCCCTCTTTTGGGAATCTTTGGAAAAAAAACCCGTAGTATTATTATTAAACCATAGTTTCAAATGAAATTTACTTCCAGATCTTCGGCATCACAATAATAGCAGCAGCATGTGTGGACATGGGCATGATAAAGGGTTTCGCTGGGATGGATGGCGCGTCAGGCCATGAGACGGATGTGGTGCTCATAGTGGTTGGAGTCCTCATCATCATTGTAGCAGCCTTTGGATGTTTCGGAGCCTGGAAGGAGAGCCCTAAGCTGCTGTATATCGTGAGTCAATGATAATTTTATTGACTCAATATAAATAGACTAGATTTGATGCTTAAACTTGGGATATTAAACATTGATTTCATTAATTCATTATTATGTTAATAAGATTTATTTATAAATTCATACTATATACTTTTATATATGAGAGTTTTTTCGTGCATCATCTTGTCATTAGTTTATTTTTATACATTATTTCTGTCTCTTTTTTGCATATTATTTTATTTTCTTATCATCACATTTTAGGACATTTAGTATTCATTATCCAACTTATAGTTATTTAACCAAAATTATTTATTTTACCACAACTAAAACAACCTTTAATACATTAGATCAATCTAAGACATGTATAAATTACAAAGTTACAATGATTACCTAATATTATGTAACATGTTCTTGTCTCATGAATTTTGGAAGATTATCTAAATTTATCTGAGAATTTTAAGCTATGGTAACATTAATATTCCAACTGGCACACTTCTGTTTAGGCCTAGAAACTTCCATGAGCGTGTAACTAGGACATATTGTCATAAAATCGATTTATAATAACTCACATCACCCTACCGATCTGTTTAATCATTAATCACACGTAATATCCTTTTGTTATTGACTTAATACGTGGAAACTATTTAAATTCTTACACTTATAAACATTAAAAGTTGTAATGAAGTAATAAACAGCAATGAAATATTGCCTTTTTTATGTTTTGGTATCTTTTATATTTCATTTTCAGTTCGCGGGATGCCTCATAATAATCATTCTTCTGGAACTTTCCGTGGGCATCGCGGCTGCGGCTCTTCGTCCTCAAATCGAGGGTACAATGAAAACTCAGCTCAGAGCCTCCTTCATTAAGAACAAATCCACTCGTGAGGAAGACTCCACCTACAGAGAGTTCTGGGACCGCATTCAGAGCAGCGTAAGTAATCATGAAAGCTATTAAAACCCTTTTTTATCATGACCACAAATATAATACGGAATATTCCTTATTTTAGGCTCTTATACGCAAAAAGACATGTTTTGGTAAATAATGCAAGGCTATTGTTTCTTGCGTTCACGTTCTATCCTTTAATGCTCTTTGCTATTCATTTTAAATAAAATTATATACAGTATCAAGAGCAATATTTTTTGTAAATATGCGTAAAAAAACATATTTTGGTAATAAAGTAAGGCTAGCGTTTCTAGCGCTCAAGTTACTAATCTAAATACAATTTTATATACCAAGTGCAATTGGTTAGGGTTGCAAATTATTTCATTGTTAAAACATTTGAATTGATCCCGAATTTAAACCCTACCTTTCCTAAACTAATGTAAACCCCCACTATTAATGTTAATTCAGTTGGAATGTTGTGGAGTGACCGGTCCTGATAACTACGTAGCTTCCGAGCCTCGTCTCAACCCCTCCTTTAGCTGCTGCCCTCCCGATGGTACAGATCGTGCTGATGAGATCAAGCGCTCCGACTGCATCTCCCTCTCCAAGTACTATCAGAGCGGCTGCGAGGATAAAGTTCTTAGCACCGTCCATAGTGCTGGTATGACGGTCATTGTGTGTGGAATTCTCTTCTGCTTTTTGGAGGTAAGTCTTTCTTGAGGATTTGAAGTCGTTTCTAATGTTATGTATTAAAATTATTGCAGTTCTATCACAGGTAACTAGCGATGTAGGAGAAAACTAACTTATGTAGAGACTAGCGTTTTTTACTCTAATTGCTGGTTGGAGTAATGTGGTCGTGACTAGATAATGTCAGAATACCTAACCCCAAAATCTTAGTTTCAATCCCATTCGCATAGTTCATCTTCATCAGGAAAAGATTTGCTTTTTTGTTCATAATAATAATGAACATGTTTATAGGACATAATACTAAAGAATCTTGAAAGAAGTTACTGAAAAATGAACAGGAAAAGTTTTAATACTTCGGAATTTTTGATTTTGATTGAAGCCGAAATCGAACTTACAACCGGCGAAATATCGCTTTCTAGTAACTTAAATTAAACTATAGTGTCCTTACTCGATGCAGTATTTTTTTAGTATATATTTATCTTTTATTTAAATTTTAATTGACATACTTTCATAAGCCTAGCGTAGTAAAGGCCTCTTCTCTGTGTAAGAAAAGTACTTTGCTCTGATAGGCCGATGACAATATTGAATCATAACAATACGAATGTAGATATTTTAGTTCCAATCAAAGTTATTTTCACGTTTCTAAAGTAAGTAAGGTGATGTGAATCTTTCTTTCAGGTGACCGGTATAGTCTTGGCTCTATGGCTCGCTCACTCCATCAAAACACAGGACAAGGGTCGCGAAACAGCGTAGATACATGCACTAGTAAAATCAAATTACTTTTCAACACAATTAATATTAATTTATAACCTACATAGATCGTGTTATATAATGTCACTGAATTTTATATTGGTGCTGTAAATTTATGATGATTTTGAAATTCATAATTAAATTGGTAACGCACTATTAATGGAGAAATTATATATGAATTATAAAATTTTAATTAAACCACCGTAAAAAAGTACAAATAAGATTTAAGTGTTTAATTCCGTGCACAATATCGAGCTAGTATTAAGAGTCGACTAGTCAAAATGTAATTCATTTTTTTGTATAGTCCACGTGTGTTTTTATCACTTAAGATAAAGAAGTATTAATTTTATTAATTAATTTGTAACATGTTATGAAAATTTCGAGATTTTTAAGTATTATTATATTTATTTTATCATATTAATTGTAAGTCAAACTTCCTTTAGTTGTATTTTTATTGATGTGGAATATTGATGTTGGTATGTTCTTTAATAAAATATCAGAGTTTCGTTGTGTTTTTTTTATTTAAAATAAAAGTTATGAAAATATTAATAAGCATCAAAAAAATGTATTAGCACATGTATGCATGCACACATTTTTTATAAATTTGGGTACCTGTTTACTTTTCAGCATAATGTGGCAGAAATGCCACTATGGTAAAGTATTTCCTTTTTTTTATTTACCTCATATTACATGGCCTTTTTCATCCATCTATCGCGTGTCGCATTACAGCAGCAATGAGTAGGGGTAAGTGAGAGACACTTAAGAGAAATTCGCTGGTATGTCATCTGCTGACTTATATTCTTACAGATTTGGATCATAAGGCATTTATGATTTCAATCAAAATTATTAGCTCTCATTTCTTGTATTTTATATCAATAAGATTAAGGCATTTAATTGTTTTATCTAAATTTGTAGTTGAATATCCCATTTTATTCTGATTTTACAATAAAAACTCAATTTTAATAACTGGCATCGAAAATTTGTATTAAATATTGAATTACTGAAATCCAGAAAAGTAATTATTTTTCGTTGAGATTTTATACAACTATCCAAAGTTTTATGTTTTATAAATAATATAAACAATTGAAAGATAAAGAGTTTATTCGTGAAAAAGTAAAAATTTATATTGTTAATTAATATTAGTGTGTTTGTGAAACATTTATGAGAAGGAAAACTTAACAACAACTAGTTAAATCTATTTGTAAATTTAATTAGCCTCATTGAAGACATAAATTAAATAAAAAAAATATTCAATTATAGTAAATTTCACATTTAAGAGAAAGTATCAAAATTAATAAATCTGATAAAATTTAATTTCTTAACTAATACTGAAAGTGGTTCACAATATAATGAGATCAGTTAATTTAGAGATATCTTAAAGACAAAGGTAATAATTTTAGCATAACCACACTGGTCAACACAAGAATGCACATTTCTTTGTTTCTTTCTTTCGGTTTTAAAAAATATTTGTGAATATGTATAAATGAATTTGTTATGAAATAGAATAGTTTTTTAAATTTACGTGTAATTCTAAATTCATGATATATAATATATTTTTTAAAATATCCCTTCACGATATAAATAATTTTGAATAATAACTATTTTCATTTCAACCTCAATAAATAATTAATTAAGACTCATGTTATCACTAAAATAAATAAGCATAAGAAAAATAATTGTAATATTTTAACTGACAAACCTACTACCTCAAATATAGCCAGGAATTATTCATATGATAATACATAATATAAAAAAGCATATTAAATATTTTTTTACAACATTGGTCCCAATTGCACAGCTGTTCAAAACATTCGCCTATAGAACTACGAAATAAAATACAATCGAAAAAAGAACCACGCTAATCCAAAATACAGTTTTTTTAGGTTCGAAACCTCTGTAACTTTATAACTACAATTTATCACAGTTATCAGCTAATTTGACGTTTCCTTACATTTGAATTGTTTAATAATTAAATGTGTTAACAGTGAACAATCCAATGTGCATGCAGAAAGTCTTCAAAGAGTGGTTTTTATGCTTTGTTGTGGTAATCATTTGATAAAACTTGTTGCTACTATGTATCTGTCATATGAGTGCAATTTCTTGAACACGTTAGGTAGATATTTAAGTCTCGAAATGAGCTTGTAAGTTCTGTTGAAGTTTTCTACGTTCCTGTCTCACGACGCGCGCCATCCATAGAGATAGAATGATGCATACGATCTGAAATAAATATTCAAATGATTCAGCAGTATGATGCAAAAAAATAATTTTCTATTCCCTCATAATCTATAGTACCGATTCCAAAAGATGTCTTGAGAAAAAATCCTAAAATCCATTCGAGAAATTCCAGAATAAACACATTTCTATGTCAAGGTATCTTAGCAAATAATGTAACTGACCTCCAATAGAGTAAAAATAATTCCAGTTGTAATAAAAATGTTTCCCTTGAACGCCTTCTTCTGTCGCAGCACTTCCTCGCAGCCTCTCACGTAGTATGTTTTCTCGGTGATACAGGTAGAGTGAAGATGTCTTCTTGCACCGCCTTCCCGTAAGGGGTGTGCGCGTGCGCAACAAGACGCGGGAATATCTCGTTGTAAGATGGCATAGTCTTGGGGACCGTCTACGCCGCAGCACTGGTTCTAATAAAGAAAGAATGTATACGCTTACTATATCCTTAATATCATTTCTCATAATTCTTCGTATATTTCAATAAATTAGGAAAAATGCATGAATCGTCTGCAGATTTTTAGCGATATCTGCTTATTAAAGGTAGAAACAAACTGGTTATTATCAGAAATTGTTACTTCAGACTGTAATTTGTCCCAGAAGGCCTGCTGGTTAGGTCCTTCATCATCGACTGTGATGTTCTTATAGAACTGCAGCCTGAGCTCACTGCCCCCTCCGACCCAGGCGTTTATGACTGCACTCCCCACTCCTACCATCACCTCTACCGATAACAGGAACATAAGGAAACAGGCGTGCTGGAAACAGGTTTGAGAACGGGTGTAAAATATAAATTCATCCCAAAAACTGAAGATAGCTGCTTTAAACGATACGTAAAATTTGATTATAGATTTCTTATAAATATGTAAAGAAAAGAATAAAATATGACACATAAAGATCTTAGACATATTTTTTTTATGGAAATTGTGATACGTAACTATCAAATTCTCTTATTCGCTATTTCCAATATCGATTCTATAAAAATTTACTATCCGATACTCTGCTATCATTAAATATAGATAACATACCACGTATAGAATCTTGACATTTTCTCTCAAAGAGCCAATGCAGCCTAGCACAGCGGTGACAATCAATCCAAATCCCAGGGTAAGGATAAAAGACAACACTCCCCTGGACAGTGAAGATGGCTGTTCGCGTTGAGCTCGATCACGCATATTGATCACACATATCGCCATCAGGACCAACCCGAACAACTGCACAGAAATATGTCAGCTTCAAAATCAACACAGCATTAAACATCATATAAAAACTGTATAACATTTGAGACTCTATTAAAAATTCCCAAAGAATTTCCGAGAACAATGATTCAGCGAATTGGTGCTTGTATTCAAAACCAATTATCGCGATCAATACATCATGGAAACATCGATCGGACTCACAATGAATATTATGTTAAAGAGCGCCAGAAAAAACTTCATGCATCTAATGCTTTTGGGTTTCATTATGAAAGGTCCGTTAGCAGCAGCGTGTGGGCGGCAAATGACCCATGACTGTATCGACCATGCATTCTATTGAACGTTATGGCCGCGATGGTGTGATAGGCAGAGCGTGCTTTATATTTCTTTTTATATTTCTGGTATTACCCCTTTTATTGTTTACACTGCGTGCTAACGACGTATCACCTATTTGTATGGAACTTTGTATTATTTGTGTTTTTATAATTTAATCGCCCTGAATTTCCGTTTTCATGTTTCAAAGTCCGCTCTCTCGAGTTTTCTTTGTTGTAATTAAATTTAGATCGTGGGAAAAGGAATATCCTTTCTCCATTTGTCACTGACGTCTTTGTTCTAAACGTGTTGGTATATTATTATAAACTCTATGTATATTTTAATACGTTTCATATTGGATTGACGAACCGTAATAAAAATGCTCATCGATCGCTCAATGCAATATTCATATCATAAATAATTAACTTTTCTCTAAGCCACTTCGACCTCTTAATTCCCATATTGATTTATTGTTAAATCCATGAACACTTTTTAATTATTGAGGCATTAGTGACAGGTAATTATATAGTAGAGTTATTAATGCTTCAAATAAAATGTGTATTTACTTATAAAACTCTTTTTTGATACAATACTAGTCACAAATTTGGTATGGATTTTGCATGCCTATGTAAGTGTGATGAGTATCTGTTATACCCAAAATGAAACTGTTTTCTTCTTCTTCTACCTGGCAATTTTCAAAAGAATCTGTTTTCTGTATTGGTAAATCAAAATTGATTTTTTCTAAGTAAGGCTATCTATAAGATCTGATAATAATAGACAAAGACTTATACCCATATGGCATTGATATCTCAAACCCAGCGACTTGACCAATTCTTTTCTTCTTCTACCTGGCAATTTCCCAGCTTTAGCCAGGGTCTGCCTTACATGTTGTGAATAGTTTTGGCTATTTGTTTTTACGACCGGCCGCCTGCCTGACATCAACCCTCTTTTTGGGAATCAGCATTAATCACTGATGTCTAAAAACTCTTAGAAAGTACATATGACTCGGAAAAACCACATTGATACTTGCCCGGATCAGGATCGTACCCGCGCCCTCGTGCATCAGAGACGGGCCTTTTAACCACTAGGCCACCACTGATATGGCCAGAGATTTCACCAATACCAGTTAGTTTTAGAAATTTATATTATAGTAGACATAAAGAACTAGTTGAAAGTTTTGCTCTAATAAACAATAGTCCTTGCTGCACCAACATCACAAAGTATGTGATTATTTGATGACATAAAAGATTACAGCATTATTATAGAGAATATAAGGATCTTATAGAATGTACAGATAAGAAGACAGGCTATACCTGACTTCCAGAAGCAGGTGAAGCAATGTTTTGGGCTAATATCTTGATCATATCAATCAATTTTTCATTCTATATTTTCTTGTATAAGGTTCAATTTGCTCTGCTCTAATAATTCAATAAACATTGAAGTGAATCGGGATTTACAGGATAAAGGCTTAAGTTACTCTAACATGATGAATTATTATAGATTTATTATATCTCATAACTGTGAACACACTGCCTTATGTAACTACGACTAGTGACAGTAATACATCGTTGTTTAAACATTTTAACAAACCTACTTATTATTTTGTTACAAAGACAAAGAAAATAATCACTTTGATATTTCATCCATATAGATATTTCGTTCCTGTTAATAAAATTTAAACAATTGCCATTGCAAATAAATAAGGAGAAGATAAAATAAAGACTCAGTTCATAATATTGATGACTGTATAATTTATTCCCATTTATATAAGATGAAACAAGGCAACATTGAATCTAAAATCTAGGGGCGCCCTTGTAGACGTGAACAGCGTCTCTGGCGTTGTTGGCGACCCACATGGCCAGGAGCATCCCGGCAGCCTGGAACATTAAGAACAGAGACTTGTAGTGAAACAAAAATAAATTACTTTAAGGTATGCATAAAGTCAGTGGTGGCCTAGTGGTTAAAGGGCCCGCCTCTCGTTGCCGAGGGCGCGGGTTCAAACCTGGCAAGTACCAATGTGATTTTTCAGAGTCATATGTAATTTCTGAGAGTATTTACACACCGCTGACATACGGTGAAGGAAAACATCGTGAGGAAACCTGGACTTATAGTTTCACAATTATAAGTTTGAAATCACCAACCCGTCTTGAGTAAGCGTGGTGATTAATGATCAAACCTTCTCCATGTGAGAAAGAGGCCTTTGCTCAGCAATGGGCGCTGATAGGCTGATGACGATGCATAAAGTACGTCGGAGAAATTTTAGGATTTGTAACCCCTCCCCCGTCTTTGTCACATGAGAGAAAACAGCTATTTTAATTTTTTTCTTTATTTTTATTGAATAATAATGTAAGTATTTTAAATTTTAATATGTCACGTCACAAAACTATTGACCCCCCCATACCCCTTGTCACACTATGTCACATTTCGCTAATATTCCCCCCCCCCCCCCATTGACGTGTGACCTTCTTTATGGATGGCCCCAAGTTAAGGAAATAGTTGCAGAAGTTTTGTGGAACTCTTTTTTTTAACGTTATTGTATAGTATTTATTGTTTAACCTCAAACCAGAAGGAAGTAACTGCAACACCGACGAGCCAGTCAGCGTCTGATCGTAAAATATTTCTGATCTCGTCTTCACAGCCCTCCGTGTAATAACTGGCTGTTCTGTAATAAAATTACGATTATAATTATTTATAAAAACTTACTTCTAGAACAATCATTTTTGATTAGTTATATCCGTATTTATTTTATAATGAACGCCTTAGTTATCCACATACAAATTCTCGTCTAACTATTCTGCTCATTTAAGAAATCTTCCTATAAACCGTCATACTAAATTTCATTCCAATAGCTTCAGAGATAATAAAGGCAACTGATTAACATACTAATAAATTAGCTAGTATAGTATTCATGATATTCCTATTTATTGTTTTTTTCCGTAATGTCTTCTAAAAGAAAAACCATATTACATATAGCCAAATAGCAACCCACGATGATTCTAGGATTTTTTCTATATGTTTTTAAGTTCCAAAGTGTTACTAAGACAATCAATAAACTTATAATAAGTAATGAGAATTCTAATTTATATGACCTAAAAAGAAATACGATCTAACAAGTCTCAGCGTTATTTAATTGGTAATGCAAGTCATTCTTACTCGATGCATGTTTTATACAACTGCTGTTGTGCATAAGGGGTCCTGGCGCGATAAGCTCGTGGACAGCATGAGAGTCGTATATGGTGCTGTATAGCAGCGTAATCTTCTGGCCCATTTAGACCACAGCATTCATACTAACAATAGAAAAAAATTTATTAAAATGCAACCAAAAAAGATGGAATTTTCTGCATAAACCAAAGCTAAAGAAAATGCAACGTTAGTACTTGACGAATTCTTTCATATTATCAATTAATAAAAATAAATGGCCTAAATAATAGTAGATAATAATTTAGCTTACTGTCATTTGCAAATCATCCCACAGTTTAAGATGAATTACATCTTCATCTGTGGTGTTACGAAAGAAGTCTTCCCTCAGCCAATCTGACACCCTGAACTCGAGACTGTACCTCTCCACAGACACGTAAATAGCGATCAGCATTTCCACCACAACAAGTATCATCAGCAATCCGATGTACTGAAATGTCCAAAAAACTAATTTAAAATTCCTTAAAAGATACATGCAATAGCCAGTAATCTTCCATTTAAGATTTTCGCGAGTATTCATTTAAATGAAACTAATAGTTTCGGATTCTTACGCGTTATGTAATTCTGCATTATCTGAAATACAGATTATTAAACAATTATTTGAAAATCACTATACTTTTGTTACTATAATATCACCAATAGATCTCTTTGTATTTTTGTTGCCATTGTACTTTTGAAAGTTGATTAATTATTATAATTGTGACGAATTTGGAGTTAGACTTTGTTCTCAGCCATAATAATGAGACTTATTTTTAAGGATATGTCTACATTTTTTTTTTGTTATTTCTCAATTGACACTTCTTTATTCTATATTTTATTATAACTACTATAAATTTTCGTTATTTATAAACCATACTAGCTTTCCGCCCGCAGCTTCGCCCGCGTGGAGTTCGGTTATATCGCATTTCCAAGAGTACCTTTCAAAAGTCTGGGATAAAAACTATCCTATGTTCTTTCTCCAGGTCAACTCTATCTCTGTGTCAAATTTCATTAAAATCAGTTCAGTGGTTTAGGCGTGAAAATGTAACAGACAGACAGACAGACAGAGTTACTTTCGCATTTATAATATTAGTAGGGATTTGTGAAGAATTTTGCTATTTAAAACCGTACGATATAAAGGACTTTGATGTTCCCCTTGACAGCGCCGATCGATCCCAAGGCCGATACCGATATCAATAATAGGCAGGCCACGCTGATGATGATGTCTCCAACGAAGGTTCCACTCGCACGCTCCTCTCCATACTGCTTCACGATTTTCGTGTCCACCACCGCGAAAATCAGGGTACATAGAGCCAAGAGCTGGAATGAGATTCCCAGTTAATTAAAAAGTTTTTTCAATACAATTTTTTTTACAACGTATGGCAAATTTCCAATAAATATACTTACAATGCAACACCCATTCAATACTATCAAAAGACTCCGAGCGCAGCTTTTACTTATTTGGGCGAAATTCACAAGCATTTTCGTTAATCCGATACTATTTATTCGTACACAGTCACTAGGTGAACCATTTGACATTGACTAAACTATGGGCAACTTCTTTGTATAGTCCATTTACAGTAAACCACATAGATAACGAATATACATTGATATTAAACGCTATTATAAACCATATTACTGATACTTTATGACTAGAATTCCATGCACAATTATTAGCATTAGACTGATTATCCTGAGAATTAACAGTTGATACAAGACAATTAATTCTTCATATAAATAATATATAGTTTGAAATTACGTGAAGGGTACTTAAAGAAAAGAAAATGTTTATGTCACCCACTTATTATATTAAAACACGTTTATGTAAATAAAACATTTATTCTTACAAATACAGAAGAATAATAATTAATAAATTAAATAGTATAAATAAATAATTACTATTATATAGTAAATGATTTATGGACGGGATGAGACAAATAAAATTTATGCCAACAGCAAAAGTAACGAAGTATTATTGTAGTATCATGGCCAGAATCAATAAAAATATTGAAGTTCCATAAGAGATGATGGTTGTTGAAGCAACACTAGCATCCCACCCCACTACAGGACTCCTGAAATAAGAAAAAAACAACTCATTATCTGAAAAAATGAGCAAAATTCATCTCATTGACTACTTATGATATCTGTATAAATAAACGTTTAAAGTTAAAATTACCGAAATACATTCAAATATGTTCTGTTTAAGCGAAAAATTAACTAAAAAAATGTTAATTAGTTTTTGCTATGGCAGGGTTGTCATATATTTTTCTTATTATTTAAGACCCGTATTCTGAACCTAAATGTAAGTAGTGAATAGTGTATTACGTCATTTCAAATACATGTTCAATATCATATCATAACGACATCAAAGGAATTCGTAATGTATAAAGAAAATGACAAATATTTTATAATTACGGACAAAAAGACTGTTTAAGGGCACACCACCCTTTTGACATAAATTTTAGTTATAATTTTCACAAGCATTATTAGAATTATTAAAGATTCCAAGTTAAAAAAAATTAAGTTATTTCGTTTATTTGAGTATTTCTCGTTTATGTATATGTTTCTAGTAAAATACTATATCAATTCAAGTATGTAATATTATTTAGTAATGTTACTTTTTTTTTATGTTGGCAACATTACATTACTCCTATGCATTGCTGTCTTTTATTTTCATAGATTATTTAATCGTATTTATTTAATGTACTGAAATACTTAGTATAACATAGGTTAATAAAAAAAAAACAATTTTTTATGCTATGGCTTCATTCACACTAAAATCGTGGAATATTTTGACAATGTCAACGTCTTTTTTTGTTGGACGAATTATAAAATATAATCCTGATTACTATGTGGAGGAAACAGAAAGGAGTTTGTCGAATGAAATAAAGGCCTTTATTTAATTAATATTATTATTATTTGAAAGAAGTCTCGAGTTATATTATTACCAGCATCTAGAACAAGAAACAATATATAAATAATAATTAAGAAGAAATATTTTATTACACATTTCCACGCGATACTCTTATTCGTCATACGACTTTCTCTCAAAACAATAATATGTAATTACAATGCATATAAAGATTAAGACGATTATCATTAGAGGTCATTATTGTCATTTCATACATTTAACCTTTGTCCATTTTATCTTTATTTGTTTTGATAAACATATTTTCATTTATAAACGATATTATTCTATGTCCTTGAAATCTGTCCGAAATAAAATAGTTCAAAAGGTACCTTTCTTATGTGAATTCAGTAAGAGTCTTAAGTATTATAAACAAAAATACTTTGCAGTAGTTGTAACTTTATTTCATGCTCTTCAAACTCTGAAAGCTTGGTATACAACTTTGTTTTATAAAAGGTTTTAATTACAATAACACAGTACAGTGCATTCCAAAAACATTTTTGTTCGTTTTTATTTAAAATTATACTTAATTACATCAAATTTGTGAAATATCATTGTATGTTAATGAAATGGTATTATGAAACATAATATTTATAGAGAGATACGTAAAAAGAGTCAGTCAGGAGTCAGGAGTCAGACAAATATTTCAGTCATAATCATAATCATAGGTAATAAAAATCGCATATTATTACAGGATGCCGATGACTCCACAGGCGACCCTTCCACCAGCGTTGCCCGTCTTCCTAGAGTCAGGATGGTCAGATCTTCCAAAGTCATCAGCCTTTTCGTGTAAAACAATCGCTCTACCAAGAACATTATGGGGACCGTACAAAGCGATCAATTTGTCTTCGAAATGGATGTTACTGATTCTATTCATATCAAATTCAATGTTCCCCAAGTCACCAACATGACGGACCGCGTCGCTGGGATGGCCGTGGTCTTGCTGCGAACGATAAATTATCACCTTCAATAAAATTTACTGATAGGGGAAAGTTACAGTTAGTATGTAAAATTATTTGAGCAATTTCACGTCCTTAGATCTAGTGGTCAAACTATCAAAACCTTGTCCGACTTTGGTCTTGATTTCCTAAAGCATTATTGTTCATGCAAAAACTCCAATACAAACAAAATGGTGTACAATATGATGAAACAGTTTTAAGCTTTCTATAAATCCAATTCACCTTCTCAGGATTGAAATGCGACCCAGTGGAAATACAGCCTCTAGTTATGTCTCCAGTTTCATGTACGTGGAAGCCGTATTGTCCCGGAGGCATACCGTAGATAGAACCTTCAACAAGCACCCTGCCCTCCAGCTGAGTGAGGGTAATATTCCCATTGACATCACGACCGTCGGGACTCGAAAGTTTAACTATCGCTCTCAAGGGTGCGTACTGGAAAATTACCAAAAAAATTACACCGAATAAATGATGAGTAGCTGGAAATACATTACAAGATATAGTTATAGGTAAATGATATAAACTTTACAGATAAAAAATGTACTAATTTTGAAATAGGACTTATATTTTTAGGATATACTATAGAATTTCATATATGTATAGTTTATTTAGGCAAAGACCTTAAATTTGTAAACGTATTTAGACTTATCTCTTGAGATGCGACTGTAATTCTGATTACATCTAATGATTATATTCAAAAATATTGGACATTATACTTATTTACATTTTTCTTATAGTTATAATTCTAGTACTCACCCCAGCATTCTGCGCTGTTACAATAACGGCAGTCAGCGACAAAAATAGCAAATGATAAATCATTTTTATATTACAGTCTGAAAAAAAAACAAATGCATACTTGTTATTAAAAAAAATATTTGCTAAAACAAACCAAAAAATATTGTAAACATAATTTGCTTCATTTATATGGACTATCAATGAATTTTAGCGTTTTTTGGCACAAAGTACTGGCTCATTTAGTAAAAACTCAAGGCAAGTAGAATAAATAACTCAGATTATTCCTTTGTTAATAGAATAATAATCTAAAAACACGTCAGCCTATCCATGTGAATTAATTTCCTTAATAAAACAAAGACAGTGATGTTAGTACAAGGAAACTACATCATTAATAACTGAATGAGGCTATATCTGTTGTATTACCATCAATGTTTAATGTGTCATGTGATTACTATATACCAATAAAATGCTGCTCTATACTATAAAAGTTTATCAGACAATCAATAGTTTCTAATATATAAAACATGTCGAACATAAGATCTATCTGCGTCTTCTACTTGGTCCTTATTTTGTGAATCTATTACAGTCTACCGGTAAATAAAATGTATGCTTGGATTTAGCTTATTTGGGTTCGAAAAATCAAATGAATTTTAAGTTATGAGATGTAAGACTCTCGCGAGTATTCATTTAAATGAAATTAATATCTTTCGGATATACTCAATAAAGCACTTTATTGAGTACATCCAAAAAATATGAACTTCATTTTAATTTTAAGTCTTAGAAATCAACGAATCAAAATGTAGGCAGAAACCGTCTCTTATTGCTTTAAATCGTAAAGTCACATGTACAGTCTAAAAAACAAACTTTAGTTTGAAAATATGTAACCAGTCTATACATTTTTTTCTTTCAAAAAAGTTTTATTAAAAAAAAAAGATATTTTTTTTATTGAGTCCCATTGTTTTTGTCGACGGTATATTAAAAAAATTGAACAAAAACAAGGACAGGAAAATATGTTTCAATATAATATGCAAATTGTTTGTTTACAAACACCTGGTCACTATACAGATGATTATGTTATGACATAATAAATTACCTTCTGTGTGAATTAAGAATTATATATAATAATATTATTAAGAATTGAGTTCCGTTATTAATATTGCAAATGCTCAAAAAATTTGTATGTCGAGTTGCATCACTCAATAACTTGTTTTGTCCAAAAAAAATAAATATTAAGTGCGAATTTTTTCTTTATCTCATATAAATTATATATTATTTCAAATTATTCTCGGAAGCAAATTATTATCACGTTAATAAACCTCCTTTCTCGTATTGTTAGAATATACGTAATCATCAGAAAAAAGTTACGCAATTTCTTGTTTATATCTGACAATAAAAATTATAAAAACATCCAATTCAGCAAAATATTCCGCTCGTCATTGAGCAACGGAATCAATTCGAAAAGTTATTGCAAAATTGTTTTATTTGAGAATTACTTAATAGATTTTCAGATACATTGAAGACCTTCATTTGAATGGATTCCAGTAATGTTCGTAATTTTGTTACTTTAAATTATTTTAAAGTCCTATAAATATTATTTATAAACAATTAAGATGAAAGAGGAAGCTTATGACTTATTTTAAAAAAACGATGTCATTGGCAAAATATTCGACGATTCCAGTGCTAATGAAGATATATATTAAAATTTAAAATCAAAAACAAGAACTAATTTTAATTATTGCCCAATATCTAGAACTTGTTTTTATGTTTCAAACATTTAAGTGCTTTGAACCATTTCGCGACAACGTATGTATGTAGTCATTTCGAGCTAATTAATTCCGCAAAAACGTCTTTTAATTATACATTTTTAAATCTTTGATTGTTATAACTTATAACAGGTTTGAATGATAAATAATTGAAAAAAATCGGAAATTATTTTAATGTTTACGCAAAAATTGTCCTAAATTATTATGCAATTTAATTCTATATGTAACTAATTAATGAATTGCAACATAATTTATTTTCACCGCATGCTACTGATATGTGACATCATATAATAAAATAAGCATAGATATACACATGCAAATTAAATATGAAAGTTCTTTGTTAAGTTTATAAATAAATAAAAAATAAGAAATTTAAAATAACATTAACTTTTGTATTATTGGGACAAGCATACCTAATAACTAATTATCGAAATTATTTCAACTAACACCGATTAAAATATCACTTTCAAATAAGACCGCGTCATGTTAGGTTATAACAAAAGAAAAACAACCAAAAATATTGTGCAATTACAGAAACTAAATATATTTAGGAGTTTTACAATTTCTTTAATGTCACAGCAAAAACGAATAAGTAATTTGTATTTACTTACATATAGTATGTAAAAGTAAATATTATTAAAGTAATAAATATTATCTTATCCACGCCGTACAAGCAACTCACCTCGCTAGCAGATGTAGAATGATCATATCTAGTTCGTGGTCATACATATTGCAAGTAACCGACCATTGTAACCTGATCTATTTTGTTCCACTTAACTTCAACTGAGAGCATAAATTGTCATACACTATTCACGGGAAGAGGTTCAAGTTATGATGGTCCACGACCGGTTTAACCTATTCAATACAAGCGGGGTTACACGTTCTCTGTATCTGTGGTGCACTAATATACAGTTTTGTAATGTTTTAGTGACGTACGTTTGGGATGTTTAAATAAATAATAGATTAATAATATAATATTAATAATAAAAAATTATTTTGGAAGTCTTAATGTAGAGTACATTTAAAATTAGAGCGATGAAAATTTTATTAAAATCAAGAAATCAGTTGTACTAAAAATAAGCAAAAAGCTATTAACATACAGCACTACTTGTTTCAAATAAAATATTAACATATTCCAAAAAATATAAATAAAATTAATAAAAGTTTGGTTGAGTCATGAGTGATTCACTTTCTTCCAATAAGAATCTTAATCTATTTGTTCTAATACATAAGGACAGTATCTCTTTTCACACATGTATAACAACAGAAAAATAATCAAATTCTTCCTATATCAAAGTAAATAAGAGTAAGATTTTAAATTAATACGATAAAAATCATTAATTAGGTATAACTCAAGACCCTAGCCAAAACGAGCAATTATGTTCGGCTGCTTATAAAAATCCAAAAAGAAACATACTACATATAATAAAATACATAAACTAATATGAGTAATATGTTTATTTATAGTGTTAATTAATTATTTTTAACTTTAATATTTCATTTAGCAACATTTCCATAAACAGTGTTGGCATTTTCTCCCAGAGTTCGCTTCCCGTCAAGCCACTGCTAGTGATTGCACAATGTTTAAACATCCAGATATTAAAAATACAACAACGAATGTTAAATATAAGGAAAATGTTAATATTTTTTAATGTAAACAACTTTTTGTTTTCACCCACATCAAAACGTGAAGCATTGAGGAAAATTTACAAATGAATTATGTAGTTTCATTTCATAACGGCTTTGGATAAATTTTAATCAATTTCATATATTCGGCTAGTCAATGTATATATTTGAAAATGTATATGTACGAAAACATGCTTTAGATTATAATTTAGTAATTTATGATATATTAAAAATGTGATTAAAAATATATCTTACATATTATAAATGTCATACAAAAAGAAAGACAAAGGAGTGTCTAACTTAATAGATGATGTGTTTCTAAGTAGTAAATGTAGCAAATTTATAATAATTACTAAAACATATTTGACTAGTTACAAAGACTTTAAACAACACGTTTTGAAACTGATAATTGTTCGAATAAATCGATCGAAAAAATATTGAAAAACATTGAAAAAAAGAGAGGGGAAAGACTTTTGAAAACTATTCACAAACAGTATCATAGGTCATTGAGTTTAACTTGATATAAGGTTTATTATAAGAGAACAGTAATTATATAAGATTAAAGAAGTTAGGCGATATTAAAGAGTTCCTTTACTTCTCTTAAATAAAACTTCTCAGTAATTCCAACGTGGTACCTACTCTATATAAATAAACAACTCGTTTAAAACAAGATGGAAACATCTCGACCATGAGCTTGGCTTAACTTATAATATACTTGCTTTGAATTATGAAAATATTTTAAATAGAAAAACTATTTGATGAAGAGGCCATTAAAATTTTAATTGTTTATATTGGAGGGATCACGGTTGCTGAAAAGTAATCGAAACGTCGAGAGTATGTAGCTTTTACAATAAATAAAAAACCCAATGTATAATCCAAAATAAATTAGTTCATTTAATTTAAGAAACTCCTAATATGTTGTTTGTGGTATCAATTCAGTAAATGTACCCACAATGAGAGCTATGAACTATCTCGAAGGCTAGTAAATTTTAGCCACATCTCTGTTGTCACGTATTGATAAGAGACCCAAGATTAACACTCAAAATATATCTAAAGATTATACTTATCTGTCTGAAATAGGATAAATATATTGAAATATTTACATTTCTTGAAGACGAATTAGCAGGCAGATGACAAATAAATATAAGTTGAATCGATATCAATAAAAACATATATTTTGATTACTTTTCCTAACTTTATATTTGTTTTAGTAAAAATTATATTAAATGTATAAACTATTAAAAAGCCTGTAATGAGTCCGTACCATTTATACCTACTGAATTTTTATAATACGACAAGACTAACAACATTTTTTTTTATATATTTTGGGACCTGTTTGACCTCGTTTTGAATTTAAGAAAAATATAAACACAATTTTAACAAATAAGAATTATCTATATACTAAAATTATTAAACAAATTATATACTTGGGAGCTATTGACAAAAATAAAATATTTTTATCAACATCTGTGATATTACGGGATTTCTGTTAGTAGGTTCAAGCATTTTCTAATGCAACCGAATGACGTCGGTACCATTCTGTAGTCAGGTTTCATACTCAGCGTGAAATTCATCAGATCCCTGGCCAACATCAAACTGTCTTGACTGGTGTATAAAATAACTAAAAAAAACTTTCCTAGATCTAGCATTTCTCATTTTTCATATAATAACCTAGGTTAACACCAATATTCAAGAAATTATACCAGTAAAAAACTGTTTAAGGTGATATTTTAAGCAAAATTATTTAAATATCAAAGGATGCTAAGTTTTCTTACACATAAATTAAATAAGATGATTGTTTCTTAATATGTGCTAAGTAAACGTGATATTTTATGCTTTATTTCTCAAATAGACTTTTATATTATTTCCTAATATATAAAATAATTAGAGACATCTTAAAATAGACAAAAATAATAATCACTTTAAAGTAGTATTCAGATATTATGTGAAGAGATGTGATACAAAAATTAGGTAGAATCTATTAGAAGATATAATTCAGAATCTATATCAGAACGACGATTATTCTGTTGAATTAGACGATACGAAACCTCTCATAATTCAATGTATTCACCGTGCGGTTGTCGGGTCCATCGTTGTAGTGAGAGGAGCTTCAAGAGTGCCGGGGACTTGCGACCCAAATGTAGGGTTAACTTTTAACTCTATCGCGCGATAAACGCTCACCTCCACGGTTCAAGCTCCTCTCTCTACCTAACAAAATGTGGAAAGAACATACTAGAGCTGCTTAATTAATGTACAAAACCTTACACAAATAAATGTTACTACCGATATAAAAAAATGCGAGATCGTGTGGGCTGTTTTCCTAATATTTTTACTGTACGAATATCCCACTTCAAACCCTTTCTTGTATATAACAAAACAAATAATATATTCCTCTAAAATAATCCTAATACAGTTAATATTAAAGAGTGTGTAATTAAAATCCTCTATAACAAAATTTCTTTACGATATATCTTCGAGACGACATAAAACATATCGAAGCCGTCAAAGAAATGTTCAAACCATACGTTAATTACAAAAGCAACACTCGAAGCTTGAGAGCCTTGTTCTAATTCAACTTAAAGTTCAATACCGGCGTCGGTAAAAGTACGTCTTGCCCTTACTACAAGTTTGCAAGTCACATTACGATCACGTTTACAGTTTTCCATTCAATAACTAATATAATGCGAGGTTGTGTATGAATTTGAAACTAGAAATACTCCATATTTAGTGTTTATAAACTTGTAGTAATGTTATATTTGTGCATGTTATATTAATTAATTGTCCGAGGCTCAATACGATCAATGTTACGTTCAGAAATCTGTGTCACCTGTTACGACATATTGTTGAGTATGTTGCTCGTACCGATATTATCATGAAATTGTTAAATATTTGTGAACTAAAATTTGCAAATCATCAACAATATTTTTCCTCTAACTGAAATTAAAAATATATGAAAAGCGTAGACAACGCCATCTATTGTCCATGACTGATTATTTCCTCAAAATACAACAGTCACGTTATATTCAAAAAATTGCAAGAAATGAATTATAACGTGTATTAGGTAATTAGATACATTGGCTATATACCTGAAAATTTTCATCAAAATCCTTCGTGCAAAAAATTAGGTATTGAAAATCTGTACCCAATTGTGTTCAAAATTTTACGATGACATTTAATATCCAATATTAACAACCTTTTTAAAATGTTATATATAGGGGTAATGTAATAAAATGAAGATAACTCTAGAAAAATATGTAATGTCTATGATAATGATATGATAACTGCAAATAAATTTATCTCTAAATATATATTTAAGAATCCTTAAATATACCACGCATTACCAAATATATTTTAAAAGTAAAAAACCTACACTACACTTTAGCATAGTGAAACTACAAACATATGTAATTTTAGAATCCCGTAGGAGACTAAATCAATATTAATTATTATTAACTTTACAATTTCTATGTTATGGCAACATTTAAAAAAACCACAAAGAAGGCTTAAGAGGACTCGTATCCAGAGCCGTAAAAACTAAAAATATTTACAAAAAAAAATAAGCCCACAAACACAATAATTAAATATCAAATATTATATAGTTTAATACAAATAATGTTTATTTCTTTAATGTATCAAAAGATAGTTAAAACGTAACTCTTGTTACGGACCGTAGATTTAATTCGTGACACGTTTAATAACGTACATCGGCCTTAACCTTGAAGTATCTTTTAATGTACGACTAACTATTAAATATCATGATTCATTTAAAGGTTTCATTTATTTCATACAAAATTTGACGGCACTAAAACATTTGTACTTTAATCCTATTAAAGAGATTTTGTGACAGCTATAGCAAATCGCCATTTTTTTGTTACAGGTAAAACTGTCTTTAAATCTAAGTATTAAATAAATATTATTGATCTGGAGCAATATCTTATTACATATCTCCCAAAATATGTAATAAAAATAGTACTTACGTTAAGATTTCTCCAAATATGTCGGTAATTATGTTATGAACACTAAGAAAATCACGATTAAATCACTTTTTGTCCCAAATAAACTACATAACAGTCAAGAGTCTTGTTGCAACTTGCAATGAAGAAATTCACGCGCACTGAGACAAGACGTCTCACGCTCATGATAAGAAACCTTCGACACAATTACGTAAGAAAGTAACACAGCCTTTAGAACATCTATATCTAGATTTTGGTACACATTAAATAATTAAGATTTACTATCAGGAAGTCAAGGACATTTATACGTCAAATATAGCTATTTATTTAATTCTCATTAAAAGAAAATCGTTTAAAATATTAGGATTTTTACTATATTCTTGTTAAGGTTATGAGAGAAAATCAATAATCAACAAGATTTATGTTTATTCAAATAAAAAATAATCCAATTTTAATACATAAAGCAACTAAATAATTCAATTTATTATTGATGCACCTCCTTATATTTTTATGGTATACAATGTTATCTTCTACGCTATTGCTCTATAAATTTGGCAGGCGTTATAAATATGATTTTAAAATATCATTTCGCTGATAGATTTAATTTCGTATGAGATTTCGTCTTGACTTGAAATAATTCCATGTAATGTATTACTGGGATAATAATCAAGAATGATAATTGAACTGCCTTAGTTCTTTTTGATGTAATATTTCTTATATCTTCTGTCTTCGGTGTTGTGTATTCTATCCAGGTTGTGATGAATGGCTCGCTGATAGAGTAGCAGGTAGCGGTGGAGCTGGTTCTCCCTGTAGCTGGGACAGAGCACATCTGACAGCTGACAGCATCTCAGGAGTGGACTTCCTTCCTCGTGGCGCGTGAGGTCGATGTGGACGAGACATACGCTCGCCGGTCGCTGTTGATTCTATTGAGAAAAGTTATTTCCTCTTAGTAATTACCAATAAAATACCTTATAATATAACACAGCTATAAAATTATATTTGATCTTATTTGTACTCATTTTCCTCTTAAATACTATCAATAAAATAGCTTAAATATAACAAAGCAATAAAATAAAATAATATTTGATCTCATTTTTGAACTGAACTCATTTTTATTTATTATTTGCCTCACTATGTACACGTTGTAATTTCTAAATGACATTATATTAAAACGTTTGATTTCATTATAGAATCCTATTTCTATTAAATTTCCAACAAATCAATCTCCATAAAATTCATATACGGAATCAAAAATCCATATGGTCCCTTATACAAGACACATTTGTTCATCTTATAATTTCCTTCAGTATACATACGATTGACTCTCGGGCGTTCCCTCTCCGTTTCATCCAACTTCTCGCAGCAAGTACAGAAGTAGCAGGGTATACCTGGTACTCCACAGCAGAGCGCGCCCCACAGCCACCTGTTCAGGGTGCTGCCGGCCCTGGACCAAGCCGTCGGCCTCCCCTGATGGTCGTACACGAAATCCCGATTCATTACTCCCACATTATTTTTGTTTTTTATTCTATATTATATTATTGTACTTGTTTGTTTTGATGTCTCTGACGCTGTCATCGTGACGTTGTTCATTTGTGATTTATATTTATAATGTTACTGTTGTGATGTATAAAAAAGTTACGTATGGAAGTCTAGTTTAAATTATGTCTTAGTTATTTTAAAATAATATTTTGTTCTCCTTATGAGGGAAGAAATACTAGAGAAGTTTGGGTTACTTTGATAGATCATATGCAAAAGATTAATAAAATATTTCTGAGTTTTGTCTATTGTCTCCCATCTACAACCAATTTTGAAACCATACTTTTTCGAACCCGTGTTAGTCATTGAATTTCATTTGACGATTACCGTTACGATTGTCAAGCGTGAAGCACCAGGTATCATATCATTTTGAAAGAGCAGATTTTTTATATAAACTCTGGCAAACAAGAAGACAGCCTATTTGATGGAAGGTAGTCACCGTCGCCCATGGACATCTGAAACATTAGAGTATTGCGGATGCGTTTCTGACCTTTTTTTTTTTTTTTTTTTTTTTTAACGGGTGGGAAATCCTCATGGATACCACACGCCCCGGGGGGGGCGTGTGATTATGCCGGACTCTTACCGGCTAAAACCCACCCGGTTACCCTCAGCCGCTATGAGGGGACTACAAGGGGTCGCTTGCGCATTCTACCTCGTAGCCCCGGCGACAGCGACCCGCTCCTAAGGCGGGTCTCTCCCTATGTGAGGGCGCTCCGGTAAACTTGAGCGCCCTTCCTCCAGGAGGCCAGTGACAGCAGGGCGGACGGTCCCCCGACCAGTCCGCCCTCTGACCTCCTAGGTGGACGGAAGGAGGTGGGCGTACCTCCTCCTTCTCACCCCGAGGCGGCGGCGGCGCATCTGGTCCGAGTTGATGTTAGATTCTCGGACCCGCTCCGCCTCCTCCTTCTGCATCAGGACGACTTCGCAGAAGGAGGTCATGGCCCTCCAGTTCTCCTCACTCTCGAGCATCGACGCCAGGATACTCGAGAGCAGTGGCGGCTGTACCTTAAGTGCGCCCGTGCGCTGAACCACCAATTCAAAATATTTAAAAATTACAAAATATTATGTCATCTTAATTTTTAAATTACCATTTTAATATTTATTTTTTAAACATACAAAAAGGTATAAAAAATTTAATTTCCAATTATGGTCAAAAAGTTTGAGCGCTTTACTAAACTCATATCGTGCGCTCCGGCGAGTGCACGAGGACTGCTAATACATCTTGTATGAGACACGCATCAATACGCCTGGCGCGTGAGACAAAAGATAGTTCATACAAATGTACCGAGTAACGAGTCGGTTCTCGCGCGCCGCACGAAGCGGCCGAAGGTTACCGAGAGCACCCGATGTATGACGTATTGAGCCGGCCGGCAAGGGGCCGGCCGAAAGGATGGGTGCTATGATTGACATTTCGTTAATCGTTATTGGTATTGTTTCAACTTTCACTGTATGCGTGACGCGTTAATTCGTTATTGTTTATAATTATTTCCGTAATTCGTTTTAGTTTTTATTTCGTTTCTATAATAGAACTTTTATTCTGTACTGTGTTTTTTATTAGTTGAAAATGAGTATAAATATTGATTATATTAAAGAAAATAACAAAATTTTTCAAAGTAAAGTGAACATAAAATTGGCCGGGCCGCCACGGCCCTTTTTAAATTTAAAACAAGAGTGTAAATCGAAAAATAAAGCATTTATACGAAGTTTTAAAAGTGAAATGTATAATAGAAAGAAATGGTTGTGTGGATGTGAGCGTCTTAATACATTCTTTTGTTTTCCTTGCATTATTTTTGGCGGAGAATCGATTTGGACAGAAACTGGAATCAGATTTTAATAAAAAGGTGATAGAACATTTCGCTACAGAAAAATGTCGTCGCATTGATTTAATGTACAAAAAATAAACATATTTTATGTCAATTGTTGTTTTTGTCAATATTTTAGTAAAGTGAACCACCAGTTTGATAACCCACCAGCCGCCACTGCTCGAGAGCGCGAGGTCGGTGCCAACCACTTGCGTGAGGTCGTGACGCTGACGACTGAAGGCTGGGCACACTTCGAGGGTGTGCCGTGGCGTGTCATCAACGTCTCCGCAGTGGTGGCACTCCATCGTCGGCTCGCGCCGAGCGACCCTGTGCAGGTAGTGTCCGAAACAACCATGTCCGGACAAAACCTGCACCAGCCGGTAGGTGAGGACGCCGTGTTTGCGCCTCGACCAACGCTCGAGGACGGGGAGTAGAGCGTCGATCGTCCACCGGCCGAACTTCGCCTCCTGGAGAGCCATGGTCCACCTCCTGTGCATCTCCGCCTCGCCGTCGCGGCGCACTTGGAGCAGCTCTTCGTTCGTATGCGTTTCTGACCTAGGTTGTGGAAGAGGAAGAGGAAAGAGTGAGAAAAAAAGGGCATCTAACTCGTTCACTCATCGGACGAAGGAACTGGGCTCTACCTAGTAAAATAATACTTTTACACTGCTGCATTGATATTAACCAACCAAATAACTTCTAACACATCTACTAGGTAAAACTACATTATATAACTTTCAAATAAATAGAACATCAACGAATTCGGTTCATCTGTTTGAGAGTTATTATGTCAGAGACAAACAGACACATATTCAGACACGCAAAATAGCCATTCATGTCAAACTTATAACACCCCTTCTTACGATGGTGATTAAAAATTCCTCATACCGCTCCATTTGTCCATCAAACGTCACAATTTAACAAAGTACAGATTAAATGAATGCCGCCTCCTTCTTACATTAATATCAATGCAAATACAATTGAATTTATTAAACGCCATAATACAACCGATCGTTTATATTTAAACGGCGCACGAACTAACTGCCGACTTCCAGTCATTGAAGAGTGGCGTATCTAAATGTCTACGTCACGCCTCAGTCACGGGCCTTGTAAGCTCACGAAGACCTAATGACAGACATCCAAAAAGTACAACTTATTTTTATTACGTCCATCAAACCATTGATAGCCGGCCATTTGCAAAGTCAGCACGCCTCATAGCTTCCGTTGATTAAGGCGTTAATATAAAAAACATATATATATTTAAATAATCAACAATGAACTTAAGGTTGCACGTATTTTTCAGCCAGTTCTTGTGGCTTGTGTCCGTGTTGAAGGGGAAAAGTCTTCAAGGCATACCGGGCTATGGCAGGAATTTGCTGATCAAAACAATACCCGCTGTAGAAGATTACCAGAGCAATGTTTACGAAGTATTCATGGAGCCCTACTTATATGTGAGTACATGACAAAATATTTATACAAATAATTCAGCCAGTATTAAGGAAAATAATAAAAAAAACACTTATTTATTAAAACTTTAATCGAATAACGCAAATAAATACATATAATTCCTAAACCAAATATGTTTAAACTTATTAAAAAGTAATTTATTTTACATGAGGTAACATTTCAAGTAACTCAAATTAAATGTGAAATACAATTAGCGATGTTTTTCTACGGTTCATTGTACTTTTTAAAGATCTAATCACATTTTTCATCAGACGTCTGAGTGTTATGTGTAATTTAAAAGCTTTTTTATCGATTCAAATAAAACCGGTAGCGGTACTTGATTGCAATTTGTGACAGGAAAGAATGACAGCACTATATTCTGGGTACTGCATGAGTCATACAAAAAAAGATCTCGATTTATCTGTTTATTGGTATTATAAAATAAATATTATAAAATAGTATGTTACTCAATTAAAAAAATATTATAATACATAATATTGCGAATAGAAAGTAGAACACATTTTCATAGAATATAAACATACATATTTTGATGTTTTTAACTACATATCTCTGTAGGCTTATTACAAGTTTGAAACTTCACACTCAAAACAGAAAGTTGTCAGTTAAATCTTCTCAAATTATTGTGTTAAACTAAAAGATATACGGAAATCATACGGAGGCATCATCATCGATAAAAAATTACGTTTTCACACTCATATTGATTCCATTTGCTCAAAGGGATTTAAAAGTCTTGGCTTCATCTTGCGCAATTGTGGTGATCTGAAAAATCCTTCGACTTTGATCACATTGTACAACGCTTTTGTCCGTAGCGGACTTGAGTATGGCAGCGTAGTGTGGAACCCGCACTACGATGTCTATGCCAAGAGGTTAGAAAGCATCCAGAAACGGTTCCGATGGCATCTTTGCTTCAAGTTCGGCTTGGCAAAAAAGCTCCCAAATTACAACGATCGAATGGCCTTTTTTGGAATGAACACCCTTGCCGATCGAAGACGCTTGTTGGACAACATGTTCATGTATAAATTGATTAATGGCGCTCTGGATTGCCCAGACCTATTATCGAGAATTCATGTATCTGCACCTTCCAAATCACTGCGCACTTGCAAGCGCGCGATTTTTTCCAAGCATATTTCTAAGTCTAATTTGGGTCATTACTCCCCGCTCAATAGAATTATGAGTGCCTACAATTCATTGAGCGGGGATAATGATCTGGATATTTTCGGTAGCATTAGAAAATTTAAGAACAAATTATTATCCCTATACTCTCAAATTATTTAGTTTAGTTTAGTTTAGTTAGATTGTTTTACTTATGTTGTTGTTTTTTTTGTCTCAGTTTATTGTTTGTTAGTTAATTAGTTATTTTTTAATTTCTCTTCTGCTTGTTGTTACCTAATTGTTATGTTTCGTTATTTTTTTTTTTCTTACATACGCATGCTGTTTTCACCTCTAATTAAGATGCCACCTGTATAAATTTTTTATATCCATGTGTATAAAATGTTCCCGGTGTGTATTCTTGTTGGTGTTCTACAAAATAAATAAATAAATAAATAAAAGGCTTCGTATGTTGTGTGAACATACGAATTGTTGTAAACTTACCAATAATTGTTACAAAATTTAATATTTCTCTCAGCCATAAAACGGAAATAAATAAACTATTATCAAGTATCAAAGAATTTATACATTAAACATGTTTCAAATAGTTTAAACACATTATATAATGTATGATGGTGATACAAATTCACTTGTACAAATATTAATCGACCCCGACCTTATTGTTGGAAAATAGAAAAATATATTATTATGTTATTACAGGAACTCGGAACTACCTACCCACTGGACGGAGATCGGTCGCAGAAACAGATTGAAATACCAATTGTAAGGAAAATACTTACATACACACACACTCACATATATACAGGGTGACTGGTGAATTACTATCGATATTTGAGGACGTGATATTTGACGGTCATATATGACAAAATAAAAATTAATAAAACATAAATATTAATAAACTTCTAAGTAAAGTTAACCAAAAGTTATTTAATTAATTACGCATCGTATGAACACCCTACAGATTAGGTATACATACACACACACACACACACTCGCGCGCGGCGGCGTGTTGTTGTATCAGCACGCCGCCGCACGCGTCCACACTTGGAACACTTGGAACGTGTACACACTTTATTTATTTATACGGAAATTTGGTCAAAAATTAAGTACCTATTTTTTTTACATAATTCGAATGAGAATCATGTACTGAGTATGCTCCTTAAATATTGATAGTAATTCACCAGTCATCCTGTATATTCACACATATATACAGTATTTCTAGCGATTTATTAACTAACTAAAATGTATATTTAATTTTGAAAATTTACTCTTAAATTTATCCAACTAATGTTTATCAATATATATTAATTGATTCGTAACAACTGAAATATATGAGACGAAAATTTTTGGACGAAAAAAAGTTTTAAAGTAAGATCACTTAGATTAATATAGTCTTGATTTGAATGAGAGCAATATATATGTTAAAATTACATTATAACAATAAGAACGGTGAAAAGTCATAATTTAAGGTTGGTTGGTTGTTTAAAATAGGGCCTTGATCCGGGCAAAGACGTACACAATATATTCTGAGTGTCGAATCAAAATTTAAATGGTTAAAATAAACCTTTCCGATACCAGGACGACTTACGACACAAGGGTTGCAAACCAGAACAACCTGTCAATGTCTAAACACGGGGTTTCTGTCAATAAAATGCATTTAAAGCAAAATTAAGCTGTACCCATGACTATAAGCGTAAAGAGACTAAATATAGATAGTTTATAGTTTTGCATTCGTCTAACTAAATAAATACCAACAGTTAAACACTTAATTTAATATATATAGTACTTTGGAAAAGAGATTGAATGTCCCCATACGTACATCGACTTTTCACGGTTAGTTAACCACCATCAAACTATTTATTAAGGTATAAAGGTAATAATTTTGTGTTATTACTTTAACGAAGGTTTTCTTCTATTTCTTGTTTGGAGGTAAACATGAAGATCGTATCTGTGTTCAAATCTCCACGCGTTCCAAGTAACGTTTACTTATTTTTCACTTCAAAGTTTTCGAAATGGTTGGGATAACATCACATTGAAATTTTCATAGAAGCAAGTTTCTAATCATATCTACATATGTAATAATTGTTTCAACAACCAAAAAAGATAGATGTATTCAATGAAAACTTATGAAAATTATGAGAAGTATATTTTTTGTTTGTAGAATACAGAATACTCACTCAAAGCTACAAGCAATTTCTATAATTCTTTTAGAAATATGTAATTTTGACTTGTGATCGAATGGTATTCGATGTTTAATTAGTCGAATTAAAAATTAAATAAAAAATACTAACGAATCTAGACACACGCGTATTTAATTGTTGCCATATGCAAAAATAATATTATATATAATTAACGAACAAAAAAATTAAACGTTTCTTAATCAGTTAAACGTGACCAGCTCAGACATTACGGTGTTAACCTCCCATCAATAATCGTACACTCACGATGAGCCAGGGTCTTATGATACACTAAAAAACCCGGAAGATTATCTATGGAGACGTAAGACATTAAAACCTTTTTCGATACATCCTATTAAAAAAAACTATTTTTATATATTGCAACACATGCCAGTGAAATATCATTTTTTTAATTAAAATTTTAGTTATTTTAATATATTTTTACTGTTACGTTCATTAAATACTCAACTTAATTATCTTTAATATAAAATGCGCATATTATCGCAATTCCATGAAAAACAATAGTGGCAATCAACACTTAAAAATCATAAGCCTGTAATTGTTTCCGTATCACTCGTAATCTTTGGATTAATTAAGAAAATTACACTGTCATTATACTGTTTTAATATTTACTTCGTTTTGCACGTAATAAAAAAAATTGAGGAATATATTTTTTTTATATTTCTGTCGTTTATATTAACATTGAAAATATTTTGGAACGCGTTTCCTATTTCTTTGATGGAATAAATAAAAGTGCTCTCTGAAGGATAATTTTTTTTATCACTGACGATAATCTCAAATCCTGATCATAAAAATATTTTAATGGGACGTTTAGAAAATTTTTAAAGTACATACTTAAACCATGATAGACTACTTATTAATCTGATAGATACATTATCAGAGAGAATACATTATTTATAGTAATAAAAGATTTCTACATACGAATAGACCGACATGCGCCGTAAAAGATTTCTAAGTACATAATAATCGGAATTATTTTAGTATCAGTTGCCATAATCGAAACCATAAAATATAATTCAAATTCATTCATTATAATTCAAAATAATTCAAATTCATTCAATTCATTACATAATATAACATACACAACAACAACAACATTAATTTTAAAATATATACCAAAAATATAATACGCAATAAATTATGCAATTATAAAAAATAAATCATTTTTTTTAATATATATATAAGAATAGAATTGTTAATAAGTTTTTTAAAGTCTTTTGAATGATAAAAATCGGTACATTTCGTTATCAAATGACTTTTGTAGTGATTGACAAAACACAATTATCCGAACATCACAGATTGTGCAAGTTACGAGTGACGCGTGCTAGTAATTGCTGTTAGGTTTGTGTCAAGGTCGACATGGAGTTAGTCTTGAAGACTATTGTTGGAAACTTGATGACTATAAGATTGTTATTATTGTTAACTTGGATTACACATTAATTATTACTTATTTTATTTTAAATCTAAATAATATTTTAATTTTATTTTAATTTACCCGATGAAACAAATAGATGTTGAATTTGTTAAACTTCCATGATCCTTTACGACACTTTTTTTGGAAATAAAGACTGATACATGTTTTCAACATTCTTCTTATATATTGATATTTTTATTCAATAATAACAATAAAATTAACATACCTACATATAATATATACTGAACGATTATCTAATAAATATTTTATTTTTATTATGATAGCTTGAAGGATTATTTATATTCACATGTAGTCACAATCGTTGACAGTAATTGGGACGAGAGACAAATATATAATACTACAACGTATCTACAAAAAGTCTTATTTAAATAAAGTGATGTAAACATTTCGCTGATTTGAGTAAAAAAATAGTTTAATAGTCTATCTATAAAATTCTGCCAGTAAAATTTGGAGTTTAAGCTCGAACATTGGCTGGCTCAGATCAGCGTGAAGTAGCTTTTAGTGGCTGCGTTTCGTCCGATAAGTGAGAGAGCCGGTTGCCATTTCCCTTTTTCTCAAACCTTTCCTACCCCTTCCCTTTTTCCTCCTTTTCCCACACTTTCCTTCCCTTCTTCCCTAATCAGGGCTGGTAACACATCCGCAAACTTTGTTGCGGATGTCTATGGGCGACGGCACTACCTCCATCAGATAGGCCGTCTGCTCGGTCGCCATGAAAAAGAAAGTTTCCTTTGAATTTTCAGAATAAAAAGATCCACACGCATAATAGCAATTTTGCGTTAATCTATAATCTTTTAACAAACATAATACAGAAGTTAAAACTATAAAATGATATACTTTAAATATGTCTTCATCAAAAACAAATAACTAACATTTAATATCATTAATCAGGGACCACAGCCAATTCCCGGAATCCAAGCCATAGTTCACCTTCAAGACGACGAAGAATCTGGAGTGGAGGGAGATTTAATATTCACACAGTTAGTTCCCAACGGACCCGTTTCTATCCAGGGAAATATTACGGGATTGTCTCCCGGCCTTCACGGACTACATGTACACCAGACCGGCGATATTGATGACAATTGCAAAAAGATTGGACCTCATTTCATTGCTTATTACGTGCGTATATTTTTATATATCGACTTATACTAATCGACATGCCTTAGAGATGAGAATTGTGGCACTCCGAAAGAAAGAGAGGAAACGAAGTTTCGGTCTATCTTTATCTCTCTCAAAATAGTACCGTATCTATGAGGAAAGCGATAGTGCTAGACCGAAAGCATAGGCCATCTCTCTCACTCTTTTCGAACCAAAAAATTACTGCAGATTATACGCGTACGACATGTCCATTAGTTTAAGTCGATTCTTTTATATATATATAATGACAGCTACCACAGACTTAAAACATTTTAATTACAGATAATAAATCTGAACGCTATTAACTACGAAGTGTGAAAATCTTTGAAGGTTTTAACGACAACTTTGTACTGGTTTATAGTGTAATTTAATAGTCAATAAAAGTCGAGTATATTTACTCTTTAAGAGGACGCGTTACAAATATTAATGTCAATAATTCAGGACATCTTGCTTGATAAATATTATACATTATGTTAAATTTTATGAACTAAGACATATTCTGAGAAGTCTCAAAAATTTACTATTTGATTCATTCATTTATAATTTGGGACTATTCTTAAATCGCTTACATAAACATGTGCTAAAACACCTAAATTGTATGACAAATAACACGTTTATTTAACTGAGGTGTCAAATGTGAAGATATTCATATTGTATAAATAACTCTCGATTACTACGATCTTTTTGTATTATTGTCAAATAGCATGGAAATCGGCTGTTATCATAATATACTTCTGTGTTACATAATTTTTTTATGATCAATCCATATTTTTGACATTCGATTTGGATGCTTAAAATGTTATTACACAATTTGTACTATAACCGATAACGAATTATATCAAAGCGATGTTAAATGCTCTTAAGATCTCCTTTTTTAGTTCTTGATGTATATTTTTAATGACTATATAATACACTCCATATTAATTCACTGTTTCAGGGTCGTCACGGAGGTCCAAGGGACGCCGTCCGACATGTTGGCGACCTCAGTAACATAAAAGCCGAAGAGGGCGCCACTTTAGATGTCAAAATAGTTGACCACCTGATATCACTTACTGGTCCTAGGTCTATAGTTGGACGGGCAATAGCTATAAGCAAAAGTGAAGATGATTATGGAAGGTCCAGTACTGAAGACAGCGCCTTAACTGGTACTTCGGGTCCGGCTATCGCTTGCGGCATTATTGGCTATCTTAATTAGTTAAACATTTTATCAACAAGCTACAAATAAACTTCTTTGAAATACAATATACGTCATATCTGTCAAACCATAGACAATACATCTGTGAATGTATAATGTCATAGATACTTAATAAAAATATTTTTACTCATATTCTATTTTCTTGCTTAAAGGAAGCATGTGTTAAAGCTAGGGGGTATTGAAATAATTGCATTTCAGCCTTTTCAGTTCATTTATTATAAAGCAATATAAATAACAAAATATTAATATGAATTAGCTTTACAATAAAAGAGCACCAGGTTTGTGAATATCCTTAAACGTGATGTCCTAACAAAAATAAATAACTAGAAAACAAACTGTAGAAATAATATTTGATTTTATAACAAATGTAAAAAAAAACAGTCAACATAATTGAACTTACAGAAGTAAAAATAAGGAAGAGCTTTTGATTCTATTTTACAAAAAAAAACTGGATTATTATGTTGGCAACATTGTGCGTTAAAAACATTTTGTCGATTAATACCAATCGACAAATTATTTGTTGCCATATAATAAACTTAAATTATTTGTGAACATACACTAATTTATTGTAGGCCGAGTGAAGCGATAAGGCTTTCTACTTTAGCGATGTACGCTTTTTGGGCGTCTTCCTTTGAGAGCCCCTTCTTTCCACTCCAGGCTTCGAATTTAGCCTTGCCCTTAAGATCAAACATGCCTGGTTTGTCTGAAAAATAAGATTACAAATATTATACTATATTCAGTTTCAGAGATGAAGACTTACACAATATGTCATATAAGTGACCAGGTCGCGAACTCAGTTATATGTACTTTGTTTTTGATAACAGTATATCTTACTTTAACCAGAAAAATATCTTCACCTTTTACGTATATATCATAAATTTCATATAATTAAATTTCACGTGATATAATTAGTAATTACGTTTTGACTAAAATCTATACATATAATAAAATTGTAGAAAAGTGCTGTCTGTACATTGAAAATAAAAATAAAAAAATAGCAGGGGTTATTGTTACGTCGATATCGAACCCAAAAATGTAATTAACTTTTTTTTTGTCTGGTTGTCTGTTCACGCTAATCTCAGAAACGGCTGATCCGAGTTGGATGCGGTTTTCATGAATATATTGTGGTATGCTTTAGTGTTTCTTTCATGTCAATCGGTTCATAAATAAAAAAGTTATGTCAAATTAAAGAATCCCGTCGAACACTATTCTAAAAATAAGTATATATTTAAAAAAAACGCTGCTCATAGTCACTATTCTACGGGAACAAAGTCGCGGGCACAGCTAGTTAAAAAAATAATTATAATCTTCTTTAAAAAGTGACATACAACTGACATTTTACATAATAAAGTTACATTAAGTTCTAGAAAGAACTATTAAATAAACGAATCAACTTAATCAACTTAAATCATAGTTCAACTAGCTTTTTTATATCGTATAAGTATTATTTTTCATTAAATTACCGAACAAACAACTATAAGTTTACGCTGAGGCGCGAATTATATCCAAGCAAGTCAAGGTCAACACGAATACATGAGTAATTACAAACAATACATTGAATGCTTGTTATCATGCGAGGTAAGACCATTGGAATGACCTTTACTTCAACCAGAAGACTTCGTCATCAAACTAAACTAAGATTATAGAATCTATAAACTTGAAAAAGTGGATAAAGTTTGTCGATTTGAATACATTGTAAGTAAAAATAGTGCATATACACCGATTCACAGTTAAAATTATTTCTTGATATTCCTATAGTTTCCATTTACCATATATTTATCTAAGATAAAATCCATACCAATATTTCCTGAATATATCATAATATTCAACATTGTCATGTTTGTTAAAAAACAATTTAAACCCACTTTTGAAACATGATTTATTATTTGTTATCATATCCGCTGATTAGTTAATCAATTTACTAGGAACAGATAATATTGATAATATTTATTTATAACTTATATAATTATAAGCAATATAAAATAATTTCATTTTAATGTTTTATTCACCAACTTATGTTAAGAATATTGTTTTTAATTCAGCTTCAAATTCATCAGTTTTCTATAGCACTAATATAGCTTAAGAAAAACATGTCAAATTTAATATTTATAAACATATAAAATATTATCTATAACATACTTATTAGACATTCATAGTCATACAGTATTAAAATTATGAATGAAAAACATAAAATGCTTTGAATGTACTGGGATAATGAATGAAAATGAACTATTGTCTGTAGCAAAAAAAATAACAAGTTCTGTGAAATATAATTATTACTATAAAGACATAAATTCTTCATACAAATAAAGACATTGATGTCAAAATATTCCACTATTCAACTGCCAATGAAAGCATAGCTTTAAAAAAAATATTTATAAAGTCTACAGGTATTATGTAACAGTTATATTATCATAATATAGGTCTATAGATTTGAATTTGTTTTCCAAATATTTTGCAGACTACTAAAACAATCGATATTAAAAATGTTTGTGATTTCACATTTTTATTCATATAAAGTCACAATATGAGAATTAATTAGATCAAAGATTTTCGCGAGTATTCATTTAAATGAAACAAGATTTCATCTGCCCGTAATAACGGTTGCTGTAAAGTAAAAATCAAAACTAGAAATCACGTAGTAAATCCGAAAATATTAGTTTCATTTAGAAGAATTGACGGGCAAATTCTTAGTTAGTAAAAAAAAGTCTATTCTAAATATTGAAACATTGTTGTTAAGGCCATTTATTAACTTTGGTCTAAGCAAAAAGTATGCAATTGAAAAAAATTCTATTGAACTCTGGCCCTAACGTCTTCAACACAAGAATAATTTAACACAACAATTTTAACTTACTGCAAAAGATTATTTTATAAAATTATAGTTCCATGTAACTAAGTATATATAATTAGATCTGTAATTAAAATGCAAATGACACACTTCCACCGCTTTATGTGAACATTAGTCAAACTTGAATTTTAATAGAATTATCATACAATGTAATTTATGTACAACAGTAAAGGAGTCAAAATACAAAGTGCAGAACTAAATTTATATTCTACATAGTAATCGGAACAGACAGTAAATTAAAGGTACTAATGTGTATGAGGAAATTTATGCCTGTCTTCAGTTTTCTTAAGGTTAATGAGGAATATATATATAAGTATATATTATATATAAGTATGTACTTACTCGCTGGGTCGGCATCACCTACTGTGGCCTGTTTGAAGTAGGCATACAGTTCAAGGAGGTCGGAGTCGCTGGGTAGTGACTTCAGCTTCTTGACATTAGCAGCGGCTTGGTCAAATTGCTGGAATGATTAACCATCATATGAATGATAATAAAATAGAAAGATTTGTTAGAAGTATGTCAGTGTGTTAATGACATACGATTTTGCAAAATGATGTGGTATTTATTTAAACCTGTGATAAAAATCACAATATTCTGATTAAGTAAATAGTCATATAATTATTTCATATTAACATTATAAGCAAAATATTCGTGGATACATTTCCTCAATGCTGTGGTAACATTTTTTCAAACAGCAATTGTCTATATTAAACAACTAATGGATCTGTCCCACTTTTGAATTGGCTCTCTCTGTTATGCTCTGATATTTTTTCTACATAAAAATAAAAGCGAGTTATCTGACGTTAGAAAAGTATTTGATCTTACACTTAAAGAAATTAAAATATTACTTCATTAATTTGTACAGTACCGCCAATATTAGCAATGTCAATAAGGGCATCGAGCGATTGACGTCTTTAGTTACCGGTTAAATAAAAAACGAGGATAATTTTAATTCTATTTATATATGTTATGAATTTATTAATAAAACTTACCTCTTGGAGGGACATAGTGATGTGTTTATCGGCGAAGGAGACCTAAAAAAATATAAATTACTGAGTACTGTTACTGAGCAACGTACTGTATCCACTATCTACGTGACCGGCGATAGCGATAAACGATATACACAGGGTTAAATATCATAAATAATATATACATTATCAATACACAATCAATCAAAGTATTAAATAATTACGAAATTATTTGATTATAATAAAATCTTATCAACTTACTTTGAATAGGTACACGAACAAGACGACCGCCACCTACAAATTCACGCTAACAACTGTCAAGTGTCACTACTCACTACTCTACTGGGCTATTCAGTACAGTTGTACTCGGCATTGGGCATCGAGTACTATTCTAAATTTCGTAATGTTTGCTTGAACAAATTATTATTTTATACTATATCTTCAAAACTTGATGCCCCACCTCAAGATCTTATTAAATAAATAAAAAAAGTTACTGAAATAAATATTTAGCAATAAATTAATCGAGATTAAATTCTTATGATTTTTATTTTTTTATATATAAGTAATCTGTAATATTTAAATGAAAATCTCGAAACTCTTTCTCAATCTATAATGTGTAGTTAATAGAAAAGCATAAACTTCCAGATGAATAAAAAAAATCAATCTATTTAGGTATATGGTGTTTACGTAATAAAGTCGCTAACGTAGGGTTTTTCCGTCTAATCTAACTAATCACATGACCTAATGAGAACCTTATAATTACTCCATAAAATACCGTTATGGAAAAAAGATCAGTTAACGTCTTAGAAAGAACAGCTACTTATTTCATAAGTCTCACGCGGGGATGTGAATTGCAGGGAGTGCAATTAAAAAGTTATGACTGATACTACGTCTATTAATATACTTCTTGTAATTTGGTTTATAAATATAAACAACATCAAGTGGTACTTCTCCGTAACAGAATGATTTATCCATTTTGAGCGCTATATTATAAAAGTAGGTGTAAAAATTTCTTTAATTTTTACCAACTATAAGTACTTTAAAGCTACTATAGCATTTATATTTACTATGTATAGTACAACGCTAAATAAAATTTAGAGCAGTAGTGCAATTTAACTGATATGCAATCTTTATAGTTGCAATAAACTATTGGTTTAAAAAGTTATAAATTGAAACGTTCAAAATGTTCTATTACTATTAATTAAAATAAATTCAAAGCTGGCAACATCGTGCATATTAAAGTAGTTTACAGAATAATTAAAAAAAAAATATTACTGGCAACAAAACATGTTTAATACTCCGATATCACTAGATACTATAAAATACCACAAAGCCTTTTCCAATAATATTTCAAATCGACAACATTATGTTGAACATTGTGATGCTATCTGATATTTGATAAAATTCATACATATTCATACATACACCGACTACTTACATCAAATATAATGAGTTCTAAGACATTCGAGAATATTAATTTATATAAAACTTATTTTGTCGGATTATTACGCTTTACTTTTCATAAAAATATTAGTTTTATTTACATTATATAGATATTATAAGTATATCCAACAGTTTGATAATGATTATAATTATTTTATAAAGTATGTAATTGTTACAATGATGATTAAATTATTGATCTCATGTCTTGATGACAGCTCTTCGATGTGACACAAGTATATTACTATAGAATTTCCTTTAATTTAAACCATTCTCTAATTCTGAGATTCAAGATGTGCTGTAGGACAATGACAATGGATAATAAATCACTTTTTAATGTTAGACTAATTTCTAATATAATATAAAATACATATATTTCTAACATATAATAAGAAATGTGTAACTCTTTTAATAAATGCTTTTTACATACATACATATGTATAGCCATTGTTGCGAACTCCGGATAATGTTTTTGTGCCATTTTTTATGTCTCTGAATAATTTGAAGATTATTCTTATTGTAAAATAAAATAAGTATATTCCGTAATCTTACTAAGCAAACCAACAATTAAAATGCTAATATTAAGATGTAGACGAAAAAAGAAAACACGTGAATATGTAAAAAAATATTTAATTACCAAGAAGTTATAAAAATTTTCATTACGCTCACATAATTCGACACAAAACCACGAAACTGAGAGATTAAGAATTTTGACATTACTTTATTTAATAGTAAACCTAGCTTATAATGAGTGTTTAGGCGTATTTGGACTGCAACTTCTCCGCTTGTTCGATGTACTGTTTCTTAGCGTCATCCTTTGAGATCCCTTTACGGTCGGACCAGGCCTTGAACTTGGCCTTCTCAACGAGACCGCTGGGTTCAGCTGCATAAAGAAAGTCAATTAAATAAATACGAGCCTAGTTTTACGAGAGAACTACTTATATATAGCGGTCGCTCATAACGGATCAAGTCTATTGAATATTAAATTTAGCTTTCATCACGATATATCTAGTAAATATCGTGTTATTTCTACGTGTTATATCAAAAAGTTTATACATATAATTTAACCAAAAAGGTTGTTGTATATGAACTCTTTTGTAATAGTGACGTCATCTCACCAATGTTGACGTCACCGAAGACGGCCTGCTTGTAGAGGGAGTAGAGTGAGAGGTTCTCACTGTCGCTGGGCCTGGTCTTCCAGTTCCTGACTGATTCAGCGACTTTTTGGAATTGCTGATAACAATACAAAAAAAATACATATATATTTAATGTTACTAACAATTGGATACAGAAAAACAGATAACAAATCCTTAAAAAATATTTTTAATCTGTGTTAGGGAAAGTCAACTAGAGAAAAATTGGAGCCAATCAAATAAATGACTTATGTCATTTGTATTTTGTCATATGCAATTTTTAAATGGCGATTTTCAACAGATTAGATATAATGCTTCGTTAGTGTCTGCATTATGTGACGTGGGAATCAAATATAGAAAAATATGAAAACAAATTTTATCATTTATAAATAAAGAGATAATGTTTAATCGCTTGATTAAATGAAGTTGATTGATTGATGTAATAATTTTTATTGCGATAATAATTATTATCAAAAATTTACCTAGAATATAATAGCAAAGGATAATGTTGAATATTTCATTTTCAACATTTTAAATAAACAGTCATTTCTATCCTTGTATGAGTATTTCGAAAACCCCAGTGTCGCAAACAGGAAAAGAAATATGGAGGTAAACCGTAAAATAAGTCGTGTAATGTATCCGAGTAATACTATCTTGCAGTGCGTTAAATAATATGGTCATATAACCAGTATTATAAGTAGTTAAAATAAAACATTATGCAAAGAGGTCTTATAGGAATTTGTATTTAGGATGAAGTCTCTAAAATTTTGATCCAATCTGTCAAAAGTACTGCCTTATAAGTTAATTGAAATATATGATCTCATAAATATAAAATTATTAAACAATGTCAATAAAAGAGAACCTTGTAATAAATATAACCATTTCCTTAAAAATACTCAATGTTTTTTGTATTTTATACTTCATAAAACCAATATTTAATCGTGTATTTTTTTGTTTAGTTTTGATATTGTATTTAATTCAACAAACGTCAAATGTTTGACGTCTAGAAACTTTTACTTTTGACATATAATTTTTTTCTGAACGTAAATTAGAAGTTTTATTTATGAATTTTAAAAACAACGGTCTCGTAAATGTAACACTTCTTAGTCTCTTAACATTAAGCAGGCATTGCATACTTATTTTTATTATATAAGCTGCATATAGTTGTTACTCAAAGAAGATTATTGGCTTAGAGCAATAAACGTTGGCAGAACAGAGTTATATTGCATTTCACAGTTATTATCCTGTATACGAATTTTGCATGGCCGGAGTAATAACTATAAATTTCAAGGAGTTTTTCCTTAATTCTTCTTTTATACGTGCGAATAATTACGAATATCACCTAGAAACTTGTTTTTAATTTTATAAAAAAATCGTCCAAAGAGTATTACTTTACCTTGGATATAAAACTTATATGCAAAACGGTTTTATGAATAAAAATAAAAAACATTGAGCATTTTAATAAACATTCAAAATAAAGTCAAAAGAATATGATTATATGTTATCTATGCAACGGATATCAAATTAATTCTTACCTCGTCGAGAGACATGGTGGATTGAGAGATCTGTGAAAAAGAAAAAATACGTTAGAGCATTAAAATTAATAAAATATTTAAAACCCATACTTAAGATGTTAATTATAGAATAATAATAGAAAAAAACATGCATTTCTGTTAAGTATCAATGAACAGAATAGATATTATTAACGATTCCAAGACTTTTTAAATGACAAACTAGGTGATCATAAAATGGCGGGAAGTACCTATAAGAATGCGGCAGTATAATACCGTTGATTTTCGCGATGACATTCCTAAGGTTCATTGACACGGGACTGGCTTTCACACTTTCATTGCATATAAAATATAAAGTACTTTACTTAATAGTTTATTTAAATGAACTTAAATAAATCATGTTATCATTCTAACAAACAGCTTATATTAAATTTAAGTCTCAATTTATTTGAATAATAGTAGAACCATTTGTTAAATGAAACGAATACTATCGAACCACTTCGCGTATTTTGCTATTTTTTTAAACTGCATACTCCCGCCATTTCGCATACTTTTTGCAGCAACAATGTTAAATCCGAAAATATTAGAAAATGAATACTAGTGGAAATTATAGATCTCATTACAGTAGAAACATATTGATAGATTTAAGTATTGATGATTCAATTTTATAATTAACGGTTATATAAAAAAGGTTTTATATTGACTAGAGTATTTTTTTTTTTTTTGAAACAAAACGAAAGTATATTTCTTAAGGTAACTTTAAAATAAAATTGTCATACTTTACACTTTGAATGTTGGTTTATGGTTTTTAATGAATATTAATAATAAAATAAATAAAAATAAATGTTTCTAACTTACCGGGTTTTGAGTTTGTATGAAATCGAAACCGAAAATGAATATTTCAGGTCCGCGGCGCCGGTTAAATTTTGGCAGGTTATCTTAGTTGCTGATTACGATAGGGTTGTCAGCCACGAGTAACAAAAATATTTAAATAAACATTAAAGAAATATTATTAGCTTTTACACTTAAATATAAACATATTTTAGGATATAATATATATAGATAACTGAAAAAATTCATCTTGTTTTTCGAAGTTCAAAGTTAATGTAAATTTCCAGATCATTCCGATTTTAAGAAACAAAGTTGAAATAATTAATATTGTTAATATATTTTATTATTTGAGTAAATGGCTCTAATTTAAATAAATCTTTTGATGGTATATACAATTATCGTTAAAAGCTGTAAGTGTAAAAAGACTTACGGCATCCGATGTTAGCTTTTAGAACATCAAATTAAAGAAAGTTATTATGATAAAAAAAAACCTAGAAGAAGAATTTCGTGTAAAATATATTTCGGAATAGTCTAAATTCATAATTTTCTTTCAACAAACGTATCAATAAATAAATTAGGACAAATTTATTAAATCAATATGTTTTCAATATGTATTTTTAAATATATAATATTTCTTAAAACATTAAATTTATGGTATCATAATATATTCTGCCGGCCCTGTTGGAAATCATCGAAGATAATCACGTTAAAAAACTTCCATGTGGGCTAAGTGTATGAAAATAAAACAAAAATGCTAAGATTATAATAAATTCACCCTCATAATAATGTCAGTTCATATCAAAACGATCAAGGAATTATAAAAGTCATATCGTGCTTGACCGTTATCAGTTATCAATTTATTATTTGATCAATAAACTGATCTATGTACATCAATCATATGTAAACTTGAAGAATAATTAGTGAGGACGGTAATGAGAACTAATTTTGTACGGTAAAGAAGCTAATACTACTCTAATTTTCACATATGTAGCATTGAAAGTTTTTACTATTGAAAATACATACATTCAGAGGATTATTTTAAACATTATACATATTATAACTGCTTTCTATGCATATATGGTAGTAAATATTATTAAATAATAATATTTTTATCATAAAAATTGCCTCATTCATCCAATATACATAGATTTTAAAGAGATGAATCTCTCATCATTCAATGTATTCACGGTGCGAGTGTCGGGTCCATCGTTGTAGTGAGAGGAGCTTCAACAGTGACTGGGACTTGTGACCCAGGTGTAGGTTTAAGGGGTCCCTATCTAACGCGTTAAACGTTATATTTGTAATTTTGCATCGCGGTACATATATCGACGGTAATAGTTGAAGCATTCATTTATTTTCAAATGTTAAATTCAAATATTTATTTACAGTAAAACCCTATTTGTATTAGCTTGTTTAAATCATTCAGATTATTAAATTTATCATTATTTTATTTAACTACCATCTTTAAATCATATAAGTTGACATTTTTATTATTCTATTTATATCTAAAATTGTAACAACACATTGTTACTTAGTGCCAATTATATAATGATTATGATTTGAAACTTATAAATAATATATTTTTAAACAAAACTTGTCTTTATAAATTCAATTCTGTATGATAAAAAATGTAATTGAATAACAATTGTTTTTATCAACAAGAAGTATTTAATGTCAAGTCATTAGCATAATCTGTGGAATATTATAGATACTAACAGCTTACTAACAAATATTATTTTAATAATAGTTAACAAACTGTCCTGTAATATCGTATCAAAATTCATTAAAGTTTAAATCCCTTGGCTACTTAGTTAAACGTATACATAATTGTCTCATTTTTATTTTTATCCAAACTAAACACCGCCAAATTAATTTTGTTATAAGAGGATTATTTTCTTGTGATAACGTTTCCAATTGTTCATACATAATTATTGATTAATTGAATAATATTATTTTTATCTAAAGTTGTGATTTGACTTATTGGTACGAAAGATACTTTATTTTTAGTGGCAGATTATACAAAAAAAAGAGGTTTATAAAAAAAGGTTTCATGAATATACTAAAATTGTTGCGTTAATTTTATTTGTTATTACGTATAATAGAGCCAGTACATCTAAGGAAATAAATTTTTAAATAATATATGTTAATTAATATTTGTTACTTAATAATTTATTAAATCTTAAAGAAATTCATTTTTTGTTCGTCCAAATGTTGTGAACTCCTGAACTCTTGTTTACAAAATTTATAGCTTCTCATTATATTACTTTAATCAAACATGGCTGAAAAATGTCAGAGTAAATTTCGTTAATTTCTACGTTTTACATTTTTTTTAATAATATTTAGCTTCCCAATATATGAAATGGGAAAATTTTACTTAAATAAAAATAAGAAATGACAATCCATTTATTGTGTTAATAGTTTCTTACGTGTCATTGAATATATAGACACGAATGTTCTACAAACGTGTTGCTCTGCTTGAAGTTTCTACTTTCAAATAAATATAATCAAGCATACATATTTTACTTCAAAAGTTTTCGTTTAATAATTTCTTAATCTTGTACATATTCTGGACTACAGACTCCTATAAGAACTTTGTAAATGAGATTCTAAACAACTTGCGAAAGTATGTTTTAAGAAAAGTACGAAACATCATTAATGTATTATTGTATTTTCAATCTATCTGAATACAAATTTAAACTTAATATCTTCATAATATAATTATCATTAATAATTCCAAAGGAGAAACTCAGTTTGCTTACGATTTTAGAAAGACAAGCGCAAATAATGTGTTTTACAAGTTTTCTGTAGCAATGATTGTAATATATAACTTGAATTGGAGACTTGAGCTGGAATAAAAATTAAAAAATTACATCTGGGAACAGTCCTAACAGGAATTTATCATTCAATTATCATACTATACATAGCATCGTTGAACTACACACGGAGACTAATACTTCATTGATGAATCTGCGCATTATATAGTATTAAAGTAGGTCAGTGAATTAGACACGAGAGAGACTATTTTATGTGACAGTACAAATTGTTCTAGGCTTACAGAATCTCAGCTTTAAACTCGTCAAATCGTTAATGTATCTAACTTGCGTGAGGCGCAATTTTGGGATAACCATACTGACCATCCATTATTACTCCCAAGTCCCAGTGTTGTTTGAAATAACATTATGAAATATGTTTTAAACTAAGTATAGTTTATGTTTAATCCTTGGTTTGAATCTTCATTACTTCTCTCCATAAGAAGTAGAACCAGTTTCGCGAAAATATCTGGAGCTTTCATCGCAATCACTCAGTATAAAGAAACTGACAGATATTTTATTCAAATCGTAATAGATTGTAAATTCTGTTCATGCATCATAGTAAACTGTGTTATTACATGAAGCCTCTTCTAAAGTTTACAATTATTAAATTATACCACTATTCGTAATATATATGTTTAAACATTACTATTTAAAAACAATTAGCCAAATACTGTTCATAACGTGTAAGGCAGACCCTGGGTAAAGTTAGGAAATTGCCAGGAAGAAGAAGAAGAACCACAATTCACTTTCGTAGTTATTTCTATCTAATAGTTTTAGAGGATATTTTTCACAGTTTTATTTATTTTATTACTAGATTTTGCAGCGACTTCGTCCGCGTGGAATAGTGACTTCCGGCAGATTTTTGGTTCTTCCTACATAGTTCCCGTTCTTGCGGGGGTTTCGGAATGGTCGAGTTCCCTTAGAATTTTCAGGATAAAACCTATGTTTTTTTTAATTCACAATGAAGTACTCTTAACAAACAACATATTTATTAGTTTATTTGAATAAAGATTAATACTATTATGTTGATACAACTTAACAAATTATTTCGACCAAATTTGGTACCATAAAAACGGTTTTTGTGAGTTAATCTTAAAAAATAGACATATACTGTAGCAGACTGTTATTTAGATCGTTAAAAGAGCTATTATTCTTTAACACATATTTTTTGTGTATCTTGAACCGTTTTCACGGCGCACGCAACGGAAGGCTTCAAAGATGAAATAATTTCTCCCGTTTTTTACACATTTACCACTATATCTTTGCTCCTATTGGTCGTAGCGTGATGTTATATAGCCCACAGCCTTCCTCGATAACTGGACTATCCAACACAAAAAGAATTATTCAATTCAAACCAGTAGTTTCACAGATTAGCGCTTTCAAACAAACAAACAAACAAACTCTTCAGCTTTATAATATTAGTTTAGATTATTGATAAATTTATCATGTGTATTTAAAAAGATGAGGTTAAACCTACGAAGCTGCATAATTAACAATAATTACAAGGTGTAATAGATGTAAGTATTTCTGTAAATAGAATGAATGAAAGAATATTGGAAATAGAAGACTCCTTACAATTTTGGTAATGATCACGACTATGGTAACGAGAGTTTGTGGTTGGAATCACTTACTACCGTCACCATGGTAACGAATAAAATATTACGCAGACATTTTTCTTCTCCATTTTTTTTCTTAAAGATTCGTCTAGTAGTGATATAATTTATATAGATGAGAAAGTAAACCAAGAAATTTTCTCATTTATCCAAAGACCAAAAATAAATTGAAGTGTTATAAAGATATTATAATCATTATTTTCAAGCTTCTATCATGTCAAAGATCTAAGTGACCGCCATCTTTACTATCATTTGCAAATAGGTCAAATTTGGCGGCTAACTTATCAATTGGAACACCTCACACCCGCTTAGAGCCACGCCCGCATTATGACAGACGAAAACGTAAACTCTTAATAAATATATTATCTGTAAACGGATACGAAAACGATAATACTGTCAGAAAGATAAAATGATTGATTTATAACGAAATAACAAACGAATTTATTATACGTGGCACCGCTAGGAAACTATATTTAATATTATATATGGTTGATAAGGATTAAATAAATAAATAGATATTAATATTGAAATAAAAAAATGTAGGAACAATGAGTTTTTAGGAGCAGAAGTCGATTGAAACCTTTGGAAAACGCGAATAAAATATATTGATGTTAATATAATTATGGTAAAATTATACGAATTCAGGAAATGAGATATAAAAATAGGTATTTCTTTTTTTTCGTATTGTTCATTGTTATCATGAAATAAGAACCTTTGCTACTTATGTAGTATTACAAACTTATGGTGGTAATGAGAAACTAGAATACTATGGATATTAGGTATTCACGTCTAGACTGGACTTATAATGAAAAATTTAAGTAAAAATAATGTTGTTACATAATCTTATTTAATTTCAAATAAAAAACACAATTTTAAAAGGAGAGTTATAATGTCTTTTTCTCACAAAGTTGTTCATCTATTTAAAATATCACATGTGACTTTAAATATAGGTTTTAAACAAAAAAAAAACAAATGAAGCATTTGTTTAATTAAGAGTTCTTTTGACGAGAACCGAAATTTGAGTTTTTAGATTAATTTATACATATATTTTGTGCAATTTCATGCGAAGTAACATGATCACGGGACCAAATGAAATTTTGTACAGGTTTTTATTACTTTAAGAGCAATGATATACCGGAAATGATTTTTTCTTTACAATGTATTGACATTTAAGTTTGACCTTTTTCTGTTTCGTTGCCTACAAACTACAGTATAAGTATGTGACATTTATTAAGCGATAATAAATTGACGCTTTCACGACTTCCTGAGAATAAAATTATGCACGAAAGAATCTACTTCTGAAAATTATGTATGGTGACAACGTAAGTAACGAGTATTCTATAATATAGATAAAATTAACCTTTGACTTTATATTCATAAAAAAAAAACTCTTTGAAAACTTGCTTCACTATCAAATTCAGGACTGTAAAAGCTTGATTTTGATGCTTCTCAATATTATCAGTCAAGATCTTTAATTTATTACGATTTTTCTTAAAAAAAAACTAAAATTTTATTAAAATTTATAATTAAATACATTTCTTACGAACTAGATTGCTTGTCACTTATATTTTATTTGAATTAAATAATGATTCCCTACAGCATCTACTATTTTTACTAACTACTAATAGTCATACCACTCTCATCATACTATTTACTTTAATTTATAACTACTAAAATTACATACAAGCTTTTAGTTTGAAAGTGTTTCTGAGTAAAAACTTGGGCTAAGTTTCTTCAATGTAGGCTTACTTATGAGTAATATTAATATAATTTGCATTAAAACTAAAGGTTTTTAAATATTTTCTATATTTCAAGCAATGGTTATTCGGTTTTTTGTCTTGGTTAGGTACTCTAAGATACTAAATTCCCTTATTTTAAAGTTTTATTCAAAAGTTCTAGTCTTTATTATTCTAGCTTCAAATATTCCTACATTTATGTGTTTTATCTTATCCTATAGGATTTAGTTAACCGATTTTATGAATGTGCTGTCCTCGTAACATCTTCGTGTTTTAATCAGGACTTACGCTTCACTTGTTAACGATGTGTAATTTACAACGATCGTAAACATTATTAACTGCTGTGTCATAAATTATTATAAGTAAGTTATCTTTCAATCAACTGTCGGTCATGAGGTAGCGATGTGAAAAAAATATCTGTTTCGTAATAAAAGGTAAAGTTTAATCATATTTATCCTTCCTAATCACAATAACTATATTCACTTGTACTTAAATATCGAAACGTTTAGAAAAAATAATTTAAATTATTTGAAATCCACTGCCAATGTTAACCAGGGTTCCTCCACTCTTAAAAGCGGAAAACATGCAAAATATATCTTTATTTTATTAGATTATCTCGACCCAAAAATATATTTTTCGTTCTTGAATGTTGTAAAAGATCTGTTTGTTATTAATGAACCTTACATGAACGGTACTCATTGATAGCTATCACATGACCCAATAAAGATTCCGTTTTTACTGAATGAAGTAAGGAAACTATAAAAAGAAATACAACAATTATACTATGCATATTGGGATACATTCTGCTTCACCCAAAAAAAAACAACTATAAAATTTTAACCCATATTCGACTTATTTTAACTAACATATAAATAAGAACTGTAATTCTATTACAAATTCGTTATTTAATAGTAGATATATTTATTTTTGGGATATGTTCTGTCCAAAGTTGGAGGTCTCAAGTTTATCGTATGGTATCATCATGGGGTCCGTTGGAGGCATGGTCACTGTCGCCGCTAGAACAGGGCTAACTTTACCTTCCTTCAGAAGTAACACTTTAATAACTGACCCGTCACCCGCCTGACCCGTCACATTACGAAAAAATACATCCGGGTTCACGTTCTCACTGAATACTTCCTCTACTTTAATTGGAAACTTCAACTGATTTCCTGGCGCTATCAGTGGTACCTGGAAGGGAGATGAAATAGTAACAAACATCTTAAATATCTGCAAAATAGTCTATAACTGCAGTAAACTGTTCGTTCACCCAACAAAAATATGTATAAAACGACGAAAAGCATGTGACAGGATAGGCCTATTGTTCAATGATATAAAAAATTGTCCTCTCTTAAAATGACAGTATTCAAGAATCGGATTACATAAGAAAAAAATATTCTTAGTACAAACTACAAAATAAGAAAAGCATAAAACAGTCCACTGTAGTATGTAGTGTAGTATATAAGCAGATGACACCTAGTATTGAGGAGCAGTAATAAATTTATCTTTAAACCTAAAGCATCTACTTTATTTACCAAGTCCTTACAAGTAAATATACATACATATATATATTAAATATGTCTCTATATATTGTTCTATAAGAGGTATAAAGTACCTTGATATATGGCGTATGGACCCTATATCCAGTAGAGATGACCTGGAATAACACTGATAGGCCGGAGACAGCTCGCTCCGAGCTCGTGTTGTGAACTATCAGGGTCACCACGAACACGGGACCTAGACCTTCCACCTGGATATATTAAGGAAATCATAAGTTTATATATATCAAAGGAACAAATAAAAGGCTGAAGATAAGTGACCTTTGGTGGGAATAATTATAAAGTGATCTGTTATCGCCACAATAAACCTGGAATATAAGGAGAAGAAGAATTGGATTTTGTCGAACCGAGAAGCGTTTAAGATCTTCTGGCAATAGTTGTATGAATTATTATAGATTATTCTATTACGAAAGTATTCTACCAAGGCGATTCGTTTTTATCATATAACATCTAAACCAAAGTCTAGCTACTATTCAAGTAAGCTACTATAAGTATAGCTCAACTATTTATGTAGTATATTTAAACTAAGTTCCCAAGTAATTATTAGATACCCTAATGAATAACATCAAAAAAAGTCAATATTTCAATGAAATAATTCAGCATATAACAACCATTTTTTATATCCATATATGTATTGGTAAGAAAGACATTTACATATTTAAAAACGATGGACGTAAGTTGTGTACTGTTATCGGACGAAGTTTTAAAAGGTATTGTTTTATATCAGCGATAACAATCAACCTTCAATACACTCATCAATGTTAAAAAAAAAATCATTTTTTTTATATAAATATTATCGTTGTAATCAGCACTTAAACCAATTTCTTTCTCTTCTAAACCTAATCTAATGATTTAAAAATTTTGGTCCAGGATTCATCTATTTTTTTCAATTAAGTTAAACCTTTTCCTGACCTCAGCGGATAATCTGATGGGTTCCATATTGCCAGCTCCAACGAAGTTATCCGACTTCCTATACGCCTCCAAAAGAGTCTGAGCCGTCAACAAACGCAGACGGTTTAATTCTTGCTGAAACGCCTCATGCATTGCTGGAAATAAAGTCTATTTAAATGAAACTAATATTTTTCTTATATACTAAGCGATTTTATTTTTGTAAAAAACTTCATACTCCTGACGTTTGGGTTACATTTCAGCAACCGTGATCTAAACGAATAATTGAATATTATTGCATTTTCAAAATGTTTTAAACATAGTGGAAAATTGGAACGAATAGTTAAATCGTATCGGTCAGTTATAAACCACCACACATGAACATTTTTAATATGATAACTTATCATAATGTGAAGTGTAAATGCACTCATTATATGGAACTTGGACACGTCATTTTTCTTTGACAGGTTATTAATATACAGGGTGACTGGTGAATTACTATCGATACTTGAGGAAGTGATATTTGACGATCATATATGACAGAATAAAAATTAATATAACATAAATATTAATAAACTTCTAAGTAAAGTTAACCAAAAGTTATGTAATTAATTACGCATCGTGTGAACACCCTACAGATTAGGTATACACACATACACACACACGCGTGCGGCGGCGTGGTGTTGTATCAGCACGCCGCCGCACGCGTCCACACTTGGAACACTTGGAACGTGTCCACACTTTATTTATTTATACGGAAATTTTGTCAAAAATTAAGTGCCTATTTTTTTTACATAATTCGAATGAGAATCATGTACCGAGTATTCTCCTTAAATATTGATAGTAATTCACCAGTCACCCTGTATATAAATATATATATTAATTAGAAGCCATATCTACATATGTCTAAATAATATTACAAATGACAAAGTTTGTGTGGATGTTCAGATATATATTTATATATGTATAGGCGCTTCTTGTTCTTTTAAGCAAAATTACTTGACAAATTTTAATGAACCTTTGCTATGTAACCAAATGTTAGAGTAAGACAAAGGCCAGAAATTAACCCGAAATTCAATGTAGTCGCCGTAGAGTCATGACAAATCCGTTTAATTGTGTATGAACAAACTTTCTTAATACAATATTTCTTTCTCATTGATTACAAGTCTTTGTGTTTTCTTGAGGTATAAAGTAACGGTTTTTTTCCTATTTTACGTAAACAATAATTGTAAATGATTATTATTATTAAAGTTAAAGCGAAGACTTAATTATATCAATACATAGACAAAAGCCCGTTTAGTTCACAACCTAGTGTCTGTCAAAAGCAATTACTATTGTATCCAATAAAATTATTTTTACACGTAATTAAATATCTGTCTGGAAATATACATATCTCTAACACAAGTAAAATGACGACTCATTATATGATTAGATTAATTATATTATTTGCTCTGGAATACAAAAAATTCTATACAAGTGATTTGGTTGCATGGATTTGAATACCAAACCAAGAATTAATAACATTATTATGAAGATCTGCTTCTTTTAAACACATATTAACTTTACCTTTAGGATTCTCTCTTTCCCTCATAGCTTGTTCCAGGAACAGTTTCGATTTCTTCGGTATGAGCCATGGTCGTTGACTGATATTAGCTTCAGAGGATTCAATCCCCGTGGAGTTTGAATTGAAATCAGCCGTGCGTTTTAATATTTTCAATAGAAGATGGCCACCTGGAAAATAATATATCTAGAACTGCCTAAAATTTGTAAATCAAGAGGATAATAAATTATATTTTACTTGTTGTTATGATCGTAAAAACATGTTCCTCTTGACCAAGCTGACCAAACTTCATGACAGAGACAACATCTGTAATAAACATTTTTATTATTTTAATAACAGGATTGTTAAAACATATTTATAAAAGTTAATGTGTATCCTCTAAGTGTTACTAAAGAGTAATTCTGTGATCTTTTCCCCTTCAGAATTTTGTATCATCTCACTATATATGTTTAAAGTTTTTATAAACCTAAATTGAGACGGAACCTCTCATCATTCCATGTATTCACAGTGCGTGTGTCGGGTCCATCGTTGTAGTGAGAGGAGCTTCAACAGTGCCTGGGACTTGCGACCCATGTGTAGATTGAAGGGGTCTCTATCTAACGCGCGTTAAACTCTCATCTCCACTGTCCAAGCTCTTCTCTCTACCTAACCAAATTTGAAACGAACCTACTAGGGCTGCCTTTGATGAACGTTCTAAGTTCTACAATAATATGAATTGACTTATTAATAACAACTGAAAAGTTTCTGGAGATGTTCAAATTTACATAAACATCTCTTTGTACAGTTGTTTTCAAAGCTATTGTTTACCTCATATTTATATTTACCATCAATAAGAGTCGCTGAGTCGGTGAAGAAGAAAGTACGTTTTTAAATATACTCTTATATTCCAGAAGATTCCATCCATTATGCTAAACCCAAATACGCTAGCATACGATATATTGCATGATAATATTGTTTTACTGACCTCTAATAAATATATTATCTCTAGGATATTTTCCGTCGTAAAGCGTCACGTGGCCAGACACTAGCGCCACCGCGGACAATGTCATGCCCAAGTGAGATATTGGAACAAGAGTAAGACAAATAGGACGATGCTCCAGGATTAAAGACCATTGTTTTCTACCCTGACAAAAAAGTATAGGCTGTCATAAGGGTTAAAAGAAGTTACATATTGTTTAATATTTACTTCTCGTATAGTAATTACATAATAAATAACAACTTATCAAAGATTTGGTATACATATAGTAGTTTTATTTATGAATAGTGTGTATTGAATGTTTAATGGTTATTGGTTACGAAATAATATTATACCTTACGATTGTAACAAGAGAAGGTTTTATCGGCGCATATAACTAAAACGCTATTATCTGTGGTAAAAACTTCAATAGCAATGATGTGGTCGTCAGTATTAAATAAAATACGTCCCGCTTTCCAGTCTCTTTTTAGCAAACAGACACTTTTTTCCCTGGAAAAAGATTAATACTATTATATTTTTTATTTTCATAGTCAGTGAACACAACTACAGACTATCAAACGTAATATTTTAATTATAAGTAAAGCGCCTGTAAAAGAATTAAATCAATTACCACGGATAGCAATTCTCAATATTATATAAATACTGTAACAAACTTCTTTAAAACGGTTTCAAAGCAAATACTTCACCTTGTAGCGACAGTTATTCTGTAATCCACATTGTATACTCCGGTCGTTACTATTTGAAACGGTGTTTTCTTAACAGGACTTATATTGACCTGGATTTGTAAAGAAAATAAGACAATGGTATGTACTTTTTTTGTTATACGCACAGTTTATTAAATAGCTATACCACATTTGTCTGTGTGAACGTCTGTGAGTCCAACACGATAACCTCTCCATCCTCTGTACCCAGAACCAGACAGCTTACAGCATGTTTATCAACTGAAGAGAGTTTAATACTTGAAATGCACACTATTTCTCCGCTCCTCCTCTTTGGTAACTCCCGAGTATTTTCCAGGTATTCCAGCTGTTCGTCAAATGTTAAAGTTAGAAAGTCCCTAGATTGTATGCTTAACACTTTATGAGGCATGTTATGTAGGCTCTCTGTGAGTTTTAGGATTATTACTTCGTTATGGTTGGATGGATTTGTAAGCTGGAAATAAAACATTGTAATAATTTGTTATATATGTATAATAATATTTAATGTGGGTACATACGCTATATAAAATAATTGAGACTTAAAATTATACTAATTTACCTATAGTCATTCCAATACCTGTTTCCAAATATCTAATTCGCCAGCATTAAGTTCGACACTAGGTAGATAATATTTGTAAAACAATTTCAGATTCCTATAAAAGTGTACGGAGGAGCTGAAAGCAACAGCAATCACGGGTTGAGGACGAGGATTTGAATCAACAGCATAAAAACTGACTACACCCAAAGGTAGATCTGGTAAAGTCAAGTCTGATATCTGCATGGCACCTTTAAAAATCTATAAAATTTATATATCCTATTAATTTTTCATGCATATGTAGTAAAAAGAAGTGTAATATAAAGTTATATACACAAATTTATGGTATAGTTTGATGATCTCACTTTAAGTCTGGGCCCATCATCGCCTCTTCCGAAATCTCCAATAATAAGTTTAACCTCATTATCATTTTGCAGATCCGAAAAGGTAACATTTGTAGGTAATGTATTAATATTTATATCGTCCGCTCCTGCTTCTACGTCTAACCATCTGCTCATGCTTCCCATCTAAAATAAATTATATTTTATAATTTTATAAAATTTTCATCAAATCAAGCTAATATATTCAAATTAATATTTTATTTTCTGTTTTATCCTTAAAAGGTCGATAAATTGCAAATGTAACTTAATGTTTACACGTATTGCTCATAGCGGTTACTATGGTAATTTACTAGGATTGTCTTTCAATGCGGATTTATTTTAGGCTACAATAATTAAAACAAATGTATTCGTGAAAGGTTCCAAAACGAATAATAAATGAAACGTATCAATGTATATGAGTGTGAACTGTTTGGTTATATGAATGTTTACAATGAGATTAAAAGCCTTGATTCTACATACGAGAATAATATTTAAAAATCGATATGTCAAAATATCTTTCTACTCGGATCTGTCAATGTTAAATAGTTCCAACCAATACAAGTTATGTAGTTGTTTTCTCTAAGAGATATTTTGTTTTAACATTTGAAATTATGCAGTGATCTTAGTAATTATTAAGTTTAGTTTATGTTAAGTGGTTCAGAAATTATTATTTACTTTGGTTTTCCAAAATGAACAGTTTCAACCCACTGTCAACTTTTCGAGGTAAGTAATAGATTTTGTTGTTGTTATTCACAGGCTACAGGATATTTAGCTGGCATTGTTTAAATGTGTAATATAATTTAATCTGTTTAAATTTAAATAATAGGGCATCCTAAAACGAATTTAAACTAAAATTCATGTTTGATACAAAGTGTCTGTCGCCTTTATTTATTTAATTTTTGAGTTTGAATTGAAGATAAGGACTTGAAATCTTCATTGCTTTATTAGTCTATATAACAACAATGGGTAATATTTTTTCTTGTTGATCACATAAAACTTACTATTGATTTTTTTTCAAATTATGAAACATTGAAATTGCTTGCGAAAACTGTTAGATCAAATGTATTTAAATTAAATACTTAAATGTATTCAAACAATACATGTTTCTATTATATTTGCCTATATAATGAGAGGAATATCTAGTAACAACCTGAATATTGTAACCAGTCCTGGTTGCTTTTTGTTTCAATCAGTAATTGATATTATTGTAATTTTAACTTATATGTCATGTATTTACCTGCCCTTTACCTGTAGATTTAAAATACCATGCCATTAATTAATAATAACTAAATAAAACTATATATAACACTGGCAGAATATACTGTGTACATCTTAGCACAAATGACGAAAATATTAAAACTAGCGAACATCCTAAATGAAATTACATTAGCCAAAGCTGTGTCCTTCACAATCTTTTTACATTCACATATTTCTTTTATATTGTTACATTATTAAGTGGCATTTTGCATATTAATTGAGTTAGTTTCTTAATAAGTTACTTAACTCAGCGACAACAATGTGTGAATGTTACCTTAAGGATTGCAGGCATCTATGTGTTAAGTCAATCTTTACATCGGGCGTCCGAAATGCTTGTTTGACATCTTCTTCTTCTTCTACCTTTTAATTTCCCAGCTATAGCCAGGGTCTGCCTTACATGATGTGAATAGTTTTTGGCTATTTGTTTTTTTGACATCTATATGTTATTTATTAATGATCTGTTTGTCTTAAATTCTAAGATAATCAAATGTTCCCTACAGGGGGAATTTTGGTAGATGCTTTTTGTTTTTTTCAAACTTTTAATTATCAATTTTGACTACTTTTTACCATCCTTGATGATTATTGAAATTAATCTGTTTTTAATATTTTATGGTCTTCTCTCTATATACTGAAATATGATCTGAAAGTTACAAAAAAGACTTATAAAATTGAATTTATACAAGCATTATATCTTGTATCATAAATCAAACCCAGAGAGAGATGAAACCTTTCAGCATTCCATGGATTCACAGTGCGGGTGGCGGGTCCATCACCCATTTAATCTATTTAACAATTATATTTATTTCAAAGGGATAATTTTTTTCATCTGTCACCTGACACTTAATCTACCCTTGTACAAGTTAGTTATCATCTAGACACAAGACACTAATCAGTTGGAGTTACTTAAGCTTCGAAGTTGTTCTGAATTAGAGTATTGTTATAACTTATAATGTATTATATTGAGTGAAATTAATTTAAATTATTGTGATCAGAAATGAGGTGAATAATAAGGAGGATGTATTTGATTCCATATGATTATAATCTATTTGATCTCCCTCCAATCCAGTATTGTTTTGTAATTTCATGATGACTATTATATTGCATTACATTGATTATCAAAATATCATATCACTTAGTTTTGTGTTGTGACTTGCCATATTATATCAGATTAAATAAGGAGAAAAAATAAGTAATAAATTAGTGGTAGGTAATAGTCTAAAATAAACTAGTTTATTTTTTTATTATTCTTTCTAATAGTAAGCACCTAGATGTGAATGCTGCATTTGTTTATATAAGGTGTGAAAAGACTATATGTATATATTACTTTTAGACTCTATAGTCTAAGTTGAAGGAAAAAAATATTAAGTTATTTCCAATAAAGAAACACAATACATATATTTTTTTATAATATTATTTAAAAAAATGTAAATATACTAAGTCAAGATAGATAAAACTCGCGGATCTAGGAATTGAAGCCAAAGCGCCTGTACCTGTACAGTGTACAGTGTATACACACAATAGTTGTTCGATGACTCACCAGTGGAAAGGCTCCGGCGTATACTAGTTTAAGTTTTGTTTCTTTTTCTCTCAACGAAAAGGAAATCACTTGCTTGTTTTGACTCACGAACCTGTTTATTTGCGATCGATCGATAAAAATTACGAACGGTTCTACCGAAAACGATTTGAACATCGATGAGTAAGTAAGAGGACAGTTGGTTGATAAAAAAATAGACAAATATGTAAATTAATGGAAGTTAGAAGCATTTATTCTGTACTAGCTTTCCGCCCGCAGCTTCGCCCGCGTGGAGTTCGGTTATATCGCGTTTCCAAGAGAACCTTTCAAAAGTCTGGAATAAAAACTATCCTATGTACTTTCTCAAGGTCAATTCCATCTCTGTACCAAATTTCATTAAAATCAGTTTAGTGGTTTAGACCAGAAAGCGTAACAGACAGACAGACAGAGTTTTTGTCGCATTTATAATATTAGAAGTGATAAAAACAACAGTTATGCATTAGTATTGTGATACGAAACGAATGGTATTTTAACTGAGTAATAATTTTAATATTTAAGTGCAGTTATCATCGCTTCAAGTCTCATAGCTGATTTGATACGGTCAGGAGATGCAATCATTCCCTCAAGCTAACTCTCCTATAAATATTTTATGTATAGTCTTAGTATTATACACGTTTTCCTTATATATATTATATGATAGTGTCTAGTGTGGTCTTTTAATTTTTTTTATTTACTTGAGTTCAAAATAAAAGATATCTATAATCGGTTTGTATTGAGTTAAATGTTTAGGTTTTTTCAGATGTGAATAATTATTTACTTTTTTATATATAAATGTATACCACAGCTTTGCATGCTAATTTAAAAATTACACAGTTTCTAAAGCGATACTCTAAATTACTTTCTATACTTCTCAGATCACATCCAACAAAAAAGCGTTTTAGTTTTTATTGTAATTTTAAAACGTCTATCAACAGAAAAAAACATCCTCGTCATAATGTTATCAAACCTTTTATAATAAGTAAGTTTATTTCTTAACGACATATCTTAAATTGTGTGTGACTTGTTCTGTCCAATTTTCTCATCCTCCATGCCTTTCCTTTATGTTCTTTAGGTCTAATTATTTATATTCCATCTAAAATACTAATAAGCATGAAGCTACATTACTGATAATAACATGGAACTATCCTTCATGATTAAAAAGCCTAGATTTGTAGGGTGAAGTAGCGACTTATCACGTTATAGCGACCCAAGAGTTTTGTGGTGTTTGTGGAACTCCTACAGTTAGACCATGAACTCATTAATACTTATCTATTCAGCGAATAGCCATTGAGATCGGTTGTGCCAGTTCAGCATGAAAAACACCAAGTCTAGCAACAAAAATCATATTATTTCACTGTTTCTTTTCGTATAATAATCCTATTTTTAATTATGTACCTCGTAATGCGTTACGAAATCGTATTATTGTTACTAATTCCTATTTTTCGCTCATCCTTAATCTCGCTAATTTATTTCGATGCATCTCAAATCACTAATGTTAAGTAACGTTGCTACGAGGGGAGGTCAAAAAGTTCGCGGAATGGAGGGGATGGAGGGGGTTGATTTACTCGTCCAGGAAGTAACTTGTTCAACACCTCATTAATAGTATATATACCAAGTTTGAACCAAATCGGGTCATAAACTTTTGAGTTATTAACCTGCAAACGAGTGAATCGGGAAGAAGTCAGTGAGTATGGAGAAAATTGAACACCGCGCCGTTATTAAGTTCCTCACCAAGCAAGGAAAATCCGCTCAGACGATTTTTGAAGAGCTGTTATCAGTTTACGCGGTCTCTGCCCCTGGTAAAACCATGGTTTACAAGTGGCATGGACTTTTTAAACAAGGGAGAGAGTCCATTGAAGATGACCCCCGCTCCGGACGACCGATTGAGGCCACCACACCGGAAATCGTCGCAAAAGTAGAAAAACTTATATTGGAAGATGCCCGGTTGAAGAAGAAACAACTTGCAGCAATGGTTGGAGTATCCGAAACCAGCATTTTAAATATCCTACATCATCATCTTGGGATGACTAAGGTCAGTGCAAGATGGGTTCCACGAATGCTCACGCCACTTCAAAGAGAGCGAGCGTGTCGAGTGTTCTCGCCAGTTTTTGAAGCTCTGTGGGGAGAATAAGGATGAAGTTATGGACCGGATTGTTACTGGTGATGAAACCTGGGTTCACCACTATGAACCTGAATCGAAGTTAGAATCGATACATTGGCATAAAAAAGGCACAGCTCCTCCCAAGTAGTTTAAAGTGTCACAATCGGCCGGAAAGATCATGGCGACTGTCCTTTGGGATACAGAAGGTATTTTGCTGATCAATTATAAAGATCGTGTTGTGACTATAACGGGACAGTACTACGCTTCTTTATTAGATAGATTATAAGAAGCTATGAAGGAAAAAAGAAGAGGAAAGCTGTCAAAAGGTGTGCTCCTTTTGCACGACAACGCAACAGTCCACACGTGCCATGTTGTGACGGCTGCCATTCACCGATGCGGATTCGAAAAATTACACCACCCACCATACAGTCTAGACTTAGTCCCCAGCGACTATTATTTGTTTTCAAAAATGAAAAAAAAGCTGCGTGGAAAAAAATTTGAGAAGTCAAGTCCGCAATTTCGGCCTATTTTGATAGCCAAGATAAATAATTTTTTTCGATGGTATTAATAAATTATTTGTGAGATCCGAAAAATGTATTAAGGTTAAGGGAGGTTATATTGAAAAGGAAAAATAGTTTCGTGTTAAATTTCAACCCCCTTCCCGTTCATTCCGCGAACTTATTGACCTCCCCTCGTATTTGCTAATCATTTCTAAGACCTTCATTACAACTTTAGAGCTACATTTAAAACATAGTAACTTGGCAGACAAACAATAAATGAGAAGTTAAAACTAAATAGGTATATACAATTTTTTTGATTTCGATTATAAAGAAGAGTATTTTATAATAAAACTAGCTGATCCGGAAAACGTTGTTTTGCCATATAAAATAAATAAGGGTTGGTGATAAGAAAGAAAAAAAATTGGGTTCTATGTATTTTTTATGCTACATTATAAAAAAAAAAAAAATTCGTCCGAAAACAATTATAATTAAGGGTGAACAACGCTTATGACTTAAGGGTATGAAAAATAGATTTTGACCGATTCTCAGACCTACTCAATATGCTCACAAAATTTCATCAAAATCGGTCCAGCCGTCTCGGAAGAGATCTCTGTCTAACACGTCACGAGAATTTAATATATAAGATTTTCTGTTTTCATGATTCTGGTCCCCACAATCAGAGTCCAGGCAATCTTAATCGCATCTGAATTATTTTGTTCACATAAATTATAATAGTAAGACAATAACAATGTATTGCGTTATAAAATACATATGTTGATGCAATTATTTATGATTACAAAATAATTGTAATTCGTAATAGAATGACATTATTATTATTCCTAGAACATAATATCTCTATTAGTACTGAGTTTTCATTTTTCTTTTATCGTACGCGAAACTCGGACGTCCTGTGTTGATAATTTACTCATAAAGCTACATTGTGTCAGAATCTATTCTGGTATTGAACTAAATATTATAATACTAGCTGACCCGGCAGTCTTCGTACTGCCTCAATCGATAAATAAATAATTTCTCATTTATTTTTTTGGAGTTTACCTGTAAGCCATAAATCACCGTGTTCTGAAGTGCGACAGAATGATTGACATATTAGTTAGTTGTCTAATATAATGTCAAAAAAACGTTTGTATGGGGAATAGAAAAGCCCTGTTTTTAGGGTTTTCCCGGAAATGAATCAATTTTTTTCATCTTTTAAACCTCCCCTGAACCTCCACGAACATTGCAAGACTAAGATAAGATAAATACGTTCAGCCGTTTAAAAATCTCTACTTTATCTGTCTTTAATAACTGATTAAATATTGTGACTTGAATTCTTAGTCAACTGTTTTACACAATAAATATATGGAATAACATATAAAAACACAACAATATTGAGTAACATGAGATAAAACGTAAGTAAACTCACTGATTAATAAAGTACTATTTATAGCAAACAATTAAAATCAATCCGTCTGTACTTAATGAACTAAATCATCCAGGAGGTCAATGACCCCTACGTTTGTTGACTTAAAGATTGTGCTTCATATAGTGAGTTATATTAAATAACAGGTTCATCTCCCATAATAAATCGGTGTGTAAATGTTTATTTTAACAAAATATATCGGAACAATCGGAATTCGGAGCCGATCTTAATAAATTTCCCGCCTGAACAAACACGAGGCCCCAAAACATGTTAGCCGTTAGTTTGACACGTGCTGAGGTTTATAACAACCAGTATTTTGTGAACTTGAAGTTCAACGATATTATTTTTTTATATCGTTAAAATAAGGCGATTGATTTGATTGAAATTCTCAAATCTATATAATATTTACCTTCTACCTTCTACCTGGCAATTTCCCAGCTATAGCCAGGGTCTGCCTTACATGACGTGAATAGTTTTGGCTATTTGTTTTTCAGACCGGCCGCCTGCCTGACATCAACCGTCTTTTGGGAATCAACATTAATCAGTGATGTCTAAATAGTCTTAGAAAGTACATATGACTCGGAAAAATCACATTGGTACTTGCCAGGTTTGAACCCGCGCCCTCGGCAACGAGAGGCGGGCCCTTTAACCACTAGGCCACCACTGACATAAATCTATATAATATTTATCATCATTATTCTAAATGTATGTCGGAGTGTCGCGCTTATTATTATGATTCATTTTCTTTATAGATTACTTTAGAAATAACACAACAGACTTTGCAGTAAAAGATATTTATTCAAACTACGAAAGTTTCTGCTTACAATGTTTTCTCGCTTGGTGCTACCAATAGAATGAATCAGGTGATTTTAATCATTTTAATATATAGACGAGGGTAGTACAAAGTGATTACAAATTATTTTAAAATTATAGAATAACAGTACCTATAACAATATACAAATATATTAAATACAATTCAGAATCCACAACACCCCCATAATATACATACAAAATTTCAATCAACAATAAAAATAAAAGGTATCATATAATTAAAATACGTATATTTATGGCGGCAATAACATGTGTTGAACCTTTTTAATATGTCATGTGACATGACAGCAAAGGTCCATCGTTATTCAGCCAACGTCATCGATCGCCTTGCAAAACGATCCTAAACATTAGCTTTCGACTGCGGCACAAGGACATTCAGCCTCGTATGTCATTCAAGACGCGTACGGCCGACGGCACACAGATGTCGTGCCAGTAATACACTACATGGGATTTCCATAACATAATATAGAATTATTCATTGTTTATAAATATTATATTTTTTTCAACCAATAAAAAGGCCTAAAAGTAAAATATTTTTGTAGTTTTTTTTTAATAATCGTTTAGAAATTTAAGTTTCCCACTATTAATGTTTAGTTTATTTTACAAAATAATCAATACATTTGTATCTGAAAGCATTTTGAAAATTGAATAATTATACCTTTTAAACGAATATCTCGCGAATTAAATATAATAATTCGTTGATAAAAAATAATTGTTGGTACCATATACATATTTAAGCCGAGTCTACATAGTAATTAGTCGCGCTGTGAATTAATATTTTCTATAGTATGGTACATATTTTTTGAAACTATCATTAATTCTTATCATGAATCTTTTAAAATGATATATATTTATTTTACTATCTCTCTACAGATGATAGACACTGTTGGAACTTTCCAATATATTTCTTAGTTTATCTATGTTGACTTCGCCTTTATATTATAAGAAAAATAAAAATGTGTGATTCAATATATAAAAACATGATATTTTACTGTTATTTAAGTCATTTATTGAGGCTTATATATTAAATACAAAATTTAATTAATTCTTTTTTTATATGTAACAGTTTTAAACACGCGACAAAGTGCCAGACAAACCAATGTTACATCGATGGTGTAATTCTAAGGAATGTACATATTTATAATCAAATTTGATCGTTAAAAACGACCCAACACAATTAATAATTTAAATTACTTGCGTTTGATAATACATACATATATTATTATCTATAATATTATAAATTAAAAATATGTATATACTTATTTAAATCAATAAATAACGCTTATCACTTGAAACCAAATTATTTGACATTAAATTCTTTACCATCATCAATAGAGGCTGATCGTTGATCACCAAATGTAATAAAACAATGTTAATCTAGAATATTGTTAATATTATTTATTTTAATAATGATTATTATGTATATGCGATATAATAAAACAAGTCGTAGTGGCCTAAAATTAAAGTCCCGCCTATCTTGTATGAAAGTGTGGGTTCGAAACCTGGCGAGTACCAATGTGATTTTTCCGAGTCATATTTTTAAGAGTATTTAGACACCACTGACAGACGATGAATGAAAACATCGTGAGGAAACCTGGACTTATTACAATTATAAGTTTGAAATCACCAATCGCTTCGTATCGCTTGAGCAAATGTGGTGATTAATGCGCTAACCTTCTCCATGTGAGAATTGGCCTTTCCTCAGCAATTGGCTCAGCAATAGGCTGATGATGATGATAAATATAATATGTTGCATGATTTGAATAAACTTTCAATGTATGTAATTTCTTTAGGCGACATCTTATGACCCAATTTTAATCTGTCATTTTGTATACAAGTTCTGTTTGCATGACATAGCGTGGTTTAAATTGTGACGTCATTCTCAAAATAATATGGCGGCATATCCAAGATGGTGCACTGGTTATTTTTAATGAACGTCTGTATGTAAGTGATTTATTAAATCAAAGTTCTTAAGTATCATTATAAGCTTTTCTTCTTCCTGGCAATTTCCCAGCTTTGGCCAGGGTCTGCCAATATAGACTTTTATATTACACAAATATTGTAATGAAGGATGTTTGCTGTTATTTTTTTATTGGTTATAACGGTTAAAAGTAAAATCCTGTTTGTTTTTTTTTTACAAAAAAAGCAACAGACCTTCAATATTTTATTATTATTAAAGTTGGTATCAACAAAACCATATTAAAACTTACAAATAAATAATTGTTTAATAACAGAAATACGAGTTGCTTAATAGTTTTACAATCGTTCAACAAATAAAACTGAACCATTTTTAATTTAATGCGTTTTAGATATAATGGATATTGTTTTATTTTAAAATCAATAATTAATCTTCTATATATATATATATATAAAAATGGATTGCTGTTCCTTAGTCTCGCTAAAACTCGAGAACGGCTGAACCGATTTGGCTAACTTTAGTCTTGAAATACTCCTGGAAGTCCAGGCAAGGTTTAAAAGGTGAGAAAAATTGTAATAATTGCCGGGAAAACCCTAAAAACAGCCCTTTTCTTTTTCCCATACAAACGTTTTTTTTGACATTAGATTTGACAACTAACTAATATGTCAATTCTGTTTGATTGAAACAGGAAAAACCTGATTATTTATGGCCTCTAAGACGGCATAGAGTTGGCCTGGTCAGCTCTACCTACATATATTACTCTTGACCAAACTAACGCGGACGAAGTCGCGGGCAATAACTAGTTCATCAATAAAATGTCATAACGTAAATATCCTCTAAGAATTCATCTTAGATCATCATTAGATCTGTGAATGTGTATTTTGTGCACATCAATTCTTATTAGTCGATAAATGACAAGACTAACAGACAGACATTCTCATCTCCTCTGCCCGTGACCATGCTTCGAAGTAACAAGATAACTTATAAGTTTTCATTTCAATGTTCTTTAAAACCGTAGTAGAGGTAAGAGAAAATTGTGATGTCTTTCGAGCTTCGTATAAACAACTAGCTTTTGCCGCGACTCCGTCCGCGTGGAATAGTGACTTAAAGCAGATTTTTGGTTCTTCCCACATAGTTCCCGTTCTTGTGGGGTTTTCAGAATGGTCGAGTCCCCGTAGAATTTTCAGGATAAAACCTATGTTTTTTTTATTCACAATGAAGTACTCTTAACTAACAACATATTTATTTGTTTATTTGAATAAAGATTAATATTATTATGTTGATACAACCTAAACAAATTATTTCGACCAAATTAGGTACCATAAAAACGGTTTTTGTGAGTTAATCTTAAAAGATAGACATATACTGTCGCGGAGTGTTTTTTAGATCATTAAAAGAGCTATTATTCTTTCATACATATTTTTTGTGTATCTTAAACAGTTTTCACGGCGCACGCAACGGAAGGCTTCAAAGATGAAATAATTTCTCCCGTTTTTTACACATTTACCACTATATCTTTGCTCCTATTGCTCGTTGCGTGATGTTATATAACCCACAGCCTTCCTCGATAACTGGACTATCCAACACAAAAAGAATTATTCAATTCGAACCAGTAGTTTCGGAGATTAGCGCTTTCAAACAAACAAACCAACAAACAAACAAACTCTTCAGCTTTATAATATTAGAAAACCTTTTTTAATTTTCTCGAATCTCGAACAGTCTCGAATATTTCCCACCTAATACAAATGTTTCTTTATACTGTAAGTAAGTAAGCTAAAACTATATCCACCTCATAAGCTTATAAAGTAGTAAGTTTATAATACAGTATCTTAATGATCCCTGATATAACCTGCTCAATTTTATTTCCATTCAAATCATCAATACCGGTTTAGCATTTATAATAACTTTTCCAAATACATTAATATATTTTCTGCTATTTATGTAAAGTGATTTTTCAGATAATATATTTACACGTTTTGTTAATATACAATATCACTTAAAACACTGTTCTATAAATTTTGTATAATATTGTCATCACAGCAATGATTATACGTAATAAATAATTTCAAAGGATTTTTTTGTTATATCCTTTCATTGAAGTCAATCTCAATAAGTTGAGTCTAAGCTATGATACTCGAGTCCCATAAAATTGAAGGTACCTTCATCAAAATTGTCTGAAGTTTTATACGAACAGTTATTCCTATTTTCAAAGTAAATAAGAACTTGCCTGAAAAATTCAATACATTTTTTATACAAAGTAATTTACTCGTATATATGACCTATGTTTGACTGCAGACAATTATAAAGACGAGTGTGTCAATTAATGCTTCGGATATGTCGGTGAGTGTTTATAAAACAGGAAGCCACATGTATGAAGTGTTTGGATGCGGTGGTGACGTCATCACACCATGCACCAACGCTGCGCAAGCGCACCCAATATGTAACAGATAATCCCATATTTTATACATATCTTTATTTCACCACATGCAGCATTTTTTCCTTTATTTGTACATAACATATATTAAATTTTGCCTCTTTATTATCAAATGCAATTATATTACATATTACATAAGTTAAAGAAAAAACTCAGTTCTTATTTAGACGACCTCAAAAGCTGTTGGTTATTATGACATGTTATTTATTTAGAACCAAACAAGGATAAAACTTGTTTTTTATTTTACTCCGTTATAAAACTTACGTATGATATGAAGTAAATTTTTAATTAATCTAGACGTATAAAAAACATCGTATTAGAAGTTTTTTTTAATAAAGTTTGAGGTAAAGTTTCAGTTTAGATTTTTAATGTTCAGAGTTACCAGTAATGTCTTACAAGACGACTGAAGCCAGTATGTTTGTCAAATACAAGTTGACACTTAATTGTCGCATAAAAAATTACAATGTTTCAGTATTATAATCAATCATAAAATAATTTTTAGGATATAATTAGTACGACACAGATAGTACCACTTGTAATAATATCTTTAGACTTTATACTAGCAGTATTACTTGATTAAAATAGAATAGTGTATCAAAACATTTTACGCGTACCATGTAGTATAAGTATAGTAAAAGCAGATATTCCGCGATTCTCATCCGTTTTCCTTCTTGAATACCGAGAAATTATAAAAGAATAATATATTACATAATAAAATCTCATTGTTCGTCACAAAATTAGATAACAGTCTGTTTTGTCGCAGTGGGAACATTTCTTTACGAATTTCTCTCAAAACTGCCGCGTAATGAAGCATTGTCCGCCTTTTAAATTAACTGGTAGGTATAAGTTATCTTGATGCTGGTATATAAAATGTTTATTTTATAAAATACTTTATATTCCCACTCGTTTAATTTTAGCTGAGTTTTTGAGCTTTAAATATAAAGACTGGTTAGGTTTTGTTTGAGAAATAAATGATTTAATATCTGAAAATCATAAATTTGTAATCGAGATTTCAAATGATCGTTTTATATGATGTATTAATATAAATTTGCTAATTAAAAATGCTGTGTTTCCCTAAAAAATTAAGTTATCAATACTAAGTGAAAGAATTTTACACTTATATAATATTTGTCATCAATAATTCTCAATTACGTAACTCCACACGATAAAATACATCACATCTCATTAAAACCTAACGATTGGTAATATTTAGAAAAATTTCACTTAAATTTTCTCACAAATTACATAAAATTTATATTCAAAAGATAACTCATATCCGATAAAATTTCTTCGTTAATTAAAGAAATTTTAAATTTGTTATTCTCAAAACACTCGCAAGTGAAATGTTAATAGAAATTATTGCATTTTGTCGGGGATAGTGCAAATCCGCGTAACTAGCATTGGATAATTCCGCGTATCTGAATCAGAAGCAGATTGACAGAAGAAGTATTGAGCTGAAATATTTTCTAAATTAATAACTTTTTAGATAATTTTTTCACAATAGTAGTAAATTAAACACTAAATAATAATTAATAATTGTGAAAAAATACCTTAAAAGTCGTTTCATTGTCAGCCTATCAGCCCACAGCTGAGCAAAGGCCTCTTTCTCACATGGAGAAGGTTTGAGCATTAATCACCACGCTTGCTCAAGACGGGTTGGTGATTTCAAACTTATAATAGGAAATTATAAGTCCAGGTTTCCTCACCATGTTTTCCTTCACCGTATGTCAGTGATGTCTAAATAATCTCAGAAAGTACATATGACTCCCAAAAATCACATTGGTACTTGCCAGGTTTGAACCCGCGCCCGCTGTAACGAGAGGCGAGCCCCTTAACCACTAGGCCACCACTGAAGTCGTTTATATAGAAAATATTTCATCTAAAACCTTCTTCTGATAATCTGCTTCCAATGTAGATACACGAAATAATCCAATGCTAGTAGGATTTGCACTATCCCCGACGATATGCATTATCGACACTAGTGTTTTCATAACATGACACTCGCTAGTGACCCGTTTCTAAGTGTTATAACATTGAGCACATTCAAATGTGTTTTCAATAAGTAACTCACGTCCATATAAGCTATTAAGCGTATACATTAATATTCGCCTTAACACCACTGGCTTGTGCAAACACTTTCTCTTTTTAGTACTTTAGTATTGACCTAACATTTATTGTGTTATATATTATGCCTATATAAAACAATGGGATATATAAATATAATTTATCTTATCTTAATCTTGAAATGTTTGTGGTGGTTCAGGAAAGGTTTAAAAAATGAAAAAAATTTATTAATTTCCGGGAAAACCCTAAAAACAGCGCTTTTCTATTTCCCATACAAACGTTCTTTTGACATTAGATTTGACAACTAATAATAATTAATATGTCAATCATTCTGTCGCACTTCAGAAAACGGAGATTTATGCTTTAAGGTAAACTCCAAAAATATAAATAAGAAATTATTTATTTCTCGATTGTGGCAGTACGAAATCTGCCGGGTCAGCTACGAGTAGTATAAAATATAAATTATCTGAGTGACTGAATTATAACATAAATGAGATTTATTATTTACATTATATACTCTGAATAGCGATTTTTTTACTAGTTTTAAGTTGATTACAAAAGTTATTTTAAAATTATTGTATCTTAATTGACCTTTGATATCTTGTGCCACAAATTTTAAAGGGCAAAAAATCTTTCGTTTCATTATATGTCAAGATAGAACCAACTTGCATCCGATATTCAAGATTGTTAGAGAACATTAGTATTATAATTTCATTGTCGACTTGTTGAAGTTTATAACTGGAGTAAGAGAACACGATATTGCAACTCACAAGGAAAACTTCAGTGCAGCGATAGTAACATCCTCAATTGAGTGGCTAGAGACACCAAACAACTCGTAAGGTCTTGCAAAATATAAATGTATCCATTTTTTATATAGCATTAAATAGACCAACATGGGTTTAAAAATGTCTTTCGCTTTTTATCTACTAAATGGCAACTTCCCTCGAGATTTATCAAACATAAAATTAGAATTGATATGGCCATAAATATGAGCTTTGTAAAGTTAACTAAAGTTTTCCAAATTGAAGAACTAATGTCTTCCGATCATTTTATTCAGTTAAGAAGGATTCCATAGAGTTTTCCAACATTTCTCTATAATTTTTCCGATGATATGTATGTGTATAATATTTGATTTTGAACTTATAGTGAGCCAATATTGAGTCAAGTCTTATTAGGACAAATAGATCTAACTAAATCTTTTTGTGTAAACATTAGATTGCATTCTGTCGTTAATATTCATCAATTATATCTTCAGTAAAAACATTGAATCCTGGGGCTGCACAATTTGTACATAGCGAGGACTAAAAAACTACTTTGAACAGACTCTCATGAAAGCTGTCATAACTGTCATGCATCATGAAATTAGTTTTATAGTACTTAATACTAACTTTACTTTGCTTCACTCATAGCATTTCTTGCTGTCAATAGCTTCAACCACCAGTAAGAGCCAGAACTCACCTAATTGTCATTTACTTGTCACCGATTGTATGCTTGTTATAATTTCGTTGGGATGAACTTCTAAGAAGACCCTTAACAACTACTCTACTTCGATCATCAGTGATAAAGTTATATCTACTCAGCTGAATCATTATATAAAAGCGGCAATGAGATCTCTACCATTTTTAAAACATTTAATAATTTCAAAAAATACTTCCGAGTCTTGAGAGTATTGAACTGCTATAGCAATATTTGAATATTCTTCATGGAATTCTTCAGCTAATAGTTTTTTGTGTAGTTTAAATTGTTTTTCACAAGATATCTATGCTTTATCGTAATATATAGCAATACAGTAAAATAGTTTTCTACACAAAACTATGTTGTAAACACGACTAATGGTTTGACCTTGCCGCGGAATGTATATTGTTCTCATTTATGAAGCCGATAACGTTAACTGAAGATCCTTGATTCACGACCCCAACAACGATGGACATGTTTATTAACACTCATTTTTATCAGTCACAACATTGAATTAAACAATCACTCATGACACTCGTAAGTGCATGTTATAAATGAGTGAAAGTACTTCGGATCAATGTCAATATTATATCCATTTTATATATTATATGTGTTTATTATAAAGTAATTACATTTCTCTGTTACGCAAATCATCCCGTGATGGGCCGTGGAAGCCTCTCAGTTGTGTTCAGTCCGTGCGCAGGCGCACACGCGCGCTCGACCGTGTACAGTCGTGTACAGTGTATCCGTGTACAGTGAGTGAGTGTACATCAACCCTTTATACACTAATATAAAGGGTGCGATGCTTCATAAAACTTTGTGGATGTTTCTGCCGTTTTTCTGGTGAGTTATTTTAAAGTCAAGTTAAAGCGTGTCAAATCGTTATCCACCTGTTCGCTATCACAGTTACGTCAATAATTTAATGTGGTTTCATTACTCACTTAATTTTAAGTCAGCACTGACATTTATATTTTTCAATCAATGAAAACCCTGACCGTTATACGTTCACTGTGTACAATCTAACATCGTCTGAGAACTGGTAGCATAGTATTTATAGCTCTAATGATGTTTAATCTGCAAGCGGTAGCCGTGTGTGATGTGTGTACATAATGGGGTACTTCACCCTCACTTTACTATCTAAGTTATGACCATTGTCAATTGTGCTGTTTATAAAACCTTTTATATCAATATATGTACATGTATATGCATACAAAATCTTAGATTAAAATTTACAAGCCATATAACAAACTTCTTTGACCCTTCGCCGTTCGAAGTTATGGTAATCGTATGTTTTCTAAATCAACATAAACAATTTCGTTTTAATAGTTTCATCTATTAAGTAACAGCCAATAAGAGAAATTGCAAATGATAGCGTGCGTTGATATTTATATCGGAATATCAATTAGCTGTGTTATCTAATGTTTAAAAATAAAATAATTATCATACGAAATTGAGAGCTGGGCTTGAAGACTGGTTATAAACATATACAAAAATTACTTGACAGAAACAAAAACTACATTGTTACGTCATTTTTAACGAACACAAATAACTTGAATAACTCACGGATTTCTACTGAAAACCTGCCACAGTGAAGTGTGATATATATACATAATAAAATAATAAATCAAACATAATGATACTTGAAATAAATTTATATAAAACTTATTTCTTCTATCGTTAAATCCTTTATATCTTCGTTAATTATCATTAAAAAGTTCGCTTAATTAATTCAAGGATATGTAACTTAACCATTCTGCATCCAAATGTATTAAACTCATTTTGCTCCTCTCATCCCTACTAATATTATAAATGCGAAAGTAACTCTGTCTGTCTGTCTGTTACGCTTTCACGCCTAAACCACTGAACTGATTTTAATGAAATTTGGTACAGAGATAGAGACGACCTTGAGAAAGAACATAGGATAGTTTTTATCTCAGACTTTTGAAAGGTTCCCTTGGAAACGCGATATAACCGATCTCCACGCGGGTGAAGCTGCGGACGGAAAGCTAGTTTGTAATATCAGAACACACAAACCATTAGCCACGCCTCTTATACAAATATATACAACATTTGAACAGCTTGCACTTACATCAATACTTAAGTCTTGACATGAAATACAAATGAAATTGGATCATTTATTTGAATTTTTATATGGAATAATGTTAATTTTATATATTAATACATTTCTATGTTATCTGAATTCTGGTTTATCTCGTGATGTACGTGATGATACGGTCTAGTGGTATCTTATTTTAAAGACAATTTAATATATATATCTGACATACATATATACACGTACGTATATATTTATTAAGATTTACTCTATTTTTAAAGATGCTTAATAATTTTAATATTAACTAGATTTGCACTTGGCTTCGTCTGCGTTAATTTCAGAATTAGAATGGCATAGCTGACTGTGCGAACTCTATTCTTCCTTAAAGATAAGATAAGATTTTAAATTTCATCAAATAATTTTTTTCCTTCTTTTTCAATCGTATGAAAGGTATCCTATATCCTTTACCTTGTTCTAAGCTATCTCTCCACCAATTTTTAGCATACCCCGTACAGCCGTTTTTCAGTTATAAATAGTATAACTAACACGACTTTCTTTTATATGTAAAGATATCAAAAAGGCCTATAGCATCTCTATATAAATGTCAATATAAAACGAAAAACAAATTTACGCGTTTATTTATTGAAGAAATTCAAATTCTCTTAGATTTAATTGTGAGGTTTTAAAAATCTACTACATGAAGTAAACGTCAGTAATAGTTACTCTTGTATTCGTCAATGTTTGCTTAAAATGGAAATCGTTTGCTGTTTAAACAATTTCTGTACAATTCTCACTACCAAGCGAACAGACATCGCTCGTATGAAAGCTAAAAATACCAAGTAATATAAAATATAACGCCTTTCTATTCCAATTATATATTATCTAATCTTTAATTAATTTTAAATTATTGTTAACGGTAATTAATCGAACAAATATTGAATAGTTTTGAAAATATTTTAGTCTTTCAATATTTTAATTGGAGCTCTCTTATTCAATATTATTTAATTTGCAAATCTATACATTTAATATTAAATATATTTGTTCGTTAATGTTTTAAGAATGAATTAAATGTTCCCACGGGAACTGGACATTGACGTCATACTTGGCAAGGAAAAGATTAGACTGTCTCAAAACTAAAGGAATATATCTTTTACTTGTAGTAAATTATTAATACCTATTTTAATTATATATAAGGAGGTTTTATTGAAATTACTGCCAAAAAAGTGTCAATCTGAACTGACAAATGACAAAACAGTGGCGCTACGGGCAAAACGAAAACTATTTTAGTTGCGTTCAAAATTAAAAATATATAATTATTATTTAACGCGAATTGAATCATTGCAATAAAAATGAAACATTGCTATAATAAAGTGAACTCATTCGAAATATTATTAGTTATAAAGTCGGTTAAGTATTGATGGAAGGTAATTCCATTATAGTATCACATTTGATAGATGACGAAAACTATAATTAAAACGGCCGAAAGGCTTTATTAGATGTAATTAAATGTTCGAATATAACTTATGTATTGAAAGATTAAATTTTATTATGTAATAGCTATGAATGTTACGTAAAAATATCACAGCTTAGATTACACTTTGTTGACTTATCATCATCATCAGCCTATCATAGCCCACTGCTGAGCAAAGACCTCTTCTCACATGGAGAAGGTTTGAGCATTAACCACGCTTGCTCAAGACAGGTTGGTGATTACAAACTTATAATTGTGAAATTATAACTCCAGGTTTCCTTCATCTATCAGTGGTGTCTAAATACTCTTAGAGAGCACATATGACTCATAAAAATCACATTGGTACTTGCTAGATTTCACGCGCCCTCATACATGAGAGGCGGGCCTTTTAATCACTAGACCATCTCGACTTCACAATGTCACGAAAATATAACAAAAGCAGTTATTGATTATAATTTACTACTGTGAATTTAATTCTGTATTGCTCGATGGAATCACTGTTTTGAGGAAATTGACAAGCAGCTAGCTGATGCATATTCTGCTGATCTTGCACGTGCTTTGTTATCATATTACAATCCATATTCATTTATTTTTAAAAGCATGTTTTATTACTATCATAATAACGTTGAATGCTTTTTTGTATTTTATGAATTTGAAATATTTATACATAAAATAGTTATTGGTCTTATACGTATTTGAGGAATTTATTAATTAAGGTTTTAGTGCAAAATTTCAGGAAAACTTTGCCAAAGCAAAATACTACTAGTGGGATTTTAATATTTCGTGAAATGGGAAAAAAAAATTACTCCAATTCAAACAGCATTAATCTTCTTAATATTTACAAAATACTTATTAAAACTCCTCAAAATTTATTTCTAAGTCACTGCTAAATATAAATGTATGTATGTACTTCATATACTTCACACATCTCGGTCCTTGTACATTTATTTACAAATAGAAATCAATAAAAGGTTTACAACTCAAAGTACTAGAAATAAAGAATAAATTATTCAATTTCATTCTATACATGCTACAAGTATTTGTCACAATGCAAACAATTTCTCCCATATTTACTTCTTAGTAAGCGGAAGAACATTCACTTTCATCTTAGCTCAACCATTGTTATTGATTGAACCTGTATGCCTAACACGAATTTCCATACTACATACGCATGACGCAGAGTTAACAGTTTTTCATTCATATAGTACGTCATTGAATGAGAATCGGAAATGATGCGTATGTAGTGAGCAGACTTGTAAACGGATGTCATGCGCTTGCGCAGATGTCTAAGTAAAGCAAGTGTTTGTTTTTACTAATGTGTAATATTTAATGAGATATACAAAAATTAAGCAGGATATCTCATCTACATAAAATAATACGTTTTTAATCTGCTTAAAAAACAAATATCTTGTTCCAGTTGTAACCAAAATATATAAATTAACCGGCATCGAAAAAAGAGAATGTCACTCCGCGTTATCATCATTATGTTTTATGAATGAAAACGTCGCGTCATCTTCACTAAAGAATTTAAAGAAATCAATGTCATTTGTCAATAATAGTTGCGGACTTCGACTTTGTACGTTGACCTACAAAAATGCTTTCGCAAGCAAACCCAGTGAATCACGGTTATGCTACGTAATCCAAAGAAAAATTTGGAGATGCGATGGAAATTATACTTTAATTAAGGGAATTAAGATTCATTATTCGTCATCTTTTCTACATGAATGTTTAATATTTTTCATTAATACGTTTCTAATTTCTATAATTCGATACCAAGATATTACTAATGGTCTAAATCTTCTATTAACGTTGTTTCAAATTGATCTTCATTTTATTTTCAACCTGACCTATGATCTCGAACAATCTTTAATCTTAATGTGCTTTCTTTTTCTTGCGAACTAATTGTTAAAAAATGTATACATGACTGGGTAATGCGAATGTTAGTATGCTGAATTGAGACATAAATTATTATTTTTTAAATTAAGTCATCTGAAAAGGTTAAAAAAAATTAAAACAATTACAAATCAAATAAAAAAATACCTGATTTCCTATCGTTTTACAAAGACATTATTTTTTACAGTAAAAATAATTTTATATTTTTCCGAGTTATAAATATTAATTATTATCAATAGTTACATTAACTAGAGGATGGTACAGTAATGTGATTGAAGTTACATCCGAAGTAGATTTAAGCTGAAATATTTTCAAAATTAACGACTTTTAAGGTACTTCGTTCACAATTAGTAATAAATTGAACATTAAATAATTACTAATTGTGAAAAAATTACCTTAAAAGTCGTTAATATAGAAAATATTTCAGCTCAAACTTTCTTCTGATAATCTGCTTCCAATGTAGATACGCGGAATTATCCAATGGTAATTTCGCGGATTTGCACTATACCCGACTTTATATAACATTATAGTTAAAGATTTATATTATCTTTGTATATATATGAGTAATCGGCTCAGTGTGTACAGTTGGTACTTAATGATCACAACACACTGGCCTGATGTAGAACAAAGAGTTCTGTAAACAGCACAATAGCAAACATTTGTGACCAACTTGTATCACAATAATTTTAGTATACGACTGTCCAACAGTCAACCTACAATAAATAAATACTGCATATACGTTTAGTTTGTACTACAAAATTTAATAGATACCTAATCATCACCATCAGCCTATCAGAACCCACTGAAGAGCAAAGACCTCTTCACATGGAGAAGGTTTGAGCATTAATCGCCACGCTTACTCAAAACGAGTTGGTAGATACCCAATACTTATTAAAAAAAAAGATTTTTAAATATATTAACAATCATTGCACAGCCCTTAGCAATAAATACTCTGGTTAGACGTCTCAATGATAACTGATCTTAATTTTAAAAAACTAATTACATGCATACACTTTACCGTCACAAGTCGTGACACAATGGTACGTCGATATCAAACAGAGTATTGAAACGATATTATAATTGGTTTCCAAAGAGGAACACCTCAACAATGGATCGATCACTTCCTACCAAAGAAACCTTCGAACATTTGTACATAATATCCGTAGTCATTTCCTTCCATCATTCATTTCTTTGACTGACACAATATCTCATACATCATTGAAATTTAAAACCTACTTATTACCTACATACTCATGGCAGGGTCAAATATAATATGTAGGTATAATTTAAATCTTTTATGTATAAAATAAATGTAACTAAGACTTACAATTAGTATATAACTACATGGATATAACGTTAATACTTAATATTTTGTAATATATACATATACATATATTAAAATAATATTATATTAATATTAGATTTTATTGTTTCAGAACGTTGCACGCGTGCGCCTCTATACCTGGTATGTAATTAATTGACAGTTCACTTCTTGATATCAAAATATAAACACAGACAAAAAGGTCGACATTTTCAAAATATTTCACGATTCCATTGCGAATGAAGCCATAGTATTAAAAAAAGTATAATCGCGATTTGTTTCATTTACTTTTCGTTAAATGAACATTCAAATGAAATTGTTTTGATAAATGAAACTAATATTTACGGATTCTCGTCAGTCCGTGAAAAATATTAGTTTCATTTAAATGAATACTCGCGAAAGCCTTAGATCTCATTTAGTTTTGAAAAACTCTATATATAATTCATATGTTACAAGACTAATTGAACCAAAGTACGTAGTACATTATCAGGTATGTACTAAATTCACTTTGAGTCCATGATCTCCTTTGGATGACCAAATATTTGTAAACGTATCGGCATATTTGTTTCTTACTTACGAGATTTATTTCTCAAGGATTCTCGAACGAGATAAACTAGTTCTAGATAAACAAAAAACTGTGGCACAAGAATCAAAGTACATGTAGTATTTATTATATTTTTAATCTTCACTTCTTCTACCTGGCAATTTCTCAGCTTTAACCAGGGTCTGCCTTACATGTTGTAAATAGTTTTGGCTAATTGTTTTTACGACCGGCCGCCTGCCTGACATCAACCCTTTTTGGAAATGGATTAATCAGTGAAAGTACACATGACTCCGAAAAATCACAATGAAGTACATGCCAGGATCGAACCCGCACCCTCGTGCATGAGAGGAGTGCCTTTTAATCACTAGACCACCACTGACTTAATTATTATTATATTTTTTATATTTTTAATGTCGGTATATGTTTTGTTTATTTTAATAAAGAGTCTTTAACAAATGCATATATATGATGAATTAACCAATCTTTGTCATTTTAGAAGTTTCGTGCTTGAAATAATTATGACGAAAAAAAATCCCAGCGTATAAAAATTTCACTTCAAGTAACTAAATACTGTACAAACTTTTATATAAAGATCTTAAATTTTTGAAATCATATATAAACTACTGATTACTTACAGACACGAAACTCATTATATAATAATAAATGATTCTCTGCTATAAGTAGATATTTTTTATCCCCTGAGAATCATATACATTTTTTTAACAAATAAATTAATATAAACGTGTATTCCAAAATAAAAAATAATAATTACAATGTTTTATTCTATGGCTTAATAATAATTAATAACTGTTTGCTTATAAAAAGTTAGTCAGTTGTGGCCTAGTGGTTAAAGAGCCCGCCTCTCGTTCCCGAGGACGCAGGTTCAAACCTGGCAAGTACCAATGTGATTTTTCGGAGTCATGTGTACTTTCTGACAGTATTTAGACAGCACTGACAGACGGTGAAGGAAAACATCGTGTGAAAACCTGGACTTATACATAGTTTCACAATTATAAGTTTGAAATCACCAACCCGTCTTGAGCAAGCGTAGTGATTAATGCTCCAACCTTCTCCATGTGAGAAAGAGGCCTTTGCTCAGCAGTGGGCAACCAACCTCTTTAGTACACATTATTTCATTTCTTTTGATTTTAATGTATATTTTTTATACGGCAACATTTTTATTATACCGACGGTAAATGTACGTAATCGGGCAAGTGGCAACATGCTTACTGGTTCGTTATGTGAAAACCCAAATGTCAAAAATAATTGACATACAGAACGGACATTATAGGCTATGAAATTACACATGAAATTTCTCAGAATATACATATAGGTATACGTGTGTGTGTGTGTGTGTGTGTGTGTGTGTGTGTGTGTGTGTGTGTGTGTGTCAGTGAATCTTTGTTCTGTGTATTACATTATATGCATTATCTATATCCTGTACGACGACTGAATAAAACGATATTAACAAAGGGACCATATTACTTTGTAAATCACACATACTGAATCACACAATTAAAAAAAAATTAAATTACATTAAAAATCAATAATATAATTCTAGAAGACTTTCTAAATAACATTTATTTAGTTTGGATAATATGTTTTAAAGAGAAACGAAAAGTAATTTTTTGGTAAGAGTCTAAAGAACTAATTATGTATTGATTTTTAATATCTTTCGTATAGCGTGTAAGACATGCTGAAATTACTTATTCCTACAAGTTATCCATTCTTTGGATTTTTAAGAGACCATCAGTTAACAAAATCTTTATCAAAACAAGAGGGCCAAGTAAATGGTTTTACTTAGTGTCTTATAACTGATATCTCCAAATAGTTTTAGATACAGAAACTCGCAAAGAACTGCCCATTAATACTAAATGCTTCTACAAAATTTCACGTTTTTTAAGTTAAGAACATAACCACGCTAGTTACAATACAACACAATGACCTAAATATTAAATTAATTGAATAAATTATTTTTAATAACATTTTAATTACGCATGACTCCAACAAAACATACCCATTGACGCAGTTTAATAGATATTACTAATAAATATACACACATTAAAATTATTATAATATTTATTCATTCGTGATGCTGAATTTATAAAGTGTTACAAATCTAGACGATTCTTTACGCAATCTCCATAAAGTGTAGCGAGCGAATTTATCTTCGTTCATACATGACTAACGCGACATTCCTCATATTATTTTAAATAGATCATAGAAAACTATTTTTCAACGGAACTCTAAAATTCCGTTGATTTTACAGTATTGTAGTTTTAAATATTTATTCCTCTATATATAAGTAGTTGAAATTTTATCAATTGTTAAAATTTATATATATGTTTTTAATTATTAAAGTAAATAACAACAGTTGGAACAATATAAAATTTGTAAGACGAAGAATACATTTATTAAAACCTATCTTTAATTCATATAAATCTGAATTTATTACACGCTTTGTTACTGTATAAATCATAAATCATGTGGTTAGAAAGAAAGGGGTATCATAAAAAATGTTAACAAAAACCAGCCATCGCAAGCCTCACCTAAAGGAGGCAGGCAGGAAGAGGGAAAGTCGGGTCAACGAACAAGTGCAGAACCACTCTCCTTTTCATAAACTCCCGATTGTACATGAAAGTAACATAAATGGTTTCCGATGATGATAAAATTATGCTTTTATATAGAAAATATTATAATACTTAATTCTATAATATTTTATACTTTTACATAATATACTTAGAATAAGTTATTTCTATTTATATGGGTGAATTAAATTATTTTCAGTAACCTGATTTAATAGTGAAATAATTTTTAAGTATAAATATTCTTGCCTTAAAATAAATATCGTTTTTAATAATATATGATACTAGTTTTTGCCCGCGACTTCGTCCGCGTTAGTTTGGTCAAGAGTAATATATGTAGGTATAGCTGACCAGGCGAACTCTATTCCGTCTTAGAGGCCATAAATTATCAGGTTTTTCCTGTTTCAATCAAACAGAATGATTGACATATTACTTAGTTGTCAAATCTAATGTCAAAAAAAACGTTTGTATGGGAAATAGAAAACGACTGTTTTAAGTGTTTTCCCGGCAATTATTCCTATTTTTCTCACCTTTTAAACCTTCCCTGGACTTCCAGGAATATTTCAAGACTAAAATTAGCCAAATCGGTTCAGCCGTTCTCGAGTTTTAGCGAGACTAAGGAACAGCAATCCATTTTTATATATGTAGAAGATGATCTGAACAAAAAGTTTTCAGTAAGTATTCACGTGTATAAAAACGAGAGAAAAATCTTCCTTTAATTACATCAGCAACTATAGAGACAAGTGAAATTAATATATCTTAATGGTTTAATGCAATTTTTAATCAATTAACACAGTTTTAATTCTCACAAAACTTAATATAATTGTTCATTTATAATAAAATTTCAGTTATTTCTTTTAATGTCTTCTCAATACTAAGTCCTAAGCAGCAGTGTTGACACATTATAAGCCCAAGTGCATCATACTTCGATCTATTCCATGCATCGTCTAGCCTCTAGAGTGCACAAAGCATGCTCGTGATACCAATAATTAGATTTGAACGTTCAACGACCTCTCGTTTGGCGCAACACTTGATAGGTTTTGCTTTGATGTTACAAAATATACCGACTACAGCGGAATTGTAATTGTACCGTGAGACTTTATACTACGTATATCCTTTTATATATGTACTTACACTATGTACAAGGAGTAATTAGTATGTAATAGGCTTGGCATTGCCATCGATATATGTATGGTATTAAAAATATTAAATAATTTATCATTGACAAAGACAAGAGACAAAACCTCTCATCATTCCATGTATTCACCGTGCGAGTGCCGGTCCATCGTTGCAGGGAGAGGAGCTTCAACAGTGACTGGGACTTGTGACCCAGGTGTAGGTTTAAGGGACCCCTATCTAACACGCGTTAAATGCTCACCTCCACTGTCCAAACTCCTCTCTCTACCTACCTAAATTTGAAAAGAACCTACTAGGTCTGCCTCTTGTAAATTCGAACATGTTTATGGTAGTCAGTTTAACTTTTCTTAATGTTCCTACACATTATATCTCAATATTATTACTGTCTTTCTGTCTCCCAACAAACCCACGTTCATTTTTAATTTCGGTTAAATAACTTAATTTATATGACCTTCATTATTTCCTAAATGTAGACATGCAAATCTTTTTCTTATGGCATTGATATCTATTCTCGTTTACTCTACTTCCAATAGCGGTAACTTGCAATTAACTATTTATTGGGCTCACATTACGTCATCCTAGAGATGTGTCTTTTAAAAGATTGTTTTAGATTAGAGGATTTAACAAAGTAACAAACATTATTTAATATAAACTATTGGATGTCTTATTAAAAATATATTTAGTTTATCCAGACAAACGTTATATACATATGATATATAATATGTATAGACGTAAAACAAAAAAGAATATGTGTTAGTTTGTTAATAATAATAATGGAACAACGGTCTGACTCCGCAGATGAGAGGTTACATTCCTCAAGCAGTCATTACCGAGGACGCCCGGTCGACGATATATGAACACAGCTTTATACATACAACTTTAATATTAAATACACATAAAATAAAATGATTTTTATCTTGGAAAACTAACGCAACATCCTTGATGTACTCCATGTAACGTAATTAGGTCATCGCTTCACCTTAGATTTTAAACATTCACATCCGAAAATTAATTATTCTTTATACTTCTAGTACGTTTATATTGAAATCTTTAATATTACGAGTTCCGTTTACACGTCTGAATAAAAACACGAACATTTCCTTAGATATCAACATCCGAATGTACTAATATGAAATCTCACAACGATCTTTATAAATCGTTTCCTCTGATAAACGAATTATATTAAAGATTCATAGGAAAATAGACTTAAACACGTAAATCATAAGGTTTTCATAGCAACAGCAAAAGCCTTCGGTGAAGCCTATAGCTTTATAACCAATATAAGTTATAGCTCATAAATAAATTTCTATTAATGTTATACAATTGATGTACTAAGTAATAAAGATGCATTAATTACACAATCGTTGTAGGAAGGAAATCTTAGAGCTTCCTATACGCTTGTAATATATATCTTTGAATGAAGAGACAGGTCTTTGGACCCTGGTACGATCTTCGCCTTTCGCTTATCATATTACATTTGCAAGTGAAATTCTTTCATATGTACTATATAATATTATACACGTTATAATTTTCTATATATCTGTATGATTTAACAACAAGAAGAAGGTTAAGAAGATATAAGTACTCCAGAAAGACAGACCTGTCTATGGAAGTAAATTATACACTTTACTCTAACTCAGGACACGAATAATATTGGTGAAGAAGAATTAAATTGTTATTGAAGTTTAAGAATTCATACTTCTATTAGCTGTCGAATTTTAGATATATTTCCAATAATATATATTTTTGAATGTACATAGTCGATTATTATTTTTCAGAATTTAGTTTTTACAGTAAACAAGAGATTTTTTTTATTATATATTTTAACTATCACAAGAGAATGAGGAGGCCTCAACTTGTTAAAATTGCATAATTAGTTGCTTAAAAATAAAAATAAGTCGAGGAATGATCAACTCATTAAAATCCCCGTACAACGCTACTGTATCACATGCAATTATGTATTTTATGTTTTACTAGTTTTTGCCCGCGACTTCGTCCGCGTTAGTTTGGTCAAGAGTAATATATGTAGGTATAGCTCACCAGGCAGTGGTGGCCTAGTGGTTAAAGGGCCCGCCTCTCGTTGCCTAGGGCGCGGGTTCGATCCTGGACCGGGCAAGTACCAATGTGATTTTTCCGAGTCATATGTACTTTCTAAGAGTATTTAGACATCACTAATTTATGTTGATTCACAAAGAGAGGGTTGATGTCAGGCAGGCGGCCGGTCGTAAAAACAAATAGCCAAAACTATTCACAAACATGTAAGGCAGACCCTGGCTATAGCTGGGAAATTGCCAGGTAGAAGAAGAAACTGACCAGGTAAACTCTATTCCGTCTTAAAGGCCATAAATAATCAGGTTTTTCCTGTTTCAATCAAACAGAATGATTGACATATTAGTTAGTTGTCAAATCTAATGTCAAAAAAAACGTTTGTATGGGAAATAGAAAAGGGCTGTTTTTAGGGTTTTCCCGGCAATTATTCCAATTTTTCTCACCTTTTAAACCTTCCCTGGACTTCCAGGAGTATTTCAAGACTAAAATTAGCCAAATCGGTTCAGCCGTTCTCGAGTTTTAGCGAGACTAAGGAACAGCAATCCATTTTTATATATATGTTTTATTATAGTTATAATAATTCAATATCGATTAAATCTATAAATAATGAGAATATACGAATAAACATATAACACTTTTTTGCTTCAATACATATAATTACAATATTTATACTCAATGGTGATATTTTTCCAAGTTAACACCTCGATGATTGATGTACATTATAAATGTTCCCTCTAAGAAACAGTGTATTAATAGTAATAAAAACTAATTTAAAATGTACCCAAAACATACTAACATCACCAGTACAATACTATTACATATATTAAAAATTTTATAGTACAAACTAGAAATAAATGTCTTCAATGCACAGTTTTAGAACACTTCCAAATTTTTCATTTATAAAACCTATAGAGTTAATACGGCAATATAATAATTCATATTTTTTAATGTAGTAATTTAGGTCATTATTTACTCATTAGTCAATAGTCTAGATTGTACATTAAATCCCTACTAATATTATAAATGCGAAAGTAACTCTGTCTATCGGTCTGTTACGCTTTCACGTCTAAACTACTGAACTGATTTTAATAAAATTTAGTACAGAGATAAAGTTGATTTTAAGAAAGAACATAGGATATTTTTTGTCCCAGACTTTTGAAAGGTTCTCTATATAACCGAAGTACACGCGGGCGAAGCTGCGGGCGAAAAGCTAGTAAATTATAAATACTTTATTATGAAAAAACAAAATTGTCTGGAATTTTTCAACGATCGAATTACATTAAGGCTCGAAAGGTTGCTACTCATTAGGTGGTAGGTGGTCAGTTAGTTTACGACCACGTTGACGTACAGACGTGCGTTCGTTCGTCATGATGGTAGCTTCATGTGAACCAGATTCGCGAAAGACTCCCGCTGTGATGATTATTTATATTTTTTATGAATCATGAAGTGCTGTGATCTTAGTGTGGATTTTACTTTATTATATATCGACGATACTCCAACGACTGGTATGACAATTTATTATATTATTTGTAATATAAAAGAAAGTAGTGTTTGGTAGTAGTGTTTTTGGAATTTAATTAACTTAAAATTAATAATTAAAGTTATTTGATACGTCGTATAAAAACAGTTTGTGTCGATTTCGACATATCCGTACATAAAATAATATAATTGATCATTATAATTTTATTGAGTATTTTATTAGGTATTCGATGGTCGTTATATCTCTGTGATAGTCACTATCCTATTAAAATTATTGTTTGTGTGTTTGTTAACACATAACTCAACAACTAATGAATCTATTTTTGATTTTCTTATCATTGTATTAAGATAAGTTAAAAGGTACTTGTATTCTATTAGATGCCACAAAATGTTTAGATTTTTAATGATTTTCATGTGATTTTTTATTTACTTTTTTCTTGTAAACATTCGTTTCTTAAGTATACAAATGTCATTTAAATTTATTACACATACATATATGTATATATATTTGAGTAACTCAACATCAACTTTCTATCTGGCTATATAAATTAATTCAGTTGATGTACCATAGATTATAATATATACATTTCTTCTTTCATAATATTAGTAATTTCTACGATAAATTCAATATTAAATTGTTTACAATTTTATATATATTTTGTTTATCTAACATAGCTTAGGTATATTTTATTTTTTTAGTAAAAAATATATGGGTACAATTTATAAAATTATCGGAAATATGTAACAAATATTTTTCATATACATCCAGTACTTTTAACTCTAAATTAGACCACATTATTCTAAGAGCCGTTTTCGTTTCAATTCTAGATTTTTCCTTCCATATATCTGTTTAAAAACTATTCATTTCAAAGCCTCGTAAACTACTGTATAAGGATTCGTGAACAGAGAAACCTTAAAAAATCACTCGTTACGATTAAACTTAGTGTTCACAGAGCACCCTGACTAACTTGTGGACTTAAAAAGAAGGTATTGATTTGACAACTGATATTATACTACAAATTAAATTGACAGAATTAAACGAAACTGATGAATGATCAACTTAGAAAATATAGAGAGATTGATTGGCATTTCCTCCTTTTTCGAAATAGGTTAAAAGGTAATTTATTTGTGAATTCAAATTTATTATAATTATATAAATCCTATATATACTTCATGCCTGTGTATACATATGTTATTGAGTAATCTTTGAAGCTTGAGGTGCGTTACTTGTAGACATAGGCTTTAAATTTATTTAAAATAGTAATTACATTGAAAGATGAAGATTTTAAAGTTATTAATAGCATTATTATAAGTTTTCATCGTGACACCTACGTATGTTGCGTTTTGCGTTTTTTATTTAATAATTTATGTTAACAGTATAATTTGCAAAGATTTATGATTTAAAAATTTTGACGCTACGTATGCAGTATGAAACTGGAAATAAGAGTAATCGTATCGATACTAATATGTCAAAATAATGGCTAAGACTTTTGCGAGTATTCATTTCAATAAAACTAAATTTTTGGGATTTACAACGCGTTTTTTTATTATTTTAACTACTTACTGGCGAAGTTTCGTTTAATTTACAACAACAGTGATCTCAAAACTTAGGGAGTATTTAAAATAATAAAAAAATGCGTAGTAAAATTAGAAAAAAATATAATGAGATCTAAGATTTTCGCGAGTACACATTTAAATGAAACTAATATTTTCGGAAAAATCCGAAAATATTAGTTTCATTTAAATGTGTACTCGCGAGCGCGAAGTAAAAATCAGAAAATATTACTTTCATTTAGAAAAAAATAGTTTTATTTTAACGTTTAAATTGAATTATTTCTCTCATATTTCTTATTCCGTTATAAAATTTATGAAATAATAGTTGATATTTAACAATCATATAATTTACTTATCACACAATCAGAGAGTGTGGTTAGTAAAATTAAATTCTTCTTTGATTTATTTGAAACCTACAATACTATATAATATGTTGAGTAAACTGCCGGATTATTATAGAACGGGTGAAGTCGCTTAGTACTTAAAGAATAATACAATTAAAATAATATCATTCCTAGTTGATTCGCATAAGAGATAGAAATGAAAAGACATAGGTACACCTAGAAAAAGCAGAGAATAAATTACCTTAAATATTAAAATACTGTCCTCCTAGTAGATCTTATTTATATATTGTCCATAAAATTTCATCAATCATAGTAAATTTGATTTAATAAAAATATCGTATTTAAATGTATTAATGGTTTTATGTCGGCGACACTATACCAAATCAATGAGACCTGATAGATTTATCGTTACTTCTAATATATAAATCATTATAAAAGCATTTAGTATTGTTTAAATGAACTTAATATTACGCGTATTTTATTATTTTTCGGTTACTTTGTAGCAACCTTAATCACGGGCATCTCGTCTTTACATCAGCCTATCAGAGCCCACTGCTGAGCAAAGGCCTCTTCTCACATGGAGAAGGTTTAAGCATTAATCACCACGCTTGCTCAAGACGGGTTGGTTATTTCAAACTTATTATTGGAAATTATAAGTCCAGGTTTCCTCACGATATTTTCCTTCAACGTCTGCCTGTGTGAATATTAGTTTCATTTGAATGAATAGTCGCGAAAGTCTTAGATCTCATTATTTATTATTGTCATATATATAATATTTGTATATAATATTTTAATTTAACTTTCCCGTTTCATCGGAACTCGGAATTGCTCTTCGTGTGCCGTCCGTATGTAAGTGGGTCGCCGTCGCACGCGAGCGGTCGCGATTAGCTAAGCATTTACATTGTGAAGTAATGTGCTTCAATCAATGCAACATTGTATTTATTATGAATCTGCTTTAAAATCATTTGATAGTCAAATAAATAGTGATTATATAGCGTTAGATGCGGCTAGATGGTGCGAGGAAACTTTAATATGCATGTAATTTGGATTTATTGCCAAAAACAAAGGCGTAATTATTAAGAACTAAAATATCTTAAATCAGGGAGTTATATGGGATCTTTTTCTGTTAAAGTTCTTCTTTAGCTCCGGGCAGACCGGTTTGTGGGGCCCCATGCACTTCTATTCAATGACCGTTAGTGGGTCACCGAAACCAGTTCAAAATTTGTCACTTTAAAATAACATTAGTTTATTTTTAGCTCACAACATTAAGGAACTCATTATAGGCTTTTTAGACCTCAACCTAACAGCCACAAAAAAAGTATTTATTACCAGGAAAATAATTAAGTAATCAGGTAATTAACTACGAGATTACCAAATTATAAGTCCACTATCATTATTAATTCCTTGAAGTACAAATCATCAAAGCGATTTACATTATACAATACCCTTTATGTACATTATATACAAGACCCTGTCTATTGTTCGAGCACAATGCTTTTGAAACAAACGCCGGCCTTGAGGATTCCATAACAGTTTCTTTACTATCGCCGTCCTACAAACGTACAAAGAAACAAGACATATTAATAATCAAATATATAAATATATATGTATTATATGAAATTGGCTGAAAGATTTTTTTTATTATGTAACTGTCAATGTCATCTCTTCGTGAAATGTCACCCTTTGATTTGTTTATATGACGTTTATAACTTCAGTTCAAAAATATATTAATGAATGTATATTGTGATCTGCTTTTGTTATATTCGTGAGCCTCCGTGATAAATAATAATGATTATAGTAATAGGTGAATTAAAACTTTGTATCCCTTAAGAGGATTGCAAGAACGGATGAACTGGAAATAAACAGCGTCAAAGTTTTTATAAAAAAGAAGTGCATAAAAATCATTATCTTTTTATATAAATATCATTAAAAATTACACATCACACACACACTACTACGACTTTGACACACACACACACACATAGTTGTCAATACGTCAATCTGTGAATCTTCTTCAACGTGTGTATTGTCACTAAATGTCATACATAATGACGTTTCTATTGTACTATTGAAGTTGATATAAATAATTAATTATGGTCGGTATATACTCGTAGTACCAATTAATATTTCCGTGAATTAATAGAAAACGTTGGAGTTCATTATATAGTGTATTATTTTTAGTTATTGAAACAAATATGAGACCCCTGTATCGTTACTACAAGTTTAGATGTGATTATACTAAATTCAGTTTTTCATCCATAAATTCTTACAAATATTAGTTTGATCGTAGGTTTATAGATAAATTACTGGTAAAAACATAAAGTAAGATAGAGTCAATAAATTTCTATATCCTGTTGCTACCTAAAAAATTTCGGAAACTAAATCAAATTAAATTAAATTGTAATCTGGGATATCCTGTCCATTAAGGAATACTTGATTTATGGAATATTATTTCCTTGTTAAACAAAGTATTACATTTAACGAGAATTCATTTCAATAATAATAAAACAATTCACTCACATACAATGCTTAAAAGTTAACATTACGATATCAAATGTATAAAAAACGTGATACTATTAGAACAAGACTTAATAAAAACATGTGAGAAAATATTTATATTCAATAATTATGATTTAAATCTTATTACTAAAGGTTTGATTATATTATTTTTATTTAAAGTTTTCTAACAAAAAATCTTTTAATTATTACTATAATTTACAATTTAGTCGATATATTTGGCATAATTATATACAATTTTTATATTTTTCTCCGCGTTATACAGATAACTTTAATTTAATACTGTTTTTTATATATCACTAATATTTTTTTACCTAAAACTATTTAATTTATCTCGTAATACATATTTTTAATTGTAATATTTCAAGGTAACTGCAATAACTGTAGTGAGCGTTTTAGTTGTTTCACCTATCAGAGCGTGAAATTGGTATATGACCATTGACCACACTCTATAAGTACAAATATAAATGTCTGTTTGTTTGTATACATTACGTATTTTAGCAAAAAATATATTTTTAAAATTCTGATCTGTAAGGCTTCTCCGAAATATCCGGATTTTAATGGCAAATATTTAAACAAAATGTTTTCTAAAGTATTAAATACTTATCGGAATTCCATTGAAATTCTAAATTGCGATAAATTTCCTAATTACTACTAAGTTCTTTTGTTTTTCGGCGACATTCTTAGTGTTTACAAGAATACATTGTGTATCCTTACGTCATTAGTTCATTACATTATCCTTATAATCTGGGTGATGCCTTATCAGTCATGACGTCATGACATCTGTTAAGACCCTTATCACTGACTATGATAAGTTTTAGTGCAATTTTAAAGACATTGTTCAACACTGAAAGATCTATTGAAGCTGAATTACATCTCCCGCTGAGATGAAGAATGATTAAATTTGTAACGTCACGTGGAGTAATTTGAGTTTATTATATTTACTTATAGAATAATATACCCGGCTAACGTGGTTTTGCTATATAAAAATAGGGGTTGATGATAAAAATGTAAAAACTTTGGGTTGTATGTATTTTTTAATGCTACATTATTTAAAACAATCGTCCGAAAATAAAAAAGAAATTATTAAAGGTGAACAACCCTTGTGACTTAGGGGTATGAAAAATAGATGTTGTTGGATTTTCAGACCTACTCAATATACGAACAAAATTTCATCAAAATTGGTCCAGCCGTTTCGGAGGAGTTGTCTGTCTTACACCGCAACACGAGAATTTTATATTTAAGATATATGTATATAAAATCACACTATTAAGTATATATGAAGTAAGGTATGTAATTTTTATGAATCTTAAGAATATTTTTCATTTAGGTATAGTAACGTCAATGACAAGTGATTCAAATCATCAAACTCGGTGTCCGTTACGTTTCAACGGTTCTTTTAAACTTTTTCCTTAACTTTAAGTAAACATTCCATTATAAATAAAATATAAAGTGTAGAAGAAATAGTTTATCAACATTACAATTAATGTTATGTCTGTAGCCATACATTATTTTGTGTACTAAGAATAAATATAACACGTTAATTACAAAATATATTAATGAACACATCTTCCATACAAATTGTATACAAATATTATGACTTTATTCAATAAAATATTAAAGAAATATCTCTAAATATTGACTCTTCGGTCAAAACTATCTTTAACTCGATATAATTATCTAATTGGATAAACGTTAGAAAATCACATGTCGTGTCAGCGTTAACTGTTAAAGTCAATTGTATAACGCGGATGGTAATGGGCGTATAAATTTCCATCACGTCTCAACTTTCTATGAGCTTTAGGCGCGTGCGCATGTCAAATTAGTGATTGGAGACGCGTGCTGTTGCACAACTAGGTGGATGGAGTCCAGACATCTCCGCAGGATAAAACTAACCTTTATAACATGACAGGATCTGATCAGAAATGAAGACGATTTATTGAGAAATTAGTTCCATTAAAAAAAATCTTAATTAGTATTAATTTTGTTAACTATTTAGGTTTTGTTGTATTTTTTCTTGTATTAAATGAAATTGAGATTTTCTGTTGAACAAAACTACCTAGAAACTTTATTCTTCACAGATTAGCAGAGAGCATAAACAAGACACAAGTATAGACTAAACTAAATATAGATAACAAAATTATTTCTTGTAATTTGTCTCCTCAGACGTATTAACAAATTTACCTTACTTCTATATGCTAAATAAATTTATATATTCAACAGATTTCATACCAATAAACTTTACATACCTCCCACAATGGATATATGAAGTTTAAGCATATCTATCATAAACAATAGGACGTGAAAAAAAGTAAGAAATATATAAAAGACAATAATATCTATAGCAGAGTTATAATCTTAGTTTTCCCAGAGCAGTGAAAGCGGCACCTGACCCAGGTTAAAGACCAGGCCATTGGAAATGTTCATGAACTTGCATCTTGATACTGCCAGAGTAAACATTATGTTCACACACTACTAGCACGAACAGAAAGATAGAACGACCTCATTATTATACTGATATTATAAAACACATATATAAAGTGATAAATACGACTGTTTAGGCTGATCTATGATTCGACTTGACATTATTATACAAAGAAATCTTAAATTTAGTTTAGAATAACTTATGTATGTATATGGGCGCGATCGTGGATTCCGAATTATATATATAAATTTGTATTTTTATATTTAACTTTAAAGGATTTTGCAATCATTTTGTATTACCCTTTGTATTAAAATCATCTGATAATGTCTTTAAAAAGCAAATATTGTTAGTGAATATTCATTCTATAAGCACCAAGCGTGAAAACATTGTAAACAGAAAGTCTCGAAGTTTGAATACAAATCTTTTACTGTCTAGAAGTTTACATATATAAAAGAATTCCAATACTTCATTATCATCCATCTGTGTCCTGAATACAATCTAAGTACTGACTACGTTCCAGTTAGAAACTGTGGCTTGAAATCTGTTAATTTAACCTGCTTCTGAGTCATTGTTTTCACTGAATGACGGTAACTGCTATGGGTGGTCCTTGTTGGCAACAATTCAGCTTTGTCTACACCAACCATTGTTATTAGGACAACGTGAAATCATCGTTATCATATAATATAAGTATATCTGCAAAAATATAACTAATATTTTCGTATTTACTACGCATTTTTTCATTTATTAAACTTATTATTTACAAGACCAACGGCCTGAAATTCTCATCTCGTCAGACCGTGATCACTGTTGCTGCAAAAACCGAAACTTCGGGACTATGTAGTTAAAAAATTTAAAAAAACGCCTGCTAAATCCGAAAATATTAGTTTCATTGAAATGGATACTCGTGAAAGTCATAGATTTCATTACATACGTATCTCAGCAATTTAATATTTAATGATTCTACCCAATAATATTTGTTAATTTTAATGCAATTATTTACCAAAATATTAATATTATGAAAGTTGTTTGACCAATAGGATCAAAGCATTCTCTTGTTGTGTGAACTTGAAATATAATTTAGTTGATGAGTTCGTTGACCTTTCCCAATTTAGGTAGTATATGACAACGAAACCTTATTTGTGTGTAGTGGGTGTTGTTAAACAAACTGTTACTAAGTTTTATGTATACATACAAATGTTTCATCTTAAGAGTTCATTTTTATTTCTTAATTTGCTCGAAACGTCACCATCATGTTAAAATAAGCCAGCCATAGAATCTTCCAAACAGTGCATTATAAAGAAGTGTTCTACATCACGGTATAGTTTTATAAAAATTCGTCAATTAGTTTTGGTGTTTAAGAGTAACAAACTATCATACTTACATTTAAAAAGCCAACATTAATAACATACAATTAAATTTGAAAATTATATATAATAGGTATATGTCGATGGACTTCACTTGTTTAATTCTAATCAAACCTAATTTTTCCTCAACGAACATTCTAGTATGACACGGTTTTACCTTACTAAAAATAGACTTTACCTAGTTGACGTAAATGACAATACTAGCTGTATGTTTCACATTAAGTAAAAAGTCTGATAGTTTAGTAGTTAGTTAGTAAGTAGTTTAATATTATAAATTGAAAGTCTTCCAACACACTACAACTCTTAAGTTTTTAAATAATCAACTGTTATTTCTGACAACTCATATTAGCAACAATATATTTGCAAGAAATGACTGATAAAATACATGTAAATAATTTATCAGTACTTTTATCAACAACTATATTTATATCATAATACTTTGTTTTAGAAAACTGTCACGTTGACAATAAGTTGCAACGATTTATATTGTGACATTATTGTATTACAATTCATAGCATTTTTATGATGCACGATGACAAACATAGTTACCAAAGATAACGTGATGGGTTTAATTGTTCCAGATGGCGTAGAAAATTGGTGAGAGACATCCATTACAAATGATAGTAAACAGTCTAATGGACGGGGATACGATAACAACGAAAAAATTGATTACATCAATCAAACAATTCAACACGGACGAAAAACAACACGGCACCATCAAAGCAATTATAAAGAATTTAATACTACCCGAAGAAAACATGGCGATAAAACAAAGACAAAGCTTAAACGATAAATGCATTTACTCGGTACCAATCAAACCGCTTCTGCCACCGGCGAGTGAAAGGACAAAAAATGTGAACGAAGCAAAGAAAGCCTTTTTAAACGCTACAGTCAAATCTGAAAGTTTATCGCCAAGTGAACCAAAACAAGAACACATACTACATTATGCACAAATTGCTACCATTAAAGACAGTGATGACAAGAGGAGTACGGGCGGAGGAGGTGATGCTAAGCTAACAGAGCGGACTAAAAGTAAAACGAATACATTGCCCATGGACATGCCATCACCCAGAAAGAGATTGGAACAACAACTCAGGAAGGTGAGTTTTAAAACGAGAAGCGCATCCGCATCTTATCGACGGCCGCCTCTAGTAACGAAAACTACAATGACCATCACTAGCAGCAAAGTATCGGAACTGACGAAGAAGTTTAATAACATCATACAAGAGGGTAATAATGCCCAAATAAAACAGTCAAAACTAGCCAGAACAATCGAAAGTCTGCAGTCAGCATCAAAACACTCCGCAAGTAATAGTTCCACGCCCTCATCTACACTTAGTTCAAGTCCAAACGTTAAAATACTTTTACGACAACGAAAAAACTCTAGAAAACGTGGAAACAAGAAGAGATGTTCAAGTGTAAATTCTATTGATAAGCTCATAGTGACGGATGGATCGCCCGTGAAATTTCGTGTTATACGTTCAAAATCAGATGGAACTAAAACACCAAAATCACTAAAAAAACGATTAAAGTATCCAGATTCTAGTGGACAACAGAGCGGTTCCGACTCTTTAGATGGAACACCTACAAAACAAAAAACACAAGAATTACCAAAAACTGAAAATATTGAAGTACCTACAGAAAAAAACGTTGTAAAGAATGTTATTCAAAAATTTGAATGTGAAATAAGATCACAAGCTAACAGCAGTGTAACTAGAAAATCAACTATCCAAGAACCTAGTAACAAAGTACCTATTAAAGAGAAACCTAAAGTACCTGTAAAAAAATCGTCACTAGTTTTAACAAAAAATATTGTATTAAAAGACGGCGTACCTAAAATAAAAACGATTAAACCTCCGACTGTAGAAACATCTAAAACAAATAAGCCTTCAGATAAAGATGTAGACACATCACACAAGCCTGAGAAAACTACTGATACGATAGATGAAAATCAAAAGAAAAAGGAGTTTGTGTATGACAAAAGAAAGTTCAAAACTAATTATATCCATTCTGACAAAATGCCCTTACACCTAGTAGAAATTATTCAGGAAGATGCCAATGAAAGCGCCATCACGAATTCATCTGATAATGTGACAAATGTCTCATCAAATAACGTTTCTATAGATGATGAAAATGCATACCAGGAATTAAACACGCAAATTACTCCGAACGATTCGTTTTTGTGGCGGAGGAAAAGTACACAGATATACTCCGACCACGAGAAGTCTGGATCTGATAGTACGTACGGTTTCGTATCTGTGATGATGAATGAGAGCACGGTCAGTTGTAGTGATAGTACCGGAACTGAAAAGGAGCAATCTCTAGAAAACGTTGAATCTCAAGTAAATACTAATACTGAAGTGAATAACACTGACGATAACTCAGATTTCGAGAGCAATTTAATAGAAGCCTGCAATAATGAGGTTCTGATAGGATACACCTCAAAGGTGAAAAACCTCAAAGATATAGAAGATGACTATGAATTACTCGAACCGCGTGAGAGTGAAGACGTTGTAATTATACCAGTCAAAACTGATAGAACTTCGAAGATGAACTGTCCATTACCAGAAATACCCAAAGACGAGGAACCTGTAAATAAAGATGAAAATATATACCAGTGCCTTCTAGAAATGAGATCTCACCCAGAAGGTGATGAAAGCAGTCTTCATAACTACGAGCAGTGTGGAGAACATTTGGAAGAACGAACCAGAGGAGATGGGGACAGCGACGACGGTTATGAATACTGTAAGTCACCAGTCAAACCGTACTGTCACACTTCCAGTTCAGGAATTCAGATAGCTGAACACTACGACCCGTTCACTAGCGATACTAACAATGCCAACTACACCATAACAAAATCAGTGAGCGGTACATCCACAGTCAGTTACGAAAAAATCGGCCCCGACAGGATATACGAGAAAATACCACCTCGTCCGCCTAAATCCAAAGAAACCAGCCCGAGTTACAGCAGCAGACACTCGAATGTATCCTCAGAATACACGGGATACAATGAAACTGAGAACATCTATGACACTATCAAGCATAGCGATGGTACATCTCTCTCTCATTGCTACGAGAGCATACCAAATAGTCCCAGCATGGTGAAGCTGAGGAACAACTTCAAGAAGCAGTTATCCTCAGCGGTTCAGAAGCGTCTATCGTTCGACAACGTGTCCAACATCAGCCATTCGACAATCTCCAGCGAACAGAAGACGAACAGCATATACGGTCAGCGGTCGGTGATGAGTTACAACGGCCAGGAGATAGCGTTCCAGGTGCCCTGCAGCGAGACCAGCGTCAGTGACAGAAGCGACAGAAGCGACGACTGGGTCGACGTGTCAGACGAGGAGAAGCCTGACCAAAAGATCATCATGTGAGTGACATAAAACAGTTATAAAAACATCTCATTTATAATCCACCAATCAAATTTAAGTTACCAAAAACAAGATTTAAAATCCACCAATCAAACTTAAGGTATACTAATTATTTTATCAATACTATCATCGGTTAACTGTTCTGTATTCCGATGACCTATAAAAAATCTATCGTACATCGTCCGCGGGTTAATCAAGTGCTGTGTAAACAACGTTATCAGATCGATATTGGCAACGGGTCAGTGTGGTGACGGTAGGGGGAGGTTGTGGACTATGTATTAATAATTCACATGGATCTTATAATTTGTAGAGTGAGAGAACGAAGCCGCGGCAGGAAGAGTCCTGTGAGCTGGTCGCAGAAGGTGCGTGACCAGTGGCAGAACTCACCCAAGCAAAGTCACGAGAAAGGTCAGTATTTACTCAGTATACATTCAAATCTCGTTTGCCCGGTATCGCGGTGTCGCGAAGTAACCGAAACTTCGGGAGTATGCAGTTTTAAAATAATAAAATATTCGTAGTAATCTGAAAAATATTAATTTCATTTAATTGAATACTCGCGAATCTTAGATCTCATTAAATTAACCACTTATCCACTTATAGTATACTGATGTATAGTGATTAGAAAGTAAATATTATTTATGTATTTCGTTTCTTTGAATATATTTAAAACTAATTCATTTAAAAAATAAAACTATATTTATTTAATTTATCATAATACATATTTAAAAATAATCCTTGGCTGTTGAAAGTAAGTGGTGATATTATTAAATTAACTGCCATCTAGCTATTCGCTTGGTAACAACATGATTTAAAGCACATGCCAACGCGACATACTAGATGGCGCTGCTAATTTATTATGACTGAAACATTAAAAAGCACTATTGTTAATTCATGTTCACTGTAACTCAAACTATTGTAATAAATAATAATAATAAGGAAGTTTGTGCGTACATTGTACATATACAGAAATTGCATTACATCAAGTGTTCCCTATTACGTATCAATGCATCTGACAGTCATCTGATTAGCTAATGAGTAGTTTCCGCGTAGTTTTTATATTCCAATTAGTGTAACGACTATTGTGACTCCGTACGGAAACTACGTAACGTGATGAGAGGTAATAGTTTTATATAAACATTAGTTAATTCTAACAAGTTCATGAACCTTCCGAATTAGGTTTAAATGCGCACGCGCCGCCGCTGTGGGTGCTTAATATAATTGGTGCCGGATTCCTGCGCCGACGCAGCTATCACACAAGATCTATGCCTTCAGACATTCCGTTGTCGGCGCGGCTTTATTTGACATTTACTTATATTTCATTGTTTAAATACAGAAATTTCTTGGAAGTTGCTGTTAGAAGTATAAATTAATTTAAACTTATATTTCTCAGATTGAGATTTTTTTTCTTCATTTATAAAATACTTAAACAGTTACCACATACTAAATGTTTTTTCGTATTAATCTACCCCTATTGATTTTTCATTACACTACCTATAAGTGGGTCTAACTGGCACGATACCCTCGACCTATATAGATAAATACTCCCCTCAGGTACTGCGTTTTTTAACTAAATATATATAGATAAAATATATTAATCCACCCTCCCATCCAGCAGCTACGTTCCCAAGGCCGACGTGACGTATAAAACAAAGGAGAAACGTAATACGTGTCGTTAAAATTAAAACAAAAATACGTTCTCACGTAGCTCGGGTTACTCATCCTTGACCGTAAACAGCAATGAGATCCATCGACCAAAATCACTTGAACCATCAATATATCGTTAGTTGGTGATAATGTTTGGATCCATCTTAAGGAGGGGTCTCGTTAGACTGGTCATCAAGTTATTACCTCACGCGATGATGTGTTTAATTCTCCACGTTCTCCACACTTGATGTCTGAAGCCTCCCAGTAATCAGTGGCAGTATTTCTTAAGGTTGTGCCACACTAATGTTTTGCGTATCTGAAACGGTGATTGTAGTGTTTGCAACTTTTAATAGTTCCACAGAATCGATTGCGAAACAAAATATGTATATTATTATTTTTTTTATTTTAAACTATTTTTTATTTTAATTTATGTGAGCTTATTAAAATTTAAATGCTTTTTACATTAGCGACATCATTTTATTTTACATAGTATTAAGGAAATGGGGTAATTTTATATACCTATATATTTATATCAGATAAATTTTAATGCCTTTAACTGTTTACGTAATGAAAGCGAAAACCATGTCTATCATTGTATCGATTTTCCCACTTTCATAGTTTCCACGAACATTTACTATTAAATACGTATTTATACTGTTTCCATTATCTTCACAATACAAACATAACGTAATCATGATTTCGATGTAGCTATAATTGGCATATATTTAAAAAAATAACAAAAAGTTTTAACAAAAAGTATTAAAATTATATTAAAATATATATATATATATGAAAACCCTTGTCAGGATTTACCAATATCAAACACGTAACGATTTAAAAATTACCTCACGATTGAACACAATAGTGAATAGCCGGCAAAAAATTAAATGTAAGAAACAATGTTGTAAACTAGATCTGTAGTATTCAATAAAGAAAGCATTCTTATTACTTAGAGAGGGAATAGTTTTTATAATTATAAAATAGTCGTAGTCAGAAAATATTAGTTTCATTCATTCTTAGAAATGTTCAAAAGTAACATTACATTTATTAAGAGACATGTTAACGATTTCAATTTTGCTGTAATTATATGTATAATTCTTTATTATGAAAAACTTAGAATTTAGGTTTTCAAAATTTTAAAATAACCTCTCGATTATACAATCAATATTATATCTCGATGTTCCTTACTTAAAATATATAATTTAAGCTGTTTTATTCATTTACTTATATTTAATTGGTTAAGAAAATCCTTAAAAACTTTAAGCATTTCAGAAATTTCTGATTCGAAGCTTAATAATGTGCATATTTTTTTCATATGAAAAACATTACAATATTTTTACTTCAATATATTGTATCAAGTTTCATTATTTATACAAATCGTAAAATTTTTGTCGAATATTTCTTTCCATTGGTGCCTGCCATTTAATAGTTTACCGTCGAAACATCCGTGTGAACAAACATACAATCAAACAATCGCATATAAAAATGCAATATTTTTATGTTTTATTGTCATAAGCTTGTACTCATATTAAATATTGCAGAATAATTCTTAATTAAAACCCCGATGTGGCTATATTTCTACATCTATATGAAATTCTTACAGTAGTTATATTTCTACATTTTCTTCTTTACTATTCTATATATTGGATTTAATACAAATCGTTTTTTAAAAGAACGTGACGTCAGTATTAGTGACGTCACTAATATCACTTCTTCCAGAACATTCCATGATGTTTTAAAATGAAACTTCAATTGTTCTTAATGTTCCTGTATTTCTCGAAGGTTCTTCATAATCACATTATTCAATGGTCACTAACTAAACTCTGCCGTCGTGAGTCCAGACGTCATATTTATACCAAGATTCAAACATAGTTCTATTCTCCTTAAAACAGTCTTTGATTTCGTTTTACTTTGTCAATAATCATGAATACTTAAGTTTTAATAATAATTGATGACAAGCTCAAGATATCGCAAATATATACCTACTATAAGATTCATCTTCATAATGATGTCACACTAAATTCAAATCACCCAAAACTTAGAAAGTAAACAAAGATAACATCTGATTTATTAAATAAAATATTTATATCATATGAAAGTTAAGACACGAGGATATCGAAACTATTTGGAAATTTATGTATGTTTACAAATATATATGTATAAAATTATACTATACTAAATATATAATATTAATATGATTTATTCTCATAGATACACAAAAATAGGAGAATTATATATAATAGTACGAATTTTCATTTCATTTGGCTCGATGGTATGAGTTGTTGTGTAATGAGACATACAAACATACAATTTTTAATATATGTTGATATATTTCTTTAACATATAGTATGTCCAACTGTTACTCGTTTCAATCTAAGTAACATGATTTACAAAGCTAATCTCTAAGCCTGTAACCATTCGGCAGCGTCGTACGTTGTGGCCTAGATTGTGATTGTAGAACCAGTTCAGAATGTAATTCTACTTGAATTTTGGATTTAATTGTTATAGAAAGTAGGAATTGTTATATATACACATAGTTGTATTTAAAAGTACCTTTAAACATCCAAGAATTGATATTTTAGTCGCATATGTAAAGTATACATAATATTAATAAATAATAATCAAATAAAATACTAATTCTGTATGTAGGTATATGTTTTTCCTAATCGTTGGTACTCATGGAATTAATTCCTATCCTTCAATGACGAAGAATTCTACTGACATGAAGTGAAATCAAATCATTGGTGCAAACTCGTAAACAAAAACTGTTTGTTTCATATCAATGAATGGTTATAATAATCTCACTGTTTACAAAACTTCCAAAACAAACTCTATTGTCATCCAGAAGAATCCTAAAATCTAAACATTTCACAAACAAACATACTCAAAACAAAAAACAATAAATACGGAAAGAATTTTATAATCAAAGAAGACAAGTAACGAACTAGTCTTGTTAAATATATCGTGAAGATAAATTTAATTGATCAACTTAACTAGAGGTGAGCTGTTTCGGATTATTTGTATGTAAAACTAGTTTAGATAAAGGGCCAAGGGGTGCTTCGTTGATGGAACTAGTGTAAGGAGTGGGGGTTGCGAGGGGGGCGGAGTCGCTTACACCAGTTAGCCCTGCGCACGCGCATACGACGCACGCGTAACACTCGCAGTGAAAGTGAAATAATTTACAGTGTTATTGGAATTATTTTAATATGATAGCATCGCTGTAATGAATGTCAGTGTTTATTTAGTGTGACCATTTTGATTAAGAGGTCGATCTGTCGTTGTCTTTGTGAAATTTTGTGCGTTTTAAGTTAACGTATGTTAAATGTTTTATATACTCTTATATTTATTAAACGTTCTGTCGTTACCGCCGTACCGGTTCACGGTTCGCTTCACCACATTAAAGTTACGATGTTTGTTATTTCTTAACAGTGTATCATCGCGCTGTAATTACAAAATTCCATTCAGCAGTCGATTAAATTTCTTTCGCGTTCGTTCTATCTCATAAAAGTTAAAATATCTATATTTGCAAACTACTGACACTATTGAACTTTCAAGGTTACTTTTAAAATACTTTTAAAACCTTAGCCGAATTGCAGGAAGGTATTTAAAAAAAATATTGGTTGGATAAATCTCAAGGTTGTTGATATATACTTGCATTTCCTATATTATAGGTAAATTATTATATATTATTATGAGTCGATTATTTAATTGAGTGGTCTAAACATTATCAATTTTAAATTTTATCAGCAGTCTTGGTTGTAGCTTTCTTTTCGTGAAAGCAGAACGATTTATGATATAATAGTTGAATAAAAGTTATTTTATTAATAAAAACAGGTTTAGTATTCGATCGTACGTCACGATTTAAAATTAATTGATAGTAAACGAATGATTTGAAGAGTGTTTTCATATCAATAACGAGATTCTTATTATTACAACTTAAAATTATTTTATATATATATATTGATAAATTAAAACGAATTCTTCATTATCGTCTCGTATTTCAATAACTTCCGTGCTTCGTAATATATAAACCGGTCGTTCTTTGTCTGTTTGTCCGATACTCCTGAAGAAATACAATACTCGATCATCATAACACTATACTACACATCTGATATTAATAATAATATGGACATTTCTTGCTTGTTCATAGAAAAACTCCATCGGAGTTCCACGAAATCATCTATCTTACATTTAGGATAAATAGATGCACTTAACATACATGTATATGAACACACACAAACAATGTATCCGGCCCGTCTCGGCCCACTAGCCTGCAACTAGCCAGAACACTGACATCGCTATATACATTGTTCTTGACACACTACACAGTGTACTTGGAAATAAATATTAACAAGAATAAATCATAAGTAAACAATGACGGGTTTGCAAATCGAACTCGCTTTCAGTCGTCAAAACACGCGAAATCATTGTCAAAAGTTATTCAATGTTCAAGTAAACTAGACGTTTAAAAATCGTTTCTTATTTTCTAGTTTATGAACACACAAATGTTATAATTTCATATTATAAGTACGGTATGACAAACTCATTGTTTTATTTTTTCCATCTCACATAGAAAGTCGATTGCGTGTCGAAAGTTATATACTATGGATGATATTAAGTCATGGTGGTTAGACACTAAGTACGAATATTATAATATTATACTTCATAAATATTACTAAATCTTATCCCACCCTAGACTACACTAATATTGTATATTCCTCGGATTTTCATATTAATATTTGAGCGTATCTAATTCGTTTATTAACTAGACAAATAAATCACAGCCAAAGATAAATCCGTTGCAACAAACTGATTCAATTTTGCAATGCAATGCTCTGATTGCAAAGCTGTTATGTAGTTACTCTATCTACAACATAGCTGGCTCAGAACACACGGAGGAATAAACTTGGGACACAGTTACGTCACCTTCGCTAATATAGAAGCTGTTATGAGAGTTTAACTTACTTTTAAGGCTCACAATGAAAATGAATTTTGGTATTTTGAGACAAATACAGTTAGCTTTCTCCAAACCTATGATGATGGTAAAAAATGTCACACAACATGGATAGACCTTGATGAATAATACTAAATTATAATGAGTAAAGAATTATTTTAATTATTACGTGTAAACAATAATTAGTTTGATATTTATAACTTAATGTAATCCAAGTCAACAGTGACACTATCCAAGTGTATCGAGCGAGCAATTTGTTATCGTTATTATAATATGAATATAATTTTATAAAAACCAAGTCCGTCTGTAGAGGCGGCCGACCGGTCGACCCTGAGCCGGGCTGAGGCGATCTCGTTTAAATTTTTCACTTACCACAGTACTCACGAACACGCGACAGGTCGGTCATAACGCGATCATAAATAAACACTGACATTCATCAGGCCAATGGTGACACGCTGATAAATAAAAATGTGCCAAAATGGTCTCCGAGCGACCATCGAAAGCTGGTCAGGCGAAACTGCTGACCATACGGAGGAACTGCGGTGACCAAGGTTCAGTAATATTGATTCGGCTCTGTTGATTCACTTATCATATATGGTGTAATGACGAATTCTTGTATTCACACCGATGACTCAAAGCTTGTGACACCGAGACATTGATAGCATTTTCTCTCACTTGCTAAAACTATCTGGTTGTTACAAAACGTTTCATAAATTCCCAAGGACCTGAACTGAGTTATGTTCATGCCTTTTAAAGATCGATCCCTTTCACTACACTCAGCCTTTGTATTGCGTGAAATCAGAGCCGAATCAATATTTACGTCGCCTTGACTGTTCGTAGTGTCCGTGACATCTCCGTCTAGAGTGTATATGAAGACGAGTGTCAAGTGTCCGTTCTATAGTCAGAACGACGAGTCCAGGGTGTGTCAGGATGTGGGTAGAGTGAAGTTCATTGATGCCCTGGAGCAGACCTGGTGGATGAGTGTGAGGACGGTCCTCAGGGATGGAGAGTTTGAGATACAGGATCTCATCGCGTTTATTGGTATGACATAATACTCTGATGTTATTGTATATATATAATAATTGAATACGAATCATTTAAAATCTATCAAACGGCTTAGTTCATGGTTTAATTATATACATACAAAGCTATCTTAGTCTTTTCGAATAAGTTTATCAAAACGTATTACAAATAAAAACAAGTAGAATGCTCAAGTATTCGTGCTTTATTATATAAAATACAAGATACTAATAACAAATAAAATAATAGTAACATAGATATATCTTTATATATAGATGCAAAAAAGCGAGTTAAGTTAGCGAGTAATGAATGTAACCGCTTCTATAAATAAATAAATGATTAAACTTCTAGATTCTAGAACGTTTAAATAACCTGTTGTTGTAATTCAAACTTGTTTTATGTCGGGATAGACTTATGGGATAGGAGCACTTTCACTCATACTGTCACTCATTGAATAAACAACAGGTAGAACTTGTTTTAATATTGTATCTAAATGATTCATTATAATTGATACTAAATAATGTTTTAAGTATAACAATTTATTTGTCATTAAATGTAAATTTACTATTGAATTTTAGTGGTCGTATACAAAACTGATTTCTAAATTACCCAACAATACGATCGGCACAAACTAATGATTTAGCTATACAAATAAACATTTACTAATAATATTGATATAGCAATAAATAAAATTAGAGAAATTTCTGTCGGTAGTACTAATTGGCTAATATCTTGTACATATTTGCAGTGCATGGAGTTGCACAAAACGCAACAAAATGTCAAGGCCCTCGCTTATATAATGTATGTACCGTATAAACAGCACGCACGTCTACAGTTTTCACAATCCAGCCAACAATATATTCCGGACTTGAGAACACTTTACGTAATCAACGTCCATTCTCAATGTCTGCTCAGATTTCCTTGTTTCTTATCTATAGAGTTATGAATGAATTGCTTAACAGATTTTTGCTAATCTATATATTTATATAAAAATGAATACCTTTTCCTCTTGGTCACGGCACCACGCGTGAATGGCTGGACGATTTCACAAATTTTTTTGTTGTTGTATTTGTTATTGTTAGGTAAAGGTTCTTATGTTAGAAAAAATAACTTTATTATTTCACTTTTTCTTTAAAATAATGTGTAACTGGCAGTAATATTCACATAGATTGAATTTCAATGAATAAAGCATTAGAATAATAAACACCTTGTTTTCGGAATATTTTTGATTTATTAATATACCAAATAGAATTCAATAATCACAGTTAAGAAGACAGAACATTGTCTGTACAGTCAGATATAATAAAGAAAATAATTTCATTCAGATAAAAAGATAACAGATATTTCTTGATTATAGGGCGGTACGAAGTTCGCCGGGTCAGCTAGTTTTTTATAAATTTCACGTGTATCTTGTAATATTCGTCGTTTTATTACCTGGTTCTTAAAAACTTGATCTTTTTTCAGTTATCCGCCAGTCATGTAGTCATATTTTTATAAAGTTTACTACTAAGATTCTATTTATATACATATTTTGAAGGAAATATATTTCCAAGTTTTATAAGAGCTGTTTTTAAAATTAGATTTTAAAAATCGATATAAAATTATACATTGTCAATTATTATATATTACTTATTACATATGATATCAGATATGTTAAAAAAAATCATAAAATGTATAAACCAATGTTTTAAATCCGCTGTTATTCTAAGTCCATAAACATTATTGTAATTCAGAGCAAAAGAGAACTATCATTTTGGGACAATTTATATACTGCCTCAAATAATAAAATCTAAACCAGATTCACATTACTTGGTACATACTAATGACGTTATAACATTTTATACAAACACGAACACGGAATTTATACTCGAGTTAGAAAAACTTCCTGTCTTAGCTAGTCCTATACATAGAAAGTAAAAAGTATTGAAAGAAATACTTTATCCGGCTTTATGGGAAACGATGAACATACTCAATTATTATGTAATATTAAATAAACTCCAATACACAATAAAATAATCTCAAATTAATCAATTTCAATAAAATCAATATAAATTCCCTAAGAAACAACACTCGAAGAATTTCTATCTTATAATAAATTTCCATTGGTATATTTTATATACAACATAAACTTATTTTCAAGTATTGTATTCAATAAATATAATAATTGATTTGTTTGCACGAATATTTGTCACAGCTTGTATCAAACCCGTGACCGAATATTCAATTCTACGCCAAAAATAACTAAGATTAGTCCTATGGCGTAGAAAATTCTTTTACCGGTTAATAGAAACGTCTTGGGTATTATGATGTGTTTCAAATAGCGTATAATTGCTCTCTTTCCAGACTGTGACAGTAGCGATTCTGGTCATGTGTATGAGTCTCTGGAGCCTCCGCCTGCCACTCATCAAACTCATCACTCACCGCTCATACCTGATGATGACTTTGACTCCTTTGATAGTGATACCGACACTGATGACCAGGAGAAGGTGAGGAAAATAGCGTTATTTCCTTAATACTTCAGTTATATCCATATAGAAGCCATACTGATGCGAGATTTTACGTCTAGTTGATCTAATCTCATAGTAATGGTTGTATTTCAGACTATACCACCAGAATTGCCCCCCACGCTACCTTCTTCGCGTCTGCCCACGCCTCCCAACGGTGGGCCATACACTCTGACCAAAATTGCGAATGCTGCTCAGAAGAAAATGAAGCAGATTAAGAGAAATCTGACTAAAAGATACTCTGGTTGGTATAATATAATTTATGATATTAACTAATGCGTTATATATATTGTAATATATAAAAAATATACAAAAATATTTCAAAAAGTATATTTCCGATACCGGGAATCGAACCCGAGCCTCCTGGGTGAGAGCCAGGTATCCTAGCCACTAGACCATATCGGATAATGGATGGTGTAACGAAATACTCTAACCATTTCAAAAATAGTTTCAAATTGTAATGTTATTTTTAGATAATCCACGTGACTCCATCCTTGTCACTTGATATATAACAAAACATTAAGCAATAATGTATAAGAGAAAATTCACATTACTGAAGACGAAGTGGTTATAAAAGTTGTTGTTTTCTAAAACTTTAAATATTTAATATTAACCGAAAATATTTATTTCTTTCAACCCCGTATTTCCTCAAAAACATTATTTATTACATATCTCTATATTAATAGATGACCTTGTTTAATTTATACAGGGTGACTGGTGAATTACTATCGATACTTGAGGACGTGATATTTGACGATCATATATGACAAAATAAAAATTAATCTCTACTAATATTATAAATGCGAAAGTAACTCTGTCTGTCTGTCTGTCTGTCTGTCTGTCTGCTACGCTTTCACGCCTAAACCACTGAACTGATTTTAATGAAATTCGGTACAGAGATAGAGTTGACCTTGAGAAAGAACATAGGATAGTTTTTATCCCAGACTTTTGAAAGGTTCTCTTGGAAACGCGATATAACCGAACTCCACGCGGCGAAGCTGCGGGCGGAAAGCTAGTGTAACATAAATATTAATAAACTTCTAAGTAAAGTTAACCAAAAGTTATGTAATTAATTACGCATCGTGTGAACGCCCTACAGATTAGGTGTACACACACACACACACATACGCGCGCGGCGGCGTGGTGTTGTATCAGCACGCCGCCGCACGCGTCCACACTTGGAACACTTGGAACGTGTCCACACTTTATTTATTTATACGGAAATTTGGTCAAAAATTAAGTACCTATTTTTTTTACATAATTCGAATGAGAATCATGTACCGAGTATTCTCCTTAAATATTGATAGTAATTCACCAGTCACCCTGTATAAACTTTGTATATATTTATCATATTTCGTTGTTGTAAATAGATAAAAACTACAATAAAGATTTCAAATGTAGGTCACGACTCGCGAATCTTATCCTTTGACTCATAATATATTTTGTTTACAGTGGCAATGGACGGAAAACCGTTCAATAAATCATCGAACAACCAAAACGGGACGTACGATGTACCCAAGAACCAAAATAAAACCAAGTCTCCGATATACGCCAACTATGAGAAACCAGAAACTCAACCAGTGTACAGCAATATCAACTTCCACGACACCAAAAACATTCTCCATAAAGTCGAAAATCCCTCAGCAAAAATCACTGGAACTTTCAAAGAAGAACTGAAGACTGTAATAGGCGAAAAGTGTTCCACCAGGACTTGGACGTACGAGAAGAACAAAAACGTATCAGGCAGGAATGTATATGAGAAGGGGGTTAAGACTTCTGAGAAGAGGAACAGCAATGGTGATATTCCTCCGCCCCTACCAGATAAACCCCCGCCAGAGATACCCACAACCCCTAATACTGATACCAAGAACAGCGGCACTCTATCCAGGAAAGCCTACTTCTCATTCAAGTCGAGGTTCAGACGAGCGACTTCCATGGCTGTAGACATCAACACGGACGTCCCCAGCGCGCTCAAAATAACTAACTCCACGTTCTACCTGACGGATTCCATCGACGGCGACTCCGGATTCAGCAACTGGTACTACTAACATACGATACTTTATGTATATCTTCTTCCTAGCAATTTCCCAGCTATAACCAGGGTCTGCCTTACATGTTGTGAATAGTTTTGTCTAATTGTTTTTACGACCGCCGCCTACCTGACATAAACCCTCTTTGGGAATGCATTAATTAGTGATGTCTAAATACCCTTAGAAAGTACACATGACTCGGAAAAATCACATTGGTACTTGCCCGGACCAGGATCGAACCTGCGCCCTCATACATGAGAGGCGGGCCTTTTAACCACTAGGCCACCACTGACATGTATATTCCTTGGAATTCCTTTCTAAAAATATTTAGACATCACTGATTAATACTGATTCCCAAAACGGTTGATGGTTGAGGCGGTTGGTCGTAAAAATATTCAAAACTATTCACAACATATGACAGGCCCTAGCTATATCTGGAAAATTGCCAGGTACAAGAATATTCCATGGAATTCATAAATTACAAAAGCTCCACAAGTTATTGGAATTGCTTTATATAGGAGTTTTGTAGCATAGTAGATCCATACGTTATTTTACGTATCTTTTATGGCATATTCATTCACACGGTGAAATTTCCTTACAATGTAAGCTCCATAAGTTATGGGAAAAAATATATAGGACCTCTTTGCGTGGCTGTCAAGCGTGAACCGTTGCCTCCCACAGATTATACTAATGTATGTATATTGTTACAGCAGCGAGAGCGACCGTCGCGAGGGTATGCGAGCCGAGTCCTCCCCCTGCCTGGCGCTGAGGCCCGCCCTCCCCCCGCCGCCGCCTCCCCCCGCGCACAGCACGCACACTGACCTTAGCGCTGTCCACGAAGGTTCTAGAACATGGACTTGCACACGACATACTGCCCAATAAAACCTCCTTCATACAAAGAATATATTACGTAGACATTTCTTATATTAATTTAAAATCTCTTAACGCGTTTAATTAGACGTAGTTTTGTTCTAGTTAATACATTTTTAATAAGATAAATGCTCTAAGTAAAACAATATTTTGCCCCCTCCAATTTTATTCATAATCACTGCAAAACAATTTCTTCTAAATTTTTTCTAAATTCTATGAAGGGTTATATTTTCATGTTCAATATTAAGTTTGAATATAATACGTCACTGTTATTTCCTCAGTCTCATACAGATTACAGACCAACGATATAATTAGACAGAACGAAGGCAGCGCTAAACAGAGGTCAGTGCCTCTGTCGGTCTGTCAATAACTAATATAGAAAACCAGCATAACAAGAACTATGTATACAAACAAATAATTTAATATGAACATATTATATATATTAGTTATTTAAGACTACAGAGGTAGGTTGTGGGTCCAACACTCCCCGCTTTGTATGTTTGCACTGTCTTTGTCCGTTCTAAATGTCACAAGCTCTGTGGTTACGGATTATTTAAATGTCCACTCTATGTTACTCTATGTCTTGAATCACAAGCTTTTATGTATGATTTTTGTTAATAAACACTGTCACGACTTTGTATATATATACTTAAATAACTTCCATCATTGAGAACAAACGATGTCTTTAAAGTAAACACATATTTTATATTTTCATCTCTTCAAAGTCAACAAGCTATGACGTCATTTAAGTATTAAATATCATTTTCCGCGCTATTCAATAACGAGACCGACCTTACGCTCAGACTACCTCATATACAACCTTGCAGACCGAGACTAGATCATGTACTGAGACTATAGACTGAGACTGTAGTCTAGACTGCACACTGAGACTAGACTAGACTAGTACTGTGATCATCGTTCAGTGTCATCTAAGTATTCGCACGCGATACACGTTCTAATAAACTTCTAATTTGTTCACTCCGTATGGCATGTTCTGTAATTGCATATGCGAGTGCATGCGATGTAGTATATGCATGCATATGCAAGGTCGCTCATATAAGATGCAAAGTATGTGATAATTCAGTGATGATTGGTTTATAAGTTCAGTAATCTAATATTATTATCTGGTGTTAGAGCTAAGGCGGTTGCTGCCGACCCTGTCTCGTAAGGAGCGCACTTCTCGCACCAGGACCTCGTGGTACGCGGACTGCGCCCCCGGGAATGCCTCATCCTTGTAAGTAATATATATTAAACTAGCTTTCCGGCCGCAGCTTCGCCCGCGTGGAGTTCTGTTATATCGCGTTTCTAAAAGAACCTTTCAAAAGTCTGGGATAAAAACTATCCAATGTTCTTTCTCAAGGTCAACTCTATGTCTGTACCAAATTTCATTAAAATCACTTCAGTGTTTTAGGCGTGAAAGCGTAACAGACAGACAGAGTTACTTTCGCATTTATAATATTAGTAGGGATCACTTGCCCTTACCACGTGTCTAACTCGAACCGAAAAAAGTTTTTATTAACCTTCTCATATGAAACTATCGAAGTGATATCATGAAATTGTTATCGCTGAGAACTCGTGGTAGGGTCAGTCATCAGTGACGTAGTTATGAGTCTCATCCTTGAGTGTAACAATTTATTACTATTGTGCTGTCTCGACCTTGACGTCTGTTATAATAGATTCATTTATAAAATACGATCGGTTTAATAAATTCAGTACATAATGACAGTATTGTATTAAGATTGTATCAATTATATAATTTTATACTTTTCTCTGAGATTTTATATAATATATAATGTTTTGAAGTGTACATAAATTTAATACCGATTACCGATACCTATAACTATTTGATGAGGATCGCCATCGCATTACGAGCCTCATGACTCATGAGTCATGAGCCAGTTCCTATACCTTGAGTAAGTCATAAGCGGAAGCGGATTTAATGTAAACACGTCAATTTTCCATTCAATGGACCTTGTTTTCTCTTTCTTTATTAAAAAAATAAGGTTTCTTATTTACTAAAATGCGGATTCGATCGTATTTATAAGTTAGTAACTGTCAGTTTTTAGTTTGTCGAAGCGAATACGTGCTAAATTTAAACAGAATTTTGTTTATTTAATTTTATACCCAAACATATTAACCTTAAAATGTCTTCTGTAATTACAAATAAATATTATACATATTAATTTTGTCAGTATATCATTATGAAACTAGCTCCAGCCCGCTACATCTCATGTCTCGTGTATTATTTTAGTTGTATCAGTGTATATTATATTCAGTCGAGCCGCGTGTGTTTATCGGACGGCCGTCAACGGTCATCCACACAGGATTTCGCGATGTATACGAATATAGAAAATTGTGTTAATTTTACTACAAAATTTATCAATATTCATATTTATTACTACTAAAGCAATTTAATGTATACGGTTGGTTAAATTTCACATAAAATTTATCACTAATTACTTTGTTTTAAATACGTTTTGGCGGTTAAATTTAAAAGCATTTCTGACAGTTTACGATTTTTTTTACAATTTACTTTTTTGTGTTTTGGCGGTTAAATTTAAAACTATTTCTGACAGTTTCTTTTTTAACTGTCACCCGCCAAAAATATTTATTAATGTTTTGACACTTATTTCGTGATGAAAAATTTATATTCGTGTATAGTGATTTACATTTACTGTTAATTGATGGAAATATAAATGTATTGAGTGCTTGTAACATGTTGAATGTATTAGTAAGTGTTTGTATTGTATCATGGGCGATGTGATAGTGCGAGGTTATAATTTGTGTTCGTGACCAGGTATTCGGAGGCTGGTCTGTATCAGGCTGGTAACATATCAAGTTCTTCGGGCGCCTCCTCCGGTTCTCACCCCGCCTCGCCGCTGCCCCACTCGTTATTCACACACGAGCCGCTCTACCAGTTCTACAACGCTGCCAAAATTGAGGTCAGTAACCTCGCTCCTGTTTAAACTAACTTACTGATACTTTAAACTCAAATGATCAAATAGTATTGATTGTATCAATATTAACTAACGTGCTAAATATTAGAATTGATATGAAAATCATGTTATGAAAGGTATGAATTATATGAAACATCTTCAAGTATCGTCAGGGGTTTATTAAGTCAGTAAGGTGTACGTTTATAAGTAGAGTGACGTCACGTTTCCAGTAATTACGACGAGTCATTATAATATTGTGAATAATTTTATATCACAATGTCGCCACAGCGAAGTATTTTTCCAAATATTTTTCTCCGAATTGACGAAATATACAAGCATGTTTGTGGTATGAATGACTTTGTTATTTGTAACAATATCTTAAAACTTAACTTATTATAATCAGTAGTATAATTATTTATATATATCATATTTTATTTCATTATACATACATATCGCTGACTCTGGTCATAACAAACGGACCTAGGTGCCTACTACTAGTGTTTAATAAATTTTACCCACTCTACAATAAAAACTTTCGTAAAGTTAGAAGATTTGGACTTGTATTGAAAGGAAAAGATTTTCATTTACTATTATAATTATATCGATATTTATCAAAATAAAAAATACACCTGTTAAGATTTGAAATATGAATGTAAGTATGAAATAATAAAAATATTTAAAGTATTAAAGATTAAACAGTTTTCCTTCATCTTGACTGACTCATTGTGGTTTTAAATAAAAGAAATAACAAGTGAATACAAAATAAAGTCTTAAGTTGAGAATTTCTTTGCTATCGTATATTTTTAAGGTCATTAAAAACTGTGTAAAAACCGTAATCACAAAATATACACGGGACGCGTTAATCGACATTATATGTTGTAACAAACAGTTTTATCTTTATGTTAATTGGACTAATTACATACTACACTAACCTTGAACATATTACCTCACCGACACACTTGTACAGTCCGACTATTAAGATTACTATTATACAAAAGAATAAAAATCAAGGTTGCATATTCGTTAACAAGTTGATTATACTTAACAAGGACGTCAAAGATCGACGAAATATAAGCCTAAACCATTACATAAATTGGATATATAATACTATAGAAAGGCTCGCTTTTGTTATATTACAAAGCGCGCTCGTTCAACCGTCAAAACTGTTTGCCATTGTGGGTTTCAACCGATATTTCTCTAAATGATTACATTCGTCACACTCCTAAACGGAGTACGTCATAAGACGCTTCATATAATTGATATTTGATTGAAATTATCATGTCTCCAGTTGTAGCTTCATAGACAACTAGCTTTCCGCCCGCACCTTGGCCCGCGTGGAGTTCGGTTATATCGCGTTTCCAAGAGAACCTTTCAAAAGTCTGGGATAAAAACTATCCTATGTTCTTTCTCAAGGTCAACTCTATGTCTGTACCAAATTACATTAATATCAGTGCGGTGCTTTAGGCGTGAAAGCGTAACAGACAGACAGAATTACTTTCGCATTTATAATATTAGTAGGGATAAGTAAACATAGATTAATCAAATCAATGTGTATGTTATAATAATAAATATTCAGTGTTATATATCTCTTCATTAAACTGACTTACTAATTACTGTTCTCAGTCTGCGTGTCGTGAGACGGGAGACTCAGACTCGGACGCCTACGAGGTTGGTGGGAGTGTGGGAGGCCCGGGAGGCCCGGGAGGTCCGGGGGCCCGGCCATCCGCCATGGCCCTAGTGGCCCCGCGAGGCCCCGCCAGGACGCTCTGGTGCGAGGTCCCGGAGGTCCTTAACTCAGCTGTACTCAGTTAGTATACTATCATACTATTTGATATCGTACTGTTTTCTTCACTCCAATCACAACTATATCCTGCTTTGTTAATTTTGTTCAGGCTTCCATACTGTTTAATTATAAAAGAAGATAATTTCCTTGCGAAATCTTAAAATTTCCTGGTCTCCAAAATATATACTGTTCTGTGATTGCTAAATGAAAAGTCACGAATCAAAACACAGTACTATCTTGTAACATCTTCCAAACCCATTCCAATAACCAAGTATATGTTCCAGGTTCCCTCGCACCAGCACAAAAACGTCTCCAAGAGGCGAAATTTGAGTTGCTAACGTCAGAAGCCTCTTATCTCAACTCGTTGAACGTGTTGGAGACCCAGTTCATGTCTCACCCGGCCTTCAGGGACCCGCTGGTGCTGCCTCCTCATGAGTTCGACACCTTATTCGCTGCTATACTACCAGGTACTTAAAACAAACCACACGTCATATAATTCATCTCCATACCTTGCACTTCTCTGGTCTTTTAATGCAGTATCCTCTTTCTTCATTTTATATGTACCATATTAGTGATTTTCAACAAAATGTTTTCGCTAGCAGACTTTACTAGACATAGCTAAGAAACTACAGTCGTGACGATTACAATTTCTGTTATGTGTTCTATAAATTAAACTCAATTTAAATTGAAAATATTTTAAACAGTTTCTAAGTAAAGCCTTTGATATAAACATACATATTTACTCCTAACAATATAGTTATTGACTATATCTCTTTTGAGTGAAGATGGAATTGGTGATTGTAGATCGACAATCTTAGAAAAAGTTCATTCTCTTATGCCTTGAAATTATTATAATTGCATCTAAGTTTATTAGCTATCTATGTTTATTTGTATACTAGCTTTTGCCGCGACTACGTCCGCGTGGAATAGTGACTTCCGGCAGATTTTTGGTTCTTCCCACATAGTTCCCGTTCTTGCGGGGTATTCGGAATGGTTATTTGAATAAAGATTAATATTATTATGTTGATACAACTTAAACAAATTATTTCGACCAAATTAGGTACCATAAAAACAGTTTTTGTGAGTTAATCTTAAAAGATAGACAGATACTGTCGCGGACTGTTTTTTAGATCATTAAAAGAGCTATTATTCTTTCATACATATTTTTTGTGTATCTTTAACCGTTTTCACGGCGCACGCAACGGAAGGCTTCAAAGATGAAATAATTTCTCCCGTTTTTTACATATTTACCACTATATCTTTGCTCCTAGTGGTCGTAGCGTGATGTTATATAGTCTACAGCCTTCCTCGATAACTGGACTATTCAACACAAAAAGAATTATTCAATTTGAACCAGTAGTTTCGGAGATTAGCGCTTTCAAACAAACAAACAAACTCTTCAGCTTTATAATATTAGTATAGATAAGCAAGAAACTAACACGCAGGCAGAATAATCTGATCAACAATTTCTCAAAAATCTCAAGCAAGCTACAATATTATTTTGTTTCAGTACGCAAATGCTCCCAATTGCTGATGGCTGATCTCGAGCGCTGCTGGCAGGAGAACATCCTGCTGCAAGGCATCTGCGACATCGTCCAGCGACACGCCAGCGCTAGGTTCAAAGCATACGTCAAGTACTGCGAGAACCAACCGCTCATGGTGAAAGCGCTGCAGCGGATGAAAGATAGACCGGCGTTCGCCAACGCCCTTAAGAGGTACAGAGAGAGTGTATATTTGATCCAACCAACATCAATATCGTATGAGATTCATGATATTCCTAGACTATCAACTAGCAAAAATTTTGGATTCTACTTGAGATTACCCCAAATCGTATCAGTATCACGATTACTATATTCAAAATTGTCTGTACAAATTTTAAAATTATAATTGTTTAAAACCTGTTGGATCATCCGTGTAAAGGTTTATTGACAGCATTACACTTAAAATAACATACAAAAAGACTGGATCATATTCCGGAACTTCAATTTCTAATCCTGTTAATCGTATTCCTCATTCTGTGTCGTCACTCCCCCAGACAAGAGAGTCACCCGCTATGCCAGTCCCTGTCCCTCCACTCGTTCCTGCTGCTGCCGATGCAGCGCGTAACCCGCCTGCCGCTGCTGATGGACGCCGTGCTGCGGCACCTGCACGCCGACGACCACGAGTATGAAGGATGCATGCACGCGCTCGCTACACTCAACGATGTGAGTGACACACACACACACACACACACACACACACACACACACACACACCAAGTACTGAATAGTGATAGGTCTCCATATAGATTAGTGGCAAATCAGGATTCTATAGTAATATTTAGCAACAAAGACCATCTTTACATCCTCGTTAGGCGTTAAGTTGAATATTCATAACTAAGTTATATAGAATTTAAATGAAACTAATATTTTGCGGATATACAACGCGTTTTTATTTTTGACCATAAACTACATACTCCCCACGTTTCGGCTACTTTTCAGCAACCGTGATCACGGGCAGACATCTCGTCTCTAGTATATCCGAAAAATATTTTGAAAATATTAAAAATATAACTCTTATTAACAAAACATCCACATAAACTTGTTGTATCTTTTCTCCTTGTGTTCGATTTTGCCTGTCTACCTTTTAAGTTCTCTGTCTACACTTCTTCCTTCCTGGGTATACTGGAAGAAATCTCTTCTAGGGATAAGTATACCTTTTAAACTTATTTTTCCTGTGTCATATTTTTGTCCTTAATGTTTCTGGCATGTTTAAAAAATTGTTAAATAATAATAAATAAACATATTGATATATTTCCATATATCACTCCCCAGTTCGTGTCTCAATGTAACGAGGGCGCGAGGAACACGGAGCGTGTGGAGGAGATGTGGCGACTGTCGAGGAGTGTGGTGGTGCCGAGCAACGTGCGAGGAGTGCCGGAACTGGGGCCTGCACTGACTAGGAGAGACCGGAAGTGAGGAAACACATTATTATAGCTCAATACTCGATCAGAGGACCAAATAATTACCCAGCCTTAGCCTTAGTCTGCCTTACATGTTGTGAATAGTTTTGGCTAATTATTTTTACGACCGGCCGCCTGCCTGACATCAACCCTTTTTTGGTAATCAGCATTAATCAGTGATGTCTAAATACTCTCAGAAAGTACATATGACTCGAAAAATTACATTGCTACTTGCCCGGGCCAGGATCGAACCCGCGCCCTCGTGCACGAGAGGCGGGCCTTTTAACCATTAGGCCACCACTGACTAGATCAAGGAATGTATAATATCCTGTTTAAATTAAACTAGTATTTTTCGGATTATAAGCGACTTTATTTTAACCAAAAACTATATATTACTGACGGCTACTTTTCAGCAATCGTGATCATACAGACGAGATGTGATCACGGTTGCTAAAACGTTTTTGAAACAATATAAGTTTCATTTAAATGAATAATACTCTCGAAAATCTTAGATTTTATTATATAATATTGATGTTTCCCGTGTTCCAGACCGGTCCGGTGGCTGGTGCGGTCAGGCGAGATGACGCAGCTAGTGTGGAAGACGGACGAGCTGAAGCTGACGTTCGGCAAGAAGTTTCACAAGCAGCCGCTGTACCTGTTCTTATTTAACGACCACCTCGTCATCACCAAGAAGAAAAGGTCTGTATATAAAGAAACAAAGAAAAATCATTTTTATTTCGAACCGTACAAAAGTCAGTGGTGGCCTAGTGGTTAAAGGGCCCGCCTCTCGTTGCCGAGGGCGCGGGTTCAAACCTGGCAAGTACCAATGTGATTTTTGGGAGTCATATGTACTTTGAGACATATTTAGACACCACTGACATCGTGAGGAAACCTGGACTTATAGTTTCACAATTATAAGTTTGAAATCACCAACCCGTTGAGCAAGTGTGGTGATTAATGCTCAAACCTTCTCCATGTGAGAAAGAGGCTTTGCTCAGCAGTGGGCTCTGATAGGCTGATGATGACCGTACAAAATTGATGAAATATCAAGTATACATATACCCTCACTGGGTCCTACCATAATACTGAACAAATGGTTGCATTACCACTGTCTTAGCCAGATAATAAATGATAACTGTCTCCATCTAGTATGACGTCATGACGTTGTTGTTAACGCATTATTAATTTTTATACCAGAAATATATACACACTAGCTTTCCGCCCGCAGCCTCGCCCGGGTTTAGTTCGGTTATATCGCGTTTCCAAGAGAACCTTTCAAGAGTCTGGGATAAAAACTATCTTGTTCTTTCTCAAGGTCAACTCTATGTCTGTACCAAATTTCATTAAAATCAGTTCAGTGGTTTAGGCGTGAAAGCGTACCAGACAGACAGACAGAGTTACTTCCGCATTTATAATAGTAGTAGAGATCACCCAGCCTGATCCTGGTATATATTCCACAAGTTTAAAGTACATAGGGGCCGTTTAAGTATTACGTAAGCACTATGGGGGGTCTTTGCTTTGCTTATTTTGGATGACATGGGGGGTAGGGGAGTCTAGGTATCGATGAGTCATCGGTAGTTATTTACTTTTTTATCATCAGATCGAGAAGATCCATAAAAAAATATTATTGTTATTATAAGTGTGTGTGTGTTATGTTCCAGTGAGGACATCTACAGCGTGGTGGAGCACTGTCCCCGGTCGCTGGTCGAGGTGTGCTCCAGCGAGGCGGCCGGCGTCAAGCACGCGCTGCTGCTGACGCTGCTCGAGAACCACGACGGACGGACCGTCGAGATGGTAACACACGGACATACATACACACAGACAGACATACCCATCGAGATGGTAACACATAGACATACATATAAATACACACACACACATATACAGACACACACACACACAGACCCATCGAGATACGGGCTTATGAATATATTAATCATTTTAGTACCAAGTTTTTTAACAAATTGCTAACTTAACAAGCAATCTATCATTGTTACCGTAGATGCAGGTTCGACTCCTGTCATATACTTTAATTGTATTATTGAATTTCAATCCATGTATTCAGTGTGACAAATATTTGTATGACTCTTTTTAGTAGTAATTCCTACATCTACTGGTAAACTTTCAAATATATCTGTCTCGCTCCAACCTTTGTAATTCATGTCGTGTGTGAGCGAAACGGACGCACACCGGTGGATCTTTGCATGACTCTTCTACCAATTCCTTTTTATATACCAGATAAACTATATACCTATCTCTCTCCAACCCTTATAGTTGATGTCGTGTGCAAGCGAGACGGACGTACACCGGTGGACCGAAGCCCTGGCGCCGCCGGCCGCGGACGCCGGGGAGACTTTGTACGCTGGCTGGGACTGCCCACAAGTGGCCGCCGTTTACCCTTACGCCCCGCACCAACCCGACGAATTAGCGCTGGCTGAGGGAGATATAGTTAACGTTACTAGGAAGACCAGTGAAGGTGAGCAACGCCGGATAATAACACTAGTTTAGAATACTTACTCTGTCACATTCACTGACATATGTCATCTAGGTGTCTATATACTAATATCCAGGTGTCTATATACTAATAGCCAGGTGTCGAAGTTATACTGATTATCATTGACATAACTTCTATGTATATAATATATAGTATGTTTTCTTAGAATGACATTCCCTGACAGTGGTTTATCCACCTTGTATTAACACCATGGTATACTTAACAGATATTATATCATTATTCAGTAAAATGTGTATTTCTCACGCAATAGCTTTCATTTCGATAATTTAACATCAACAATGATCACGGGAAGACGACATGGTGATGATACTTTAGTCTGTATATGAACCAAATTGAAAAACAAAAAATTGGTTACCGATTTTATAAAAAAAAGGTCTTTAATGTACCGAAAGCTACAAAATAATACCGTAGTACTCAAATATCAGTTATCAGTATTATCATTTATCACACTCCTCGCCAATCTAGTAAATTAATCAGTCGCAAATAATAAAGTATTAATACATATAACGCTCAAATATCAGTTATAAGTCTTATTAAACTCCTCGCCAATCTAGGGGGGCGTTTAAGTATTACGTGCCGCAATTTTCGAAGATTTTTGACCCCCCTTGACCCCCCCACAGTAACGTTTTTCTGTAGCCCCCCCCCCCCTTCTCAAAACGTTACGTAGCACTCAAGTGATCAATTTCATCAAAAGACTTACAATGCAATCTAGGTATTCTCCGTAAAATATCAATTAAGAGGTTTGCAAACTTGGAATAACAAATAAAAATATCGACCATACACTCTGGTCAAAATAATGTAAAGTATATGAAAAGAGTTTCCAGTTTCGGGGTTTTTATTAATTTTTCTTTTTAGAAACAATGCTACGTAACGTTTTGTAAGAGACACCCCCTCCCGACCCTGTAACGCATCGTAACGTTTTACGAGACCCCCCTCCCCCAAAATTGCGTTACGTAATACTTGAACGCTCCCTAGTTTATTAATCAGTCACAATGAACTAAATATTAATATAAATCTTTATTATTATGTTCAGGTTGGTACTACGGCGAGCGGACCCGTGACGGCGAGGCAGGTTGGTTCCCCGGCGCATACACAAACGAGATCGCATCACCTCACGTGCGAGCGAGGAACTTGAGGCAAAGATACCGCCTGCTGGCCCTCTCCGCTACCTACTTGGGACAGAAGAAAAAACCACTATAACTTGACCTTAAACACACGCTATACAAGCAGCGGAACCAGGTTCTCATTCTATACAGGTCTTCGAATATATTTATGAATGAAAACTATCAACTATTTGTATGAAATGTGACGTTACATAGTGTCAAAATCACTTGACTGTTTGACGTGAAGCTAAGTGTTGCCATAACGTCTACAGTAAATGAGATAAGACAGTGTTACCCTAACAATATATTTTGTTGAAATAAAATTTATACATGTGTAGATTTTATTTTTATTATCTATTAGACGTATCGATATCTTGTATATTACTGTAATAAAGTCTCCGTCCGAACACTGCCTTTCTTGAATGTAAGATATTTGGACCATTATACAGATCACGTATTAATAAAATATATTATTTTAACATAACGCCTCGTTGGTTATTTAGGTGCTTTGTATTTTCATGTTTTTATTATAAGCCTAGCTCTAGTATGTGAAGTGTACAGTTACGTATGAGATTCACGGATAATTGTTGTACAGCGTTTGTGTATATGTTTATAATAAATTAATTTATGCTTTTTAATAATTGGTCGAAAATCACAAGCTTTTAATAACAATAATTTAAAATTAGATTTGTTTGTTCGCTATTTTATAAATTGACTAGTCATTTGGCGGGCGAGTGTTTTCGTTCACGCCGCGACCAATATTTATTCCGCGAACATTCCGCTTTGCGTCTGAATCAGTTTTGAACGATTTATTATATTATTTAGGATGTACTGAGTATTAATAGTGGGCACCTCCTGAAATGTTACGTTTAGATTATTATTATATATGTAAAAAATAGATTTTAAGTAAAGTGTTAATCGAACATTTATTACCAACAAATATAGTATTTCGTAATAAATAATCGTTTTATTAATAAAACCTCTTTGGTGAAAAAAATATTGCTAAAAGCTTTGTATCGTGTTTGACAGGAACTTCCCGCCAGAATTGAATTCAGAAATGACATTTTTTTACGATTGTTATGATTGCTATAGTCCGATCAAATTAGACATTCGAAGTTACCTAAACTCCCACCAAGCTGAAAATCGGTAAGATTGTTTGAAATGTCATTGAAAACAAAATTTGAGAGTTCACCAAATTTCCCCTGTAAGGAAAAAAATTTATTCAAGGTCAAAGATAAAAAAAATGAGTTTTTCGCGATTTTCAGCAAAACGGTAAGTTTAATCATAAAAATATCTCAGACAAAAATTGTAGAAAGTGTAAAAAATATATTAACTGATATTACAACTATAGAGATGTATGAGTATTGAGTATATATACGTGTCGTACTCATGCATATTATGACGATTACAACTTTTACAACTTTGAATCGTTAGATCTCAAAAACGGTCGCTCGTAGAAAAAAAAATTAGTTAATTCCTTGTAAATAATTTTATGATCTACAATTTTTGTCAGAGATATTTTTATGATAAAACTTACCGTTTTGCTGAAAATTTCGAAGAACTCATTTTTTTTACCTTTGACCTTGAATACATTTTTTTCCTTACAGTGGAAAGATGAGGAACTTCCAAATTTTGTTTTTAATGATATTTTAAATAATCTTACCGATTTTCAGCTTGGTGGGAATTTAGGTAACTTCAGTCTTATTTTTTTGGTCTAATTTGACCGGATTGTACTAGTATACTTTCTCTTTCATAAATATACAGGGTGACTGGTGAATTACTATCAATATTTAAGGAGTATACTCGGTACATGATTCTCATTCGAATTATGTAAAAAAAATAGGTACTTAATTTTTGACCAAATTTCCGTATAAATAAATAAAGTATGGACACGTTCCAAGTGTTCCAAGTGTGGACGCGTGCGGCGGCGTGCTGATACAACACTACGCCGCGACACGCGCGTGTGTGTGTGTGTGTATACCTAATCTGTAGGGTGTTCACACGATGCGTAATTAATTACATAACTTCTGGTTAACTTTACTCAGAAGTTTATTAATATTTGTTGTCATCAGCCTATCAGAGCCCACTGCTGAGCAAGGCCTCTTTCTCACATGGAGAAGGTTTGAGCATTAATCACCACGCTTGCTCAAGACGGGTTGGTGATTTCAAACTTATAATTGTAAAACTATAAGTCCAGGTTTCCTCACGATGTTTTCCTTCACCGTATGTATAATATTAATATTTATGTTATATTAATTTTTATTTTGTCATATATGATCGTCAAATATCACGTCCTCAAATATCGATAGTAATTCACCAGTCACCCTGTATAAATATTGGATTAAAGAAAGATAAAATATAAATATAAAGTGTTAATTTATATGATTTTTAAGTACGTAGGATTCTAAGAAAAACATTATTAGGAAAGCCGTTAGTACAATGACCACCACTAGTTTACCAATTTCACGATCAGTGAGTATTCGTACTTTCTCATAATATAAACGAGCTTCAATGCTCCTTCCTTTTCTGTGGCAATTCCTCAAACTTCTTTTAACTGAATATTATAACTTTATACTTATATTAAACTCTTCGAATTAATATTCTCTTCATATTAATATATTTCATCACGTAGGGTATACAATGACAAATTAAATGTATTAATTTTCCTATAGCTGTTTACTACTTAATAGTACAAAGAAAATGGTATTCAACACACGAGTATAAATACTTTAGAAACTATTAGGAACATTGCAATAAAATGTAAAGACAACAATTCTTGGAATATTTTTTTATCACAGTATTTTTTTTATTTTTATATACAAATAGGTACTTTTCATAATTGTAACGCGAAGGATGAAGGTCATTGTAAGGTTGCGTTTTAAGAGTTTTAGAAACAACGCGAATAGAAAACTATCGTTTAGATTGCTTATAGATTAATCTATAAGACCACTATCGATGCTATTCACTTATAATATATTACAGAAAAAATTCTAATACTTTCCACTCGTAAATAACCTATATATGTAGAACAAAATATATTCTTATCTCAGTTAATATTTAATCAAGTTACATATAAAATTAAATTTATGTGCCACGAACCAAGACTTATTAAATTCCATAACTTAACCAACAAGCACAGTGTATCAATTATTTACACATTAGACACAGATATAAATAAAACAACTTAGTAGATTAAGATCTTTATTACTAAGGCGATTTGTTCTCATACAAACTATTGAACATGAATATCCTTACACACTACAAACATGCTCAACATTAAAATTGCGTACAAAATATATTTTAATCTCGATTATGTAATTATAACACAATACATTATTATAAAATATATAGCTATATATATCCAAACAAAAATAAAATCCAATTAAAAAATTAAATAAAAACACGGCTTAAAATAAGCATATACGAAGATAACGAAATCATTGTACTTATATAAGGCTTTTAGATGAAAAGATTTAATTATATAAAAAAGGAGATCAGAATTATGAAGATTAATATGGAATGAGTCAGTCAAGAGTTCATCACACGACGTCAATGTATTATATCCTAGTTTTGGACGAGTTGTCCTTCACCTCAAACAGTTTCCTCACAAAATATACTTGCAGTGTCCCTGTAGCTGCTATTGCTAGGATTTGAATAATGGACCATCTGAAAACAGAAATTAAAGTTCTAAGTAATCTATATTTATAAAAGAAAGTCATTTTATTTACACTATTAATAACTCAAGAATGGCTGTAGTGATATGGTTATAAATTTGGCGGGAAGATTGCTTAGAACCAGGAGACGGACATAGTATATTTTATCTGTTCAATAGAAAAAATAAACTTAATAATTCCAATATCCATTTATTTAGGGCGTCTAGGGCGGTAGAGTTCGCCCGGTCAACTATACATGTTGTATTACTAATTCCGAAATTAAGGCCGTCGAGGTAAAAGACAAAAACTAGTTACAAATATTTAAATAATTCTTTTAACTATATAATCAACTAGGTTTCCGCCCGCAGCTTCGCCGCGTGGAGTTCGGTTATATCGCGTTTCCAAGAGAACCTTTCAAAAGTCTGGGATAAAAACTATCCTATGTTCTTTCTCAAGGTCAACTCTATCTCTGTACCGAATTTCATTAAAATCAGTTCAGTGGTTTAGGCGTGAAAGCGTAGCAGACAGACAGACAGACAGACAGACAGAGTTACTTTCGCATTTATAATATTAATAGTAGGGATGTAATTTTACTACATCGCAATATTGCTCGACTTAGAAATGGTCATAACAGAATTAGACTTATGCAGAAACAAAAATTTTTATACCCTAAATCTTTAAATGAATTGATAAAAAGAAACATATATAATTTAATGAAAAATATATATGAGAGTAGGTGGTAGAGCCTAGCTGTGGTCAAGTTACTACATCTCGAACATGGGCTGGCTCGACCGGGGAAGTACCACCCTCTCAAGTAGCCTTTATGGCTGCTTTTCATTCCATAAGTGAGAGAGCCGGTTGCTCTTTTCCTATTCCCACATTTTTCTGACATTCCCTTATTCCCATCCTTCCCTATTCCTAAAAACCAATGGTTGGCAACTCATGTCTATGCGCAGCGGTCACTACTGCCCATCAAATAGGCTGTTTGCTACCTTGTATGTTTAAAAAATGGTGTAACGGAAATGTTAATTATCATTAATCCTAAAACCATAACTTTTAAAATATTAGCGAGTTATATATTAGTACATAGACCTATTTACCTGGACACATAGGCATTATTATCAACTAGCAAGTTATAATCTCTGGTTTCTCTAGCTCGCGAGTGATATTGATACTGCAAGATGTCATTCACGTTGCGTTCCACAAACTGAATCGAGTTCTGAAAATGGAAAAATACACAGCTACATACAACTCACACTCAAATATTCCTACATAACAGAAATTATAATATTTTGTTGCTTTTAAACATTTTAATCAATTTTGTTTTTTTCTGTCTAGCAGAACAAAAGTGATGTCGTTGATTAAACATTTTTTATTTACATTAAATAATTAATATTTTCTTTAATCAATATAACAATAAACAAAACTATTATGTAACATCATTATGTTTTATTATATAAAATAAAAACTAGGGATTGCGTAAAAAGAAAATTTCAAAAAAATTACAATATATTTCCTAATTAAACAAACCAATACCTAAAACAGTTACATATAATATATACAGGGTGACTGGTGAATTACTATCAATATTTAAGGAGAAAAATAGGTACTTCATTCTTGACCAAATTTCCGTATAAATAAATAAAGTGTGTACACGTTCCAAGTGTTCCAAGTGTAGACGCGTGCGGCGGCGTGCTGATACAACACTACGCCGCCGCCGCGTCTGTGTGAGTGTGTGTGTATACCTAATCTGTAGGGTGTTCATACGATGCGTAATTACATAACTTTTGGTTTACTTTACTTAGAAGTTTATTAATATTTATGTTATATTAATTTTTATTTTGTCATATATGATCGTCAAATATCACATCCTCAAATATCGATAGTAATTCACCAGTCACCCTGTATATACCTTGAATGATAACAGATGCTAGTACAATATATAACAAAAATGTGTAACTTATTTAAAATATAATTGTTTATGTACAAAATCTATATTAAATTATAGTATTGATTATATTGGCATTATTGTGAGATGTTATAAATATTACTTACTGTGAAATTTTTGATATTCATGTCAAGCTCCTCAACTTCCTTAGCATATTGTTCCCACTTATCATATCTTATGACAGACAGATATAAATTGACTAGTTTCCCGGCAAACCTCGAGAACTGGTTATCTATACACACAGCATAATAGCCCCCAGTGCTTGATTGGTCTGCATACTCAGCACTTTGTCGCCACTCATACGGATGCACTATGTTCCCTTTAGGATGACGTACCGCGAAACCACACATACCATCACCTCCTTTCAACACCTGTAAGATTTTAATTTATCAATAAAAAGTGTTGAATTATCAAATAGAAAACTCACTTCAAAGTCCACAAATATTTTAACATATGTTTAAATCCAAAGAGAAGGGCTAATTACTTGATAGCTAGCGTAAAAAGTTGCGCCGGGTTGAACATACTGAAAGTAACAATCTTCTTTGCCAGCATCTATGTGTACTTTGTAGTCCATGGTAACTGCAGGCAAGTTTTCGTACCATGGTGCTCCTGGGGTCGAAGTCGACTCACCAGCGTGTGATAAAATTGTAAATATTAGCAATAACACAGTAAACAGATGCCACGTCTTTCCTGCCATTTTTTAAATTTACACTGACAATCTGAACTGACACTAACACATAGTTGTACTTTCAAATACATGACAATTGACATTGATACAATAGAAATCACGTACGTGGTAAAACAACCCGAAACTAATATAATGATTCGGTGAGAAAAAAGATAATAGAATAGTATATAATACATTTAATAAAAATCATGATAATCTGGAAGTACACACTAATTTTCTTAACATTCTCTATTTAACAATTTCAATCTCTTATACTTCAAAAATATCCAATATCACATATTGCGGAGAAGACAGACAGTCGATAATCAGGATTTATTCTCATATTTGATAATTATGTAAAAACCATTTTTAAAAGTTACAATTTTTTTATTTTCCAAACAGATTGACATTTAAGCAGCTGTTTCCAAATCAGTATTTCATGTTTGACATTTTATACAAATTCAAATTTTACTTAGCTTTGGTAACCAAATATATCATAGCTTATTACAAAATTAGTTATTTATTTGTAATTTAATGCCTTATTGAATGGTCACTTCATTATGAGAGCTAGATTTGTGACATTCTTTTCATATATTGGAACACGATTTAGGTTAGTTTCATTTAATACTTTTGATTTTTTTTCTAACACTAAGTTGACTATTATAAATTCAATTACAGATCGTCTGAAAAAATATGGCTTAAAGAGGGTCGTAATCATCCAGACCCTGAGAGCGTTCAAGGTTTAATGGAACTGGCACTACTTAAAATAAGGCCATTAAATTACCCTAACGTATTTCTATCAAGCCGGTAAAAATAATATTTATATAAAAAATTGCTAAGATTATAGATAAATAGGAAAATTTACTTATTACAATCTAGTATCTTACCTACTTTAAAAGTTAAAATAATACAGTTAATTTTTAAGAATGACTGCTTTTTTTTAGTTCGATATTAAAACTGACGTAATATTTGTATAGCACAGATGGAGGGGTCCACGCTCTTAACACATGTGCACATTTTGATTTGGAGAGACATAAAGAATTAGTTTACGAGCCTCCCTACCTAGAAAATGAGATCAATAAATACTTCTTTGATAATAACATAAGCATACATGTTAAGAAGTGTCTTCAAGTTAATGATGATTTCAGTGCTAGACATAGTGCTTTATCACGAACATATCTCTACAGGTAAATGTAATTAATTAATTCTATATTAATTGCTGGAGATATTAAATTTTTATTGTATCATCAACCGTAAGATCTTAAAGATGTGTAATTCATTTTTAAAATATACATTACAGATTAGCAGTTATAAAACCTGAAATAAAATTAGAAGAGAAGATTAACATTGCGACATTGATACCAATTGAAGAATGGAGAAGATGTCACTTTATTAAGTATGAATAGTGATTTAATATGACAAAATTTTAACATGACTTATTATCTTGCAAAATAATTGTTCCAGACCGAAAAATTTTGATATAGAACTTTTCAAAGAAGGTGCTAAATACTTTGTGGGATATCACGACTTTACAACATTCAAAAGATTCGACAAATTAAATACCCACAAACACAACAGGCGAGAAATTAAGAGTATTAAAGTTAAGGAGGGCTGTCCGTGTGTCACAAGTTATTCAGCAAAAAGGGATAGTTGTTTTAATTATTGGGATATTGAAATACATGGAAGATCTTTTGTACATAATCAGGTACTATGTCTATGGTAATTTATATATGTATTATTTAAATGAAACTGTCCTTTATCATATCCATTCCCCTTAAACTCCTAAAAACTCTGTTCATGGGAAGTCACATTGAAAAAACTATTGAAATTAATTTCTTATATATTGCTATTTAAAACTGTGCCAACTAAATGTACCAAACCTTTGGCTTAATTACCATTAACTGATTAAAGCCAGGTATCCTAGCCACTAGACCATACGGGAGATATTTAAATGGTTCAAATTAACATTCAAATTAATCGTATTTATGAAATCGTATTTTTTTAATATAATTTTCTCCAATTTCATACTAAAATTCACCTTATATGACTTCAAAAAGTAATATATGTAAACAATAAAACCCTCACATTAAAATGAGCAGACGCACACAAAGGTGCGGGCCTTGAAGATAACTCACTCGACTGAAAATATATTAAATAATATATAAACAAAAATTAGTAATGATTAATGATTGCAATAAAATGTATACCATCTCTATATCAATATATTTTTTGTATTGTTTATACAAACAGTACAAAAAATACTTTCCCGTACCGGGAATCGAACCCGAGCCTCCTGGGTGAAAGCCAGGTATCCTAGCCACTAGACCATACGGGAGATGAAAAGCAGGTTGAAATAGTGGTTTTATAAGCTTTAAAAGCAATAATTAAAATTAAAAATAAATAAATAATAAGAAGATATTTAGAAGATAAGTTATTATCATAACTAAAACATAAAAATAAACCAAGCGATTTATAAAAATTAATATTTTTTTTTTAAGAAAACATTAAAAATAAAAGCTAGTATTTTATAAATGTTATTTTTTTCAGATACGTCGTATGATAGGTACATTAATATCTGTGGCCACTGGTAAGTTACAACCGAAAGACATTCAGGTGATGCTACAGGTACCTTCCAAACACTCCTGGCATTCTATCATACAGAACTGTCCACCCGACGGCCTCTACCTGGCTGATGTGGAATACAAGCAAGAAGATCTTATATATGATCCAAATAGGCTGAATATTTTGGACAGTAGACATGAGTTTCTTGAATGAATTGAAAAAGAAAAAGGAGGGATTGAGGAACGCCGTGACTGTTGTGACTCGTGCTGATGGAATCAAATTCATCGAAGGTTCTGATGAAGTTCTAGCAGAGACTTCTAACGGCTTCGTAGTTGACACGAAACCGGATGACGTTCCTATACTAATCATAGATTATTTGTATATAGGTTCACAGGATTGCGCTGTGGAGACTGTAGTTGAGGCATATAATATAAAACACGTTGTAAGCTTAGGAGTAAATGTGAATGTAGCTAATGTTGACCAAATATATATTCCCGTACTGGATTTACCAGATTCTGATATAAAACTAGTGTTATCTGAATGTTTGCCTTACATAAGAAAATGTTTGTTAATGATGCAAAATGTATTGGTTCATTGTAACGCCGGCGTGTCTAGAACAGCGGTTGTGGCTATCGCCTACTTGATGCATTATGAACTAATGTCTTATAAGGACGCTTATGATCTTGTTAAACAGAAACGACCGGCCATACAACCGAATACTGGATTTAAAAAACAATTGCAAGACATGACGCCTGGTAAATTAATTTGATTTTGAGTATTGATGTCAGTTGTAACTAACTAACTTAAATTAATAAATATATATTTACAGACATCTTGTTTTTTATTGTATAACGCGGGAAAATAAATGAAAGCACGATCAAAAATTTCAAAACATAACTTTATTGTAATAAATAAATCGTTAAGTATGAATCGAATGTCATAACACTTCAAGCGCGGGTTTCAAGGTACGGTATTTCAAGTAGCACCAACTGTCATAAGTACACATTAATATATCAAAAGTACACGAAACGAACACCCATGGCGGTGGGAAGAATTTATAATAAACTTCGTTACCATTTTATTTGTGGAAACAAATTTATTCCAATCATCATTATAATCTATTTGTCATTTATAACATGTTCAATTAAATATTACAGAACACTAACTTATTGAAAACAGAAGTTTAAAATCATGAAAATACATAAGATTATAATATTAAAACATACAAAAGTTTATATGAATTCATATTTCATAAAAGTAATACAATAACGACACTATCCACTTATAAATGTATTACAAATCATATATTTAAAAAAAAGTCATAATTTATAACAACCATTCATGTTTTGAGACCAAATTTTCACAACAATCGGAATGTTAATTTTATTAAAAATATAAAATAAAAAATTTACCGCCGACAAATTGAAAAATGGTGTCGGCCATTTCAAATTTCACTCCGTATATATGTATTCATATATAGATAAAACGATTCTCAAAAATTTGTTTTTAGTTTATATAAAAAAGTAACGGCAAGTATTTTATTTTAATATTATTATGCGAATAATCAATAAAAGGGTTTATTATGTCTCATGAAAAGCTTAAATTCCAAGCTTTATTTTTTTTTGTATATGACAACTTTGTTATAATTATTCAGTAATAATAAAAATTAAATCATTTTATATAAAGCATAATCCCCACTGTATTCATTTTAAGTACAACTGTGACCAGCACTCAGTCTTCGACCGTAGAACATCTCATATGAATAAAATAGTTTACAAAATCGCTTATATACAGATAATATTTATTATACAAAAAAAAAAACAACTTTCAATTTCATAAATTGATTCGCCAACAACGATATATTAAGAAAAATTATATAAATCTTGTACTTCACAACGCTAACATTAAATGGTTAAATGTCTTTACAGAATTAAAATTCTTATTGTTTTAAAAATATTTAAAACAATTATATTACAAATATCATTACATCCAACGGAGTATAAAACAGCACTTCTAGGAATACCCTTAGAAATTATTAAAATTATAAAAGGCACATACTGGCAATACATGTATATTTAAGTACTTCAACGACTAAGCAAGTTACCTTATATTATAATTGAGCTGTTACAGTTAAATATATATCCAAGCATCATTGTAACATTAAAACAATCAAGAATCAATTTTTATCAAAGATCAGTCAAATAATTCATTATTATATTGAGTTAGTACACTCACCTGTAGTTACTCACATCTTAAATGATAAACGTCAAAAGTACTATACTATAGTAATTGCGCGTTTTGTTATAGTAACAAGCTAATGTATACGTTTCATACATATAATAATATAATGTATAAGGCTTTCCCATAACAGGTTGACGTCAAGCAGGCGGCCGGTCGTAAAAACTGTTAGGCAAAATTATTCACAACATGTAAGGCAGACCGGCTAAAGCTGGGAAATTGCCAGGTAGAAGAAGTTTTCATACAGGTTTCAGGTTACATACATCAGAAGCTCTTGAGTGTGAGACCTCTCGCTGGTAGGCTGTTAGCCTTAGCGGGCGTGTCCCTCGCGTGGGAGTGTGCCACGGCTATGCTGAGACACTGTGCCCACTGCTCCGCGTTCTTCCCGTCTTTGGGCTTCAAAATCAGAGTCTGGTCTCCGGTGAAGATCTCGAACGCCTTCGGTATGTTCCGCGCCCCGCGAGACACCTTCACCGATCTGATCTGGTTGATGTCGATACTCTCGCCGCCGCTCTGATGATCATAACATAACTTTTACAATGGATATATATGTAATGCAATATAACCGAAAACTGAGATTTATTTACTGAGATCAAATTGTGATTTTCGGATACATCTCGAGTTTATTTAACTCGTGTGTCACTGGGACGTGGTCATATTGGTACACCCTGTATAATATAGTATACAGGGTGTACATATGTTAATACTCACCGATCCCTTACAGGACAGGTGTGCCCCGGACAGTGTGAAGTATCTAGTCCGCCACCTCCTGAACAGTCTCCATCTTCCCTTCTTCTCCCTCAGCTGTCCCTCTATGACGGGCGCTCCGTCCCCCAGGAAGCCGCCCGCCCTCTCCGGGTGGTGACACAGGAAGCAGCCCCACACGGCGCGCGGGCTCACCTCGAACACATCAAAGAAGCCCGCAGCCCTCAGCTCGTCTACAAGCAGCTCCTGATCTTTAAGCGCGGGGAAGGCGCCCGTGACCAGCGTGAGGAAGGTCCGGTTCTCACACTTGAGAATGTCCCAGCAGTGCTTGAGGCTGGCCACGGTGGGGTCGCGCGAGGACAGCGCCGCCGCGTGGCGAGCCTGCAGCGCTAAAAACATCAGGTGGATCCACACGCGGGGCAGGCGTGTGCGGAGGGAGAAGGCCGCATGCGCGTACAGGCAGTGAGGACCTCGCGTGCCGCACGCGAAGGATAGACGAGCCTGCTTCTTGGAACGACGTTCTGTGGAAAAATACATCATCATCAAGCCATAGCTCCTATATACATAACTTATCTAACAAGACTGCTTGACCCACCTTCTATGGTACATTTGGCCGGCGGAGGTATCCTGAGCGACACATTATCCATGTACGCCTTGATCTTATCTAGATGTTTCTCACAGAAGTGTTGCACGGTGTCCCTCATGGGGTAGGGCTCGAACACGCTGATCCTGTGGCTGGACGTGCTCGAGTTGATCATGGTGACGCTGGTGTTGTTGGCGCGGCGTGACGTCACCGTGACCGGAGCCCCCGCGGCCAGGGCTCCGCTGGCGGTCGACGTGACGGCCGGGGGGGACACGGAGGCGTCCGAGGACTTGTCCTTGTTGAGGGCGATCATCGACACGGGCTGCGGCGGGGACGCTGATGAAACTATCGTGGCTCCTGACGCCTGCGGATCACACACACTTTAATATGATGTAGCTTGCATCAGAATACCTATAAACACTTATATAATATGAATACATTAATCAATTATAGTTAGTGGTGGCCTAGTGGTTAAAAGGCCCGCCTCTCATGCACGAGGGCGCGGATTCGATCCTGGCAAGTACCAATGTGATTTTTCCGCGTCATATGTACTTTCTAAGAGTATTTAGACATCACTGATTAATGCAGTCCCAAAGAGAGTTGATGTCAGGCCGGCGGCCGGTATTAAAAACAATTAGCCAAAACTATTCTCAACATGTAAGGCAGACCCTGGCTAAAGCTGAGAAATTGCCAGGTAGAAGAAAAATAGGTAGTATGTGTACGGACCGTGGTGGGTCCTATGAGTATGTTGTGATGTAGGTGTCTTGGTCGCGGCGCCAGCGGCGGGGACACACTGACCGTCACTCCGGCGCTCGACACTACGCTGGGCTTGCTGGACGGCTTGCTGCCCACTACTGACATAATAAGTATCATATACAGGGTGATTTTTCTATATATATATGTATATAATCTATAAACTTCGTTATAATACTAGGCACATATATAATTACTTCAAGTAGTTCAGAAGATTGCCATGAGGAAAGTAATGATTTTGTCGACTAGACGTAGCAAATATAAAATGGGGTGTATTTTTCAGACGAGGAAAAGATAGAAATTTTTAAGAATCGAATCGATTTTGTAGACCTAAATTAAAAATGCAATCAAGGAACTTACTTTGCGGTGGATTTTGTGCGTTGATATGTTGTGAGGAGGACAACCGGGTCATACTCTTATGGAGACCGCCCACGGAACCTCCTGGGAACAACAAACCGTTACAATATAATGTTGCAAAACCGACACGAGCAGGAATCGAACCTACATCATTCTGAATCAATTTCTTTTCTGAGCTATCTTCTACATCGAATTTTGTACTATCATTACATAAATTATCCTACTAATATTATAATTGCGAAAATTTGTGAGTTTGTATGTATGTTACTTCTTCACACTCAAACGGCTGTAGCGGTTTTGATAAAATTTTGTATACATGACGCTGACGTCCAGGAATAAGACATAGGCTACTTTACATCCCGGAAATCCACGGGTAACACCGCGTGGCGCACCTAGTATATCATATAAACTCGTCCAAGTATAATCTGACTATAGTGTTAAACTCATGATCATCAGTTCCTCTTACCCGCTACATTATCGAATATTCGTCGTTCAGAATACGGTTCCAGTCATTTTTCTAACTGAGCTATCTTCTACCTCAAATTTTGTACTATCACTATTTAAATTATATATCATATAAGGAAGTCCAAATATCTAAGTTCGTCTCACCGGCCACATTAAGGCGTGTCATACTCCTATGTGAGTTAGGTCCGGGGTGCAGGCGGCCGGTGCTCCGCGAGTCCCCCAGCTTGGCGCGCCTGGTGTACCCCGCGGGTCCTGTCACCGTCAGGGTGGTCGTCGCAGACCCCACACTAGGACTAGTCACGGTCGCCTGCCCCCCCAACTTAACTATGGTGACCCCAGTTGAAGTTCGATTCACTTCACCGTGCGTTGACTTCGGACGATTACTGTGAATACAATATTATTGATTTTTAAGTAAGTTTTATTACAACTGGCAATTTTAAGTTTAAATAAATATTTTCTGAATACATATTGCTAAAAATGAATAATTTTTTTTGTATCGTTACTACAGAATGCATTAAATTGAGGATAACCGACATCTGTTCAAACGAGACCTACCAGAAAAACTTATACCACATAAGGAGTGGACAGTGGAAAAACAAAATTAAAGTTGGTTAAATATTTATAATAGAAGTAAAAACATATGTATATATAAGTATATGTTTTTCAAACCTTTCACTGTCAAACTGTCTATTGACAATCAAAAAAGTTGTCTGAATAAGAAAAAAAATACGAGCGGTGGACGAAATTTCGATTAAAAAAAAAAATCATGGTGGTGAAAATATCGCCTCTAACTTATAAAGGGATAAAAAGGAACGTAATATACCTATTGGGCCTCAGCGCATCTAAAGGCCAGTCAGTGAAGAGCGCGGGTACATACAACGTCAATATTAATGATTTTTAAGTAAGTTTTATTACAACTCGCAATTTTAATTTTAAATAAATATTTTCTGAAATGCCAGAATTGCATATTGCTAAAAATAACTTTTTTTTGTATCGTTACTACAGAATGCATTAAATTGAGGGTAACCTAGATTTGTTCGAGATGCTGGCCAGAAAAAAAAAAGTTTTGCATAAAACGTAACGTAACGTAACGCACCTATTGGGCCTCAGCGCAGCTAAAAGCCTGTCAGTAAAGAGCGCGGGGTATGCGCTGCATAGAGCAGTGGCCTCCCGCAGTAGCGCCGCCTGCTCCACACCCTCGGCTGAAGACAGACGCTCCACTATGAAGTTTAACGCCTCCTGGGCACGCTCCTGGTGACGTCACACATGTTAATCACACTTATAGGTGTTTTCAGAAGAGCAAACTGAGTTAAGGGATTTAGTATTTCGCCTTCGATAATAACGGTCATTGATATACAATAGTTCAAGAAATAATCAGTAGATTTAGGACCAATTTCACTAATCAGTGTTAAATAAGTGACAGCTTGTTAAGGCGTTTGATGGTCTGTTAGGTGTATCGAGCTTCCAACGACGCACAATTGTCCGTTTAATTGTCTTAACAAGCCACTAATATTAGTTCCTGCTCTGGAGCTCTGTCTAATGGCTAACAGAATGTTATGCGTTGTCGAAACTCAACTGTCCAATCACAGCCCTGATTTCTTGTAACCATAGTAACGTCATCCTTTTTGTCAGTTTCGACTATTTCCTTGTACTTAATAATAAAGTGAATTAAAATTTCATTTAGTATGATGATTTTGTCTCCAGCTTTTGTTTGACATTGCAAATTAAGTTTTCTTTTTATCTCTTATTTAGTGTTAGTAAATACCATGCTTAGATTTAACAAACGTTGATTGGTGAAACTGGGTCTAAACCTGTCAGTGTGAATCAGTATGAAGACTTTTGAAGTTGATAGATTTGAAAATACTAGTATAATATGTGTACTGACTCTTCCGGTTCCGGCGAGTGCTGCCAGAGCGGCGGCTGCGAGGGCGGCGGCCCGGGGCGAGGCGTGCGGAGGCCTAGCTGCCTCCCGGACCACTGCACTATGCTCCGCTACCAACGACGCCCGAGATGAAGACACGCGTCCGATCACCTGACACAGACATCATTCATATATTTCACTTAAAATATAACTAGCAAAATATTAATCAGAATTAAGTCTACCTAACAGATCTTTATTCACTGTTGCAACCAAAAATATGCGTTATTACTTGAGTGTAAGCTCCAAATTTGTTTACAGCTTTGGTTTAACATCATTAATCCATATTACATAACAAAAAACATTAATATAATCATAGTTACCTGCAGTACATCCACACACATGCAGCCAGGGTCTTTCTGACTGGCCGTGTTAGGACACAAGTAGGACAGTAGTTGAGGTATAGCTGTCTTTAGAGCCTCCGGTCGTCTGGATGCTATCTGTTCAAACAGAGCGAACAGCGAAGACTTCTCCACGGGCTCAGCGTGAGGCAGCAGAGACACCAACGCTGTCACATGGCCTTCAAGAGGCTCGGGACATACTTCATACAGGTTGGTCAAAATACGGCATAATGGATAGTTACCTTAAAGTTTAAATGAACAATAAAAAATATAACTGGTTTTCAAATTTAATTAATTTCAGTTTATTCATAAGCAGTAATCATGATGTTATTAGGTGTACAACTTTGCTTCCGCCGTTTTTTTCCGAAATTCGAGGCTTTATTGTAAAAAACTGATTATACATTTATGATTCAAAGTATTGTCCATCGCTGGCCACTACTTTCTCCCACTTTTCGGGCAGCATTCGAATCCCGCGTTGAAAAAACTGGTCATCTTTTGAAGCGATCCACAAATAGATCCAATTTTTAACTTCTTCATAACACCGGAAGTGCTGGTCAGCCAGGCCTTATGCTATTGATCGAAACAAGTGATAGTCCGAGGGAGCAACGTCTGGAGAATACGGCGGGTGGGGTAGGACTTCCCATTTCAACGTTTCCAAGTATGTCTTGACCACTTTCGCAACATGGGGTCGAGCATTGTCGTGCTGTAAAATCACTTCATCATGTATCTCGTTGTATTGCGGCCGTTTGTCTTTCAATGCTCAGCTCAAACGCATTAATTGCGTTCGATAACTATCGCCTGTGATTGTTTCAGTCGGTTTTAACAACTCATTATGCACTACGCCGAGCTGGTCCCACCAAATACAGAGCATACCTTGGAACCGTGAATATTCGGTTTGGCCGTCGACGTGGAAGCATGGCCGGGATATCCCCATAATTTTCTGCGCTTGGGATTATCGTAATGAACCCATTTTTCGTCCCCAGTCACAATGTGATGCAGAAATCCTTTCCGTCTTTGCCTTGCAAGCAGCTGTTCACAAGCAAACAAACGCCGTTCAACATCTCTCGGCTTCAACTCGTACAGCACCCAATTTCCTTGTTTCTGAATCATTCCCATGACTTTCAGGCGTTTTGAAATGGCTTGTTGCGTCACTCCCAATGATCCTGCCAATTCTTGTTGCGTTTGACACGAGTCTTGATCAAGTAATGCCTCCAATTCTGCATTTTCGAAAACCTTCTCTCTTCTACCGCCATGCCGGTCTTCGACGTCAAAATCACCGTTCTTGAAGCGTTGAAACCACTCTCGGCACGTTCTTTTACTAATAGCAGCCTCACCATAGGTATTTGAGAGCATTCGATGAGCCTCAGCCGCAGATTTCTTCATATTAAAGCAGAATATTAAAACCTCTCGCAAATGACGAGAATTTGGCTCGTAAGCTGACATGTTTAATCGAGAATAACTTTATGATGCAGACACAAATCGACTAATATTTCAATGGCGTTATGTTTACAATTGCCTAAACTTATTGTATGACATCTACGATCTATTTATTTCGACTACCACTTACCGCTACAACCATCTATTGCAAAACGGCGGAAGCAAAGTTGTACACCTATGTATAAGAGACACTTTCTTGTCGTATGACATGTAAATAACTAATATTATAAAGCTGAAGAGTTTGTTTGTTTGTTTGAAAGCGCTAATCTCCGAAACTACTGGTTCGAATTGAATAATATTTTTTTTGTGTTGGATAGTCCAGTTATCGAGAATGGCTGTGGGCTATATAACATCACGCTACGACCAATAGGAGCAAAGATATAGTGGTAAATGTGTAAAAAACGGGAGAAATTATTTCATCTTTGAAGCCTCCCGTTGTGTGCGCCGTGAAAACGGTTCAAGATACACAAAAAATATGTATTAAAGAATAATAGCTCTGTTAATGATCTAAAAAACAGTCCGCGACAGTATATGTCTATCTTTTAAGATTAACTCACAAAAACCGTTTTTATGGTACCTAATTTGGTCGAAATAATTTGTTTAAGTTGTATCAACATAATAATATTAATCTTTATTCAAATAAACAAATAAATTGTTGTTGTGTAAGAGTACTTCATTGTGAATAAAAAAAAACATAGGATAAAATCCTGAAAATTCTAGGGGGACCCGACCTTTTCGAAAAACCCGCAAGAACGGGAACTATGTGGGAAGAACCAAAAATCTGCCGGAAGTCACTATTCCATGCGAACGAAGTCGCGGCAAAAGCTAGTGTAAATAATAAAATAGATGAATTAAATCTAAAAACCATATTTAATATTGTGATAAATTTGAGGTCAAGTTATTTGGTTACAAAATTTGACAGATTTACATACTCTTTGGTCGTATTTTGGACTTTAATCAAGACTCAGAATGCTAATATTGTGCTAAAAATCTTAAAATCCAAAGGTTTGTGGTATAAAACAAAGAAAATTTTATATACGCTTAGTTATTGCTGCACCCACTTATTACACACAAGCATACATTCTAATGATACTCATGTTGTTTGGAGCATTATCAGAGGTTTTTAATTTTGCTAATATTTTAAAGGCGAGTGCCATAAAGGTATCTCTTGTTGTCTATTGGACAGTGACAGACAAATTCCTCAAACTTCCACATAACTCAAATCATACATTACAATTAAGTGTTAAACACTTCCCCAAGAAAAGAAGTATTGATATTTTAAGTCACAACATACCCGACATAATAGAATCCATAATAGTCTGCACATGAGGTTTCAACAGTACAGCATGATGGAGAGCGGCCAGTGATAGATATCTTGCCATGTGACGTGATATTTCACGGTTCCCTTTGTGAAGGAACTGCACGGCCACTGGTAGGAATAGCTCCATGACTTCCTCATTACCACTGGCTTCCTTGTCAGCTTGGAGTGGAAATGATACCTTAAAAATATACGTATATCATTAGTTGTCATTATTTCTGATTTAATACCAAACCGTGATTATGATAATGTGTAAAACTCAAAAGGATCTATATTACAGTATAAAATAATTTTAGAGTTTGTAACTTCAAAGCGTTTTATTAATTATAATTTAACTTAATTCTATTATGGTTTTTTAACTGCTTTTTGCTATTGCCATTATCACCATGAACCAGGATACTGACAAAAAGAAAAATGCTAAAAATGCATTTCATATCATTAAACTATATCAGTAACATGAGATTATTCTTAAAATAAAAAAATTCACACCTTTTTACATATAAAAAGCATTTATAGACCTTTAACAATATGCTATATTATTAAATGGTACGAGAGCTAGCAACGTCAAAAAAAAACAAGAATTTCAGGTAGGCTAGTTTTTAGATATGCTATCTCTCACACTCCCCTGGACGTCCTACGGGCTATCTGCCGGTAGTGGTTGCGTTCATCAGTGCGCATCGTACTTGTGCAGGTAAACAAATTATTATTTCAAATCATTTTAAGAAGGTTTTTTTTATTATTGTTATTGAACTATTCACAACATAAATTTATTATTGCCAGATATTTTTATTGTTGTTTAAACAGTGCCAAACGGCAATGTTAAATTAAAAAAAAAAAAATTTCAAAATATTTTAGTATAGCTGAAATTTTAATAGCATGTTATTTAATATCTAAAAGCTCAGAATTATTTTGCCAGGCAAAAAATCGGTTGTTAAACCTTTTGCCAGATCGAAATAAAGTGTAAAGAGATGTAGTATCATTTAGCTTGGTCTAGAAAATTAATCATGTAATAAATGATGGAAGAAGGATTAAAAACTATTGAATTTATTTATAGATGAATACGGTATAAAAATAATACTTTATTGTTGTACAAAATTGAGATAATGATCAATGTTAAGTTTGAAAAAGCGCTCTGGCTACCGAAAGACTAACCGAAAGACTAAAAACGTTGCTAGCTCTTAGAATAAAAGTAGTAGAACTTTTTGTCGCAAATAGCCTTGTATCATAGTAAAATAAACTTGCTTCTTGATTAACTTGAAGTAACTATGCAATACATATATCATATATGTTATATAAAAATATTTGATTTATGTGAATCAAGACTCTGTTTCATAACTTACTTTAATGTTTTTGATATTTAATGAGCCATTACATTGAAGTAATAATCAGTATTGTATAAAAATTATTACCTCATAAGAAAAAAGTTAATAATATATACAGGGTGACTGGTGAATTACTATCGATACTTGAGGACGTGATATTTGACGATCATATATGACAAAATAAAAATTAATATAACATAAATATTAATAAACTTCTAAGTAAAGTTAACCAAAAGTTATGTAATTAATTACGCATCGTGTGAACACCCTACAGATTAGGTATACACACACACTCACACATACGCGTGCGGCGGCGTAGTGTTGTATCAGCACGCCGCCTCACGCGTCCACACTTGGAACACTTGGAACGTGTCAACACTTTATTTATTTATACGGAAATTTTGTCAAAAATTAAGTGCCTATTTTTTTATAATTCGAATTTCCGTTTAACTAAATAAAGTGTTGATACGTTCCAAGTGTTCCAAGTGTGAGCGCGTGCGGCGGCGTGCTGATACAAAACCACGCCCCCGCCGCGTATGTGTGAGTGTGTGTGTATACCTAATCTGTAGGGTGTTCATACGATGCGTAATTAATTACACAACTTTTGGTTAACTTTACTTAGAAGTTTATTAATATTTATGTTATATTAATTTTTATTTTGTCATATATGATCGTCAAATATCACGTCCTCAAATATCGATAGTAATTCACCAGTCACCCTGTATATATATATATATATATAAATAACACACTCACTTCACCTAAGCATATAGTTACAAAATCTTATCTACTATATTTATGCTTTTGTATATACTGTAATATATATAAATATATATATAGCAATTTGTTACACATATTTGTAATAATTAATTTTCATACCAAACAGTGTGACCAAAGGAATTGAATGACTGTATATTTGTTTTACTTATGATATAAATCTTATTATTTATACATACCAGTACAATACAAGCAATGATATCTGATGCTATTTTAGCATGTGGTGGGTCGTCATCTCTCAGATGGCCGACGGGCATGAGGTTGTGGTGTAGACAAGACTCAAGCAATGCCACCAGGGAGCCGCAGTACTTCTCTAGAGTACCCGTCTCTTTTATACATGATGTAACTCTCGTGACACATATTTCTATGAGCGCTTGATCACGATCATTCCTAATATAATCGGCTCTTGATGATATCTCAGTTATTTGTTTTAGCTGTAAATGTAATAGCAATTCTTATATTCTTATTATAAACAAAATATTCTTTCAAAATATTTTTATTAATACATTATACTAATCTCTAAAGACGTCTGCATTATTGCTTATATAAAGCCACATTAGCATAACAATCAAATCAAAACCTGTTTGATTTCCTGTTACTAATATTGCATTCACAGTCTGTTAAAAAATAAGGTAGGTTCCGTACATATACCTAATAGAAATTTGTTCTAGACAAAGTTATCTTTCATAGAAACCTGACGTAAAATAATCTAGTCTTACAACTTACGACTTCGTTTAAATCATTCACAATATCCGCGTCTGGAATGGAAAATATATCCCCTGCCCGGGTCAAATCCCGCTCCGTCAGCACATGTTTCAGCAATTCGTGCATATTGCTGCCTCAACACCAACGCAACTTCATAAATTCACTGGATAAATCACCAACATAACAACATACAGCTTAGTCGACACATCTACACGGGGCTTTTTTGGCATAAAAACAAGCACTGCACTCCCTTCATACTATCAAATGTACACCCCCTGAGGCGCTTTCTAATTTTTACTCACAATAACGTTAGTTTTAGTTTACTAGCAATATATTCTTTGATGATTGATCCGAAATCAGGAAAAATGGAATCGGTCGACTTGTCCTGTCGTTGACTAAACGTCAAACAGCCAGCGAAGTTCAATGAACTTTAAAAATATAAATTTATCTGATATTATCCACAAATTGTAAAACTTTTAATGTACTCCATAAAATGAATGAAAGTAATTAAAATTATTCTAATAAACTTAATTTATATAAATTGGTATATTTCTAAACGTTAAATCATATTCACGAATGACATCACCTTTACGTCAACTGCTCCTATTTGTCAAATAAGTGGAACTGTATTTGAAAATATACCTTAAGTTAATCTCACTAAGACACTAAATTAATTACATTACAAGTTCAAATGTGCTTGAATCTTTACACATATTATGTTGCAATAAAAGTTGTAGTTTTGTTTATTATTTACTAATGTATTAGAAGCAGTTTGACGATTTAAAAATAAAAAAGTGCACCTCTTGTATATATATTTATTTTAAAATGCCTGTACCATGCAAAGCAGGATGTGGGAAAAATGCTATGTTAAAGGTAAACAATATTTCTTGGTTATACATTGAAAGTGGTTTTAAACTAAATAAGATTCAATACTTTTACAGCGTCCTAAAACAGGGGATACTCTATGTAAAGAATGCTTTTTCGAGGCCTTTGAAACAGAAATCCATTTTACAATAATAAAGGCAGAATTATTTAACAGAGGAGATTCTGTCGCCATCGCCGCCTCTGGTGGCAAAGATTCAACTGTATTGGCACACGTACTGAAAACATTAAATCAAAGATATGACTACGGTCTTAATCTCATGTTGCTGTCCATAGACGAGGGTATAACCGGCTACAGAGATGACAGCTTGGAAACGGTCAAACAAAACAGAGACGATTACGAGATGAATCTCAAAATATTATCATACAAAGATTTATACGGTTGGACCATGGATGAAATTGTAGCTCAAATCGGAAGAAAGAATAACTGCACATTCTGTGGTGTATTCAGGAGGCAAGCCTTGGATAGAGGTGCGGCAATGCTTAATGTGAAATGTATAGCAACAGGACACAACGCTGACGACATAGCTGAGACGGTACTGATGAATGTACTGAGAGGAGACATCGCTCGCCTGAAGAGATGCACTGCTATATCTACTGCAAGTATTTAAAATTTTCTATATTATTTGTAGTATGATAAACTATAATAAAATGTTATTATAATATTTGCAAGATGACAACATACATAAGAGCTGTACAGACTCTCAAATTTTTTAATATTATTGAAACATTGAGTCATGCCATAGAAATATCTTAATGTGATTGAATTGTTCACTAAATTTAAATAAAAATTAAACATATTAAATTCATAAACATAAGCTGGATTTGAAATTATTATGTAATATCTCATTCCGTTTACCTCATTAAGTAAACTTTTGTACTGTGATAAATGTGAAAAATTTATTTATTTTATATACATATAAGAGTCATGGTTACACCAACACTTTTCAGCAACTGGTTATGGACAGATGAATTTAAAATATCCCTTAACATATTTATCCTTTTCTATTCCAGGGCAGCGAGGGTACAATTCCTAGAGTGAAACCGTTGAAGTATACATATGAAAAGGAGATTGTTATGTACGCTCATTACAAGAAACTGGTGTACTTCTCAACTGAATGTGTGTTTGCTCCAAATGCTTACAGAGGTCATGCAAGGGCTCTGTTGAAAGATCTGGAAAAAATTAGACCTACTTGCATTATGGATATTATATACTCAGGTATCATATGATTGTGGAATATAATGTTGTAGTATTCAATAAAACTATATTAAATTCAACTATGTATTGTGCTAAGTAGCAAACGGAACAGCGTCTAATATAATAAAGTAATCTACATTACACTCATAATCTTCTTCTTCTATATACAGGGTGACTGGTGAATTACTATCAATATTTAAGGAGAATACTCGGTACATGATTGTCATTCGAATTATGTAAAAAAAATAGGTACTTAATTTTTGACCAAATTTCCGTATAAATAAATAAAGTGTTGACACGTTCCAAATGTTCAAGTGTGGACGCGTGCGGCGGCGTGCTGATACAACACTACGTCACGACACGCGTATGTGTGAGTGTCAGTGTATACCTAATCTGTAGGGTGTTCACACGATGCGTAATTAATTACATAACTTTTGGTTAACTTTACTTAGAAGTTTATTAATATTTATGTTATATTAATTTTTATTTTGTCATATATGATCGTCAAATATCACGTCCTCAAATATCGATAGTAATTCACCAGTCACCCTGTATATAAAAATGGATTGGCTAATTTTAGTCTTGAAATACTCCTGGAAGTTCAGGGAGGGTTTAAAAGGTGAGAAAAATTGGAATAATTGCCGGGAAAACCCTAAAAACAGCCCTTTTCTATTTCCCATACAAACGTTTTTTTGACATTAGATTTGACAACTAACTAATATGTCAATCATTCTGTCGCACTTCAACACACGGAGATTTATGGCTTTAATAGGTAAACTCCAAAAATATAAATAAAAAAACGTAATAGATATTTCTTGATTATAGGGCGATACGAAGTTCGCCAGGTCTTCTAGTAATAATAATATTTATTTGCTATGAATGTAGGTACAGAATATAGGTTTACAAATAGATTTTAGTATAAGTTCCAGGTACATTATACCATAAGGCATGTAAATATTAGGTTTAATTTATAAATTAAAATTAACTATACAATTTTATTGTATTTCCTATGATTTGTGATACAATGATAGACAGATAGATGATTATTTAAGTTTAAATTTTATAATTTTTTTATTCAACAATTTCTTAAAAAAATATGTCTTATCCATTAGAAAATTGTTCACTGAGTAATAGAACTTGTTAACTAGAAAAGAAAACAAAAGTTTTTTTAAATTTTATTTAAGTTAATTCTTTTATCTCATTAGGTATTTTGTTATACATATACAGTAGGGGCCATGGCCAATATGTTCCTTTTTAATAATGCAGTTTTGTAGTTGCCTGTACTGTGTACATAAAAGATTCTGATATTGAGACCTTAGATTTATAGCGCGATATCTCGTATCTCTTAATGAAGGAAAAAGGTGCTTATTTGTTTTCACAAAGACTGCAATTTCGAATATATATAAACAAGGAAATGTTAAAACCTTATATTTCCTAAAAATCGGTATACAGTTGTCCGTGACCTTCAAGTTGAAAATAGATCTAAAGCATCGTTTTTGACCTTTAAAAATACTTTCCCTTTGACAACAGTTACCCCAGTATGTAATGCCAAATCTTAAAAAAGAAACAACTAGACCATGGACCATGGTATGCAATTAGAATGGTATTAACATTAACTTTTTTAGCCAAATTATGTAAAGCCTATGCTGAGACGTTAAATTTTTTACAAATCTTTTCTACTTGAGGTTTCCATGTTATAGTGCGTTTGATTTAAGCTGAGCTTTGCATTTGTGTGAGTGCACACGGATAGTGTAGGTGTGATGTAAAATTTTTGAATGCCACGTTCTTTTCTTGATTTGAACCGGTTTTTTCTGCTTTTACTCCGCCCCGCACCTTCCGCACTTCACCCCTTGTACTGGTAGCAACGTCAAATGTTGAAAACGCAATGTCAAGTGACGAAAAATTTGTATTTTTTTTTTTTTTTATGTTTATTACTTCATTTTTTTTCCATAATATTTCCATTTGGCCTTTTACAAGTTTTGATTATTTTATTTTTAATCTAGAATAGATCTAGCACTTATGATATGTACTGTTGTTATTGCACTATTTATTTGACTTTCATAAGTTACCTCATCATTACATTTAATTAAAGCAGTGCTGTCATCTGCGAATAATACCATAGGATGAACAATTTGTCGTGGACGGTGGATATCTCAATATCATTATCATACTATTATTTAACCAATACAGACATTATAACTAATACATAATAAATGTAAAAAGAAAAAATCTATATAAATTCATGTGTTTCAGGTGAAACAATGGCTGTGAAGGAAGAAGTATCACTGCCCACACAGAGAATATGCACAAGATGCAAATTTGTGTCCTCTCAAGAGGTTTGTAAGGCTTGCGTTCTTCTGGAAGGATTGAACAAGGGTTTACCGAAACTGGGCATTGGAAAAAGTTCCAAGGCCAAGAAAATGCTAGAAGAATACAACGCAAACCAAAATAATATGAAAACAGTTATCAGTAATATTAATGATGACTGCAAGAAGAATAATTGTGTCTCCAGAGGAAAAGTGTGCAGGTCTAATAGAAATACAACAAATTATGTAGAAAAGGAAAAAAATGAAGATAAATGTTGTAGTAGTACACAAGAAAAGACAAAAGACAGTGTTGCTACAAGTAGTTCCAAAATAAACACACTTCTACAAGACTACGGCATATCAGAAAATGGATGTGTGGACGATAAAATCACATTAAATGGGGAAAGTTCTGAAAATCATAACTTCGAAGTTGATTTACATAATGAAGATACATCTTTAATAGAGGAAAATGACGCGTGTGTAGGAGCATGCGGCAAGATGGACTCATTACAAATAGGTTTCTGACAAATGTAAATAATAGACAATATCATTGAAAATAATTTTAATTTCATTTAAAACAAACCTTCAATGTACTCAGTAATGTTACTTACACATCGAAAACCGGATAACGATTATTTACAACACTAAACTAAATTTGCGATGACAGTCACTATGATATATACAGATTAAGCAAAAATAAACAATGAACACGTTTTGTACTAAAAAGGCACCTACTATACGTGGTTAAATCACTATAGAGGCTTGTATGTTGTCATCCAATTACATAATTCATATCACCCGCCCAATATGAAGCTTTAAAATCGATAAATTTAATACTTTTTTCTATGAAATCACTAAAATGCCAATTATACATAGTACATTGTGTTAAGTAATGAACGCGGGCGCCCGTGAATCAATACGAGCTCTGCAAACTGGACACGAATCGTTGATACGCTCCGAACACTCCTCACACAGACACACGTGGCCACATGGCAGTAGTATTATCTGGAATTAGCAACAAATAAATATACATTATATAATTTTTGGCAGAATATGTTAGGATCTTAGCACCATTGACAATATCATAAAAAAATAAGTTCCCGCCATTTGCACCCTGTGACTTTCCGAACAGTTATTAAAAAAGTACATAAAAATAAAACTAGTACTTTCAGATTTTACTTTTTATATTTTAACTACATATACACATACTCCCGACGTTCGATTACTTTACAGCAACCATGATTACGGGCAGACGAGATGAGAAAACGTCGGAAGTATGTAGTTAAACTACTCAAAAAAAAACAGGTAATAAAAACCGAAAATATCAGTTTTCTTTAAATAGACACTCGCGAAGTTCTTAGATTTCATTATACTGTACATAATTAAAAACTAACCTCTTTAGGATTCTCAGTGCAAACAACGCATAATTGTACTTCACTAAGTCCCTTGTCCCGTGTATGAGCCCTCCTCTCCTTTCTTCCGGCCGCTAACTGTTTCTTCAGTTGTTCTTCGGCCAATCTGCGGCGTCTACGTTTCATGTACTTATAAAATATACGAGCCGACGTCACAGCTGCCACTGAACCAAACAAAACGAGTAGGATTCTGAAATGGATAAATAAAAAAAAGTTATAGATTACATCCATCTTATATATAAGAAAGTCATGTTAGTTACACTATTTATAACTCAAGAACGTTTGTATGGGTTTGGATGAAAATTGCTGGAGAGATGGCTTAGAACCACGACAGTTGATATATTCCAAAATATTCTTAAGCACTACTTTTAAGGAGAAACAGAGTTCTCCGGGTCAGCTATAGATTTCTAATTCTGAAAGTAACACTGACGAAGTCGCGGGCAAAAACTAGTTTAGAATAACAATAACTTGTCTTTTTCTAAGGGCTCTTGAATGTTATCGATATTCAATATATAATAAAAGTAACAATAATGGTGTTAAACAGTTACAGAGATTGCAGTTCATTACATGTGCATATAAACATATTTATAAACACATTATTATATTTAAAAACATAGAAATTCAACACGTATTATGATAACTCATGTAAAAAATTATAAAGCCAATCCATCTATTGCCTACAGTTGTATTAAGTGAATAAAACAGGAGTATTATCCCATAAACTCTTAATTAAACTTGCACCATTACAATGTAATCTAATATTTTTTTAAAGTCACATTAGTGAAACAGCGTAAATCTTTCACAGTACTAATTTCAACCTATTACCCATAGAAATTATCCTTCCGATTATGATTGATAATTTGCATACACATTTTAACTTATTGGACCAGTGCCGATTGCTTTAAAAACATAATTAAATTATAGTAGAATGAAACTCATTAGAAAAGGACGGGAATATTATAAAGATAATTTACCGCGATCTGAGGTCGGGATGGGTATTTAAGGGTAAAAATGGGTTTTCTCGATTTCCGGCAAAACTAAAAGTCCTACGGAAAAATGTTATTTGGCAAAGTTGTAGGTAATAAAAAGATCTAAAACTTTTATACAAACACTTTTTTCACATAAGCTCAAAATTTATGTGAAAAATTCGAAAAACCAAGTTTTTTGTTTTTATTTTTATCTCTTACAAAAAACAATATTTTGTCACGAAATTTGGTGAAAACTTTCCTTTTGATTTTACAAATACACTATAAGTTATTTGATTCGAAATATTTATTTTTTCAGCAAATTTTGAATGAATATTGAAAAATCAGCCTCATTTTCAATCGAAAAATCACCCGTTAAACATCAGCTATTTTCAAAAATTTGGTATGATTTCAATTTGTTGGAATCTCTTTTTTCCGATGGTGAAGAAAAAAATATAAGTTTCTTACTTACAGTACCATTTTTGGATAAAATAATCATGTCTCTTTTAATGAAATGACACTCGACATCTTTTTGAAAATGCTCTTTCTAATTTATTTTTAACAGTTGTGAACTCTCCAGATAGTCCCTCTTTTAGGTAATTTACACAAAATTGACAATAAGCTGCTAAAACTATTAAAAATAAATTAGAAAGAGCATTTTCAAAAAGATGTCGAGTGTCATTTCATTAAAAGAGACATGATTATTTTATCCAAAAATGGTACTGTAAGTAAGAAACTTATATTTTTTTTCTTCACCATCGGAAAATAGAGATTCCAACAAATTGAAATAATACAAAATTTTTGAAAATAACTGATATTTTGACGGGTGATTTTTCGATATTTATTCAAAATAAGCTGAAAAAATAAATATTTCTAATCAAATAAATTACAGTGTATTTGTAAAATCAAAAGTAAAGTTTTCACCAAATTTCGTGACAAAATATTGTTTTTTGTTAAGGCGGCCAACTTTCCGAAAACTGAATGCGGGACTTAACCTTTCGTGAATGGCGGGGCGGGGGGGGGGGGGTTTGTTAGGGATTGGGAATGTCATAAAAATCTTCGCAACTGCCCATATTAAATTTAAGTACTCTCTTACGCGTCATGAGTTCAGAAGAAAGAAAGAAAACGAGATTATCGCGGACGCGATACGCTTGTCCCTATTATAGGTAATGTGTGTTCCTGCACTGTTGACCGTGGTATGGGTGTTGTGTAGAAGTGTGGTAGAAAAACAGGGATGCGGGACATGCGGGACGCATACAACGTTTTGCGGGACTATTTTACTAATAATTTCAAAGCGGGATTTCGTCTACAATCGCGGGACGGTCCCGCAGAATGCGGGACGGTTGGCCGCCTTAGTTTTTTGTAAGAGATAAAAATAAAAAACCAAAAAACTTGGTTTTTCCAATTTTTCACATAAATTTGGCGCTTATGTGAAAAAAATGTTTATATAAAAGTTTTAGGTCTTTTTATTACCTACAACTTTGCCAAATAACATTTTTCCGTAGGACTTTTAGTTTTGCCGGAAATCGAGAAAACCCATTTTTTACCCTTAAATACCCATCCCCATACCCTTCCCGACCTCAGATCGCCGTAAATTATTTTTCCTTTAATTTTTATAATATTCCCCTCCTTTTCTAATGAGTTTCATTCTACTATAATTTATTTTCACTTTTCATCAATTTTAAAGGCTTCTGCACTGGCCCATATACCATTCCTATTTTTACAACCTCTTACAAGTAAACAAAGTTTTCTAACATTAATACCAAAGGTTTTCTTAAATGTTTCATGAATTAAATAAATATCTCATTGAAAAATAAACTAATATACTTCTTGTTACTTTTAACGCAAACATATACATATAGTGCTACAGAAAATATTGTCACAATGAGTGTTTTTAAAATTAAACTAGAATTCCTTTAAATATTGTAATATTACTTTAAATTATTAGTAACACAAATTAATAATTGTGTTTTTCTGCTATCTTAGTGATGTTTTTTATGTTTATGATGAAAAAGTAATGATATGATAATGAATATACCTTAAAAAGTCTCTGGAACTGGCGAGTCTCTTCAACAAACTTGATTTAGTAGAAGTAGTGAGATATAATGGTAGACCATCTCTTGGTGGCTGAATCTTTAAGCCTGAATTGGTTTTACTCAGTTCACCAATAACAGTTATATACGAGCCATCTCTCAACATTTCCTCCATAGTCTGCAGTCCTCTCTGACGGACCCCAGAGAAGAATCCCCATACATGATCGATTACACCAGGAGACATGGGTTCAAATTTATCAGTTATAACGTCTAGATCTGTCAAGTAAAATATATATAATTAATAAAATTATTGGTGAAACAATTGTTCATAGTTGTATTTCACCCACACTAACCTAAAAGCTCAGCGGCCAATGCATCCACAACTTCAATACTATATTTCCCATTACTCAGAACAAATGGTGTAGCATTGCATACTTCATGTATAGTGCGGGTTTGATCTGACCAGAAGCCTGCTGATGTTCGTGCTATAACATGCTCTTTTATCGTCAATCTGTGCATTAAATAATAAATTGTTTATAACAGCACTATTCAACGCGGAAAATATAAATAAATTTTAAACAATGTTGTACCTTTGTATAACACCTGTGACTAGTTGATTATAGTTGCTAGTTATGGGGTTACCGAGAGGTTTAACTAAGCCTCGAACAACAACATAGGGAATTACATTATTTGGATATTTTTTTATTTCCTTGGTAATGGTAGAATCTATATCCAATACAGGGGCTGACTGTAAACAAAATAATACGAGGATTTGTAAAAACATCGCAAGTATAAACAAGTGTAACTAAGTAATAAAATTTTGTGATTTTTATTTGGTATAAATTGATTTTTATTTCATAAAACTGACGTACCTGTAGTGAATCAAGGATATGTTTACATTTACTTAGTTGTTTCACACAAAAACCCAGAATAAGGGAATCTATTCCTAAAATCACTGTTTCACCAATGATCTCTGATAAGAAATCCATTTTTGTCAGCTTAAATTTTACAAGCGAGTATCTTAGATCTTCTAACCATATTACAAATTATCTAACAGTTTTCTCAAATTTCTCTAACCTATGCCGAAAAACATACTGACAACAGCTGTCTTCATGACAATGTTATGAGAAAGATAACGTTTCGTTATTTCATCTTGCTAATGCATTTGATGCAACCGCCTTTGTCAAAACATAACTAACAAATAAGACATAAGAGTGAAGTAGTTTTTGTTTAATTTTATTGAAATTTTGTATAGTAAATCTTATATATTTAAATGAGCAATTCTTGTGTATATATAGCATTGGAATCTCGGAATCGGCCTCAACGATTTTCATGAAATTTAGTATATAGGAGGTTTCGGGAGCGATAAATCGATCTAGCTAGGAACCATTTTTGGAAATTGTAATTTTATGAAAAAAAAATAGGTAAAAAAACTTTTTAAGTTAAACGGTTTTACGTGAAACATACATTGCAATGTTTAAGATAAATGTACTAAAAACCAAAAAATAATAAAATAGATACAGTTACAAGTTGTTACAAGTTACAGTAGGAAATTAACAAATTTAAGTAATTTTTGGGTGCCCGGAGTCTTTCGTCAAAACACGAATAAAGGTCTGTAGCAAAATAATAAGACGCACTACGTAGTTTTTACAATATATCACCCTAATATATTTTCAGATTTATACCATGAAATTATACCAGGGACCAAACTTACATTACCCGCGTCAGTTTAGTTATATAGTATATTTTATTTGACATACGAAACATTATGTAAAATAATGTTTTTGGTTTTAATATCAATTTTACCAACTTTAACTCTGCTTTATAATTTAAATAAGCAATTACATAGTTCTTTCGCATACCGCTTGGGGGACTACGATTTTTACAAATTATATCTAATTTGTATACTACTACTTATAATTGTACTAGGCATTTTTTTTCTAAAATGCATGTCATTTCAAATAAATCACTTCTAGCTTTTCAGCTACAGTTACAAGTTACAGTAAAATACTACAGCTATCGCACATTAAGTCGATAATTTGTAGACAATTGACGTGCCCCACGCTTTTATTTTAGTCTAGTCTATGCATAATAATGTTTATAATTCCCACGACTGCATCTATTTTATTATTTTTTGGTTGTTAGTACATTTATCTTAAACATTGCAATGTATGTTTAACTTAAAAGTTTTTTTTTACCTATTTTTATTTTCTAGTTTTTATAGTCCGGTCAAATTAGAGCAAAAATTAGGGTGAAATTACATAAATTCGCAACAAGCTGAATTTTGGTACAATTGTTCAAAACACGTTTATAAACAATAGCTGAAAGTTCCCCATCATTCCCGTGTGTGGAAAAAATTTTATTCAAGGTCAAATGTCAAAGAAATGAGTTTTTCGCGATTTTCAGCAAAACGGTAAGTTTTATCAGAAAAATACCTCAGACTAAAATTGTAGTTCATAAAATTATCTATAACAAATGTATCAATACTTTTTTTCTTACGAGCCACCGTTTCTGAGATATAACGATTCAAAAAGTTATAAAAGTTGTTATCGTCATAATATGCATGAGTACGACACGTATTTACATCTTGAGTTGTTATATTTTATATATATAACAGTCAGTGATGGCCTAGTGGTTAAAAGGCCCGCCACTCATGCACGAGGGTGCGGGTTTGGTCCTGGCCGGGGCAAGTACCGATGTGAATTTTCCGTCATATGTACTTTCTTAGAGTATTTAGACATCACTGATTAATACTGATTCCCAAAGAGGGTTGATGTCAGGCAGGCAGGCAGACCCTGGCTATAGCTGGGAAATTGCAAGGTAGAAGAAGAAGATTTATATATATAAATATTGATTTATTTGTGTAAACTCTTAACTGAAAGCGAAGTTGTTACTGTTGAACGTGGTATTCATTAATGCAAGTATCGAAAGAGCTGATGATTTTTTGAAATATCTCAAAAATCAGAAATCTGTGACAATATATGAAAATTGCCGTAAAAATTATACTCGAAAGTCTTCTTTTTCTGCTGCTAATAAAAGACAACGTGAAGAACAAGAAGTCAGTACATCCACAGCAAGTCCTCCTCGTACTACATCAATTAAATATTTATCAGTGAATCAGCTTTTTGTTTCAAAGAACTATGCTTATTTTGTAGCGAGAAATTAAACGAAGAGAGTGAAAGAAGAAAATCCCCAGATTTTTGGTGTCGAATCAGCTGACTGTTATATACAGGGTGACTGGTGAATTACTATCGATATTTGAGGACGTGATATTTGACGATCATATATGACAAAATAAAAATTAATATAACATAAATATTAATAAACTTCTAAGTAAAGTTAACCAAAAGTTATGTAATCAATTACGCATCGTGTGAACACCCTACAGATTAGGTATACACACACACTCACACAGACGCGGCGGCGGCGTAGTGTTGTATCAGCACGCCGCCGCACGCGTCCACACTTGGAACGTGTCAACACTTTATTTATTTATACGGAAATTTGGTCAAAAATTAAGTACCTATTTTTTTTACATAATTCGAATGAGAATCATGTACCGAGTATTCTCCTTAAATATTGATAGTAATTCACCAGTCACCCTGTATATATTATAAAACTAGAAGACCCGGCGAACTTCGTATCGCTCTATAATCAAGAAATATCTGTTGCGTTTTTTATTTATATTTTTGGAGTTTACCTTTAAGCTATAAATCTCCATGTTTTGAAGTGCGACAAAATGATTGACATATTAGTTAGTTGTCAAATCTATTGAAAAAAAAACCGTTTGTATGGGAAATAGAAAAGGGCTGTTTGTAGGGTTTTCTCGGAAATGAATCAATTTTGTTCAGTTTTAAACCTCCACGAACATTTAAAGACTAAGATAAGATAAATCCGTTCAGCCGTTCTCGAGTTTTAGTGAGACTAAAGAACAGCAATTCATTTTTATATATAAAGATTAAAAAAAACATTGTCCAGCGGACAAAACTGTGAATCTAAACCATTCCCAGATCCCCTTGAACACACACAAATGTCCAGTCGTTTGAGAGAAGTTCAGTGACATACACACTCACAGAAAAATTATTTATATAAAGATATAACAACTCTAGATGTATATACGTGTCGTATTCATGCATATTATGACGATAACAACTTTTATAACTTTTTGAATCGCTATATCTCAGAAACGGTGGCTCGTAAGAAAAGAAGTATTGATACATTTTTCATAGATAATTTTATGATCTACAATTTTAGTCTGAGGTATTTTTCTGATAAAACTTACCGTTTTGCTTAAAATCGCGAAAAACTCATTTTTTTGACCTTTGACCTTGAATAAAAAAAATCCACAAACGGGAATAATGGGGAACTTTCATCTATTGTTTATAATCGTGTTTTGAACAATTGTACCAAAATTCAGCTTGTTGCGAATTTATGTAGCACCGAATGTCTAATTTGACCGGACTATGGTTGAGCACTTTCAATTGATACCCATATTGATGGGATTGGTAAAACATAAATTATCCGCCATTTTGTAGCGGCGGCCATCTTGAATTTATAATGATAATTAATATGTAAATACATATTTTTAATTTACGCGATTTTCGGTCTAGAATATGTTTTTTACATGGACTGTCATATATTATAGACTGTGAAAACCAACTTTTATTTTCCATATTTCAAAGTTAAGTCCATATTTTACAAGAAAATGTCACAATCATCCATATAATCACAAAAATACATAAAATTTACGTTCCCGCCACTAATGTTTTGTATAAAAAAAATAAAGGAGTTAATATGTACGCTAAAAAAATTAACAAAAATCTGTGGTAAAGTTTCGAGGGCTATAGACATGGCTTACATAATCACTGAATTAAGCATGTTTAAGTATGCATCAATCACGTCATGTGACTTGAGATGAGACCAATCAACAGATGTAATGCTATATGTCGACCAAATGGTCAGTTTTCATTATGATAATTTAAAGAAGCACGTCATTGTGTATTGCAACCAATTTGATAAGGCTAGTCTAATGGAAGTTGAATAAAACTGTTATTTTTTGTTGAAATAAATATTTCGCTACTTTTTTTCATCGTTTTTTAAATGTAACTTAACGATGTACGCTACGATTGACCCTTTTCTTAAAGTAAAGCAATGTTTAATAATGAAAGTATTTAATTTTATACTCCATATTTTTGATTTTTTCCTCCATATTTTATGTACATACATATTTTAGATTTTTTAATACATATTTATCCGGGCCCTAATGATAATGAATAAACATAATTGTATTGTCACCAAAATCCAAAGTGTATACAAAATTTCAGATTAATCGGTTGACAGGAAGACAGTGAAATTTGAATTACTAAATTTGACCCAAGAAAAAAGAATAAAACAAACAGGGTGAGCTAAATAAAACCGTTTAAAAATAAAAAGGGGGCGTTCAAAATATGACTCTTCCTGACATCTCTTGGCGAATAGTAACACTAATTTTTGCTATTTGCTTTAATGGCACAACAGCAGATGGCGTTGTTAAGTAACAGGAAGTCATTGAGTACATATTTGTTTTGAGGTTAGACTAAGAAATTAATTGCTAATTTATATTGTTTTGTGTCTTCTTAACGTGGTCACATAAAAATGTCTAAACGAAATAAAAAAAAACACAAAAATAAAAACTAATAATTCCTAAATATTTAGCTTTGCTTTATTATTAGTTATAACAGATTAATTAAACCAGATATTAGGACCGTAAATGAAACAAAATTTAAGCAATACATGTCTATTATATGACAAGTTATATACTTGTGTTGCTCATTAATTTCTACGTCTCCTAACGCGTGATATACGCCAAGCATTCGGTTCCTCATATTTATTATACAGAGGCTCCAATCGTTGATTTTTCTTGAATTTGGACAATTTTGTCGGGTCTGAGAACTTGAAGAATGCCGGGGCGAAATCGACGAGCCATTTGGGATCAATTGTAGTAACTTCTCTCATATATTCTTTTGTAGTTTGTACTAATTCATGGTAAATTACCCTGAAAATTAATAGGAATATTAATTACTGGTAATAAAATTGTAAGCATTTTTTGGAAGATAAATAATATACATACCATTCTGGTTGCCGATTAAACAGAGCGCTGGAGGGGTGAATATAGACAACCTGACTGTCAACTAGTGTTCTGTACCCTTCTTGCGGGTCTTTCTTAGCCGCATTCCTGAAGAACCCTGAACAAATAGTCTTCTGTATCCTCACCGTGTTCTTGCCTGCTGACACCACGTCCAACTTATGCCTGTAAAGAAACACCAAATTTTAAATCAATTATCAGTTTCTTGATATAGTCAAAATTCTAGTAACAAACATGTACCTATCCATAATTCCAAGCAGTTGTTTCCTAACGTCCTGCGCTCGTTTTAAAGTACGTATCTGGACAAAGTTTTCATAGCACCAGGCGTTTGAGAATTTATTATTTTTCCAGCTGTTGTAGACCGCCAACAATGTTAAATGGTCACCCTCCGCCTGGTTGAATTTAGCTTTCTTCTGATCGGCCAAGGCCTGCTTGTCTTTGGGTCGGTAGAATACATTTTGTACACTCAACATCGACACAATCGTCAGTATTTCGTCCGAGCACTGCAGAGCTACGGACATGATCAGAATCTTGGACAGATTCGGCTCCAACGGGAATTCCGCCATCTGTTGACAGAAAAATGAGTTACAAGTCAATAAATTACAAGATTTTTCCTGGATGCTATAACCACTCAAATATCATAAAATTACATTTATCAAATTTTAAATTATATCAAAAAATTCGTTCAGTATTAAATATCTTTATATATATAATTCTTCTATGAGTGTGTATGTCACTGAACTTCTCTCAAACGACTGGACCGATTTTGATGAAATTTTTGGTTTGTGTTCAAGGGGATCTGGGAATGGTTTAGATTCACAATTTTGTCCGCTGGACAATGTTTTTTTCATTAATTTTTAATTTATTAATAGTTGTTGATACAAACTTTTTTTTGACATTAGATTTGACAACTAACTAATATGTCAATCATTCTGTCGCACTTCAAAATACGGATATTTATGGCTTTAATAGGTAAACTCCAAAAATATACATAAAAAAACGTAACAGATACTTTTTGATAATAGAGCGATACGAAGTTCGCCGGGTTTTCTAGTATTTATATAATTTTGTGAGACATCCTAAAGGATGAAAACTTTAGAAACGGCTTATTATTCGTACTACCTGTATATATTATGTATGTATTCGTATATATTACGTATATTGGTTGTTAAGATGTATCAATATGTATACCCGTCTCCCTAGCCTGGTGAGTAGTCCCTCAGCGTCAAGAGCTGACAGTGAGTGCAGCTGTTCCAGCGCCATGATGAGCGACTCCACGGGCGGAGCGTCCATGAAGTCGAAGTGTAGCAGGTCGTTGATACCCATCGTCTTGAGTTGGAGCACCTGGAACGAATAGGATTTAATATATGGATACTTGAAGTGAAACTTCTATGAGACTTTAATTAAGGTTGCGTTTAAGGTTTAACGCTTCGATAGAGGGGGGGGATGAGATAGAGCGAGAGAAAATGCAACAAACAATTGTGACGTGTAAGTAAAGTTTGTCATAAAGAAACACAAAGAATTCCTTAAAAAACAATTTCTACGCTTTTCTGTTTTTTATTCCAACATTATAAAGTTTCATTTCCTCACCAGACGCACAATTTTTTTGGTTTTTTTTTTGGTATGACTTTTGTAACGAAGCTAAATTAAAGGTTGTGTAGTATCAGTAAAAATCTATTAATTATTCAATTTGGTAAAGAACGTTAAAATGTGGATGTAGCTGAATTTATATAAAATATTTCTCTGTTGTGAAATTAATTGCAAAATATCTCTCCTTCACACCCTGTTTCCCAAAAGGAGATAGTGATGTAGTTTTTAGTATAATAAATAATATTATACGTACTGTAGTAGCGAGATTAGTCCTTTGTATCTCCGGGACGGGTGTAGGCAGCATTTCATCCCGGTAGGCTCGCTCCGTGTACAGTCGGTAACACTTCCCCGGCCCGGTACGACCCGCACGACCGGCTCGCTGCTTTGCCGCCGCCTGTATACAAATAAAAACGGGATTCATTATTAGTATGAATAGATAAATCGAATTTTATAGTATTATTATCCACAAGCTTTTGCCCGCGACTTCGTCTGCGTGGAATAGTGACTTCCGCCAGATTTTTGGTTCTTCCCACATAGTGCCCGTTCTTGCGGGATTTTCGGAATGGTGGAGTTCCCGCAGAATTTTCAGGATAAAACCTATTTTTTTTTTTGGAGTTCCAAACTATATCTGTACAATTTTAAAAGTAAATTTAATTATTTTAAAGAACTTAAGAAATAATTACTCCCGTTTTTTACACATTTACCACTATATCTATGTTCCTATTGGTCGTAGCGTGATGTTATATAGCCTACAGCCTTCCTCGATAACTGGACTATCCAACATAAAAATAATTATTCAATTCGAACCAGTAGTTTTGGAGATTAGCGATTTCAAACAAACAAACTCTTCAGCTTTATAATATTAGTATAGATGAAAATGTGTCAAACTACTACTTTTTTAAATCGTGTTGACTTTGTGATACTTTATTCCATTGGTTATCTGGTCTTTAAGTTGGCAAAAAAGTTTCTTACTTATCATGTAAGAATTTTACTGTATTTCCGACGTGTGCCTTAGCAGTACAATAAAGTCAATGATTTCTTACCTGTGAGATCGGAGTGACGACTAAAGAGTCCATGCCAGTCTTTGAGTTATAAACCTTCTGTTTGACGAACCCTGGGTCCACTACATAGTAAATTCCATCTATAGTGAGCGAGGTCTCCGCTATGTTGGTAGCTATCACCACCTTCCTCGAGCCAGGAGGAGCTGGTTCGAAGATTCTGGTCTGCATTTCAGACGGGAGGGCGGAATAGACCGGAAGAATGATCAGCTCAGGAACATCCGGGCCCAGCGACTTCATCCTTTCATATAATATCTCGCAGGCGGTGTCGATTTCCTCCTGACCCGTCAAAAACAGCAGAATATCGCCAGGAGGTTCACGTAGATGTATTTGCATGACGGTTATTAATGAGGCGTCCAGGTAATCCGTTTCCGGTTCCTTTGTGTAGAGAACCTCAACGGGGAAGGTTCGTCCGGGTATCGTGAAGATGGGGGCCTCGAAGAAGTATTGCGAGAACTTCACGGCGTCTAGTGTAGCGGATGTCACGATGAGTTTGAGTTCGGGTCGCTTCTGGACCGCTTGCTTGAGGAGGCCGAACAGCACGTCCGTGTGTATGGTGCGCTCGTGGGCCTCGTCTAACATGATGACGGAGTAGCTCTTGAGGTCCAGGTCCATCAGACACTCGCGGAGCAACATGCCGTCCGTCATGTACCTGAACAAACACATTATATGTATTACATATAAAATAAACGAATATATTCGGATTTTTACTCCGCGTTTTTATTTTTGATCATGAACTACATACACCCGACGTTTTGTAAAAATCCGAAAATATTAGTTTCATTTAAATGAGTACTCGCGAAAATCTTAGATCTCATTATATTATATTATACTTGGATGGCAAAAACGGAAAATAAAAATATTTGGAGTGGTTATGGAAATGTTAACACAATATATATTTTTATGTACTTACCGAACATAAGATATATGAAAAAGGAAATAAAATTCTTTAAATTGGGTATTGAAATGTTATCAAAATATACTTTTTAAGTTTTTAACGAACATAAGATATACATTTGAATTCATAACAAGAAACGTTCACAAAAAACTTAAAAGGCAAAGTATATAAAAGTTAAAACCTTAGCCATAATAATAATAATAATTTATTTCAGACCATATTACATACATAGATCCATATAGTGTTATTTAGTACAAATTAAACTTAATAAATGAATTGGTTAGTAAAGCAAAAAAAAATTATTTATGATACTTTTTTTATATTTATTTATTAACAATTAAACCAATACTAACTTGATGACTGTATCAGGTCCGGTGCAATCTTCAAACCGTATAGTATACCCGACTTCTTGCCCCAGCCTGCAACCGAACTCCTCAGCAACCCTCTTAGCTACAGACATAGCAGCCACTCTTCTTGGCTGCGTGCAAGCGACTCGACCTCGGCCGGACACTCCACACTCACACACATACTGTGTTATCTGAGTCGTCTTCCCGGAACCAGTCTCTCCAATCACTATTAGGATCTGGTTGTCCGATATGGCCTGGAGATTTTGAATCACTATATAAGTATGAAACATTCAATAACGGTTACAAAGAATCACTATCAGGATCTGGTTGTCCGATATGGCCTGGAGATTTTGAATCACTATATAAGTATGAAACATTCAATAACGGCTACAAAGAATCACTATCAGGATCTGGTTGTCCGATATGGCCTGGAGATTTTGAATTACTATATAAGTATGAAACATATAATAACAGCTACAAAGAATCACTATCAGGATCTGGTTGTCCGATATGGCCTGGAGATTTTGAATCACTATATAAGTATGAAACATTCAATAACGGCTACAAAGAATCACTATCAGGATCTGGTTGTCCGATATGGCCTGGAGATTTTGAATCACTATATAAGTATGAAACATATAATAACAGCTACAAAGAATCACTATCAGGATCTGGTTGTCCGATATGGCCTGGAGATTTTGAATTACTATATAAGTATGAAACATTCAATAACAGATACAAAGAATCACTATCAGGATCTGGTTGTCCGATATGGCCTGGAGATTTTGAATTACTATATAAGTATGAAACATATAATAACAGCTACAAAGAATCACTATCAGGATCTGGTTGTCCGATATGGCCTGGAGATTTTGAATTACTATATAAGTATGAAACATTCAATAACGGCTACAAAGAATCACTATCAGGATCTGGTTGTCCGATATGGCCTGGAGATTTTGAATTACTACATAAGTATGAAACATTCAATAACGGCTACAAAGAATCACTATCAGGATCTGGTTGTCCGATATGGCCTGGAGATTTTGAATTACTATATAAGTATGAAACATATAATAACAGCTACAAAGAATCACTATCAGGATCTGGTTGTCCGATATGGCCTGGAGATTTTGAATTACTATATAAGTATGAAACATATAATAACAGCTACAAAGAATCACTATCAGGATCTGGTTGTCCGATATGGCCTGGAGATTTTGAATTACTATATAAGTATGAAACATTCAATAACGGCTACAAAGAATCACTATCAGGATCTGGTTGTCCGATATGGCCTGGAGATTTTGAATTACTATATAAGTATGAAACATTCAATAACGGCTACAAAGAATCACTATCAGGATCTTGTTGTCCGATATGGCCTGGAGATTTTGAATTACTATATAAGTATGAAACATATAATAACAGCTACAAAGAATCACTATCAGGATCTGGTTGTCCGATATGGCCTGGAGATTTTGAATTACTATATAAGTATGAAACATATAATAACAGCTACAAAGAATCACTATCAGGATCTGGTTGTCCGATATGGCCTGGAGATTTTGAATTACTATATAAGTATGAAACATTCAATAACGGCTACAAAGAATCACTATCAGGATCTGGTTGTCCGATATGGCCTGGAGATTTTGAATTACTACATAAGTATGAAACATTCAATAACGGCTACAAAGAATCACTATCAGGATCTGGTTGTCCGATATGGCCTGGAGATTTTGAATTACTATACAGGGTGACTGGTGAATTAGTATCAATATTTAAGGAGCATACTCGGTACATGATTCTCATTCGAATTAAGTAAAAAAAATAGGTACTTAATTTTTGACCAAATTTCCGTATAAATAAATAAAGTGTGTACACGTTCCAAGTGTTCCAAGTGTGGACGCGTGCGGCTGCGTGCTGATACAACAACACGCCGCCGCCGTGTCTGTGTGAGTGTGTGTGTATACCTAATCTGTAGGGTGTTCATACGATGCGTAATTAATTACATAACTTTTGGTTAACTTTACTCAGAAGTTTATTAATATTTATGTTATATTAATTTTTATTTTGTCATATATGATCGTCAAATATCACGTCCTCAAATATCGATAGTAATTCACCAGTCACCCTGTATAAGTATGAAACATATAATAACAGCTACAAAGAATCACTATCAGGATCTGGTTGTCCGATATGGCCTGGAGATTTTGAATTACTATATAAGTATGAAACATATAATAACAGCTACAAAGAATCACTATCAGGATCTGGTTGTCCGATATGGCCTGGAGATTTTGAATTACTATATAAGTATGAAACATTCAATAACGGCTACAAAGAATCACTATCAGGATCTGGTTGTCCGATATGGCCTGGAGATTTTGAATTACTATATAAGTATGAAACATTCAATAACGGCTACAAAGAATCACTATCAGGATCTGGTTGTCCGATATGGCCTGGAGATTTTGAATTACTATATAAGTATGAAACATATAATAACAGCTACAAAGAATCACTATCAGGATCTGGTTGTCCGATATGGCCTGGAGATTTTGAATTACTATATAAGTATGAAACATATAATAACAGCTACAAAGAATCACTATCAGGATCTGGTTGTCCGATATGGCCTGGAGATTTTGAATTACTATATAAGTATGAAACATATAATAACAGCTACAAAGAATCACTATCAGGATCTGGTTGTCCGATATGGCCTGGAGATTTTGAATTACTATATAAGTATGAAACATATAATAACAGCTACAAAGAATCACTATCAGGGTCTGGTTGTCCGATATGGCCTGGAGATTTTGAATTACTATATAAGTATGAAACATATAATAACAGCTACAAAGAATCACTATCAGGATCTGGTTGTCCGATATGGCCTGGAGATTTTGAATTACTATATAAGTATGAAACATTCAATAACGGCTACAAAGAATCACTATCAGGATCTGGTTGTCCGATATGGCCTGGAGATTTTGAATTACTATATAAGTATGAAACATATAATAACAGCTACAAAGAATCACTATCAGGATCTGGTTGTCCGATATGGCCTGGAGATTTTGAATTACTATATAAGTATGAAACATATAATAACAGCTACAAAGAATCACTATCAGGATCTGGTTGTCCGATATGGCCTGGAGATTTTGAATTACTATATAAGTATGAAACATTCAATAACGGCTACAAAGAATCACTATCAGGATCTGGTTGTCCGATATGGCCTGGAGATTTTGAATTACTATATAAGTATGAAACATATAATAACAGCTACAAAGAATCACTATCAGGATCTGGTTGTCCGATATGGCCTGGAGATTTTGAATTACTATATAAGTATGAAACATATAATAACAGCTACAAAGAATCACTATCAGGATCTGGTTGTCCGATATGGCCTGGAGATTTTGAATTACTATATAAGTATGAAACATATAATAACAGCTACAAAGAATCACTATCAGGATCTGGTTGTCCGATATGGCCTGGAGATTTTGAATTACTATATAAGTATGAAACATTCAATAACGGCTACAAAGAATCACTGTCAGGATCTGGTTGTCCGATATGGCCTGGAGATTTTGAATTACTATATAAGTATGAAACATATAATAACAGCTACAAAGAATCACTATCAGGATCTGGTTGTCCGATATGGCCTGGAGATTTTGAATTACTATATAAGTATGAAACATTCAATAACAGCTACAAAGAATCACTATCAGGATCTGGTTGTCCGATATGGCCTGGAGATTTTGAATTACTATATAAGTATGAAACATTCAATAACGGCTACAAAGAATCATTATCAGGATCTGGTTGTCCGATATGGCCTGGAGATTTTGAATTACTATATAAGTATGAAACATTCAATAACGGCTACAAAGAATCACTATCAGGATCTGGTTGTCCGATATGGCCTGGAGATTTTGAATTACTATATAAGTATGAAACATTCAATAACGGCTACAAAGAATCACTATCAGGATCTGGTTGTCCGATATGGCCTGGAGATTTTGAATTACTATATAAGTATGAAACATATAATAACAGCTACAAAGAATCACTATCAGGATCTGGTTGTCCGATATGGCCTGGAGATTTTGAATTACTATATAAGTATGAAACATATAATAACAGCTACAAAGAATCACTATCAGGATCTGGTTGTCCGATATGGCCTGGAGATTTTGAATTACTATATAAGTATGAAACATTCAATAACAGCTACAAAGAATCACTATCAGGATCTGGTTGTCCGATATGGCCTGGAGATTTTGAATTACTATATAAGTATGAAACATTCAATAACGGCTACAAAGAATCACTATCAGGATCTGGTTGTCCGATATGGCCTGGAGATTTTGAATTACTATATAAGTATGAAACATTCAATAACGGCTACAAAGAATCACTATCAGGATCTGGTTGTCCGATATGGCCTGGAGATTTTGAATTACTATATAAGTATGAAACATATAATAACAGCTACAAAGAATCACTATCAGGATCTGGTTGTCCGATATGGCCTGGAGATTTTGAATTACTATATAAGTATGAAACATTCAATAACAGCTACAAAGAATCACTATCAGGATCTGGTTGTCCGATATGGCCTGGAGATTTTGAATTACTATATAAGTATGAAACATTCAATAACGGCTACAAAGAATCACTATCAGGATCTGGTTGTCCGATATGGCCTGGAGATTTTGAATTACTATATAAGTATGAAACATATAATAACAGCTACAAAGAATCACTATCAGGATCTGGTTGTCCGATATGGCCTGGAGATTTTGAATTACTATATAAGTATGAAACATTCAATAACGGCTACAAAGAATCACTATCAGGATCTGGTTGTCCGATATGGCCTGGAGATTTTGAATTACTATATAAGTATGAAACATTCAATAACGGCTACAAAGAATCACTATCAGGATCTGGTTGTCCGATATGGCCTGGAGATTTTGAATTACTATATAAGTATGAAACATTCAATAACGGCTACAAAGAATCACTATCAGGATCTGGTTGTCCGATATGGCCTGGAGATTTTGAATTACTATATAAGTATGAAACATATAATAACAGCTACAAAGAATCACTATCAGGATCTGGTTGTCCGATATGGCCTGGAGATTTTGAATTACTATATAAGTATGAAACATATAATAACAGCTACAAAGAATCACTATCAGGATCTGGTTGTCCGATATGGCCTGGAGATTTTGAATTACTATATAAGTATGAAACATTCAATAACAGCTACAAAGAATCACTATCAGGATCTGGTTGTCCGATATGGCCTGGAGATTTTGAATTACTATATAAGTATGAAACATTCAATAACGGCTACAAAGAATCACTATCAGGATCTGGTTGTCCGATATGGCCTGGAGATTTTGAATTACTATATAAGTATGAAACATTCAATAACGGCTACAAAGAATCACTATCAGGATCTGGTTGTCCGATATGGCCTGGAGATTTTGAATTACTATATAAGTATGAAACATTCAATAACGGCTACAAAGAATCACTATCAGGATCTGGTTGTCCGATATGGCCTGGAGATTTTGAATTACTATATAAGTATGAAACATATAATAACAGCTACAAAGAATCACTATCAGGATCTGGTTGTCCGATATGGCCTGGAGATTTTGAATTACTATATAAGTATGAAACATTCAATAACGGCTACAAAGAATCACTATCAGGATCTGGTTGTCCGATATGGCCTGGAGATTTTGAATTACTATATAAGTATGAAACATATAATAACAGCTACAAAGAATCACTATCAGGATCTGGTTGTCCGATATGGCCTGGAGATTTTGAATTACTATATAAGTATGAAACATATAATAACAGCTACAAAGAATCACTATCAGGATCTGGTTGTCCGATATGGCCTGGAGATTTTGAATTACTATATAAGTATGAAACATTCAATAACGGCTACAAAGAATCACTATCAGGATCTGGTTGTCCGATATGGCCTGGAGATTTTGAATTACTATATAAGTATGAAACATATAATAACAGCTACAAAGAATCACTATCAGGATCTGGTTGTCCGATATGGCCTGGAGATTTTGAATTACTATATAAGTATGAAACATATAATAACAGCTACAAAGAATCACTATCAGGATCTGGTTGTCCGATATGGCCTGGAGATTTTGAATTACTATATAAGTATGAAACATTCAATAACGGCTACAAAGAATCACTATCAGGATCTGGTTGTCCGATATGGCCTGGAGATTTTGAATTACTATATAAGTATGAAACATTCAATAACGGCTACAAAGAATCACTATCAGGATCTGGTTGTCCGATATGGCCTGGAGATTTTGAATTACTATATAAGTATGAAACATATAATAACAGCTACAAAGAATCACTATCAGGATCTGGTTGTCCGATATGGCCTGGAGATTTTGAATTACTATATAAGTATGAAACATATAATAACAGCTACAAAGAATCACTATCAGGATCTGGTTGTCCGATATGGCCTGGAGATTTTGAATTACTATATAAGTATGAAACATTCAATAACGGCTACAAAGAATCACTATCAGGATCTGGTTGTCCGATATGGCCTGGAGATTTTGAATTACTATATAAGTATGAAACATTCAATAACGGCTACAAAGAATCACTATCAGGATCTGGTTGTCCGATATGGCCTGGAGATTTTGAATTACTATATAAGTATGAAACATTCAATAACGGCTACAAAGAATCACTATCAGGATCTGGTTGTCCGATATGGCCTGGAGATTTTGAATTACTATATAAGTATGAAACATTCAATAACGGCTACAAAGAATCACTATCAGGATCTGGTTGTCCGATATGGCCTGGAGATTTTGAATTACTATATAAGTATGAAACATTCAATAACGGCTACAAAGAATCACTATCAGGATCTGGTTGTCCGATATGGCCTGGAGATTTTGAATTACTATATAAGTATGAAACATTCAATAACGGCTACAAAGAATCACTATCAGGATCTGGTTGTCCGATATGGCCTGGAGATTTTGAATTACTATATAAGTATGAAACATTCAATAACGGCTACAAAGAATCACTATCAGGATCTGGTTGTCCGATATGGCCTGGAGATTTTGAATTACTATATAAGTATGAAACATATAATAACGGCTACAAAGAATCACTATCAGGATCTGGTTGTCCGATATGGCCTGGAGATTTTGAATTACTATATAAGTATGAAACATATAATAACGGCTACAAAGAATCACTATCAGGATCTGGTTGTCCGATATGGCCTGGAGATTTTGAATTACTATATAAGTATGAAACATTCAATAACGGCTACAAAGAATCACTATCAGGATCTGGTTGTCCGATATGGCCTGGAGATTTTGAATTACTATATAAGTATGAAACATATAATAACAGCTACAAAGAATCACTATCAGGATCTGGTTGTCCGATATGGCCTGGAGATTTTGAATTACTATATAAGTATGAAACATTCAATAACGGCTACAAAGAATCACTATCAGGATCTGGTTGTCCGATATGGCCTGGAGATTTTGAATTACTATATAAGTATGAAACATATAATAACAGCTACAAAGAATCACTATCAGGATCTGGTTGTCCGATATGGCCTGGAGATTTTGAATTACTATATAAGTATGAAACATATAATAACAGCTACAAAGAATCACTATCAGGATCTGGTTGTCCGATATGGCCTGGAGATTTTGAATTACTATATAAGTATGAAACATATAATAACAGCTACAAAGAATCACTATCAGGATCTGGTTGTCCGATATGGCCTGGAGATTTTGAATTACTATATAAGTATGAAACATTCAATAACGGCTACAAAGAATCACTATCAGGATCTGGTTGTCCGATATGGCCTGGAGATTTTGAATTACTATATAAGTATGAAACATATAATAAGAGCTACAAAGAATCACTATTAGGATCTGGTTGTCCGATATGGCCTGGAGATTTTGAATTACTATATAAGTATGAAACATATAATAACAGCTACAAAGAATCACTATCAGGATCTGGTTGTCCGATATGGCCTGGAGATTTTGAATTACTATATAAGTATGAAAACATATAATAACAGCTACAAAGAATCACTATCAGGATCTGGTTGTCCGATATGGCCTGGAGATTTTGAATTACTATATAAGTATGAAACATTCAATAACGGCTACAAAGAATCACTATCAGGATCTGGTTTTCCGATATGGCCTGGAGATTTTGAATTACTATATAAGTATGAAACATATAATAACAGCTACAAAGAATCACTATCAGGATCTGGTTGTCCGATATGGCCTGGAGATTTTGAATTACTATATAAGTATGAAACATATAATAACAGCTACAAAGAATCACTATCAGGATCTGGTTGTCCGATATGGCCTGGAGATTTTGAATTACTATATAAGTATGAAACATTCAATAGCGGCTACAAAGACTCACTATCAGGATCTGGTTGTCCGATATGGCCTGGAGATTTTGAATTACTATATAAGTATGAAACATATAATAACAGCTACAAAGAATCACTATCAGGATCTGGTTGTCCGATATGGCCTGGAGATTTTGAATTACTATATAAGTATGAAACATTCAATAACGGCTACAAAGAATCACTATCAGGATCTGGTTGTCCGATATGGCCTGGAGATTTTGAATTACTATATAAGTATGAAACATTCAATAACGGCTACAAAGAATCACTATCAGGATCTGGTTGTCCGATATGGCCTGGAGATTTTGAATTACTATATAAGTATGAAACATATAATAACAGCTACAAAGAATCACTATCAGGATCTGGTTGTCCGATATGGCCTGGAGATTTTGAATTACTATATAAGTATGAAACATTCAATAACGGCTACAAAGAATCACTATCAGGATCTGGTTGTCCGATATGGCCTGGAGATTTTGAATTACTATATAAGTATGAAACATTCAATAACGGCTACAAAGAATCACTATCAGGATCTGGTTGTCTGATATGGCCTGGAGATTTTGAATTACTATATAAGTATGAAACATATAATAACAGCTACAAAGAATCACTATCAGGATCTGGTTGTCCGATATGGCCTGGAGATTTTGAATTACTATATAAGTATGAAACATTCAATAACGGCTACAAAGAATCACTATCAGGATCTGGTTGTCCGATATGGCCTGGAGATTTTGAATTACTATATAAGTATGAAACATTCAATAACGGCTACAAAGAATCACTATCAGGATCTGGTTGTCCGATATGGCCTGGAGATTTTGAATTACTATATAAGTATGAAACATATAATAACAGCTACAAAGAATCACTATCAGGATCTGGTTGTCCGATATGGCCTCGAGATTTTGAATTACTACATAAGTATGAAACATATAATAACAGCTACAAAGAATCACTATCAGGATCTGGTTGTCCGATATGGCCTGGAGATTTTGAATTACTATATAAGTATGAAACATATAATAACAGCTACAAAGAATCACTATCAGGATCTGGTTGTCCGATATGGCCTGGAGATTTTGAATTACTATATAAGTATGAAACATATAATAACAGCTACAAAGAATCACTATCAGGATCTGGTTGTCCGATATGGCATGGAGATTTTGAATTACTATATAAGTATGAAACATTCAATAACGGCTACAAAGAATCACTATCAGGATCTGGTTGTCCGATATGGCCTGGAGATTTTGAATTACTATATAAGTATGAAACATTCAATAACGGCTACAAAGAATCACTATCAGGATCTGGTTGTCCGATATGGCCTGGAGATTTTGAATTACTATATAAGTATGAAACATTCAATAACGGCTACAAAGAATCACTATCAGGATCTGGTTGTCCGATATGGCCTGGAGATTTTGAATTACTATATAAGTATGAAACATTCAATAACGGCTACAAAGAATCACTATCAGGATCTGGTTGTCCGATATGGCCTGGAGATTTTGAATTACTATATAAGTATGAAACATTCAATAACGGCTACAAAGAATCACTATCAGGATCTGGTTGTCCGATATGGCCTGGAGATTTTGAATTACTATATAAGTATGAAACATATAATAACAGCTACAAAGAATCACTATCAGGATCTGGTTGTCCGATATGGCCTGGAGATTTTGAATTACTATATAAGTATGAAACATATAATAACAGCTACAAAGAATCACTATCATGATCTGGTTGTCCGATATGGCCTGGAGATTTTGAATTACTATATAAGTATGAAACATATAATAACAGCTACAAAGAATCACTATCAGGATCTGGTTGTCCGATATGGCCTCGAGATTTTGAATTACTACATAAGTATGAAATATATAATAACAGCTACAAAGAATCACTATCAGGATCTGGTTGTCCGATATGGCCTGGAGATTTTGAATTACTATATAAGTATGAAACATATAATAACAGCTACAAAGAATCACTATCAGGATCTGGTTGTCCGATATGGCATGGAGATTTTGAATTACTATATAAGTATGAAACATTCAATAACGGCTACAAAGAATCACTATCAGGATCTGGTTGTCCGATATGGCCTGGAGATTTTGAATTACTATATAAGTATGAAACATTCAATAACGGCTACAAAGAATCACTATCAGGATCTGGTTGTCCGATATGGCCTGGAGATTTTGAATTACTATATAAGTATGAAACATATAATAACAGCTACAAAGAATCACTATCAGGATCTGGTTGTCCGATATGGCCTGGAGATTTTGAATTACTATATAAGTATGAAACATTCAATAACGGCTACAAAGAATCACTATCAGGATCTGGTTGTCCGATATGGCCTGGAGATTTTGAATTACTATATAAGTATGAAACATTCAATAACGGCTACAAAGAATCACTATCAGGATCTGGTTGTCCGATATGGCCTGGAGATTTTGAATTACTATATAAGTATGAAACATTCAATAACGGCTACAAAGAATCACTATCAGGATCTGGTTGTCCGATATGGCCTGGAGATTTTGAATTACTATATAAGTATGAAACATTCAATAACGGCTACAAAGAATCACTATCAGGATCTGGTTGTCCGATATGGCCTGGAGATTTTGAATTACTATATAAGTATGAAACATTCAATAACGGCTACAAAGAATCACTATCAGGATCTGGTTGTCCGATATGGCCTGGAGATTTTGAATTACTATATAAGTATGAAACATTCAATAACGGCTACAAAGAATCACTATCAGGATCTGGTTGTCCGATATGGCCTGGAGATTTTGAATTACTATATAAGTATGAAACATTCAATAACGGCTACAAAGAATCACTATCAGGATCTGGTTGTCCGATATGGCCTGGAGATTTTGAATTACTATATAAGTATGAAACATATAATAACAGCTACAAAGAATCACTATCATGATCTGGTTGTCCGATATGGCCTGGAGATTTTGAATTACTATATAAGTATGAAACATTCAATAACGGCTACAAAGAATCACTATCAGGATCTGGTTGTCCGATATGGCCTGGAGATTTTGAATTACTATATAAGTATGAAAAATTCAATAACGGCTACAAAGAATCACAATCAAGATCTGGTTGTCCGATATGGCCTGGAGATTTTGAATTACTATATAAGTATGAAACATATAATAACAGCTACAAAGAATCACTATCAGGATCTGGTTGTCCGATATGGCCTGGAGATTTTGAATTACTATATAAGTATGAAACATTCAATAACGGCTACAAAGAATCACTATCAGGATCTGGTTGTCCGATATGGCCTGGAGATTTTGAATTACTATATAAGTATGAAACATTCAATAACGGCTACAAAGAATCACTATCAGGATCTGGTTGTACGATATGGCCTGGAGATTTTGAATTACTATATAAGTATGAAACATTCAATAACGGCTACAAAGAATCACTATCAGGATCTGGTTGTCCGATATGGCCTGGAGATTTTGAATTACTATATAAGTATGAAACATATAATAACAGCTACAAAGAATCACTATCAGGATCTGGTTGTACGATATGGCCTGGAGATTTTGAATTACTATATAAGTATGAAACATTCAATAACGGCTACAAAGAATCACTATCAGGATCTGGTTGTCCGATATGGCCTGGAGATTTTGAATTACTATATAAGTATGAAACATTCAATAACGGCTACAAAGAATCACTATCAGGATCTGGTTGTCCGATATGGCCTGGAGATTTTGAATTACTATATAAGTATGAAACATTCAATAACGGCTACAAAGAATCACTATCAGGATCTGGTTGTCCGATATGGCCTGGAGATTTTGAATTACTATATAAGTATGAAACATATAATAACAGCTACAAAGAATCACTATCAGGATCTGGTTGTCCGATATGGCCTGGAGATTTTGAATTACTATATAAGTATGAAACATATAATAACAGCTACAAAGAATCACTATCAGGATCTGGTTGTCCGATATGGCCTGGAGATTTTGAATTACTATATAAGTATGAAACATTCAATAACGGCTACAAAGAATCACTATCAGGATCTGGTTGTCCGATATGGCCTGGAGATTTTGAATTACTATATAAGTATGAAACATATAAAAACAGCTACAAAGAATCACTATCAGGATCTGGTTGTCCGATATGGCCTGGAGATTTTGAATTACTATATAAGTATGAAACATATAATAACAGCTACAAAGAATCACTATCAGGATCTGGTTGTCCGATATGGCCTGGAGATTTTGAATTACTATATAAGTATGAAACATTCAATAACGGCTACAAAGAATCACTATCAGGATCTGGTTGTCCGATATGGCCTGGAGATTTTGAATTACTATATAAGTATGAAACATATAATAACAGCTACAAAGAATCACTATCAGGATCTGGTTGTCCGATATGGCCTGGAGATTTTGAATTACTATATAAGTATGAAACATTCAATAACGGCAACAAAGAATCACTATCAGGATCTGGTTGTCCGATATGGCCTGGAGATTTTGAATTACTATATAAGTATGAAAACATATAATAACAGCTACAAAGAATCACTATCAGGATCTGGTTGTCCGATATGGCCTGGAGATTTTGAATTACTATATAAGTATGAAACATATAATAACAGCTACAAAGAATCACTATCAGGATCTGGTTGTCCGATATGGCCTGGAGATTTTGAATTACTATATAAGTATGAAACATATAATAACAGCTACAAAGAATCACTATCAGGATCTGGTTGTCCGATATGGCCTGGAGATTTTGAATTACTATATAAGTATGAAACATATAATAACAGCTACAAAGAATCACTATCAGGATCTGGTTGTCCGATATGGCCTGGAGATTTTGAATTACTATATAAGTATGAAACATATAATAACAGCTACAAAGAATCACTATCAGGATCTGGTTGTCCGATATGGCCTGGAGATTTTGAATTACTATATAAGTATGAAACATATAATAACAGCTACAAAGAATCACTATCAGGATCTGGTTGTCCGATATGGCCTGGAGATTTTGAATTACTATATAAGTATGAAACATATAATAACAGCTACAAAGAATCACTATCAGGATCTGGTTGTCCGATATGGCCTGGAGATTTTGAATTACTATATAAGTATGAAACATTCAATAACGGCTACAAAGAATCACTATCAGGATCTGGTTGTCCGATATGGCCTGGAGATTTTGAATTACTATATAAGTATGAAACATATAATAACAGCTACAAAGAATCACTATCAGGATCTGGTTGTCCGATATGGCCTGGAGATTTTGAATTACTATATAAGTATGAAACATTCAATAACGGCTACAAAGAATCACTATCAGGATCTGGTTGTCCGATATGGCCTGGAGATTTTGAATTACTATATAAGTATGAAACATTCAATAACGGCTACAAAGAATCACTATCAGGATCTGGTTGTCCGATATGGCCTGGAGATTTTGAATTACTATATAAGTATGAAACATTCAATAACGGCTACAAAGAATCACTATCAGGATCTGGTTGTCCGATATGGCCTGGAGATTTTGAATTACTATATAAGTATGAAACATTCAATAACGGCTACAAAGAATCACTATCAGGATCTGGTTGTCCGATATGGCCTGGAGATTTTGAATTACTATATAAGTATGAAACATATAATAACAGCTACAAAGAATCACTATCAGGATCTGGTTGTCCGATATGGCCTGGAGATTTTGAATTACTATATAAGTATGAAACATTCAATAACGGCTACAAAGAATCACTATCAGGATCTGGTTGTCCGATATGGCCTGGAGATTTTGAATTACTATATAAGTATGAAACATATAATAACAGCTACAAAGAATCACTATCAGGATCTGGTTGTCCGATATGGCCTGGAGATTTTGAATTACTATATAAGTATGAAACATATAATAACAGCTACAAAGAATCACTATCAGGATCTGGTTGTCCGATATGGCCTGGAGATTTTGAATTACTATATAAGTATGAAACATATAATAACAGCTACAAAGAATCACTATCAGGATCTGGTTGTCCGATATGGCCTGGAGATTTTGAATTACTATATAAGTATGAAACATTCAATAACGGCTACAAAGAATCACTATCAGGATCTGGTTGTCCGATATGGCCTGGAGATTTTGAATTACTATATAAGTATAAAACATATAATAACAGCTACAAAGAATCACTATCAGGATCTGGTTGTCCGATATGGCCTGGAGATTTTGAATTACTATATAAGTATGAAACATTCAATAGCGGCTACAAAGACTCACTATCAGGATCTGGTTGTCCGATATGGCCTGGAGATTTTGAATTACTATATAAGTATGAAACATATAATAACAGCTACAAAGAATCACTATCAGGATCTGGTTGTCCGATATGGCCTGGAGATTTTGAATTACTATATAAGTATGAAACATTCAATAACGGCTACAAAGAATCACTATCAGGATCTGGTTGTCCGATATGGCCTGGAGATTTTGAATTACTATATAAGTATGAAACATTCAATAACGGCTACAAAGAATCACTATCAGGATCTGGTTGTCCGATATGGCCTGGAGATTTTGAATTACTATATAAGTATGAAACATATAATAACAGCTACAAAGAATCACTATCAGGATCTGGTTGTCCGATATGGCCTGGAGATTTTGAATTACTATATAAGTATGAAACATTCAATAACGGCTACAAAGAATCACTATCAGGATCTGGTTGTCCGATATGGCCTGGAGATTTTGAATTACTATATAAGTATGAAACATTCAATAACGGCTACAAAGAATCACTATCAGGATCTGGTTGTCTGATATGGCCTGGAGATTTTGAATTACTATATAAGTATGAAACATATAATAACAGCTACAAAGAATCACTATCAGGATCTGGTTGTCCGATATGGCCTGGAGATTTTGAATTACTATATAAGTATGAAACATTCAATAACGGCTACAAAGAATCACTATCAGGATCTGGTTGTCCGATATGGCCTGGAGATTTTGAATTACTATATAAGTATGAAACATTCAATAACGGCTACAAAGAATCACTATCAGGATCTGGTTGTCCGATATGGCCTGGAGATTTTGAATTACTATATAAGTATGAAACATATAATAACAGCTACAAAGAATCACTATCAGGATCTGGTTGTCCGATATGGCCTCGAGATTTTGAATTACTACATAAGTATGAAACATATAATAACAGCTACAAAGAATCACTATCAGGATCTGGTTGTCCGATATGGCCTGGAGATTTTGAATTACTATATAAGTATGAAACATATAATAACAGCTACAAAGAATCACTATCAGGATCTGGTTGTCCGATATGGCCTGGAGATTTTGAATTACTATATAAGTATGAAACATATAATAACAGCTACAAAGAATCACTATCAGGATCTGGTTGTCCGATATGGCATGGAGATTTTGAATTACTATATAAGTATGAAACATTCAATAACGGCTACAAAGAATCACTATCAGGATCTGGTTGTCCGATATGGCCTGGAGATTTTGAATTACTATATAAGTATGAAACATTCAATAACGGCTACAAAGAATCACTATCAGGATCTGGTTGTCCGATATGGCCTGGAGATTTTGAATTACTATATAAGTATGAAACATTCAATAACGGCTACAAAGAATCACTATCAGGATCTGGTTGTCCGATATGGCCTGGAGATTTTGAATTACTATATAAGTATGAAACATTCAATAACGGCTACAAAGAATCACTATCAGGATCTGGTTGTCCGATATGGCCTGGAGATTTTGAATTACTATATAAGTATGAAACATTCAATAACGGCTACAAAGAATCACTATCAGGATCTGGTTGTCCGATATGGCCTGGAGATTTTGAATTACTATATAAGTATGAAACATATAATAACAGCTACAAAGAATCACTATCAGGATCTGGTTGTCCGATATGGCCTGGAGATTTTGAATTACTATATAAGTATGAAACATATAATAACAGCTACAAAGAATCACTATCATGATCTGGTTGTCCGATATGGCCTGGAGATTTTGAATTACTATATAAGTATGAAACATATAATAACAGCTACAAAGAATCACTATCAGGATCTGGTTGTCCGATATGGCCTCGAGATTTTGAATTACTACATAAGTATGAAATATATAATAACAGCTACAAAGAATCACTATCAGGATCTGGTTGTCCGATATGGCCTGGAGATTTTGAATTACTATATAAGTATGAAACATATAATAACAGCTACAAAGAATCACTATCAGGATCTGGTTGTCCGATATGGCCTGGAGATTTTGAATTACTATATAAGTATGAAACATTCAATAACGGCTACAAAGAATCACTATCAGGATCTGGTTGTCTGATATGGCCTGGAGATTTTGAATTACTATATAAGTATGAAACATATAATAACAGCTACAAAGAATCACTATCAGGATCTGGTTGTCCGATATGGCCTGGAGATTTTGAATTACTATATAAGTATGAAACATTCAATAACGGCTACAAAGAATCACTATCAGGATCTGGTTGTCCGATATGGCCTGGAGATTTTGAATTACTATATAAGTATGAAACATATAATAACAGCTACAAAGAATCACTATCAGGATCTGGTTGTCCGATATGGCCTGGAGATTTTGAATTACTATATAAGTATGAAACATTCAATAACGGCTACAAAGAATCACTATCAGGATCTGGTTGTCCGATATGGCCTGGAGATTTTGAATTACTATATAAGTATGAAACATTCAATAACGGCTACAAAGAATCACTATCAGGATCTGGTTGTCCAATATGGCCTGGAGATTTTGAATCACTATATAAGTATGAAACATATAATAACAGCTACAAAGAATCACTATCAGGATCTGGTTGTCCGATATGGCCTGGAGATTTTGAATTACTATATAAGTATGAAACATTCAATAACGGCTACAAAGAATCACTATCAGGATCTGGTTGTCCAATATGGCCTGGAGATTTTGAGTTACTATATAAGTATGAAACATATAATAACAGCTACAAAGAATCACTATCAGGATCTGGTTGTCCGCTATGGCCTGGAGATTTTGAATTACTATATAAGTATGAAACATATAATAACAGCTACAAAGAATCACTATCAGGATCTGGTTGTCCGATATGGCCTGGAGATTTTGAATTACTATATAAGTATGAAACATATAATAACAGCTACAAAGAATCACTATCAGGATCTGGTTGTCCGATATGGCCTGGAGATTTTGAATTACTATATAAGTATGAAACATTCAATAACGGCTACAAAGAATCACTATCAGGATCTGGTTGTCCGATATGGCCTGGAGATTTTGAATTACTATATAAGTATGAAACATATAATAACAGCTACAAAGAATCACTATCAGGATCTGGTTGTCCGATATGGCCTGGAGATTTTGAATTACTATATAAGTATGAAACATATAATAACAGCTACAAAGAATCACTATCAGGATCTGGTTGTCCGATATAGCCTGGAGATTTTGAATTACTATATAAGTATGAAACATTCAATAACGGCAACAAAGAATCACTATCAGGATCTGGTTGTCCAATATGGCCTGGAGATTTTGAATTACTATATAAGTATGAAACATTCAATAACGGCTACAAAGAATCACTATCAGGATCTGGTTGTCCGATATGGCCTGGAGATTTTGAATTACTATATAAGTATGAAACATTCAATAACGGCTACAAAGAATCACTATCAGGATCTGGTTGTCCGATATGGCCTGGAGATTTTGAATTACTATATAAGTATGAAAAATTCAATGACGGCTACAAAGAATCACTATCAAGATCTGGTTGTCCGATATGGCCTGGAGATTTTGAATTACTATATAAGTATGAAACATATAATAACAGCTACAAAGAATCACTATCAGGATCTGGTTGTCCGATATGGCCTGGAGATTTTGAATTACTATATAAGTATGAAACATATAATAACAGCTACAAAGAATCACTATCAGGATCTGGTTGTCCGATATGGCCTGGAGATTTTGAATTACTATATAAGTATGAAACATATAATAACAGCTACAAAGAATCACTATCAGGATCTGGTTGTCCGATATGGCCTGGAGATTTTGAATTACTATATAAGTATGAAACATTCAATAACGGCAACAAAGAATCACTATCAGGATCTGGTTGTCCGATATGGCCTGGAGATTTTGAATTACTATATAAGTATGAAACATATAATAACAGCTACAAAGAATCACTATCAGGATCTGGTTGTCCGATATGGCCTGGAGATTTTGAATTACTATATAAGTATGAAACATATAATAACAGCTACAAAGAATCACTATCAGGATCTGGTTGTCCGATATGGCCTGGAGATTTTGAATTACTATATAAGTATGAAACATATAATAACAGCTACAAAGAATCACTATCAGGATCTGGTTGTCCGAAATGGCCTGGAGATTTTGAATTACTATATAAGTATGAAACATATAATAACAGCTACAAAGAATCACTATCAGGATCTGGTTGTCCGATATGGCCTGGAGATTTTGAATTACTATATAAGTATGAAACATTCAATAACGGCTACAAAGAATCACTATCAGGATCTGGTTGTCCGATATGGCCTGGAGATTTTGAATTACTATATAAGTATGAAACATATAATAACAGCTACAAAGAATCACTATCAGGATCTGGTTGTCCGATATGGCCTGGAGATTTTGAATTACTATATAAGTATGAAACATATAATAACAGCTACAAAGAATCACTATCAGGATCTGGTTGTCCGATAGCCTGGAGATTTTGAATTACTATATAAGTATGAAACATTCAATAACGGCAACAAAGAATCACTATCAGGATCTGGTTGTCCAATATGGCCTGGAGATTTTGAATTACTATATAAGTATGAAACATTCAATAACGGCTACAAAGAATCACTATCAGGATCTGGTTGTATATGGCCTGGAGATTTTGAATTACTATATAAGTATGAAACATTCAATAACGGCTACAAAGAATCACTATCAGGATCTGGTTGTCCGATATGGCCTGGAGATTTTGAATTACTATATAAGTATGAAACATTCAATAACGGCTACAAAGAATCACTATCAGGATCTGGTTGTCCGATATGGCCTGGAGATTTTGAATTACTATAAGTATGAAAAATTCAATGACGGCTACAAAGAATCACTATCAAGATCTGGTTGTCCGATATGGCCTGGAGATTTTGAATTACTATATAAGTATGAAACATATAATAACAGCTACAAAGAATCACTATCAGGATCTGGTTGTCCGATATGGCCTGGAGATTTTGAATTACTATATAAGTATGAAACATATAATAACAGCTACAAAGAATCACTATCAGGATCTGGTTGTCCGATATGGCCTGGAGATTTTGAATTACTATATAAGTATGAAACATATAATAACAGCTACAAAGAATCACTATCAGGATCTGGTTGTCCGATATGGCCTGGAGATTTTGAATTACTATATAAGTATGAAACATTCAATAACGGCAACAAAGAATCACTATCAGGATCTGGTTGTCCGATATGGCCTGGAGATTTTGAATTACTATATAAGTATGAAACATATAATAACAGCTACAAAGAATCACTATCAGGATCTGGTTGTCCGATATGGCCTGGAGATTTTGAATTACTATATAAGTATGAAACATATAATAACAGCTACAAAGAATCACTATCAGGATCTGGTTGTCCGATATGGCCTGGAGATTTTGAATTACTATATAAGTATGAAACATATAATAACAGCTACAAAGAATCACTATCAGGATCTGGTTGTCCGAAATGGCCTGGAGATTTTGAATTACTATATAAGTATGAAACATTCAATAACGGCTACAAAGAATCACTATCAGGATCTGGTTGTCCGATATGGCCTGGAGATTTTGAATTACTATATAAGTATGAAACATATAATAACAGCTACAAAGAATCACTATCAGGATCTGGTTGTCCGATATGGCCTGGAGATTTTGAATTACTATATAAGTATGAAACATATAATAACAGCTACAAAGAATCACAATCAGGATCTGGTTGTCCGATATGGCCTGGAGATTTTGAATTACTATATAAGTATGAAACATATAATAACAGCTACAAAGAATCACTATCAGGATCTGGTTGTCCGATATGGCCTGGAGATTTTGAATTACTATATAAGTATGAAACATTCAATAACGGCAACAAAGAATCACTATCAGGATCTGGTTGTCCGATATGGCCTGGAGATTTTGAATTACTATATAAGTATGAAACATATAATAACAGCTACAAAGAATCACTATCAGGGTCTGGTTGTCCGATATGGCCTGGAGATTTTGAATTACTATATAAGTATGAAACATTCAATAACGGCAACAAAGAATCACTATCAGGATCTGGTTGTCCGATATGGCCTGGAGATTTTGAATTACTATATAAGTATGAAACATATAACAGCTACAAAGAATCACTATCAGGATCTGGTTGTCCGATATGGCCTGGAGATTTTGAATTACTATATAAGTATGAAACATATAATAACAGCTACAAAGAATCACTATCAGGATCTGGTTGTCCGATATGGCCTGGAGATTTTGAATTACTATATAAGTATGAAACATATAATAACAGCTACAAAGAATCACTATCAGGATCTGGTTGTCCGAAATGGCCTGGAGATTTTGAATTACTATATAAGTATGAAACATTCAATAACGGCTACAAAGAATCACTATCAGGATCTGGTTGTCCGATATGGCCTGGAGATTTTGAATTACTATATAAGTATGAAACATATAATAACAGCTACAAAGAATCACTATCAGGATCTGGTTGTCCGATATGGCCTGGAGATTTTGAATTACTATATAAGTATGAAACATATAATAACAGCTACAAAGAATCACTATCAGGATCTGGTTGTCCGATATGGCCTGGAGATTTTGAATTACTATATAAGTATGAAACATATAATAACAGCTACAAAGAATCACTATCAGGATCTGGTTGTCCGATATGGCCTGGAGATTTTGAATTACTATATAAGTATGAAACATATAATAACAGCTACAAAGAATCACTATCAGGATCTGGTTGTCCAATATGGCCTGGAGATTTTGAATTACTATATAAGTATGAAACATTCAATAACAGCTACAAAGAATCACTATCAGGATCTGGTTGTCCGATATGGCCTGGAGATTTTGAATTACTATATAAGTATGAAACATATAATAACAGCTACAAAGAATCACTATCAGGATCTGGTTGTCCGATATGGCCTGGAGATTTTGAATTACTATATAAGTATGAAACATTCAATAACGGCTACAAAGAATCACTATCAGGATCTGGTTGTCCGATATGGCCTGGAGATTTTGAATTACTATATAAGTATGAAACATATAATAACAGCTACAAAGAATCACTATCAGGATCTGGTTGTCCGATATGGCCTGGAGATTTTGAATTACTATATAAGTATGAAACATATAATAACAGCTACAAAGAATCACTATCAGGATCTGGTTGTCCGATATGGCCTGGAGATTTTGAATTACTATATAAGTATGAAACATATAATAACAGCTACAAAGAATCACTATCAGGATCTGGTTGTCCGATATGGCCTGGAGATTTTGAATTACTATATAAGTATGAAACATATAATAACAGCTACAAAGAATCACTATCAGGATCTGGTTGTCCGATATGGCATGGAGATTTTGAATTACTATATAAGTATGAAACATTCAATAACGGCTACAAAGAATCACTATCAGGATCTGGTTGTCCGATATGGCCTGGAGATTTTGAATTACTATATAAGTATGAAACATTCAATAACGGCTACAAAGAATCACTATCAGGATCTGGTTGTCCGATATGGCCTGGAGATTTTGAATTACTATATAAGTATGAAACATATAATAACAGCTACAAAGAATCACTATCAGGATCTGGTTGTCCGATATGGCCTGGAGATTTTGAATTACTATATAAGTATGAAACATTCAATAACGGCTACAAAGAATCACTATCAGGATCTGGTTGTCCGATATGGCCTGGAGATTTTGAATTACTATATAAGTATGAAACATTCAATAACGGCTACAAAGAATCACTATCAGGATCTGGTTGTCCGATATGGCCTGGAGATTTTGAATTACTATATAAGTATGAAACATATAATAACAGCTACAAAGAATCACTATCAGGATCTGGTTGTCCGATATGGCCTGGAGATTTTGAATTACTATATAAGTATGAAACATATAATAACAGCTACAAAGAATCACTATCAGGATCTGGTTGTCCGATATGGCCTGGAGATTTTGAATTACTATATAAGTATGAAACATATAATAACAGCTACAAAGAATCACTATCAGGATCTGGTTGTCCGATATGGCCTGGAGATTTTGAATTACTATATAAGTATGAAACATATAATAACAGCTACAAAGAATCACTATCACGATCTGGTTGTCCGATATGGCCCGGAGATTTTGAATTACTATATAAGTATGAAACATATAATAACAGCTACAAAGAATCACTATCAGGATCTGGTTGTCCGAAATGGCCTGGAGATTTTGAATTACTATATAAGTATGAAACATTCAATAACGGCTACAAAGAATCACTATCAGGATCTGGTTGTCCGATATGGCCTGGAGATTTTGAATTACTATATAAGTATGAAACATATAATAACAGCTACAAAGAATCACTATCAGGATCTGGTTGTCCGATATGGCCTGGAGATTTTGAATTACTATATAAGTATGAAACATATAATAACAGCTACAAAGAATCACTATCAGGATCTGGTTGTCCGATATGGCCTGGAGATTTTGAATTACTATATAAGTATGAAACATATAATAACAGCTACAAAGAATCACTATCAGGATCTGGTTGTCCGATATGGCCTGGAGATTTTGAATTACTATATACATAAGTATGAAACATATAATAACAGCTACAAAGAATCACTATCAGGATCTGGTTGTCCCATATGGCCTGGAGATTTTGAATTACTATATAAGTATGAAACATTCAATAACAGCTACAAAGAATCACTATCAGGATCTGGTTGTCCGATATGGCCTGGAGATTTTGAATTACTATATAAGTATGAAACATATAATAACAGCTACAAAGAATCACTATCAGGATCTGGTTGTCCGATATGGCCTGGAGATTTTGAATTACTATATAAGTATGAAACATTCAATAACGGCTACAAAGAATCACTATCAGGATCTGGTTGTCCGATATGGCCTGGAGATTTTGAATTACTATATAAGTATGAAACATATAATAACAGCTACAAAGAATCACTATCAGGATCTGGTTGTCCGATATGGCCTGGAGATTTTGAATTACTATATAAGTATGAAACATATAATAACAGCTACAAAGAATCACTATCAGGATCTGGTTGTCCGATATGGCCTGGAGATTTTGAATTACTATATAAGTATGAAACATATAATAACAGCTACAAAGAATCACTATCAGGATCTGGTTGTCCGATATGGCCTGGAGATTTTGAATTACTATATAAGTATGAAACATATAATAACAGCTACAAAGAATCACTATCAGGATCTGGTTGTCCGATATGGCATGGAGATTTTGAATTACTATATAAGTATGAAACATTCAATAACGGCTACAAAGAATCACTATCAGGATCTGGTTGTCCGATATGGCCTGGAGATTTTGAATTACTATATAAGTATGAAACATTCAATAACGGCTACAAAGAATCACTATCAGGATCTGGTTGTCCGATATGGCCTGGAGATTTTGAATTACTATATAAGTATGAAACATATAATAACAGCTACAAAGAATCACTATCAGGATCTGGTTGTCCGATATGGCCTGGAGATTTTGAATTACTATATAAGTATGAAACATATAATAACAGCTACAAAGAATCACTATCAGGATCTGGTTGTCCGATATGGCCTGGAGATTTTGAATTACTATATAAGTATGAAACATATAATAACAGCTACAAAGAATCACTATCAGGATCTGGTTGTCCGATATGGCCTGGAGATTTTGAATTACTATATAAGTATGAAACATATAATAACAGCTACAAAGAATCACTATCAGGATCTGGTTGTCCGATATGGCCTGGAGATTTTGAATTACTATATAAGTATGAAACATTCAATAACGGCTACAAAGAATGACTATCAGGATCTGGTTGTCCAATATGGCCTGGAGATTTTGAATTACTATATAAGTATGAAACATTCAATAACGGCTACAAAGAATCACTATCAGGATCTGGTTGTCCGATATGGCCTGGAGATTTTGAATTACTATATAAGTATGAAACATATAATAACAGCTACAAAGAATCACTATCAGGATCTGGTTGTCCGATATGGCCTGGAGATTTTGAATTACTATATAAGTATGAAACATATAATAACAGCTACAAAGAATCACTATCAGGGTCTGGTTGTCCGATATGGCATGGAGATTTTGAATTACTATATAAGTATGAAACATTCAATAACGGCAACAAAGAATCACTATCAGGATCTGGTTGTCCGATATGGCCTGGAGATTTTGAATTACTATATAAGTATGAAACATATAATAACAGCTACAAAGAATCACTATCAGGATCTGGTTGTCCGATATGGCCTGGAGATTTTGAATTACTATATAAGTATGAAACATATAATAACAGCTACAAAGAATCACTATCAGGATCTGGTTGTCCGATATAGCCTGGAGATTTTGAATTACTATATAAGTATGAAACATTCAATAACGGCAACAAAGAATCACTATCAGGATCTGGTTGTCCAATATGGCCTGGAGATTTTGAATTACTATATAAGTATGAAACATTCAATAACGGCTACAAAGAATCACTATCAGGATCTGGTTGTCCGATATGGCCTGGAGATTTTGAATTACTATATAAGTATGAAACATTCAATAACGGCTACAAAGAATCACTATCAGGATCTGGTTGTCCGATATGGCCTGGAGATTTTGAATTACTATATAAGTATGAAAAATTCAATAACGGCTACAAAGAATCACTATCAAGATCTGGTTGTCCGATATGCCTGGAGATTTTGAATTACTATATAAGTATGAAACATATAATAACAGCTACAAAGAATCACTATCAGGATCTGGTTGTCCGATATGGCCTGGAGATTTTGAATTACTATATAAGTATGAAACATATAATAACAGCTACAAAGAATCACTATCAGGATCTGGTTGTCCGATATGGCCTGGAGATTTTGAATTACTATATAAGTATGAAACATATAATAACAGCTACAAAGAATCACTATCAGGATCTGGTTGTCCGATATGGCCTGGAGATTTTGAATTACTATATAAGTATGAAACATTCAATAACGGCAACAAAGAATCACTATCAGGATCTGGTTGTCCGATATGGCCTGGAGATTTTGAATTACTATATAAGTATGAAACATATAATAACAGCTACAAAGAATCACTATCAGGATCTGGTTGTCCGATATGGCCTGGAGATTTTGAATTACTATATAAGTATGAAACATATAATAACAGCTACAAAGAATCACTATCAGGATCTGGTTGTCCGATATGGCCTGGAGATTTTGAATTACTATATAAGTATGAAACATTCAATAACGGCAACAAAGAATCACTATCAGGATCTGGTTGTCCGATATGGCCTGGAGATTTTGAATTACTATATAAGTATGAAACATATAATAACAGCTACAAAGAATCACTATCAGGATCTGGTTGTCCGATATGGCCTGGAGATTTTGAATTACTATATAAGTATGAAACATATAATAACAGCTACAAAGAATCACTATCAGGATCTGGTTGTCCGAAATGGCCTGGAGATTTTGAATTACTATATAAGTATGAAACATTCAATAACGGCAACAAAGAATCACTATCAGGATCTGGTTGTCCGATATGGCCTGGAGATTTTGAATTACTATATAAGTATGAAACATATAATAACAGCTACAAAGAATCACTATCAGGATCTGGTTGTCCGATATGGCCTGGAGATTTTGAATTACTATATAAGTATGAAACATATAATAACAGCTACAAAGAATCACTATCAGGATCTGGTTGTCCGATATGGCCTGGAGATTTTGAATTACTATATAAGTATGAAACATATAATAACAGCTACAAAGAATCACTATCAGGATCTGGTTGTCCGATATGGCATGGAGATTTTGAATTACTATATAAGTATGAAACATTCAATAACGGCTACAAAGAATCACTATCAGGATCTGGTTGTCCGATATGGCCTGGAGATTTTGAATTACTATATAAGTATGAAACATTCAATAACGGCTACAAAGAATCACTATCAGGATCTGGTTGTCCGATATGGCCTGGAGATTTTGAATTACTATATAAGTATGAAACATATAATAACAGCTACAAAGAATCACTATCAGGATCTGGTTGTCCGATATGGCCTGGAGATTTTGAATTACTATATAAGTATGAAACATTCAATAACGGCTACAAAGAATCACTATCAGGATCTGGTTGTCCGATATGGCCTGGAGATTTTGAATTACTATATAAGTATGAAACATTCAATAACGGCTACAAAGAATCACTATCAGGATCTGGTTGTCCGATATGGCCTGGAGATTTTGAATTACTATATAAGTATGAAACATATAATAACAGCTACAAAGAATCACTATCAGGATCTGGTTGTCCGATATGGCCTGGAGATTTTGAATTACTATATAAGTATGAAACATATAATAACAGCTACAAAGAATCACTATCAGGATCTGGTTGTCCGATATGGCCTGGAGATTTTGAATTACTATATAAGTATGAAACATATAATAACAGCTACAAAGAATCACTATCAGGATCTGGTTGTCCGATATGGCCTGGAGATTTTGAATTACTATATAAGTATGAAACATATAATAACAGCTACAAAGAATCACTATCAGGATCTGGTTGTCCGATATGGCCTGGAGATTTTGAATTACTATATAAGTATGAAACATATAATAACAGCTACAAAGAATCACTATCAGGATCTGGTTGTCCGATATGGCCTGGAGATTTTGAATTACTATATAAGTATGAAACATATAATAACAGCTACAAAGAATCACTATCAGGATCTGGTTGTCCGATATGGCCTGGAGATTTTGAATTACTATATAAGTATGAAACATATAATAACAGCTACAAAGAATCACTATCAGGATCTGGTTGTCCGATATGGCCTGGAGATTTTGAATTACTATATAAGTATGAAACATATAATAACAGCTACAAAGAATCACTATCACGATCTGGTTGTCCGATATGGCCTGGAGATTTTGAATTACTATATAAGTATGAAACATATAATAACAGCTACAAAGAATCACTATCAGGATCTGGTTGTCCGATATGGCCTGGAGATTTTGAATTACTATATAAGTATGAAACATTCAATAACGGCTACAAAGAATGACTATCAGGATCTGGTTGTCCAATATGGCCTGGAGATTTTGAATTACTATATAAGTATGAAACATTCAATAACGGCTACAAAGAATCACTATCAGGATCTGGTTGTCCGATATGGCCTGGAGATTTTGAATTACTATATAAGTATGAAACATATAATAACAGCTACAAAGAATCACTATCAGGATCTGGTTGTCCGATATGGCCTGGAGATTTTGAATTACTATATAAGTATGAAACATATAATAACAGCTACAAAGAATCACTATCAGGGTCTGGTTGTCCGATATGGCATGGAGATTTTGAATTACTATATAAGTATGAAACATTCAATAACGGCAACAAAGAATCACTATCAGGATCTGGTTGTCCGATATGGCCTGGAGATTTTGAATTACTATATAAGTATGAAACATATAATAACAGCTACAAAGAATCACTATCAGGATCTGGTTGTCCGATATGGCCTGGAGATTTTGAATTACTATATAAGTATGAAACATATAATAACAGCTACAAAGAATCACTATCAGGATCTGGTTGTCCGATATAGCCTGGAGATTTTGAATTACTATATAAGTATGAAACATTCAATAACGGCAACAAAGAATCACTATCAGGATCTGGTTGTCCAATATGGCCTGGAGATTTTGAATTACTATATAAGTATGAAACATTCAATAACGGCTACAAAGAATCACTATCAGGATCTGGTTGTCCGATATGGCCTGGAGATTTTGAATTACTATATAAGTATGAAACATTCAATAACGGCTACAAAGAATCACTATCAGGATCTGGTTGTCCGATATGGCCTGGAGATTTTGAATTACTATATAAGTATGAAAAATTCAATAACGGCTACAAAGAATCACTATCAAGATCTGGTTGTCCGATATGGCCTGGAGATTTTGAATTACTATATAAGTATGAAACATATAATAACAGCTACAAAGAATCACTATCAGGATCTGGTTGTCCGATATGGCCTGGAGATTTTGAATTACTATATAAGTATGAAACATATAATAACAGCTACAAAGAATCACTATCAGGATCTGGTTGTCCGATATGGCCTGGAGATTTTGAATTACTATATAAGTATGAAACATATAATAACAGCTACAAAGAATCACTATCAGGATCTGGTTGTCCGATATGGCCTGGAGATTTTGAATTACTATATAAGTATGAAACATTCAATAACGGCAACAAAGAATCACTATCAGGATCTGGTTGTCCGATATGGCCTGGAGATTTTGAATTACTATATAAGTATGAAACATATAATAACAGCTACAAAGAATCACTATCAGGATCTGGTTGTCCGATATGGCCTGGAGATTTTGAATTACTATATAAGTATGAAACATATAATAACAGCTACAAAGAATCACTATCAGGATCTGGTTGTCCGATATGGCCTGGAGATTTTGAATTACTATATAAGTATGAAACATTCAATAACGGCAACAAAGAATCACTATCAGGATCTGGTTGTCCGATATGGCCTGGAGATTTTGAATTACTATATAAGTATGAAACATATAATAACAGCTACAAAGAATCACTATCAGGATCTGGTTGTCCGATATGGCCTGGAGATTTTGAATTACTATATAAGTATGAAACATATAATAACAGCTACAAAGAATCACTATCAGGATCTGGTTGTCCGATATGGCCTGGAGATTTTGAATTACTATATAAGTATGAAACATATAATAACAGCTACAAAGAATCACTATCAGGATCTGGTTGTCCGAAATGGCCTGGAGATTTTGAATTACTATATAAGTATGAAACATTCAATAACGGCTACAAAGAATCACTATCAGGATCTGGTTGTCCGATATGGCCTGGAGATTTTGAATTACTATATAAGTATGAAACATATAATAACAGCTACAAAGAATCACTATCAGGATCTGGTTGTCCGATATGGCCTGGAGATTTTGAATTACTATATAAGTATGAAACATATAATAACAGCTACAAAGAATCACAATCAGGATCTGGTTGTCCGATATGGCCTGGAGATTTTGAATTACTATATAAGTATGAAACATATAATAACAGCTACAAAGAATCACTATCAGGATCTGGTTGTCCGATATGGCCTGGAGATTTTGAATTACTATATAAGTATGAAACATTCAATAACGGCAACAAAGAATCACTATCAGGATCTGGTTGTCCGATATGGCCTGGAGATTTTGAATTACTATATAAGTATGAAACATATAATAACAGCTACAAAGAATCACTATCAGGATCTGGTTGTCCGATATGGCCTGGAGATTTTGAATTACTATATAAGTATGAAACATTCAATAACGGCTACAAAGAATCACTATCAGGATCTGGTTGTCCGATATGGCCTGGAGATTTTGAATTACTATATAAGTATGAAACATATAATAACAGCTACAAAGAATCACTATCAGGATCTGGTTGTCCGATATGGCCTGGAGATTTTGAATTACTATATAAGTATGAAACATATAATAACAGCTACAAAGAATCACAATCAGGATCTGGTTGTCCGATATGGCCTGGAGATTTTGAATTACTATATAAGTATGAAACATATAATAACAGCTACAAAGAATCACTATCAGGATCTGGTTGTCCGATATGGCCTGGAGATTTTGAATTACTATATAAGTATGAAACATTCAATAACGGCAACAAAGAATCACTATCAGGATCTGGTTGTCCGATATGGCCTGGAGATTTTGAATTACTATATAAGTATGAAACATATAATAACAGCTACAAAGAATCACTATCAGGATCTGGTTGTCCGATATGGCCTGGAGATTTTGAATTACTATATAAGTATGAAACATATAATAACAGCTACAAAGAATCACTATCAGGATCTGGTTGTCCGATATGGCCTGGAGATTTTGAATTACTATATAAGTATGAAACATATAATAACAGCTACAAAGAATCACTATCAGGATCTGGTTGTCCGATATGGCCTGGAGATTTTGAATTACTATATAAGTATGAAACATATAATAACAGCTACAAAGAATCACTATCAGGATCTGGTTGTCCGATATGGCCTGGAGATTTTGAATTACTATATAAGTATGAAACATTCAATAACAGCTACAAAGGATCACTATCAGGATCTGGTTGTCCGATATGGCCTGGAGATTTTGAATTACTATATAAGTATGAAACATATAATAACAGCTACAAAGAATCACTATCAGGATCTGGTTGTCCGATATGGCCTGGAGATTTTGAATTACTATATAAGTATGAAACATTCAATAACGGCTACAAAGAATCACTATCAGGATCTGGTTGTCCGATATGGCCTGGAGATTTTGAATTACTATATAAGTATGAAACATATAATAACAGCTACAAAGAATCACTATCAGGATCTGGTTGTCCGATATGGCCTGGAGATTTTGAATTACTATATAAGTATGAAACATATAATAACAGCTACAAAGAATCACAATCAGGATCTGGTTGTCCGATATGGCCTGGAGATTTTGAATTACTATATAAGTATGAAACATATAATAACAGCTACAAAGAATCACTATCAGGATCTGGTTGTCCGATATGGCCTGGAGATTTTGAATTACTATATAAGTATGAAACATTCAATAACGGCAACAAAGAATCACTATCAGGATCTGGTTGTCCGATATGGCCTGGAGATTTTGAATTACTATATAAGTATGAAACATATAATAACAGCTACAAAGAATCACTATCAGGATCTGGTTGTCCGATATGGCCTGGAGATTTTGAATTACTATATAAGTATGAAACATATAATAACAGCTACAAAGAATCACTATCAGGATCTGGTTGTCCGATATGGCCTGGAGATTTTGAATTACTATATAAGTATGAAACATATAATAACAGCTACAAAGAATCACTATCAGGATCTGGTTGTCCGATATGGCCTGGAGATTTTGAATTACTATATAAGTATGAAACATTCAATAACGGCTACAAAGAATCACTATCAGGATCTGGTTGTCCGATATGGCCTGGAGATTTTGAATTACTATATAAGTATGAAACATTCAATAACGGCTACAAAGAATCACTATCAGGATCTGGTTGTCCGATATGGCCTGGAGATTTTGAATTACTATATAAGTATGAAACATATAATAACAGCTACAAAGAATCACTATCAGGATCTGGTTGTCCGATATGGCCTGGAGATTTTGAATTACTATATAAGTATGAAACATTCAATAACGGCTACAAAGAATCACTATCAGGATCTGGTTGTCCGATATGGCCTGGAGATTTTGAATTACTATATAAGTATGAAAAATTCAATAACGGCTACAAAGAATCACAATCAAGATCTGGTTGTCCGATATGGCCTGGAGATTTTGAATTACTATATAAGTATGAAACATATAATAACAGCTACAAAGAATCACTATCAGGATCTGGTTGTCCGATATGGCCTGGAGATTTTGAATTACTATATAAGTATGAAACATATAATAACAGCTACAAAGAATCACTATCAGGATCTGGTTGTCCGATATGGCCTGGAGATTTTGAATTACTATATAAGTATGAAACATATAATAACAGCTACAAAGAATCACTATCAGGATCTGGTTGTCCGATATGGCCTGGAGATTTTGAATTACTATATAAGTATGAAACATTCAATAACGGCTACAAAGAATCACTATCAGGATCTGGTTGTCCGATATGGCCTGGAGATTTTGAATTACTATATAAGTATGAAAAACATTCAATAACGGCTACAAAGAATCACTATCAGGATCTAGTTGTCCGATATGGCCTGGAGATTTTGAATTACTATATAAGTATGAAACATATAATAACAGCTACAAAGAATCACTATCAGGATCTGGTTGTCCGATATGGCCTGGAGATTTTGAATTACTATATAAGTATGAAACATTCAATAACAGCTACAAAGAATCACTATCAGGATCTGGTTGTCCGATATGGCCTGGAGATTTTGAATTACTATATAAGTATGAAACATTCAATAACGGCTACAAAGAATCACTATCAGGATCTGGTTGTCCGATATGGCCTGGAGATTTTGAATTACTATATAAGTATGAAACATTCAATAACGGCTACAAAGAATCACTATCAGGATCTGGTTGTCCGATATGGCCTGGAGATTTTGAATTACTATATAAGTATGAAAAATTCAATAACGGCTACAAAGAATCACTATCAGGATCTGGTTGTCCGATATGGCCTGGAGATTTTGAATTACTATATAAGTATGAAAAATTCAATAACGGCTACAAAAAATCACTATCAGGATCTGGTTGTCCGATATGGCCTGGAGATTTTGAATTACTATATAAGTATGAAACATATAATAACAGCTACAAAGAATCACTATCAGGATCTGGTTGTCCGATATGGCCTGGAGATTTTGAATTACTATATAAGTATGAAACATATAATAACAGCTACAAAGAATCACTATCAGGATCTGGTTGTCCGATATGGCCTGGAGATTTTGAATTACTATATAAGTATGAAACATTCAATAACGGCAACAAAGAATCACTATCAGGATCTGGTTGTCCGATATGGCCTGGAGATTTTGAATTACTATATAAGTATGAAACATATAATAACAGCTACAAAGAATCACTATCAGGATCTGGTTGTCCGATATGGCCTGGAGATTTTGAATTACTATATAAGTATGAAACATATAATAACAGCTACAAAGAATCACAATCAGGATCTGGTTGTCCGATATGGCCTGGAGATTTTGAATTACTATATAAGTATGAAACATATAATAACAGCTACAAAGAATCACTATCAGGATCTGGTTGTCCGATATGGCCTGGAGATTTTGAATTACTATATAAGTATGAAACATTCAATAACGGCAACAAAGAATCACTATCAGGATCTGGTTGTCCGATATGGCCTGGAGATTTTGAATTACTATATAAGTATGAAACATATAATAACAGCTACAAAGAATCACTATCAGGATCTGGTTGTCCGATATGGCCTGGAGATTTTGAATTACTATATAAGTATGAAACATATAATAACAGCTACAAAGAATCACTATCAGGATCTGGTTGTCCGATATGGCCTGGAGATTTTGAATTACTATATAAGTATGAAACATATAATAACAGCTACAAAGAATCACTATCAGGATCTGGTTGTCCGATATGGCCTGGAGATTTTGAATTACTATATAAGTATGAAACATATAATAACAGCTACAAAGAATCACTATCAGGATCTGGTTGTCCGATATGGCCTGGAGATTTTGAATTACTATATAAGTATGAAACATTCAATAACAGCTACAAAGGATCACTATCAGGATCTGGTTGTCCGATATGGCCTGGAGATTTTGAATTACTATATAAGTATGAAACATATAATAACAGCTACAAAGAATCACTATCAGGATCTGGTTGTCCGATATGGCCTGGAGATTTTGAATTACTATATAAGTATGAAACATTCAATAACGGCTACAAAGAATCACTATCAGGATCTGGTTGTCCGATATGGCCTGGAGATTTTGAATTACTATATAAGTATGAAACATATAATAACAGCTACAAAGAATCACTATCAGGATCTGGTTGTCCGATATGGCCTGGAGATTTTGAATTACTATATAAGTATGAAACATATAATAACAGCTACAAAGAATCACAATCAGGATCTGGTTGTCCGATATGGCCTGGAGATTTTGAATTACTATATAAGTATGAAACATATAATAACAGCTACAAAGAATCACTATCAGGATCTGGTTGTCCGATATGGCCTGGAGATTTTGAATTACTATATAAGTATGAAACATTCAATAACGGCAACAAAGAATCACTATCAGGATCTGGTTGTCCGATATGGCCTGGAGATTTTGAATTACTATATAAGTATGAAACATATAATAACAGCTACAAAGAATCACTATCAGGATCTGGTTGTCCGATATGGCCTGGAGATTTTGAATTACTATATAAGTATGAAACATATAATAACAGCTACAAAGAATCACTATCAGGATCTGGTTGTCCGATATGGCCTGGAGATTTTGAATTACTATATAAGTATGAAACATATAATAACAGCTACAAAGAATCACTATCAGGATCTGGTTGTCCGATATGGCCTGGAGATTTTGAATTACTATATAAGTATGAAACATTCAATAACGGCTACAAAGAATCACTATCAGGATCTGGTTGTCCGATATGGCCTGGAGATTTTGAATTACTATATAAGTATGAAACATTCAATAACGGCTACAAAGAATCACTATCAGGATCTGGTTGTCCGATATGGCCTGGAGATTTTGAATTACTATATAAGTATGAAACATATAATAACAGCTACAAAGAATCACTATCAGGATCTGGTTGTCCGATATGGCCTGGAGATTTTGAATTACTATATAAGTATGAAACATTCAATAACGGCTACAAAGAATCACTATCAGGATCTGGTTGTCCGATATGGCCTGGAGATTTTGAATTACTATATAAGTATGAAAAATTCAATAACGGCTACAAAGAATCACAATCAAGATCTGGTTGTCCGATATGGCCTGGAGATTTTGAATTACTATATAAGTATGAAACATATAATAACAGCTACAAAGAATCACTATCAGGATCTGGTTGTCCGATATGGCCTGGAGATTTTGAATTACTATATAAGTATGAAACATATAATAACAGCTACAAAGAATCACTATCAGGATCTGGTTGTCCGATATGGCCTGGAGATTTTGAATTACTATATAAGTATGAAACATATAATAACAGCTACAAAGAATCACTATCAGGATCTGGTTGTCCGATATGGCCTGGAGATTTTGAATTACTATATAAGTATGAAACATTCAATAACGGCTACAAAGAATCACTATCAGGATCTGGTTGTCCGATATGGCCTGGAGATTTTGAATTACTATATAAGTATGAAACATTCAATAACGGCTACAAAGAATCACTATCAGGATCTAGTTGTCCGATATGGCCTGGAGATTTTGAATTACTATATAAGTATGAAACATATAATAACAGCTACAAAGAATCACTATCAGGATCTGGTTGTCCGATATGGCCTGGAGATTTTGAATTACTATATAAGTATGAAACATTCAATAACAGCTACAAAGAATCACTATCAGGATCTGGTTGTCCGATATGGCCTGGAGATTTTGAATTACTATATAAGTATGAAACATTCAATAACGGCTACAAAGAATCACTATCAGGATCTGGTTGTCCGATATGGCCTGGAGATTTTGAATTACTATATAAGTATGAAACATTCAATAACGGCTACAAAGAATCACTATCAGGATCTGGTTGTCCGATATGGCCTGGAGATTTTGAATTACTATATAAGTATGAAAAATTCAATAACGGCTACAAAGAATCACTATCAGGATCTGGTTGTCCGATATGGCCTGGAGATTTTGAATTACTATATAAGTATGAAAAATTCAATAACGGCTACAAAAAATCACTATCAGGATCTGGTTGTCCGATATGGCCTGGAGATTTTGAATTACTATATAAGTATGAAACATATAATAACAGCTACAAAGAATCACTATCAGGATCTGGTTGTCCGATATGGCCTGGAGATTTTGAATTACTATATAAGTATGAAACATATAATAACAGCTACAAAGAATCACTATCAGGATCTGGTTGTCCGATATGGCCTGGAGATTTTGAATTACTATATAAGTATGAAACATATAATAACAGCTACAAAGAATCACTATCAGGATCTGGTTGTCCGATATGGCCTGGAGATTTTGAATTACTATATAAGTATGAAACATTCAATAACAGCTACAAAGGATCACTATCAGGATCTGGTTGTCCGATATGGCCTGGAGATTTTGAATTACTATATAAGTATGAAACATATAATAACAGCTACAAAGAATCACTATCAGGATCTGGTTGTCCGATATGGCCTGGAGATTTTGAATTACTATATAAGTATGAAACATTCAATAACGGCTACAAAGAATCACTATCAGGATCTGGTTGTCCGATATGGCCTGGAGATTTTGAATTACTATATAAGTATGAAACATATAATAACAGCTACAAAGAATCACTATCAGGATCTGGTTGTCCGATATGGCCTGGAGATTTTGAATTACTATATAAGTATGAAACATATAATAACAGCTACAAAGAATCACAATCAGGATCTGGTTGTCCGATATGGCCTGGAGATTTTGAATTACTATATAAGTATGAAACATATAATAACAGCTACAAAGAATCACTATCAGGATCTGGTTGTCCGATATGGCCTGGAGATTTTGAATTACTATATAAGTATGAAACATTCAATAACGGCAACAAAGAATCACTATCAGGATCTGGTTGTCCGATATGGCCTGGAGATTTTGAATTACTATATAAGTATGAAACATATAATAACAGCTACAAAGAATCACTATCAGGATCTGGTTGTCCGATATGGCCTGGAGATTTTGAATTACTATATAAGTATGAAACATATAATAACAGCTACAAAGAATCACTATCAGGATCTGGTTGTCCGATATGGCCTGGAGATTTTGAATTACTATATAAGTATGAAACATATAATAACAGCTACAAAGAATCACTATCAGGATCTGGTTGTCCGATATGGCCTGGAGATTTTGAATTACTATATAAGTATGAAACATTCAATAACGGCTACAAAGAATCACTATCAGGATCTGGTTGTCCGATATGGCCTGGAGATTTTGAATTACTATATAAGTATGAAACATTCAATAACGGCTACAAAGAATCACTATCAGGATCTGGTTGTCCGATATGGCCTGGAGATTTTGAATTACTATATAAGTATGAAACATATAATAACAGCTACAAAGAATCACTGTCAGGATCTGGTTGTCCGATATGGCCTGGAGATTTTGAATTACTATATAAGTATGAAACATTCAATAACGGCTACAAAGAATCACTATCAGGATCTGGTTGTCCGATATGGCCTGGAGATTTTGAATTACTATATAAGTATGAAAAATTCAATAACGGCTACAAAGAATCACAATCAAGATCTGGTTGTCCGATATGGCCTGGAGATTTTGAATTACTATATAAGTATGAAACATATAATAACAGCTACAAAGAATCACTATCAGGATCTGGTTGTCCGATATGGCCTGGAGATTTTGAATTACTATATAAGTATGAAACATATAATAACAGCTACAAAGAATCACTATCAGGATCTGGTTGTCCGATATGGCCTGGAGATTTTGAATTACTATATAAGTATGAAACATATAATAACAGCTACAAAGAATCACTATCAGGATCTGGTTGTCCGATATGGCCTGGAGATTTTGAATTACTATATAAGTATGAAACATTCAATAACGGCTACAAAGAATCACTATCAGGATCTGGTTGTCCGATATGGCCTGGAGATTTTGAATTACTATATAAGTATGAAACATTCAATAACGGCTACAAAGAATCACTATCAGGATCTAGTTGTCCGATATGGCCTGGAGATTTTGAATTACTATATAAGTATGAAACATATAATAACAGCTACAAAGAATCACTATCAGGATCTGGTTGTCCGATATGGCCTGGAGATTTTGAATTACTATATAAGTATGAAACATTCAATAACAGCTACAAAGAATCACTATCAGGATCTGGTTGTCCGATATGGCCTGGAGATTTTGAATTACTATATAAGTATGAAACATTCAATAACGGCTACAAAGAATCACTATCAGGATCTGGTTGTCCGATATGGCCTGGAGATTTTGAATTACTATATAAGTATGAAAAATTCAATAACGGCTACAAAGAATCACTATCAGGATCTGGTTGTCCGATATGGCCTGGAGATTTTGAATTACTATATAAGTATGAAAAATTCAATAACGGCTACAAAAAATCACTATCAGGATCTGGTTGTCCGATATGGCCTGGAGATTTTGAATTACTATATAAGTATGAAACATATAATAACAGCTACAAAGAATCACTATCAGGATCTGGTTGTCCGATATGGCCTGGAGATTTTGAATTACTATATAAGTATGAAACATATAATAACAGCTACAAAGAATCACTATCAGGATCTGGTTGTCCGATATGGCCTGGAGATTTTGAATTACTATATAAGTATGAAACATATAATAACAGCTACAAAGAATCACTATCAGGATCTGGTTGTCCGATATGGCCTGGAGATTTTGAATTACTATATAAGTATGAAACATTCAATAACAGCTACAAAGGATCACTATCAGGATCTGGTTGTCCGATATGGCCTGGAGATTTTGAATTACTATATAAGTATGAAACATTCAATAACGGCTACAAAGAATCACTATCAGGATCTGGTTGTCCGATATGGCCTGGAGATTTTGAGTTACTATATAAGTATGAAACATATAATAACAGCTACAAAGAATCACTATCAGGATCTGGTTGTCCGATATGGCCTGGAGATTTTGAGTTACTATATAAGTATGAAACATATAATAACAGCTACAAAGAATCACTATCAGGATCTGGTTGTCCGATATGGCCTGGAGATTTTGAGTTACTATATAAGTATGAAACATATAATAACAGCTACAAAGAATCACTATCAGGATCTGGTTGTCCGATATGGCCTGGAGATTTTGAGTTACTATATAAGTATGAAACATATAATAACAGCTACAAAGAATCACTATCAGGATCTGGTTGTCCGATATGGCCTGGAGATTTTGAATTACTATATAAGTATGAAACATATAATAACAGCTACAAAGAATCACTATCAGGATCTGGTTGTCCGATATGGCCTGGAGATTTTGAATTACTATATAAGTATGAAACATATAATAACAGCTACAAAGAATCACTATCAGGATCTGGTTGTCCGAAATGGCCTGGAGATTTTGAATTACTATATAAGTATGAAACATTCAATAACGGCTACAAAGAATCACTATCAGGATCTGGTTGTCCGATATGGCCTGGAGATTTTGAATTACTATATAAGTATGAAACATATAATAACAGCTACAAAGAATCACTATCAGGATCTGGTTGTCCGATATGGCCTGGAGATTTTGAATTACTATATAAGTATGAAACATATAATAACAGCTACAAAGAATCACAATCAGGATCTGGTTGTCCGATATGGCCTGGAGATTTTGAATTACTATATAAGTATGAAACATATAATAACAGCTACAAAGAATCACTATCAGGATCTGGTTGTCCGATATGGCCTGGAGATTTTGAATTACTATATAAGTATGAAACATTCAATAACGGCAACAAAGAATCACTATCAGGATCTGGTTGTCCGATATGGCCTGGAGATTTTGAATTACTATATAAGTATGAAACATATAATAACAGCTACAAAGAATCACTATCAGGATCTGGTTGTCCGATATGGCCTGGAGATTTTGAATTACTATATAAGTATGAAACATTCAATAACGGCTACAAAGAATCACTATCAGGATCTGGTTGTCCGATATGGCCTGGAGATTTTGAATTACTATATAAGTATGAAACATATAATAACAGCTACAAAGAATCACTATCAGGATCTGGTTGTCCGATATGGCCTGGAGATTTTGAATTACTATATAAGTATGAAACATATAATAACAGCTACAAAGAATCACTATCAGGATCTGGTTGTCCGATATGGCCTGGAGATTTTGAATTACTATATAAGTATGAAACATATAATAACAGCTACAAAGAATCACTATCAGGATCTGGTTGTCCGATATGGCCTGGAGATTTTGAATTACTATATAAGTATGAAACATATAATAACAGCTACAAAGAATCACTATCAGGATCTGGTTGTCCGATATGGCATGGAGATTTTGAATTACTATATAAGTATGAAACATTCAATAACGGCTACAAAGAATCACTATCAGGATCTGGTTGTCCGATATGGCCTGGAGATTTTGAATTACTATATAAGTATGAAACATATAATAACAGCTACAAAGAATCACTATCAGGATCTGGTTGTCCGATATGGCCTGGAGATTTTGAATTACTATATAAGTATGAAACATATAATAACAGCTACAAAGAATCACTATCAGGATCTGGTTGTCCGATATGGCCTGGAGATTTTGAATTACTATATAAGTATGAAACATTCAATAACAGCTACAAAGGATCACTATCAGGATCTGGTTGTCCGATATGGCCTGGAGATTTTGAATTACTATATAAGTATGAAACATTCAATAACGGCTACAAAGAATCACTATCAGGATCTGGTTGTCCGATATGGCCTGGAGATTTTGAGTTACTATATAAGTATGAAACATATAATAACAGCTACAAAGAATCACTATCAGGATCTGGTTGTCCGATATGGCCTGGAGATTTTGAGTTACTATATAAGTATGAAACATATAATAACAGCTACAAAGAATCACTATCAGGATCTGGTTGTCCGATATGGCCTGGAGATTTTGAGTTACTATATAAGTATGAAACATATAATAACAGCTACAAAGAATCACTATCAGGATCTGGTTGTCCGATATGGCCTGGAGATTTTGAATTACTATATAAGTATGAAACATATAATAACAGCTACAAAGAATCACTATCAGGATCTGGTTGTCCGATATGGCCTGGAGATTTTGAATTACTATATAAGTATGAAACATATAATAACAGCTACAAAGAATCACTATCAGGATCTGGTTGTCCGATATGGCCTGGAGATTTTGAGTTACTATATAAGTATGAAACATATAATAACAGCTACAAAGAATCACTATCAGGATCTGGTTGTCCGATATGGCCTGGAGATTTTGAGTTACTATATAAGTATGAAACATATAATAACAGCTACAAAGAATCACTATCAGGATCTGGTTGTCCGATATGGCCTGGAGATTTTGAATTACTATATAAGTATGAAACATATAATAACAGCTACAAAGAATCACTATCAGGATCTGGTTGTCCGATATGGCCTGGAGATTTTGAATTACTATATAAGTATGAAACATATAATAACAGCTACAAAGAATCACTATCAGGATCTGGTTGTCCGATATGGCCTGGAGATTTTGAATTACTATATAAGTATGAAACATATAATAACAGCTACAAAGAATCACTATCAGGATCTGGTTGTCCGAAATGGCCTGGAGATTTTGAATTACTATATAAGTATGAAACATTCAATAACGGCTACAAAGAATCACTATCAGGATCTGGTTGTCCGATATGGCCTGGAGATTTTGAATTACTATATAAGTATGAAACATATAATAACAGCTACAAAGAATCACTATCAGGATCTGGTTGTCCGATATGGCCTGGAGATTTTGAATTACTATATAAGTATGAAACATATAATAACAGCTACAAAGAATCACAATCAGGATCTGGTTGTCCGATATGGCCTGGAGATTTTGAATTACTATATAAGTATGAAACATATAATAACAGCTACAAAGAATCACTATCAGGATCTGGTTGTCCGATATGGCCTGGAGATTTTGAATTACTATATAAGTATGAAACATTCAATAACGGCAACAAAGAATCACTATCAGGATCTGGTTGTCCGATATGGCCTGGAGATTTTGAATTACTATATAAGTATGAAACATATAATAACAGCTACAAAGAATCACTATCAGGATCTGGTTGTCCGATATGGCCTGGAGATTTTGAATTACTATATAAGTATGAAACATTCAATAACGGCTACAAAGAATCACTATCAGGATCTGGTTGTCCGATATGGCCTGGAGATTTTGAATTACTATATAAGTATGAAACATATAATAACAGCTACAAAGAATCACTATCAGGATCTGGTTGTCCGATATGGCCTGGAGATTTTGAATTACTATATAAGTATGAAACATATAATAACAGCTACAAAGAATCACTATCAGGATCTGGTTGTCCGATATGGCCTGGAGATTTTGAATTACTATATAAGTATGAAACATATAATAACAGCTACAAAGAATCACTATCAGGATCTGGTTGTCCGATATGGCCTGGAGATTTTGAATTACTATATAAGTATGAAACATATAATAACAGCTACAAAGAATCACTATCAGGATCTGGTTGTCCGATATGGCATGGAGATTTTGAATTACTATATAAGTATGAAACATTCAATAACGGCTACAAAGAATCACTATCAGGATCTGGTTGTCCGATATGGCCTGGAGATTTTGAATTACTATATAAGTATGAAACATTCAATAACGGCTACAAAGAATCACTATCAGGATCTGGTTGTCCGATATGGCCTGGAGATTTTGAATTACTATATAAGTATGAAACATATAATAACAGCTACAAAGAATCACTATCAGGATCTGGTTGTCCGATATGGCCTGGAGATTTTGAATTACTATATAAGTATGAAACATATAATAACAGCTACAAAGAATCACTATCAGGATCTGGTTGTCCGATATGGCCTGGAGATTTTGAATTACTATATAAGTATGAAACATATAATAACAGCTACAAAGAATCACTATCAGGATCTGGTTGTCCGATATGGCCTGGAGATTTTGAATTACTATATAAGTATGAAACATATAATAACAGCTACAAAGAATCACTATCACGATCTGGTTGTCCGATATGGCCTGGAGATTTTGAATTACTATATAAGTATGAAACATATAATAACAGCTACAAAGAATCACTATCAGGATCTGGTTGTCCGATATGGCCTGGAGATTTTGAATTACTATATAAGTATGAAACATTCAATAACGGCTACAAAGAATGACTATCAGGATCTGGTTGTCCAATATGGCCTGGAGATTTTGAATTACTATATAAGTATGAAACATTCAATAACGGCTACAAAGAATCACTATCAGGATCTTGTTGTCCGATATGGCCTGGAGATTTTGAATTACTATATAAGTATGAAACATATAATAACAGCTACAAAGAATCACTATCAGGATCTGGTTGTCCGATATGGCCTGGAGATTTTGAATTACTATATAAGTATGAAACATATAATAACAGCTACAAAGAATCACTATCAGGATCTGGTTGTCCGATATGGCCTGGAGATTTTGAATTACTATAGAAGTATGAAACATATAATAACAGCTACAAAGAATCACTATCAGGATCTGGTTGTCCGATATGGCCTGGAGATTTTGAATTACTATATAAGTATGAAACATATAATAACAGCTACAAAGAATCACTATCAGGATCTGGTTGTCCGATATGGCCTGGAGATTTTGAATTACTATAGAAGTATGAAACATATAATAACAGCTACAAAGAATCACTATCAGGATCTGGTTGTCCGATATGGCCTGGAGATTTTGAATTACTATATAAGTATGAAACATTCAATAACGGCTACAAAGAATCACTATCAGGATCTGGTTGTCCGATATGGCCTGGAGATTTTGAATTACTATATAAGTATGAAACATTCAATAACGGCTACAAAGAATCACTATCGGGATCTGGTTGTCCGATATGGCCTGGAGATTTTGAATTACTATATAAGTATGAAACATATAATAACAGCTACAAAGAATCACTATCAGGATCTGGTTGTCCGATATGGCCTGGAGATTTTGAATTACTATATAAGTATGAAACATATAATAACAGCTACAAAGAATCACTATCAGGATCTGGTTGTCCGATATGGCCTGGAGATTTTGAATTACTATATAAGTATGAAACATTCAATAACGGCTACAAAGAATCACTATCAGGATCTGGTTGTCCGATATGGCCTGGAGATTTTGAATTACTATATAAGTATGAAACATATAATAACAGCTACAAAGAATCACTATCAGGATCTGGTTGTCCGATATGGCCTGGAGATTTTGAATTACTATATAAGTATGAAACATTCAATAACGGCTACAAAGAATCACTATCAGGATCTGGTTGTCCGATATGGCCTGGAGATTTTGAATTACTATATAAGTATGAAACATTCAATAACGGCTACAAAGAATCACTATCAGGATCTGGTTGTCCGATATGGCCTGGAGATTTTGAATTACTATATAAGTATGAAACATTCAATAACGGCTACAAAGAATCACTATCAGGATCTGGTTGTCCGATATGGCCTGGAGATTTTGAATTACTATATAAGTATGAAACATTCAATAACGGCTACAAAGAATCACTATCAGGATCTGGTTGTCCGATATGGCCTGGAGATTTTGAATTACTATATAAGTATGAAACATATAATAACAGCTACAAAGAATCACTATCAGGATCTGGTTGTCCGATATGGCCTGGAGATTTTGAATTACTATATAAGTATGAAACATTCAATAACGGCTACAAAGAATCACTATCAGGATCTGGTTGTCCGATATGGCCTGGAGATTTTGAATTACTATATAAGTATGAAACATTCAATAACGGCTACAAAGAATCACTATCAGGATCTGGTTGTCCGATATGGCCTGGAGATTTTGAATTACTATATAAGTATGAAACATTCAATAACGGCTACAAAGAATCACTATCAGGATCTGGTTGTCCGATATGGCCTGGAGATTTTGAATTACTATATAAGTATGAAAAATTCAATAACGGCTACAAAGAATCACTATCAGGATCTGGTTGTCCGATATGGCCTGGAGATTTTGAATTACTATATAAGTATGAAACATATAATAACAGCTACAAAGAATCACTATCAGGATCTGGTTGTCCGATATGGCCTGGAGATTTTGAATTACTATATAAGTATGAAACATATAATAACAGCTACAAAGAATCACTATCAGGATCTGGTTGTCCGATATGGCCTGGAGATTTTGAATTACTATATAAGTATGAAACATATAATAACAGCTACAAAGAATCACTATCAGGATCTGGTTGTCCGATATGGCCTGGAGATTTTGAATTACTATATAAGTATGAAACATTCAATAACAGCTACAAAGGATCACTATCAGGATCTGGTTGTCCGATATGGCATGGAGATTTTGAATTACTATATAAGTATGAAACATATAATAACAGCTACAAAGAATCACTATCAGGATCTGGTTGTCCGATATGGCCTGGAGATTTTGAATTACTATATAAGTATGAAACATATAATAACAGCTACAAAGAATCACTATCAGGATCTGGTTGTCCGATATGGCCTGGAGATTTTGAATTACTATATAAGTATGAAACATATAATAACAGCTACAAAGAATCACTATCAGGATCTGGTTGTCCGATATGGCCTGGAGATTTTGAATTACTATATAAGTATGAAACATTCAATAACGGCTACAAAGAATCACTATCAGGATCTGGTTGTCCGATATGGCCTGGAGATTTTGAGTTACTATATAAGTATGAAACATATAATAACAGCTACAAAGAATCACTATCAGGATCTGGTTGTCCGATATGGCCTGGAGATTTTGAGTTACTATATAAGTATGAAACATATAATAACAGCTACAAAGAATCACTATCAGGATCTGGTTGTCCGATATGGCCTGGAGATTTTGAATTACTATATAAGTATGAAACATTCAATAACGGCTACAAAGAATCACTATCAGGATCTGGTTGTCCGATATGGCCTGGAGATTTTGAATTACTATATAAGTATGAAACATTCAATAACGGCTACAAAGAATCACTATCAGGATCTGGTTGTCCGATATGGCCTGGAGATTTTGAATTACTATATAAGTATGAAACATTCAATAACGGCTACAAAGAATCACTATCAGGATCTGGTTGTCCGATATGGCCTGGAGATTTTGAATTACTATATAAGTATGAAAAATTCAATAACGGCTACAAAGAATCACTATCAGGATCTGGTTGTCCGATATGGCCTGGAGATTTTGAATTACTATATAAGTATGAAACATATAATAACAGCTACAAAGAATCACTATCAGGATCTGGTTGTCCGATATGGCCTGGAGATTTTGAATTACTATATAAGTATGAAACATATAATAACAGCTACAAAGAATCACTATCAGGATCTGGTTGTCCGATATGGCCTGGAGATTTTGAATTACTATATAAGTATGAAACATATAATAACAGCTACAAAGAATCACTATCAGGATCTGGTTGTCCGATATGGCCTGGAGATTTTGAATTACTATATAAGTATGAAAAATTCAATAACGGCTACAAAGAATCACTATCAGGATCTGGTTGTCCGATATGGCCTGGAGATTTTGAATTACTATATAAGTATGAAACATATAATAACAGCTACAAAGAATCACTATCAGGATCTGGTTGTCCGATATGGCCTGGAGATTTTGAATTACTATATAAGTATGAAACATTCAATAACAGCTACAAAGGATCACTATCAGGATCTGGTTGTCCGATATGGCCTGGAGATTTTGAATTACTATATAAGTATGAAACATTCAATAACGGCTACAAAGAATCACTATCAGGATCTGGTTGTCCGATATGGCCTGGAGATTTTGAGTTACTATATAAGTATGAAACATATAATAACAGCTACAAAGAATCACTATCAGGATCTGGTTGTCCGATATGGCCTGGAGATTTTGAGTTACTATATAAGTATGAAACATATAATAACAGCTACAAAGAATCACTATCAGGATCTGGTTGTCCGATATGGCCTGGAGATTTTGAGTTACTATATAAGTATGAAACATATAATAACAGCTACAAAGAATCACTATCAGGATCTGGTTGTCCGATATGGCCTGGAGATTTTGAGTTACTATATAAGTATGAAACATATAATAACAGCTACAAAGAATCACTATCAGGATCTGGTTGTCCGATATGGCCTGGAGATTTTGAGTTACTATATAAGTATGAAACATATAATAACAGCTACAAAGAATCACTATCAGGATCTGGTTGTCCGATATGGCCTGGAGATTTTGAATTACTATATAAGTATGAAACATTCAATAATGGCTACAAAGAATCACTATCAGGATCTGGTTGTCCGATATGGCCTGGAGATTTTGAATTACTATATAAGTATGAAATAATAATAGCTACGACAAAGGAACAGTATTTATTTGGTCATTAAATAAGAATATCTAAAGAAAGAATTAGAAAATGAAAAATTCATTGAGACGAGAAAGATTCTGATTTATAAACCTTCAACCCTATTTTACAGTTTCTTTACAAAATCGGACATAGAATCCTATGATCAGTATGAAATACATAGATGTTCATTACATTAATTGAAACTGTCTAGAAGAGAAATATACACCTCATCTAGAAAACATTCCTAAGTATTTTTAGAATGTGTTAATTATATGTTGAAATCTTTTGTAATCAGAATTGTTACACTTAATGGTAAGTGTTATTTTTGTTTTATATAACATTTAGTTGATATGTAGATTAATAATAATTTACAATTCATATGAATTCCAAATATTATTATCATCTGAAATAAATTTAAGAAATATATTTTTGACCGTACTTGGAACAATTTATGATGTACAATATTTAATACATACCTTTGTCAATTCATCTCTCAGCTTGTATATAGGCAAAGACTGCCTCTGTTCCAGTAGTGACAGGTTAGTTTTCTTTCCAAATGAGGATTTCTTTCCACCGATCACATGTTTCTTCCACTCAGGTAGATCCTGTGGTGTGATGCCGGTGCCTCTCATGTTAGCAGCTAAGGCCCTGCCGTCTGCTTCTGGCAGAGGATCTATCCAGTTCTTATTGAGCCCTGTGGGTAAACTCTCCATTTCCTGTTCCCTCTGAATCATTTTCTGTTCTCTTCTCTCCTTTGCTAGAGCTGACTGCATCATGGCAGCTTGAGCCAGTGATCCATCGGGATTCTTGACTATTCTGACTGGAGACAGGTCGTGTAGAGCTCGCCCATGTCCTTGTAGGAAGGGCGGTTCTTCTTCGACCAGTTCTATCTCGATGTCCGCTTCACCATCTTCCTCTTTGGGCAGAAGACCCGTTTCTTCATCGAAATCTGGCAACTCGCTCTTATCGATCACACCGGAAGATATCATCTGGATAAAAATAGAGGAAAGAGATAATTATTACAAACTGTATTAGAATATATAGTATGAAGACATCAATTCATTATGTAATTGTTCTCGATAATATAGAAAGATAAGACAAAAAGAAAAAAAGACAAAGGCTATCTTTTATCCCGCTTCCGTCTCCGATTCCAACACCACACGGTTGTAGCCCTGAAGTGCAATTCTGATTTAGAGGCTATAGTGGCAGAGAACAACTCTGATGTCCAAGCAGATCAACTTTAGGCATGAGTCTAAAGATAATATAATCATACCTGTTTGATCTCCCACCTCTCCGGGCTGGATATCCTGGTGACCCGCTTCCTGCTGGAGTCTTCGTCCGGGTCGAGCTGCAGGCCCGCCAACACGGCCGGCGGACGGTCCGGGTTACGACCTGAACGCTCCACCTACATACCATTATGTTATATTAGTAAGATAATATTGTATATTGTATATTAAATTACTATGTACATATGTTAATCCTATATTATATTAGAAATGTTGGAGAGTGTAATGTTTGGAAAAGTAATTAATAATTATATTGGACACTGTAACCTAACTTATTTAAAGTAGCTATGCTATACCGAGTTAGTATATATTACTTACTATAATACTTATTACTATAACACTTATTCCGCTAGATTACACGTAGACAGAATTGTTTTAACTGAAATGTTTTAAGTGTTTGTAATACACACAGACCCAAAAAATATAAGGTAGTTGTATTTAAAACAGATAATAAATAATAATATATCTTTAGCTTAGTGTAAATCTGTATTTATAAAAAATGGAAAATATCTTTGCATATATTAATTTAGGACATGTTAATAAAATTATGATAAAACTTCTATTGTCCATACCTCTAGATGTGCATGTGATGTTGGATTCAAATCCTTGCCGGTCTCTTGACAGACGTCCTTCATTGTCAGTGATACTTTCTGTCCAGTCACTGATAGAACTTTCACCTAAAATATTGCCAAATTAAATATGTTACTAATATACACTATTATAACGTTTTTCTAAATCTAATAAAAGCAGTAACTGTAATTATGTCTTATAGCATGTTAATACATTATCTTGACTAATACATTCTTGATGTCAAGTAACTACAGCTCGAACATGGGCTGGGTCAACCGGGGAAGTGCAAACTCTCACAGAAGATCGGCGTGAAATCTTTTATTGCTATATTTCGAACGATGAGTGAGAGAGACGGTTCTCTTTTCCCACCCTTTCCTCTCCCTCTTCCTAAATCAAGGTAGTCAAAATATCCGTAAAACTATTTTTCGGATGTCCATGACCGACGGTACTACCTCCATTAGGTAGACCATCTGTTTGTTTACCCCTTAAATATAAATTAACAAAATAATATATTACATACCTTCACTTTGTCACCCCTGGACACTACATCGGATACATTCGTGACTCTTCCTTCAGCTCTGAGTTGTGAGATGTGTACGAGACCCTCCCATCTCTTCCGCAGCCCTTCCATTTGTACGAAGCAACCAAACGGAACTATGTTTGCCACTCGGCCATTGTAGATCTGAATTGATAAATACAAGTCAAGTCATTAATTTACATAGCTTTATATGGCAATAGGAGAAAAAATCTCTCAGCACTCCATGGACTCACCGTGCGGGTGCCGGGCCCATCGCAATTACAATATTTTATTAATATTTACGTAAATACAAATTTTCTCTGAGCAATGAACCTAAAGTAATTACTTGAAGCCAGTATGTTAATTTCCAATAAAATATAAACATATATGTATATTAGGTGATACAATTCTATATGAAATACGAACTATATATTTGGTACTCACTTTCCCAGGTTCAGGATCATCGGTCATCTCCACCTCAGCACTTCTTCTTTTCTGACTCCTGCCATAATCATTATATTTATTTCTCTCTTTTCTTTCATATGAACGAGACCTGGATCTAGATCTTCTATTAGACCTGGATCTTCGTTGCCTGTCTCTAGACCTGGATCTATGTCGAGGTTTACTTCTGGAACGTCTCCGTCTATCCCTGTCTCTGCTTCTATTTCTTCTTTCTTTGCTATGACTTCGTCTGCTTCTACTGTGACTTCGTCTGCTTCTACTGTGACTTCTCTTACGACTACGGCTTCGGCTACGTCTATCTCTATCCTTACTGCGGCGTCTCCTCTCCCTACTTCTGCTACGTTTTCTTTCTCTTGATCTTTCTCGCTTCCTATGAGTATCACTACGATCTGGGCTCTGATCTCTCTTCTTGACAATATCTTTTTTTGACTCTTCCTTAGTTTTATTTATATTGGATGGCGCTAACGCCTCAAGCGCTGCCATTGCATCTACAACATCATCACTCGACTCCTTAACTTTAGATTCAGTTTTAAATATATCCTTTGCTGTTATTCTCGTATTTTTATTATCATCATCGCTTTCATCGTCTGATGAAAATTTACTAGGTTTATCATTGGGAATAGCCAAACCTGGAAATTTGCTTGCCAGAGGATTAGTGCTCTTCACCTCTTTCTGTGTCCCTTCAGTTTGATTGTCAGTAGGTTTCATATGTTGTATAATACGTAACAGGTTTGTCATGAATGAGTCAGAAAATTCTGCACCATTTTCAATAAGTGCTTTCTTAAAATTATCAAAGTTTGGATTCTTGTCAGCCAAATCGATGATGAACTCAGCTAAAAACAAATAACAAAATGTAATTATTAATGAGTTTGTTGGTGTATGACAATATATTTTTAGAGATGAAACGGTAAGTGCCTTGGCAGGACAGCAGATACTGAATATTTGGTTCTTTTTTATTTTTATATAAATTTAGTTTTTTTAAGACAACTAGACGACCTATCAATTTTGGGGGTCTATTAATTTGAATGAGAAACTGCAGGCGAAAGGCTGTTTTCAGAAGCAGGTCTGGTATAAGAAGCTAAGAATTTCCTGCTATAAAGAAATGTGGAAACTTCATATTCATTCACCAAAATTCTGAGTATTGAGTAAAAATAAGTTGTCAATAATCTATTGTGGTACCTTTAATGTAATTAAAATTTTTTGCCTTACATTAAAAAATGTGTTTTCTTTTTATTTTACTATCAGGTATGCAGCCAGATTCCCAAAAGTAAAAGGAAGGCCAGCTACTGCCAAGTTACCTGATATCCACTTCATCTCTACATATTATTACTTACAGTTCCTCAATATTATCATATATTTACATAAAATAAGGGTTTAAAGTATTTGATTCTGTTTAGAATTTTCTTCAATTATTGACAATACACTGATTTCTAATCTTATAAAAAATATTTAACACATTAAATAATTTGGTTCAATAGGGTATTATGAATAGAGGCACTCAGGTGATTTTTATCATAGTAAATTTGAAATAATGTAATAATATATGAAATTTTTAATAATATATTAAATTGAAACTATTTTAAACAAAGAAACACTTCATTTTATTAATATAAAAATAACTTACCTAAATCTTTATCATTCAATCCCAAATGGTTGTCCAACTCTGTGCATATTTTGGACACCAGAGAAAGGTGTTCTAGTTTTGAAACTTCATCCATGTTTGTAACTTATTTTCTTTACCGTCTCATACCTGGAGTATAAAAATTATTTATTTGCGTGGCCACAAACAAATTATTGCAATATTTTGAGTTTTGGCTGCAATGTGTTGAAACTTGTTCCTTTGACACTTAGTATGTGTCAAAAATGTTTTCACAGGATACACCTAAACTTCTTAGGAGTTTTGGCCAAAGATTATACTCTTTAAATTATAATTGATTCGATAAATTTGTTTTTATTAATTTTAATTTATAAAAGAGCAAATTAATTTTAAGATATATTTTTAAAAGGACCGTACAATATTCAACAATGAATATAATTTGACTATATTCCGGGAATAGAACTGAAGACATCAAATGCTTTAATTGTCATTTATCCATCAAAATCGAATCAGGTCTTGGAAAATTGTCAACTGACATTAAAGTTGGATAATGTTTTTTAACAATTATTCTGTTTTATTTTATTTTTAACTACCTATATTACATGCGAAGTGGAAAACTACTCTCGAAAATAACGTAGCTTGATGTTTTAGGCAAGTCATTTTATTAGTTTTATGTATAACTTTTAAAAGAATGGATAACACAGACCACTCCGAACAAAACAATTTCAGTCCTCTCACTGTCCAAGAAGTAGACGTTGATTTTTTACCGATTGTGTACGAAATCATACGAAGGTATATTAATAACTTATTTTTAGATATATTTTAGAAGATATACAAATATATAATCTGTTTTTTCTTATTACGTAGTGTTGAACGAGACTTCCACGATAATTCTGCTAAAGTGCGAGAATCCCAGGATTGCAGTTTGAAAGTGTTAGAGTTACAGAGAAAATTCGACGTCGCTCGATCTCAAGTATGTTATATTTTTATATCTGATTAACAGAATCTATGATCTTTTTTTAAGTAATGTAAATATATTTTTTCAGATTAAGCGGTTACCAGGAATTGAATACAATAAGCAGGATCAATTGAAACAATTTGAGATTCTCAGTACTCAACTACGACTGAAGAGAGAGTTGTTACAGAGATACCGTAATATGTGCTCTTTTGAAACATCATTCAAGTGATCAGAATGCCGTTACGAACTCTACTCAGATATCTAGCAAATAATGAACATCTTGTGCAGAGGATCGCTGAATCTTATCCAGTGCGAAGAGCTGCACAGTTAGCGGTGTCCGTATTTTTTAAAGGAAAAGAGAAAATCTCCGATATTGATCCCGGAAAACTCAACAGATTTTTAGTTTTCTTAAGGAAATTCAGAGAAAACCTCCGAGAGGGCATCAATGATGCCAAAAGACAATTAAAAAAATGATTTTCTTGTGCTAGAATAATTAGGAATGGATTTAGTCAAATAATAATAATAAAACACACTTCCAACTAGATTTATTATTTTTTTTAAATGAATATAATATCCTTTTACTTATACTATTAAAATCACAATGGTTCTGAAATTAAATACTGTGATCATGGTATAAAGGTTTGCTAGCTTTACTCATATGGTATATTGTTTTGGAAAATCAATTTAAATTGTTTTAAATTACTTATAATATTTATCTTCACATTTGAACCCTTGAATAACCGAGGTACATCACAAAATCAACTAAATCATACATTTAACAAACAAGCAACGCTATGTTCAACCATATTTAATTAGAAACTCAAACAACCTCTATGATATGTCTGTTTTGTCTTCAACAGTGAAAATTAACTTTGACATTTGATACAAACAAAATATTACACACTACTTGTAAAGAAATAAGACACCTAAATACACCATAGAATTTTTAGCCGTGAAGCTTCTCAATAGTTTAATAAGTGAAGATCAATGAAAAAATCAAGCAAGAGATCTTACAGCGGTCTAAAACTAAGTAGACTGTAAACATCTACTGACTACTACATATTAAAATGTTCTGAGAACATACAAACACCAATTTATTGTTCACATGAGATTTAGTTAACGTGAATTTGTTCACACCGATTGCAATACATGATGAACTTGTGAATTTTGTTATACGAAATAAAGAGACGGTATTCTTGAATAATAAAATATTCAACTCCTATAACTATAGATATTAGTTAAGTAGAAAATTATGAAGGTCAATATTTGTATTTATTGTAAGAACTACGCTGATATTTCCATATGAAGTAGATATTGAATTTAATATCAGGGTGCTAAAGTTATATAGTTAGTTGGCGGCTAGCGCAGATTGCCCCGGTGTAGGGTGTTGAGGGTGCTGCGTCTGTGACTGCTGTGACTGTGGAGGGTGTTGTGGGTGTGGCTTGTCGTGTCGCTTGCGGCGCCGCGCGACTGTTCCCTTGTCCGCTTGCAACTCAAACGGAGAATCCACAGCTGTCACGTCGTTTTCTTGAGGTTGCTGTGTATTAATGATAAATATTAATATATATAATATATATTGTTCAAAGTTTTTTTTTGAAAATGAACAGTCTATAGCTTATTCATAAATATTATTTTCATCAGAAATGAGCAGAGTGAAACAATGTGTGAGAAGCAGTATTACTAAAAGAATAATTTATTAGAAATATATATTTTTCACTAGGTACTTTTATATTTTATTGAGTCATTTGGGTCTACCTACTTTATTTTCTTTCGAAGACTTGACGCGATACTCAACACCGTACGTATCTTAATTTAAGTCAATACATATACAGGGTGACTGGTGAATTACTATCAATATTTAAGGAGCATACTCGGTTCATGATTCTCATTCGAATTATGTAAAAAAAATAGGTACTTAATTTTTGACAAAATTTCCGTATAAATAAATAAAGTGCGGACACGTTCCAAGTGTTCCAAGTGTGGACGCGTGCGGCGGCGTGCTGATACAACACTACGAAGCCGCGCGCGTATGTGTGAGTGTGTGTGTATACCTAATCTGTAGGGTGTTCACACGATGCGTAATTAATTATATAACTTTTGGTAAACTTTACTTAGAAGTTTATTAATATTTATGTTATATTAATTTTTATTTTATCATATATGATCGTCAAATATCACGTCCTCAAGTATCGATAGTAATTCACCAGTCACCCTGTATACTGTACTAGTTTACAATCAGTCAGCTGAACGTTAAACTTATATACACTAACGTATTTTATGTTTGTAACAATCATTAAAAGACGATTAGCACGGTTAAGAGTTCATTGACCTTACCACGAATGTCCAACAAACTGAATACTAAACATTTTAAGTTTTTCATTTATAATACAACCTGAATACTATAATGCACCAAGATTTCTGAATGAAAATATGAAAACGCTGGGTATTTCATTTATGGAAACGGACATCTGGTGTAAAGGCATGTACACATCTTTATATATATAAAAATTTCCTGTCACGTGTTTGTCCGCGATGGACTCCTAAACTACTGAACCGATTTTAAATTTGGTTTGCATTCCGTGTGCATTTTGATCATACTTAAAAGATAGGATAGATTACATCTCAATTTATAGTCACAATACTATTTTCGATACGAAGTTCGTCGGGTCTTCTAGTATAATATAAATTTTATTATTAGTTCCGTACATGCGCGTTCCTCTGTCTGTTGGAGGGAGCGGTCCTCGCCGGTCGTGCGGGGGGCCGCGCCGCCGGCTCCGGTCTCAGCACGTTCCCCACCGCTTTGGTGCGACCTTCACGGAAAACCTGCAACCATACACTTTATAGTTCTGGAGACTCATATTAAAGGTAGTCTACATCTATGACATATCAATTAGACGTACATAAATTCATTGGGATATCACAATAAGATAAAGGTTATAATTTATTCAAAAATTAGATTTAATTTCCTAATTGATTGATAAATGTCACGAATATTATATATTCTATTAAGTCATTGGCTCTAGCTGGCTCTGTTAGTTGGTCACGAATTAACCATATTCTCAAGGAACCCAATTCCGAATTCTAAGTGGAAGTCGCTAGTAAAAATTAGGGTTGCCATAAACTTAAAAAATAAATAAATAAATACATATGTCTTTTTATTACCATTCTCTGTCCCCTCCGGAGGTACTCGGGATGTTTAATGAACCGGAAGCGCACGAGCGCCTTGTCCCCGGTGCGGAGACAGTCGCGCGACATGCTCAGGATGGACGCCGTCTGGCGGATACTGCCGCAGTGGACTGGGGAGAAGACACGGTACTAATGTTAATCATCTTCTACCTGGCAATTTCCTAGCTATAGCCAGGGTCTGCCTTACATGTTGTGAATAGTTTTGCTATTTGTTTTTACGACCGGCCGCCTGCCTGACATCAACCCTCTTTGGTAATGCATTAATCAGTGATGTCTAAATACTCTTAGAAAGTACATATGACTCGGAAAAATCACATTGGTACTTGCCCGGGCCAGGATCGAACCTGCGCCCTTGTGCATGAGAGGTGGGCCTCTTAACCACTAGACCACCACTGACACGATAGTAACGTTAATATTATATTAAAATAGGTGGGAGTTGTGGCTATAGTGGATGGTTTATGGTGGATGATTCATTGCGGATGGTTCATAGTGCACGGTTTTTGATGGATGGATTTCTTTTCGCAACATAAATCCGTACCCATAGCCTGGTATCGCGAGGAGATGGTGGTAGGATGGTGCAGCACCAGTATCTCCCCCTCGAACTGCCAGCACGCCTGGGGCTCCAGCGACGGGGACACCATCACCATACCCTTACGGATCTGGGATCTTTTGATCTGAACATATAATAAGGAGTTATAGGATTTTTCTTATTTTATTAACACAGCTTAAATATAGGAATAATATGTTGAAAAGAAATATATTGTCTGAATAAAGCCTGTACCTAGTAGAGAATATACTGACCAAATTCTCTCGTAATACGAATTATTTAAAACATATAACTAGAAATAATTTGAATGAATATTATTATTAATAGAAACATGTAAATTTAAAAAAAAAAACAATATTTGCAAGACCACAAGTAACATATCTATGTCGATATAATTAAACAATTAGGAATCGTGAAAAGAACCTTTGATTTATTGGTTTTCAGTATCACCAACACTCCTACCGATAGTATAGAAAAAAATACAATACAAAAACAAACTTCATTTCTTTAAGTTCCGATCCAGTCAGTATAGAATATTAAATAAATTTGTTTATACTATGGACGACTATTTCAAGTCTCTCCCAAGAACGTGTGTGGCGCAGGTTATAAAGCGCTATCTTCTCCTGACCGTAATGTGTTATAGGCGCGGGTTCGATTCCCCGGCACTACAATCTCGGTAGAAATAAACGAGGAGAGTATGCTTTTGTTATTATTTAAAATATTTGGACCCAAAAAAAAAATGGAAGAAATATTTTTTATTCCATTTATACAATTTTGGTATAAACAGAATAGAAAAATATTTCTTCGTATTATTTTAGGTGTTAGGAAACATATATTTTATTGAACAGTATTTAGACATCCGGGGCGTACACAGTGATTTGGGGTAGAATAATACTAATTTTCACCATAATTTTCTCCTCTAAAACATTGATAATAATATTTGCCCATAAAATAACAGCAGTCTCAACAGAACTAACATCTATATATTTAACTAGCTTTTGCCGCGGCTTCGTCCGCGTGGAATAGTTACTTCCGACAGATTTTTAGTTCTTCCCACATAGTTCCCGTTCTTGCGGGGTTTTCGGAATGGTCGAGTTCCCGTAGAATTTTCAGGATGAAACCTATGTTTTTTTTAAAATTAATAATGAAGTACTCTTAACCAACAACATATTTATTAGTTTTTATGAATAAAGATTAATATTATTATTTTGATACAACTTAAACAAATTATTTCGACAAAATTAGGTACCATAAAAACGGTTTTTGTGAGTTAATCTTAAAAGATAGACATATACTGTCGCGGACTGTTTTTTAGATCATTAAAAGAGCTATTATTCTTTAATACATATTTTTTGTATATCTTGAACCGTTTTCACGGCGCACGCAACGGAAGGCTTCAAAGATGAAATAATTTCTCCCGTTTTTTACACATTTACCACTATATCTTTTATTATGTTATATAGCTCACAGCCTTCCTCGATAACTGGACTATCCAACACAAAAAAAGAATTATTCAATTCGAACCAGAAGTTTCGGACATTAGCGCTTTCAAACAAACAAACAAACAAACTCTTCAGCTTTATAATATTAGTATAGATAAATCTATCAACTATCGCTGAGCAACGATAATATCTTAAAACGATTACGATCTGTTCAACGCCGTTTTATGAACAAATTTGCAAACAAACAACTCAAACAAGATAACTAATTTGTGTGTACACAACCTGCTAGTTAATTATAATTATTATAATACTTTTTATTAAAACGAGTTACATAACATTTTTTAGTTGAATCTAAACTGGTCGCTTTCCGTTTCTAATTATTTTAATTTTATCATCAAACGACAACCTTAAAAATGTACTCGTAATTAATTAAACACATACCAGTACAGATACCACAGTTATAATTTTCCATAATTCATTAATATATTAACTAATTAGCTAATGAAAACTTATTAATTTGAACTTAGAAAGACAGTAATAAATTAATAATAAAATGAGGAAAAAATATTTGTTTGGTATACCGACAAATTAATAAGTCCCTAATAAAATTTCATTTGACAATCAACTCAGCTTCTATGACGTTTAAAACGAGTAGTGCCTTTCGAACAATTATGTAAAACATAACATGCATAGTTTTATTCACACACACATACAAACATTTCCTGCATACAACACGAGATTTGTCGATCGACCTTGAGAATTTTTGTATGGAAAATAAACACCGAGTAGTTGTGCATACCGCTGTGGCTGAATAGCGGCGCTAGTAGTTAACAGTGGCCAATCGAAAATGTTAGTTATTATGTTGAGAGATGGCACTTTAAACAATTTTACCATATCGTGTATCATAGGACGTATTTAAGATCTGTTAACATCCATATTTCGTAATGTATGATTAAAAGTATTTAAGTAAGAATTAGACAATATAGTTTTAATTCTCCTACTGTGTGGACGCCACTGTTAGATGACTTACATACAAGACACAGATAGAACATTTTAAATCAGCCAAACAATACAGAATATGAAGGTTTCCTGGAAAAGATCGCTGTTTTAGCGATAAGGCCGCCTATTGTACATTACTTTTCTTTGTTTTACTCCTATTATTTTGTCTATATTGGTGTGCAATAAAGAGTATATAAATAAATATGAACCTTACAGAGTCTAGTCATAAAGTACCTTCTTAAGCGCGAAGCTGGCCGTCTGTCCGCCGCGCACCTCGGCCACGCTCATCCGTTTCCGGTGTATGCTCTTGACGGTGATGGGCGCGAACCTTCCCAGAGGGTCGGGCCCCAGCAGCAGCGTGTCGTTGAGGCGGATCACGCCCGCCAGCGTGGTGCCCGACACCACTGTGCCCACACCCTTATTAAAAAACCTCATATTAGTATCATCATCATCAGCCTATCAGAACCCACTACTGAGCAAAGCCCTCTTCTCACATGGAGAAGGTTTGAGCATTAATCACCACGCTTGCTTAACGGGTTGGTGATTTCAAACTTATAATTGTGAAACTATAAGTCCAGGTTTCCTCACGATGTTTCCCTTCATCGTGTGTCAGTGATGTCTAAATACTCTCAAAGTACATATGACTCGGAAAAATCACATTGGTACTTGCCAGGTTCGAACCCGCACCCTCCGCAACGAGAGGCGGGCGCTTTAACCACTAGGCCACCACTGGCTTCACCATGTAAGTATGATTTCAACGATTTCTCATATATAACTAAGTGTAATAGCTCACAGGCACGGAGTATGTGTCGTCTATCTGGAACTCAGCGGGCTTGTCGTCCTGTGACGGCATGCGAGTCTTCAGCAGGTTGAGGAACATGGTCAGCAGCTCCAGGTTCTCACCAGACACATTCGACACTTGGAATATGGGGCACAGTCTGCGAATATACATATGATACAGCAATTATAGTACTGGCTCTGAACATTCGAGAACTTTGTTATATCAAAATTTATTATATATTAATACAGACTAGGAATAAACAACAATATATTTAGGGCCTGACCTTTGGGAAACGAAGTTGGTGGCGCTGACAATGACGTCATCCCTGGTCTTCACCATGACGGGCACCTTCCGACACCCCGACGACTTGAGGATCCTGATCAGTAGCTTAAGGTTATCCTGTTACAACGGAAATAGTAAATATTATGAAGACCTGAATGTTCCTACTACTTGTATGAGTATCTACGTGTGTGTGTGTGTGTGTGTGTGTGTGTGTGTGTACACACCTGTAGAACGTTTGGCGGGCACATATCTATTTTAGTGACGACCACGAACACCGGCACAGACAGAGCCAGCGCCAGACCGAGGTGCTCCTTCGTCATGCCCACGATGCCCGCGTTGGCACCGATCTATTCACATACAACACGGTCATATTACTATTCCAATCATCTGTATAAGTATAACAACCATGTTACACAGGATTATTTGTATTCAAACACCCTATATATAAAAAACTAGCTTTTGCCGCGACTTCGTCCCTCTGGAATAGTGACTTCCGGCAGATTTTTGGTTCTTCCCACATAGTTCCCGTTCTTTCGGGGTTTTCGGAATGGTTGAGTTCCCGTAGAATTTTCAGGATAAAACCTATGTTTTTTTATTCACAATGAAGTACTCTTAACCAACAACATATTTATTTGTTTATTTGAATAAAGATTAATATATATGTTGATACAACTTAAACAAATTATTTCGACCAAATTAGGTACCATAAAAACGGTTTTTGTGAGTTAATCTTAAAAGATAGACATATACTGTCGCGGACTGTTTTTTAGATCATTAAAAGAGCTATTATTCTTTAATACATATTTTTTGTGTATCTTGAACCGTTTTCACGGCGCACGCAACGGAAGGCTTCAAATATGAAATAATTTCTCCCGTTTTTTACACATTTACCACTATATCTTTGCTCCTATTGGTCGTAGCGTGAAGTTATATAGCCTACAGTCTTCCTCGATAACTGGACTATCCAACACAAAAAGAATTATTCAATTTGAACCAGTAGTTTCGAAGATTAGCGGTTTTAAACAAACAAACAAACTCTTCAGCTTTATAATATTAGTATAGATGTCATTAATGATCCACGTTACTTCATCATTGTAGGATCCCTAGTCCTACATGTAAGTATAACTAGTCACTGGCTCACTACTACCCCGCCTAGAGCGACGCACGTCACCGTTCTGCTCCGCTCTAGTCATTAGACTGCCGAGCGCATGCTGTCCCCTCCAGTGGGGTACGTGAGACAGTGTATTATATCTATTGTGTAGATATAATACACTACAATCATGATTTTGTTAACCAAGTACCATCAGCATCCCAAAGTCGGGCGCGTGTCCGGTCATGCCGAAGACGGTCGTCTTGAGGTATCTCTCGTGTCCCGCGAGGTCAATGAACGTGATCACCTTGGACGACTTCTCACAGATCTTCACCCAGTCGAGGGCCCCATGTTCGGGCTTATTTACCACGTTACCTGACAGATACAAACAATATAAGATACTGTAACATCAATATTACTGATTATACAGAACATTTAATCCGTTGCATGTATATATTAGAAAATTAAAGAATAAGAAATGTTGACAGAATTCGTCAGATTGTGAAAAAAGTTTAATGAAATATACCTAGGATAAAGAACATTACTGGTACCAACTACTAAATATAAATATACATAGGTGTACAACTTTGCTTCCGCCGTTTTGCAATAGATGGTTGTAGCGGTAAGTGCTAGTCGAAATAAATAGATCGTTGATGTCATACAATAAGCTTAGGAACTTGTAAACATAACGCCATCGAAATATTAGTCGATTTATGTCTGCATCATAAAGTTATTCTCGATTAAACATGTCAGCTTACGAGCCAAATTCTCGTCATTTGCGGGAGGTTTTAATTTTCTGCTTTAATATGAAGAAATCTGCGGCTGAGGCTCATCGAATGCTCTCAAATACCTATGGTGAGGCTGCTATTAGTGAAAGAACGTGCCGAGAGTGGTTTCAACGCTTCAAGAACGGTGATTTTGACGTCGAAGACCGGCATGGCGGTGGAAGAGAGAAGATTTTCGAAGATGCAGAATTGGAGGCATTACTTGATCAAGACTCGTGTCATACGCAACAAGAATTGGCATGATCATTGGGAGTGATGCAACAAGCCATTTCAAAACGCCTGAAAGTCATGGGAATGATTCAGAAACAAGGAAATTGGGTGCCGTACGAGTTGAAGCCGAGAGATGTTGAACGGCGTTTGTTTGCTTGTGAATAGCTGCTTGCAAGGCAAAGACGGAAAGGATTTCTGCATCGCATTGTGACTAGGGACGAAAAATGGGTTCATTACGATAATCCCAAGCGCAGAAAATTATGGGGATATCCCGGCCATGCTTCCACGTCGACGGCCAAACCGAATATTCACGGTTCCAAGGTATGCTCTGTATTTGGTGGGACCAGCTCGGCGTAGTGCATTATGAGTTGTTAAAACCGACTGAAACAATCACAGGCGATAGTTATCGAACGCAATTAATGCGTTTGAGCCGAGCATTGAAAGACAAACGGCCGCAATACAACGAGATACATGATAAAGTGATTTTACAGCACGACAATGCTCGACCCCATGTTGCGAAAGTGGTCAAGACATACTTGGAAACGTTGAAATGGGAAGTCCTACCCCACCCGCCCTATTCTCCAGACGTTGCTCCCTCGGACTATCACTTGTTTCGATCAATGGCACACGGCCTGGCTGACCAGCACTTCCGGTCTTATGAAGAAGTTAAAAATTGGATCTATTTGTGGATCGCTTCAAAAGATGACCAGTTTTTTCAACGCGGGATTCGTATGCTGCCCAAAAGAAGGGAGAAAGTAGTGGCCAGCGATGGACAATACTTTGAATCAGAAATGTGTAACCAGTTTTTTACAATAAAGCCTCGAATTTCGAAAAAAAACGGCGGAAGCAAAGTTGTACACCTATTATGTATACAGGGTGACTGGTGAATTACTGTATCTCTTCTTAAAAAAAAAAGATATTACTATATCTCTTCTAAAAAACAATTTTTTGTCACAAAATTTGGTGAAAACTTTCTTTTTGATGTTACAAATGCACTGTAATTTATTTGATTAGAAATATTTATTTTGTCAGCTTATTTTGAATAAATACCGAAAAATCAGCCTCATTTTCTATCGAAAAAAAACCCGTCAAAATACCTGCTTTTTTCAAAAATTTGACATGTTTCCTATTCGTTGAAATCTCTATTTTCCGATAGTGAAGAAAAAATATAAGTCTCTTAATTGCAGTACTATTTTTGGATAAAATAATCATGTCCCTTTTAATAAAATGACACTTGACATCGTTTTGAAAATGCTTTTTATAATTTATTTTTAATATGTAGTTGTGTACTCTAGAAGTTCTTCAGATAATCCCTCTTTTAGGTAATTTACAGAAAATTGTCATTAAGCTGCTAAAACTTGTAACTGTAAATATATATATATATGATTTCCATGTAACCCCTCACCCATGCTGTCGAAGCCTAGTATATCGTTCCCCACAGAGCTGGTCCGTCCGCTCTCCGCCTCGTGTTTGTGTCTGAACAGTCTCTGTCGCGCGTACCCTCGCCCGTTGTCCAGCTCGCCGTGAGTCAACACGCCCAGTAGAGTCGACTTGCCCGCGTCCACGTTACCAACTACCGCCACTCTGGAACATTTATCATACATTTTATTGTCATCCAATTTTTACTGCATTTTTTTTATGTCAAAGGTGGCAAACGAGCAGACGGCCTACATGCTGTAAGGTAGTACCGTCGCCCATGGACATCCGCAACATGTTTGTTATGGATGCATTGCCAACCTTGTTTTTTTAGGAATAGGAAGGGGTAGGAATAAATAAATGGTAGGAAAGGGTGGGAAATAGAAAAAGGGCAACCGGCTCTCTCATTCATCGAACGAAACGCAGCCACTAAGGGCAACTTCACGCCGATCTTCTGTGAGAGGGTACTTCCCTGGTCGAGCCAGCCCATGTTCGAGCTGTAGTAACTTGACCACAGCTAAGCTCTACCATCTTTATATATAAAAGAAAGTCGTGTTAGTTAAACTATTTATAACTCAAGAACGGCTGTAGGTGTATGGTTGGAAATTGTTAGAAAGATAGCTTAGAACAAGGAAAGGACATAGTATACTTTGCGTCCGATCGAAGAAAAAAAATAAGTTGATCAAATCCAAAGTCTTTTAGGTCTTTAAGGAGGAATAGAGTTCATACGGTTAGCTATACATTTTTAATTCTAAACCTAACCCAGATGAAGTCGCAAGTTAAAACTAATAGAATTATAAAAATGATCCAATATTCGTTATAAATTAATAGAAAGATATGATACGAATAAGTGAGATGTAGAAAAATTCAGGACAAAGATTTTTCATAATACGATATTATTAAACATCTCTCCTCCATATAGATTCAGTACAAAATGACCTCATAATTATCTTCATCAGTTATATTGAAAATGAAAAAATGTTTATTAATTAAAAAAACAACATTATACAAATTAGAAAGAAATGTTCGGTGGTGCCCACACTAGGTATTCCTGTGTCGTGGGTACCAATTGATAGTTTTACACTACATGTTTATTGTTGTCGCTCAGCTTTGAATATAAATTATATAATTGTTTAACATACATTACATAATTTAAGTAGAATTAACTTACAAGTGGTCTATGTTAGTGAATAGGTACTATACCAAGTGCAAGAAAAGTTTTTCGGTGGTATCATAGGTCAATGAGGAGAGCCAAGAAATAATTTTTGTTTTGGCTTGTCATATTAGTCAAAGTCGTGTGTGTTCTCACCTGATCTCCATGAAGTCGTTGTGGTCCAGTTCAGTCCTCAGCAGGTACTGTCCGGCCACTCCACTGCCACAGTCCCATCGCCTCAGCTCCACGCACGAGATCCTCTCACTGCTCACTAACGACTGCAGGGTCGCTACTGACGCGCTGTACTCGTCTTCCGTAAGACCACGACCGTCTGTATACAATATTACAGTTCTAAAGCTATTTATACTAAAAATACAATAAGTTATATTTGCTAACAATATAATGGAACTAGATCTCTAGCTGAAAAGCAAAAATAAAAAACGCCCAGATCAAAAAAGTATAATACACGTGTCAAAAATAAAGAAAGTAAAAATACTTCCTTAATTAATTATCAATCGATAATAAAAATTGAAAAGAAAACTAATACTCACACAAACAAAAGAAGTACATGAAAATTTATTAACAAACATTGCAGGTATTTTAATATATCTTGTTTTGATAGAAATTAAAGACATGGAGAAAAAAAATTATTATTTAACAGGTAGAGGGAATCCAATTAGCTACTACATTAGGGTTCAAATAGATTCCATTATTCACTAATTAGACTAATCAAGATAAACACCTTTTGTTATAAATTAAATCATCTGTCTTATTAAATTCACTTACTTCTTTTGAATTTTGATTCATTATCCCATCAATAACTATATAACATTGTTATTCATAAAATATAAAATAAGTTGTACAAATATTAATTTACAACTGTTGTGAAAGTTACCGATGTTATGTGACGGTGTCATAAGTGGTCGTTTAATTAAAATATAATTATCTTTATACGGTGTAATCAGAGGACGCCTTAGCTTCTGGGTAAACTCGTCTTTTCTACACGGGTCTGAATCAGCAGTTCCGTGTGGAGAGAGTTTTTGGTTTTATATTTCTTTTAGGCTTTAGTTTTATATTTCATTTAAGAATTTAAATAGAACATTGTCACTATTTGTTCAACCTGTGTGCAACATAGTCAAACCCATAAGTTGTAATTTACTTTATAATTAAATTAAGTCAAATACTTTGGGTTTCATAGTATACGACCGTCCAAATCATAATTCAGACAATAACAATTGTTAAATAATATATATTGCAGTCAAACAAAACAAAAATTTACACGTTTATGTAATTATCTGTAACAGGTTCACAGATTATGCTACCTACCTTCTCCATGTCCGATGTCATAAATAATTTCTCCGTTCCCCGTCTCCAGTCGCTCCAATAGTTCCTTCCTCAGCAGATCATATTCATCAGCCGTCGGGCTCACGAGGATCATCTATACACAGACATAGTTAAAATCGCAGCAATCATTACAAGTTTTATTATATGGCTGTTAGAGAACATTTAATGTCTTTAATATATTTATAAATATTGTTATAAACCCATAACTGTAAAATATAAAATAACCAGCTTTCCGCCCGCAGCTTCGCCCGCGTGGAGGACGGTTATATCGCGGTTCCAAAAGAACCTTTCAAAAGTCTGGGATAATAACTGTCCTATGTTCTTTCTCAAGGTCAACCCTATCTCTGTACCAAACTTCATTAATATCAGTTCAGTGGTTTAGGCGTGAAATCATAATAGACAGACAGACAGAGTTACTTTCGCATTTATAATATTAGTAGGGATGTTGCATCATAATCAGATTATAGATATTTGATACATATTTTTGCATCTGTTACATGAGCATTTCAGGGGAATAACCTAATAGCATCACTGGTGTTTAGTACCAGATGCTAATGCTGAACCATCAGTGTAAATGGGAAAGTTAAGACGACACTGCATGCCTTGCAGCATCGGTGGGAATGGGAAATGGGTTTTAACATATATTCACTCCGCTTTACTCTGCACGGAGTCAACCGCTAAGTTATAGACATTTCATTAGGATAAGTCTTAATTATTATTGAATTTTAAATCAATTGCTGACTTAGAAGCATCTCTTTAGAATGTAGTTACCATAATATGGTTTTATAAGTAAAACTGATTTTTCTTGCATTCTCTGCTGCCAAATGTAATTTATCTACATTAATACTAATTCAAAATGTATCTACCTTTAATAATATATACATTTCATATTAAAAATGGTAATTATTCTGAAAGATAATACTTTGGTATGATAAAACAGGTAATTCTATATGAATGTGTAATTGCTACATAATTATGATGCAATATTACTAACAAAGAGATTAGTGTGTTAAGTAACAACACTCCATTAGAAACATATTTGAGATATATGTATCATATGAAATATATTTTTAAAACATATTACTTTTGCAATAATATATATACATTATGTTTTTAATATAAAAATTTCTAAGGGTTTACATTTTGAAATTTAATTTAGAATTATTATAATTTATAATTCTATCTTACATTTGTAGTATTGAGTTCCAGGGTATTTTTTAAGTTTAAAAATCATTGCACCACTGTTACTGTATATCGAAAACATTATTTAAGAGATACAAGGAAAAAAAGTTAAATTGTCACAGTTGTTACACATTTACATCATCCACATAATGCACATTACATTGATGTAACTTTAAAAAGACATATTTCGTTTTGTTAAGTAATTACTAATTATTATTAACAAAAAAAACTTAAATGTTTTCTTTTTAAGGAATGTTTCGGAACACGTTTCGCGCCTTACTATCAAACAATACACAAGCTATCGGAAGTTGTTATTTGTCGTCGTTTAAGTTTTTATTTACTTACTTTCCCTCTAATACTTGAATAATCTGTTTCACTCTCCCGTCTTTCCACTTCCGGGACGGGGCTCTCCGTCCTAGGGGATTCCATGTTCTTGTCCATAATTTCTGTATTATTGGTTTTTCCCGAAACACTTACACCATCATGTCATCACATAAAATAATAACAACAACCAAGCGATATGGTTTTATAAAAGAATTTTGATATAAACAATATTTTAAATTAGATACAATATGTAACTTTATGATTTTATTCAAGAATTTATAATTCAATGTTCTTATTGGATTGTTTTGTCGAAATTATGTACGCAGGAATAATTAGAACCAGAATCACTAGTACACTTAAAAATTCTTTAACTTGTAGAATGTATGAGTTATGAAAATAGATTTCAGCAAAATAAAACAGATGGAAATTATGCCAACTTTTTGACAACTCAGCTAGGGACCGCAACGTTCCTTTATATGTTGAATGACATATTCGGATACTTGGTCAATGTTATATATTCTAAATATTTCGAAATTTCCCCCATTAACATTTCGTATATATTTTTTTTATATATACATTGGCCTTACAAAATTCGTGGAGGTTCTCAATATTTTATTGTGAATATTCGTGAGTTCACTCTGATATTTATTTTATTTGTATTCTATATATTTATATTATCTATATGTCACAATATTGGCCTCTATGATACCTATGTCTGATATCAATATTTTAATATTTACATTTTAATTGGCTATGTTTTGCTTTCTATAAAAAGTGTTCCTTATTACATATTGCGATTTTTTTACTTGAAACAATGGTTTTGTGGATCCCATGGTCGTTGAATAATCAATATGGGTGATCTCAGCGCGTCCGATAGTACATGGAAGAAAATGGTGATAGCGAAGTGTAATAACAAATGGATGACCACAATGAAAAATAAATTCGAGTCTTTTCCTCCCGAGAACACTAGTAATTTATCTTTGGGCGAGGAGTCGTATGCATTTGGATCTGTTAAAGAGGAAAACGATACGACTAACGTCGAAGTTTATGGTTCAGAAGAACAATCTCGCTCAGAACCTATACAAGAAGAGGATCCGCTTCTCATCGAGAATAAGGGTCGCAGGAGGAATTCAGTTACTAAACCAGAGACTCCAGAAGAGAGAACAGCAAGATTGGCAAAAATGTCCGCGTATGCAGCTAAGAGGTTGGCTAACGAAACCCCAGAACAACGTTCATTTAGACTTAAGCGAATGTCAGAATATGCGGCCAAACGTTTAGCTCAGGAAACTAGTGAGCAGAGGGCCAAGCGATTAGCTCGTATGTCAGCATATGCTGCTAAACGGCTTGCCAGCGAATCTCCGGAGCAGCGTCAAGCGAGGCTGACACGAATGTCGGCATACGCGGCTCGAAGACAAGCTATGAAAAAAACAGGCTCCACCTCAACCAAAAACGTCCATCCCTCAAATGATATAAGTTCTAACAATATAGATACTCATTTTATGCCCGATTCCTTTAGTTAGCTTAAGTGAAAAACCAGAAATGTATATTATAGGAAGACAAATTATATTTAGAAATATAGTAAAAAATTAATAATAAATGAGTTTTTAATGAAAGATCTTATGAATAATTAACATGAAGCCTCATTCATAGATATGTAATTCTACAAATTTGTCTATGGTATCATAAGTACAAATAAAAACTTCTCACTGCTGACAAATCAGTTGGGTGCAATGGCCAGAAAATAATTTTATGAGAAAAATATTTTCTCTTAAAATTCAATCAAATGTTGCCAACATATTATGTTATATATGAGCCTTAGGAAATATTATTTTTGATTACATTTCTTATTACCATAAAAAAAAAATTAATTCCTACTATTCAATAAAATACAATCAATGTGGATTAAATATTTTTTTAATACAGATATATTTACATAGTAATAGCTACATACTAAGGACACTACCAAGCTATGCTTATTATTTGTAATATAATTTTAGTTATCAGGAATGTTTCTATCAGTCATAATAATTATATAATATGAGATATTTTAAACAGTGTCTCAGATTAAATTCGTAAAACATCAAAGCTTGATATTAAATAATTATTAACATACAAATAAAATTATAAAATACATCAGATCTTTACTAACATAATTAAATTCTTTTATACCAAGCTTACTGGTTTAGTGTTATATATTGTATCCTAAAAAAATATTTTTTAATACATACATAATTTGATATAAGAAAGAAAGAATTTAAGGTATATGTGTATAAAGTAAGAATTATTCCCAAAGAGGGTTGATGTAAGGCAGGCGGCCGGTCGTAAAACAATAAGCCAAAACTATTCACAGCATGGAAGGCAGACCCTGGCTATAGCTGGGAAATTGCCAGGTAGAAGATGTATAAAGTAAGAATAAGACATATTGTGTATAATTTTGATTTAGTGTTGCAGACGGTTGTATACTATTTGTTACTTTATGGGGACATATACTATATAATAAATCTTATTACATTTCTTACAACACTATTATTTTGTTGATATACCTTACATAAATGCTAATAGTACTGTGTCAATAAGTTATTTACAATACTTTTAACATAACGATTGTTCCATGATCCATCTCAGGATATATTTGTCATTTGTATATGGAAACGAATAAACTATTGCTTTTCACTGATTTTTAAATTTCAATCCTGATAAAGAATTACGTCAAATATATTATGGAGTCCAAAACCGTCATCGAATTTGACCCTTCTTATAGACCTCCAAATTAATGGACTCGCAGTCGATTCACACCCGGGACACCTTACAAGTGTATCTCAGGATGCGGCAAGACTGAGAGGGGGGCGCAGCGCTAGCACGGCGTGTCGGCCGCTAGCGGAGCACCCGCCAGCAGTTGGCGAGTAGAAGACGATGAACTGTAGGAGTCACCAGACGATCTCACGCTCGCTTGGGACAGGGGAGTGCCTACAACATAACACACGTAGTATCTTATAATTATTTGTATACTTGAATCAAATATAACACAATAATAGTGGCCTTTTATTCAGAACTATAGTACCTACAATAAAATGATAAAAATACAAAGAAAACTTTAATCTTATATACATAAATCTAGTCTCTTATTTGAATTTTAGAATTTTTTTTTTGCCAGTCGACATTTTCGACTCACATCTTTCTGTTACTCAAAACTCAAATAGTAAATATATAATTGAATATTACCGGGAAGGGATGTCACGTGATGCGGCAGAGCCCAGCGTTGAGGCGCGCACTCCCGCACTACATGAACTACCTCCTGACAACAAAAACACCGTTAACCACTTTCAAGACACACACATACACAACAATTACATACAAATGATATGGGCTAGTTAAATGGCAAAAATAAAACCAAACAATGCACAATGTAAACAAAATGGAGATGATGACGTCACAACGCTTGACCCTGAGCGACGCTTGTTACACGAAAATTGAAAAACAACATGGCAGCCTTCAAGGTCAAACACAACTCAAGCGACACCTACAAAGCTCGCCACACAAACGATATAGTCAATAAGTCAAATCACATATGTATATTATAAGAAACTAAACGAATTACATCTTTAAAAGACACTTATTAAATCCTCAATTAAATTAATTCAAAATAAAAACCATTAACCCGTTTACAAAGTATAGAATGAAATAGAAGCTTGTCAAATTATTGTTCTAAATTAAAAGTTTCAAGATATAGGATTATTTTTTTATGGAACCAAACATTCACACATTTCTCTTTATTTAATGGGTTATGAGGATTTGTATTATTATATGAAAACAACAAGATTTTCAAGTCTTTTAAGAAAATATTTACCTTTTAGACGGTAATCAAATTATTCATAAATGTTATGAATCAGTATAAGTCATACTTGTTTTGGTATAACAAATATTTCAATGAAAAAATAGAAACCCCAAACTTAAAATATACTTTAATATACCGAAGTATTAACTTTGTCAAATTAATAATTTTATGAATTAGTTGATTAAATAGTCATTTTAGTTAGGTACGCTTAACACAAGTTGAAAACGGTTTTTCATTCATACATCTTCGCACATAGTAATATATACATATGTATTTATTAAATTAGAACCCTGAGACGTTTTGTACGTAGTGCTTTAATACAAACTTGTCGTAAGCGTGAAATTTGTTCAGTGAGAACGTCAATACAAGACTATATCGTTCGCGCGCGTAACCACAGCAACTCACGTGCGTCCCGACCGCCGCGTTCGGACCGTCCGCTGTGTAAACGTCCGTGTGTTCCGCCGCGCCCTCGGCTGCTTGCAAACCCAACACTCACTATTTTTATATATCTACATACACTAATAATATCGGGGGTCGTAAAGCGCATCTTTAACAAGCGATGGCTATATAACTGCTGTATTATCGATGCCAAACCAATTTCACAAGTTACATAGGCGCAATGAATGTATAATGTACCTATAAAAACATTAATTCAGACGTCTAACTACTGGCTCGTAGGCGTGATACATCTGGGTTAATTCTATTATATATCAAGGTCATTATTTCGTTGTTTATGATCAACACATACAGAGCCTCTGTTTGTCGGTCCGTTCGTTTCGCTCGTCCCGCTCGTTTCGTTCGTTTCGCTCGGTGTCCGTGTGTTCGGGCTCCTCGGTGTCCGTGTCGTCGATGTGGGCCAGCGAGCCGCGCAGAGTGTCCGCGCTGTCTGACATCTTGCCGATCTATAAATAATATCATATAATATGTATGTATTGATATTCAAATAAAAACATATACTTTTAAAAATACGTGGGAAAAATATTGGCATTCTCTTTAATAGTATTTGTATCAAAAATCATTAGGTATTCACGTTTATCAATATTTAATCTGACGGCTGGGTATAATTTTGCTATACAATTCCATACAAACCTATTATATGTACAGATGATAACCCTGCTCTACAGAAGTCCATAGTAAGAGTATTATTATACTTTTGGTAAAAAAAAACGCCCTTATCGCCTAAGAGGCATTTCCACCATCATATAGTTTAGATATATGTAGTACATATCAAAGATGGATATATATGGATGGATGGTATATTCTTCATATAACTAATTGTACCCGTACCAGTATCAGTCAGTGGTGGCCTCAGGCCTAGTGGTTAAAGGACCCGCCTCTCGTTGCGAGGGCGCGGGTTCAATCCTGGCCCGAGTAAGTACCAATGTGATTTTTCCGAGTCATATGTACTTTCTAAGACTATTTAGACATCACTGATTAATGTTGATTCCCAATAGAGGTCGATGTCAGGCAGGCGGCCGGTCGTAAAAACAATTAGCCAAAACTATTCACAAAAATGTAAGGCAGACCCTGGCTATAGCTGGGAAATTGCCAGATAGAAGAAGAAGAATCTTCATAATTAAGTCCTCACCCCGTTAGTGAGGTGCGTCAGTAGCGGTGACCGCCTCTCGTCGTCGCTGTCTCCCTCCCCGCCTTCCCCGCCCTCCGCCGCGTCCCCCTCGCCCGTGACGTCACTGACGCTCTCCGCCTTGGCGATCTCCGGCCGGTGCTCAGAGTTGAGAGAGCTCTGTGGTAAGAATGACACTATTGTAACGAAGAACATGTTCAGGTTAAACTATTACTTGGACAGAGAATTGACCAGATAGGATTGAACCCTCTCACAGATCCATCTAAATTAGTTTCAGAGACCAAATTAATCTGTTTGCCATCGTCTAATCTTTAGCGTGTTAATTTTGATCCTGGGAGATAGTCTTTTTTTTATTTCTCTTTAGTACCATTTCCCAAAAACTTCCTGTTTACTGCAGCTACTTCACAATTCTCACGCTTCCTATCAAGTCAATCGACCTCAACACATATAATTTATAATTCCAGTACCTTAGAGAGTGCTTTCAGTTTGTTAAGTCTCGGTTCCTCGGCGTTCTTCTCCTCGTCGCGAGCTAATAACACCGACATACGGAACTGTGAACAAAGGATATATCCAATCACATATGGATGGTCCAAAAATGATAATCATTCCATAGTTTCTCATGAGTTATGAGATGTTTGTATGTGTGTAACCTCTGGTGTCAATGGATGATGGTGTGCGGGCTTCCTACTGCCGCCGCTGCCGAGCGAGGTGGACGAACTCCGCTCCAGGTTACAGCGGTTCAACACCTCCGCCGCCTGCAACAGACAGAACAATACTGAATCATATTGAGGAAAAGTTTACCTCAATATCGTTTAGGGTTGCCACCACATGAAATATTATTTAGCTATGACAATTCCTCTAACGCGTCACTAGGAGGAAAAAATCACCTCAATATCGTTTAGGGTTGCCGCTAAGAAAGACATTATTTAGTAATAACAATTCCTCTAAGTTGTCACTCCTTAACGGTATGGTCGGATATTATTTAATTTTACAGATCCACTTTACCTATACTGATTTCTTATTTACGATTTGTTATATATATTCTATGGACCAATAAGAATGAATAATTTAGCAATATGTACTCACCAGTCCGTACCAATAACCTACTAAAAATTGAAAGTGTACTAAAATATTTAGAGTCTCAGAATGTCGTAAGAATTTTTTTGGCAAGTTCAGCATTAGTTGGATTAAAAAAAATTATACCCTATGTTTGTCTGGGTTGGTACCTGTGAGGCGGTGTCCGTGTCAGGGCTGGCAATAGCGGGCGCGGTGGGCGGAGGCCGGGGCCTCGCTGCCGGTCCGTTTAGGGCTTCGATCAGGGACACCGGCTCGTAGCCAGCCGGGATGTTCTCCATACTACCCTGAACGTCATACACACATGGTATAGCAGTTAGATTTATCACGTATTAACTTACTGACTATTTTTTTTTATGACATAGAGGGCAAACGAGCAGATGGCCTAGCTCATGGGGTAATACTTAGCCCATGGACATCTGCAAAATAGTCTTGCGGATGCATTACCACCCTTATTTGGGAAGAGTGAGAGGAAAGAGTGGGAAATGTCAACACACTCTCACTCATCGGACGAAAGGTTGCCATTAAAGACTACTTCACGCCGATCTTTGTGACCTAATCTCTTACTTTAAATACACCAAAAACAATTAAGTACATATCCTGTCACAAGATATGTGATATTTCAAACTAAAAAAATAAAGGCTAAGTGTTATTTATTTATATGTTTCTAATATATAACAAATACTAACATCAGGTGGACTAGCAGCGGTGGGTAGTGCAGGGTTGGCGATCCTCTGTAAGGCTCTTATCTGCAGCAGAGCTCTGAAAGGCGCGCGACAGATGGGGCAGTTATTGGCCTGATAGCGGAGCGAGTCCGCGCACGAGTTACACAGGCAGAGGTGGCGACACGGTAGTATCAGCGTGTCACGCACGTCACACATACATATGACACACTCCGACCCGCCGTCCTCTGTCTCTTCGTCTGAAGGCGGCTTTATTTGAAACATTTACAATATCAATATCATTGTTCCATATATATAACTTGCCTACATCTTCATGTAGGTGAAATAAGCTAAAAAGTCCATAGTAAAAGTAATATAACTTTGCCCTAATTGTTTCGGCTATCCTTATATCACTACTATTAAAGTTCTATCAACAACTAGTTTAGCATTAAACATACAGACAGACAAACAAAAGTTATAATAACATACTAATTTATGATTATAAATACTGTATGCAATATACATCCATATGTATTAAGTATTTATTTTATTAGTCAGCATCATGTAAGTGTTCTCACCTGACTGCCTAGGTTCTTGTTCTCAATGCCGTATATCTCTTGTAACAAGTAACACAGGCCATCCACAAATAACTTCTGCTTGAGAGCCTTCAATACATATGTTCCATCTAAATGTTTCTCTATGATAGCTATTGTTGTATGAGACTGCCTTATTTCTGTAAATAGATAAGAAAGTTTGGTTAAATCAACTTTATATTAAACTTATTAAGTTTAGACTAAAAAGGTCTATTAATTAATTATCAGGGAATGCTGTACCAATAATTAATCAAACAAATTTGTTCCAGTCAGGCTAAACACTTTAAAATCAATAAATGATGTGATAAAATTAATTTTATACTTAATAATTTAAATTTATGTAAAGGAAAATTCATGACATTAAAATTAAATGAAAAGACTTTTTGTAATTAGTATCAAAACTTAAATAACCTAAGTAAGTAAAGTACAAAGATGTATGTTTTTTTTACATTAAATATATATATGACACAAGAATCTTTTAATAAAAATTAGTATAAAATACATCCCAGTTGAATATTTCTCAAACATCAAGATGGACAAACAAAAATTCTAAAGGTCTTTCAATAATACATGTAACTCTTGTATAAGAATCCAGTTAGTCAAATAGAACATAAATTTTTCATTGTGAAATACAATAAGTTTTTTTGTCAATATATCAAGCTTCTTATTTGATAAGTGAAAAGTATTATAATATAAACTTCTAAATGAAAATTAATTTAAAATCTCCAAATACTTATATATAAAACTAGAAGACCCGGCGAACTTCGTTTCGCCCTATAATCAAGAAATATCTGTTACGTTTTTTTATTTATATTTTTGGAGTTTACCTATTAAAGCCATAAATCTCCGTGTTTTGAAGTGATTAGGAATGATTAATAGTTAATATGAGAGTTACACTGAGCTAGCAAAATAATAATTGTCAACGTTACTACTACACTTGATGCACAAACAATAACGATGGCCGACAACTGTGTAGGGAGTGAGAGAAGTCTAATTGTGTGAGAGAAACAGAAGACCGGCTTCGTTCTCATCCCTACTCCGTGCTGTTTACTGGGTCAGAAGTGACACCTGTAGATATCTGGCGGGGATAACTTATTAAATGACGATTGATCAGTTATCGACCGGAGATGAAAAATGATTAAATTACTAAAATAGCTATTAAAAAATAAGGGTTGATCGTAGAAGGGTGAAAATTTAGGATTGTATGTATTTTTGTACGTTGTATCATAAAAAAATAGTAATTAAAAATTTTGTCTAAAAAATAAAAAAAAAAAATTTAGGGGTGGACTACCCCTAACATTTAGGGGGATGAAAAATAGATGTTGGCCGATTCTCATAGCTACCGAATAAGCACAAAAAATTTCATCAAAATCGGTCAGGTTGTTTTGGAGGAGTATGGGCACGAAAACTGTGACACGAGAATTTTATATATTAGATATTGTACATATTATTTGATATAGGAACATAGTATTTTTTAAATAAATCTACCAAATTTTTAACAAAACAGAAACAATATAACTAAACTGATATTTTAAGTCTTAATAATAATTTAATATCTTTATTATTGAAATTTAGACAACAAAGTTGTATAAGGACAAATTGATAATAAAATTTATATAAAAAATCAAATTAACGATTCATCAACACATATTTGAACCTGCAACCCGTCACTTTGAAATATATTGTAGTTATTAAACTCAAAAGGAGACTTAAAAAGGAGGGCTTACAAAACTCAAAGAAGAGTTATATTATGATAATAATTGATAGTAAAGACAAATAAGTCAGTGGTTACTAATAGTATTGCTCTATATAAAACTAAAACATACCATCTTGCCCTTCGTCAACCAAGCAGTATATGGCAATCGGGATAATCTCTCTATCAGCATTGTACACCAGATCTTCCTCGGGATGCTTTGAAGGATCGAACACATGGGAGATTTGGCAGAACTGTTGATTGGCTCCCTTCTTATAGTGGTACGTCTGGGACGTCATCGATGGATCCCGAGGGTAGTATCTACATAATTATCATTAATATTGTTATTGAATGTTAAGCTTTGTTCACACTCAATTTGTGGTTTAAAATAATTATTTAAACATGTCCAAACACATTACTATTGTCTTATTATTAATATTTAATCAATGTTTTGGTAACTTATATATTACTTACACAACGCCGGTAGGAGTCACCTCTTCGGTACAAAAATAAAATATAGTAATGGCACATCGGACATCACAATCAAATGTGAATTCTATGTTATAGTAGGTTCCCTTTCCATTGCAGTCCATAGTCTTGACAGCTCCGTCACTAATTTTATTTTCAGCTATTTTGCCTACCGGCTCCGGGCAGCGAACAAATCTCAATGATTCCTTCCGAATATTGATCAAACTCTTCAAGGTTTTCGTTGGTTCATTTGATTGAGGAGGTGGATATGGAAACTGAAAATGAATTATTCATAGAAAACCGTAATATTTTACAGTCCTATAAGAGAGACATAAATAATATACATACAGGTGTAGGTCTGCTACCAAGGAAGTTCAGATCAGCGTTTTCACCAAACAAATACGCTTCTGGTTGAGGAGTGTCAAATCTCTCTCCCCCCATTATGAAATGACTACCGAAGTAATTACCTACAAAAAAATATTTTATTATAGATGAGGAAAAGCTGCTATTACTTATAGATTTGAATCGGTAAGCAAACAATTGAATTTATATAGAGGTCACACTAACCAGATCTTGGTGGATATTTATAAGCATGATTTGAAACTACGTCGGCTTCTTCTACACCTGCATGTTGCCTGCTGGCTAGAGCACCCATTCTTTATATTTAATTTTCTATTTCTTTACACTATCGAAAGTTCTTATGGCGATGAATTGTAATAAAAGTTATGACAATAACATCACAGCTGTCAATTGTCAATAACAATTAGTACCTACTACCTACGGTCTAATACTATTTGTCAATTGTCAATTCTTGTTCAATTAAGAAGAGTTCAAAATATTATGTTAAAAGTTTATAAATTGGTATTATTATATTATGAAGCTTTTTTTTAAAAAACCATTATTCTTTGGAGCACTTTAAGAAAAGCCTCTTTTCAGTAATAGACAGTTATCATCTGATATGATGATAAATATAATATTATATAGTATATTGTAGTTACTTGTTGATATTAATAAAAAAATAATGCTTATACTTTATATGTTACGTGAACATTAATTGCTGTTAATATTCCCTTAAATTATTTTCGTAAAGTTAAGTTAATTAACCTGTTGAGAGACATTCAAAATTTTTATCTGTCACCGTTTTGTTATCTGTGCAATAAGCTTAGTTTGACTGTTCCGGTTGTCAACATTTCTTTCACGATTGAGGTGTCACTTTGTGAAGGTGGTGATCATTTTTCTAGAATTTAAATCTTTAAACATCTGCACTAACTTTGTATATTTCATGGTGTTATAAATTATTTAGTGTGATCGTATTAAACTAAAGGTATATTTGTATTTATTTCAGTTCACAATGGGGCGCCGGCCAGCGAGATGGTAAATATTGTTTTTCCCTGACACTTTGCGTATGCTTTCTTGAAGGTTATAAATTAATTTCTATCTAATATTTTCAGTTATCGCTACTGTAAAAACAAGCCATACCCAAAATCCCGGTTCTGCCGTGGTGTACCAGATCCTAAGATTCGTATCTTCGACTTGGGTAAGAAGAAAGCCGCTGTGGACGACTTCCCTCTGTGCGTGCACCTCGTATCAGACGAGTATGAACAGCTGAGCTCGGAGGCCCTGGAGGCCGGCCGTATCTGTTGTAACAAGTACCTCGTGAAGAACTGCGGCAAGGACCAGTTCCACATCCGCATGAGGCTGCATCCATTCCACGTTATCCGCATCAACAAAATGTTATCGTGCGCTGGAGCTGATAGGTATGTAGCGTTTATCTGACCTAGTATTTAAAACATACTAATATGTCTCTTCTATTCGACACGATGATGGCATAATATACTGAGTACGTCTTTGCACAGATGTAGGCCATATAAAACGACCAACGAACTAACATACTAAGATTTCTGTTGGATTTAAAACATTTATTTTGCTTGTGATCACATTTAACTTTTAAAATAATGTTCATTGTTGAGAAGGAATGTCTAACAGAAAGGTCTTAATAATAATCAAATAATTCAACTATCATACTTAATAATAATACATTTTACATTACAATTGTGCTATATTTATTAATGTGCTGTTTAAATGGGCTTATAATCTTTTGGAATTGGTTTTTAGTGCATTTCAACTCTTGTATGTCTGCTCCACATATCTAAAACACAAATGAACTATCTATAAAATCATGTCTTATATATTTAATCTTTCTTTTCATGATAAACATTTTATTTTGCATTTATGAATGCTGAATAACATGTTACTTCTATTACAATGTATTTTTGACTGATGACTTTACAATAATTACTATTTTGCTACATCATGATGATTCATACAAGTGTTTTTCTATAATATTATGATGATTATTCAGCAATTTCCCAAACTATATACTTGTGATGACTGTCTTACTAAAATCTATATTATCCTTGAAATTTTCAATGCAACTTATAATCAATATGTATAGATTACTTAGTAAAATTTTATACCTTGTTTTCACAGTACATAGTTATTTTTTTGATTTCTTTATACCAATGTATTCAATACATACTTAATTATTGAAATCTTTAACATACACTATTACACCAAAAGATTAAATTTGTATAGTTATTTTTTAAATATTTTTATTATTCATTTTTATTAAAATTCAAATGCTTTTTTCTTACACCAATACATGTATTTTTGGTTATAGAACATATTGCACAAGTTTTTACTCTCACAGTGGTTGAATGTCTTGGCTGTCCAAAAATAAACTTAAGTTTAAACTGAAAACTTAATAATTAAACAATTATTAGATATTTTTTAATATTTTCTCCTAGATCAAAGATTCATTTTTGCCTTTGTATTATATACACTAAAGTTTGTGCAGGATTTTCACTTATTGCATGCTATCATCATGTAACTTGACATAAATGTAGCCTTCCATCCATTAATTGTAAACTTTTCTCATATCTACAGAGAAGAGTAGTTTATCTGTATTTGTTTTGAGATGTAATGTATTCAAGAAAAACTTTAAATGTTATTGAGATAGTGTGTTCGCCACCTACAGCTTAATTTTCACTTTCCAATGGGATAAATGACAGTAAAAACAGAATTAAGTCTAAATTTAGAAATGGGAAATGTTCTTAAAACTTTTGTATAATATTTTTTTATTATTCCAGGCTCCAGACAGGGATGAGAGGTGCCTTTGGTAAGCCCCAAGGTACCGTAGCTCGAGTTCGCATCGGACAGCCAATCATGTCGGTGCGCTCCAGCGACAGGTGGAAGGCGCAAGTTGTTGAAGCTCTGCGTCGTGCCAAGTTCAAGTTCCCCGGCCGTCAAAAGGTGAGACACATTCATAACAATACAGCCGAATTACTATAAAGTAATTATTGTAATATCTATTCATCTAGCTGCATGTTATATTAAATTTTGACTTATACTATCAAGACTAAAGTGAATAATAATAAGAGTAACAATGATAACTATGACTTTATGTCCATTTATGGTATATCTAGGTGGAAAATCGTGCAACACTCAGAAGCCGATAGTCGGAAAGATAATCTATCTATTCCGTAGGTATTTTAAATGACATTTATCTCTAACTAAATTTTATTCATTCAGATCTACATCTCCAAGAAATGGGGTTTCACCAAGTATGACCGTGATGAGTTCGAGCAGCTCCGTGAGGAAGGCCGTCTGGCCAACGACGGATGTAACGTGAAGTACCGCCCCGAACATGGACCACTCGACTCGTGGAGGAAGGTCCAGACAGAGATACATAATGTTTGATTGTGCTCCGCATAAATAAACTTTTAAATACATATCAGACTTTTATTACTGCCACAGACTTCAATAATCAATATGAACCAATTCTTAGTATCTCCAAACAAATAATTTAAGCCAGATTTGTGAAACAACAAATGAATAGACTTGTTATAAATATTTAGTCTAAGATCCCGATATAAGGCGACCTTCACCGAGATGTTTATTTGATGAAACATATTTTATATTCAATTTAATATGTCAATAACTATATTACATATGAGTTGCCTCATAAATTTTAGTCCAGGATATGATTAATTAACAATTAAAAATAGATTTTTTTTCAAATATTTCACCGGTTTGTTTATTAGATAAATTCCACACCAATCGAAAGTACGGAGCCCATAGAATATGAAAACGTTAGGTTGCCTATTCTTTTCCAGTCACAACTCTCGGGTTGCCAGGGATAAACAGGTACATCGATAGTAGCATTTTGCACCGGTCTGATAATTTAATCAAATTTAAATGAAAATAAAGATTATTTAATTATGAACACAGTGAAATAGGGTTGCCTGCGAAAAATCGGTCCTAAATTAGGGTTGTCGAATTTTAAAAAGTAAAATATTGCCGCGAGTGAATATGTACGACTGAGAGGTCCCAAGCAAGTGTTCCGTGCGTTAGAAGACGACAGAGCATAACAGCTGCGTAAGGTCTTCCCATTTAAAGAAAGAGAGTGTGTATGAAAGAGATGTCAAATTTTTGAATGAAACGTTCTTTTCAAGTTTTAAACCGGTTTAAACTGCTTTTACTTCGCCCCGCACCTTCCTCACTTCATCTTTTGTACTGGTAGCAATATCAAATTTTGAAAACGCAATGTTAAGTGAATAAGAATTTGTAGCTTTTTCAAAATTCTTATTAATCAATATTTTTTTTCCTCAATATTCAAAATATTTCCACCTGAAATTTTACAAGTTTTGCTTATTTTATAGCACTTATGTATCAATTGAAAATATAATAAAAGTTAATTCTAAAAGTTTTTGTCTAACTCTACTTTTACTTACACTCACACAAATGCAAAGCTCAGCTTAAGTCTAACGGACTATAATTTTACCTCAACTCGAGAGAAAATAGTAAATCATAAGCCATTAGAGATATGTGCATACTTTATAAATAAACCAAGAAAATATTTCATAGGTAAAATTATTCAAGTCCTATAATAATTTGAATAAAAATAAAACAAATATTTCATTCATAATTTATTATAAACTAATATCATTTACATATTTCATTTATAGATTTATAATATCTTACTATTGTCTAAAGAACAGATCTATTGATTTACAAGGCACTTTGGTTTTTTTGACTGGAGATGAAGATTTCCTTTTTCTTTTAACACTAGTACTCGTTATATTTATAACATTTGACCTATTATTTATTTCTCTGCTTAATTTCTGAGCTTCGTGGAAATCTAAATGTTCAGGGAATTTGTTAATGGGAACTTTCTTTCCACATTCCGTACATAATTTTGTTTCAATGGATCTATCGAATTTTGTAAAGAAATTGACTATTGAAGGTACACTATCATTTCTATTGCACGTTTTTTCTGGTGTTTGTTTTTTATTTGGAGAATTCATTTTTGTTTCTGTCAGAACAGATTTTGTTCTATTCTGTTCTCTCCTTACCTCCTGCCTCATTTCGTCTCTTAGTTTAAGTGCTAAATGATAATCTGAGTGTTCATCGAATTTGTTTAAAGCCACTGTTTTGCCACATTCAGAGCATTCAACGCTGTTTATATCGGGGGACTTATTTCGGTCTAAAATTTCTGTTTCAGTCTGAGCTTTGTCGCCATCTTCCAAATCTTCTAACTTCGCTTCTGATGTCTTCAACAACTGTCTCATATTAACAACTCTAGTTACATCATCTGGATCGTCTTCAAAGAGAGCTATACTTCTGTTGATTTCCTCATTGATAGTTGAACCTGAATAGTCCGTGTCATTACTGGCTTCATTACATTCCACGTTACAATCAGGAGTCACAGTACGAGTACAAGGCGTTTTGTCATCCGTAACATTCGATCTTCCACTGTTTAAAAATTTTGCAAAAAATGACTCCTGTTTGTCCAAACTTGACTGTAATACCGTCTCGTTACATTTTTCCGCTTCAGCACTCACTTTGCTTGTAACATTTTCTTTTTGAACGTCATCAGACGATTCGAAGTATTTTCGTAAAACAAATTCCTTCTCAGCATTGGTTCCATCCTTCTCAACACAACTCTCAGGTTTCATTTTAATGTTTTCATCAATTTGTGATACATCTTTAGACGACCCAGCACTAAAATAATCTTTGATTTTTCTCGTTTTCTTCGTATCATTGTTATCATCAAACTTCCCAACACTTATGCCTAAAAATGTTATTGCTGCTTTCAACATCCTGTTGGGTTCCCCATCTATAAAAAAATAAATAATTAATATTATATTAAATGAGATTTTAGATTATAGTAACAATGAGTTATACATACCTATTGGTTTACAGCCTTCAGCACTATCCAGCACTAGTTCCAAAGCCTTATTTGAAAATATTTCTCCACATAATTCATCTTCGGGGCTGAAATTGTAAGATCTTGAACTACTTATATCTCTCTTGCCTTTGGGACCTTGCAAAGAAAAACTAACAACCATTTGCTTTGGGATCCGATTGTTTTCTAATGAGTCCTGTTCCAATCGGTTCTCTATTTCATCACCCAGGTCTCGAAGCCACTTCTTAAGGCTCACTAAATCTTGCAGAGCTGCTTTACCTCTCAACTGTTTGCAACATCCAATACTTTTAGGGTTAAATCTAGCTTGAACCGGTTCCAAGTCAATACCGCGAGCAATATTGTATAACCAGGAACTGCAACATCATTATGGAAACATACTTTTTTTGTGTACAATTCTTATTAATTTAAATTAAAGATTCTGACAATTTCTTTATTTTGTATAGTTATATTCATTCTCACCCATTCTTTTCATCAAATCTCGCTTGAAGATCCTTTTCTGTGAATGCCTGCAGCTGTCCCATTGTGCTTATCTTAAGAGTTTCAACAACATGATCTCCAAACTTCCCTCCCAAATGCTTTACTTTTTTAAGTGACAAAGTCCTAGACAAAAAATGTTAAATATATAATTTAAGTGATATTATTTACATAATTTAACAAATGCTCATTGAATTAAAAGGTCAACACTAACTTGTATAGGATATTAACAGAATGTTTTGGTAACACCGTCTGTTTGTTAGGCTTGTTCATACCACATACAAGCTTGGCCAAAATTTTATTGTGAGCTATCCCAGCTGAACATTGGTAGCCTGAAAGTGGTTTAAATTGAAATGCAATAACTAGATAATTATAGAAACTGAAAATATTAGTTTCATTTAAATGAATACTCCTAATAATCTAAGATCTCATTATGTGTTGAACATGTTTTTATGAGATTTTTCGCAATTTTAAAGTGTAGCAAATCAATATTAATCTAAACTTAATTTCATGAAAGTTAAATAAGAATTATTCACCTGTTTCAGCGTATACCGCAGCCCTTATCTCACTAACTATAAGAGCACCGACTAGTAGATGTTTTGAATGTTCATAGTCAAAGTCCATACATGAAAACCCACAGCTATGTACATCAGATATGAAGGAATCTAATTTATCATAACCGAGGGCAAAATTATTTGGCAACATATCAGAATTTATGTCCCTGATATCAAGACTTTGTATTCTTTTTTGCACCTTAAATTAACAACACAAAAAAAATTAGAATTGTTTACACAATACATATTTTCATTTACAAAACATATAAAATAATGTATTGATAGTTACTGGGTCTGTGATATCTAAATATGCCTCATCAATCGAAGCTCTTTCCAATAAAGGTGTAAATCTTTGTAGGACCTTTGCAACATCTTTGCCTGCTTCTCTGTACCTAGAATATAGTTTAACAATGATATTCTTGCACAGAAAAAATTGTTTTAACTGGTTATATTTGTATAGAGATGTATTTTAAAAAGAAAATATTACAAATCAAGATTTCATAATATTATGACATTACTTGGTAATATCAGCCTTCCCTCGGAAACACGGTACTGATGGTAGCTGTATTTCTGGACACTTCTGTTTAGCTTCATTACCTCTCATGTGCCTCGTTACTCCCATAGCTCGAGCTACATAGTTCACGGCGATGATTCTATTTAAAAAATAATACAAATACAGATGTAGTTTTACTTATAGTTGTTTACGTGTAACTATATAACGACTCTCACCCTCCTCCTCTCCAGGGATTATATTGCACGACAGCGATTGGTTTGCCTTTTAATTGAGGATTTAATTTTTCTTCTACTTGACAATAAAAACAATCCATATCTATCAGTACAACAATCCTGTTCTCCTGATCCATGATAATATTAATAGTAAGAAACAATATATATAATAACTTGGTCCCTATCAAATCATTGCACTTTACGTAAATATTATATTTTTCTCATATTTATTATATCCCGCCAAAATCTTAACCTATTTATATTGTTTTAGATTATGTACTGTTTTGTTTTCGTAATCAATTTGTCAAAGTGACAGTTATAATGTTTGACTTATCCGTGTGTCTTTTATATTATCAAACTTGACATTGCTTAAATGTTCCTACTGTTGTAATATAAGCCATCAACAGTCCGTAACAATTAAATTTATAACCTGAACTGTAACAATAAAATAAACTATGGTTTGCTGTATTCGATTCCTTTATAGGTTCAATACGTTGATTATTTTTAAGTTACCTTAATTAACTACATTCTGTATAAAATATTTAAATTAAATAAACAGATAACTAAGCGTAGATTTTCATACACATAAATATTTTGGAAACACCTCAATTAATTAACCACCTTAATGAATAATGAAGTAGAAAAAAGTATCTTATGTAGAATCGTTCTACGATTATCAATTTATCACTTATTTAGCAATTGTGATAAAATACGAATTATAGGCTCATCTAATACGAACTAAATAATAAACCGAAGCGGTTTTGGTTCCGCGTTACTAACACCCACTTGATGAAATATCTGCAGCCGGATTGTCTCGTCCGGCTTTTTGGGAAGTAGTTCCTTCTATCCCTAATCAACTTTCCGCTGTAGATGTCACCCTCAAAGAGGAAAAGGCGGGAGAGGGTATTTCAGAGCGAGTACTGACTACTGCATCTCTTTGGAATACCTGGGTAATTTAGGGAATTATTTAATCTCTGTGTGCACATACGACAGTTCCCGAAGAGCAAAAAGTCGGGGAGGATGTGCCTGTTGCGGATAGAGATGCGTTGGTCGATCAATCTATAAAATACAATCGTATTGTTGGATGAGATGAGTAAGCTCCTCTCTGCTCATCTCACCCAACACCTCTAGGAGTACAGGAGTACATTACTTACAGTGCAGGTCAGTCTCTGAGTTCGAAATCGTTTTCAGGACCGTCTTAGCCACCTTAAGAGCTCTGAAAGGTGTGACCCAAAAGCCAATGTTTGATGGGATCGTCGTCCTGGAGTTTTAGTTGGACGTTGTCAAAGCCCTCAATAATTCGCGGTTCGAAACTACCTTTTCATATTTTCGTATCTTCGGCGGCTGTTGGTGGCATTCCTACTGAACAGAGAGGTACTGTTAGCATACGGTATATCGTTGTAACGTCAGCTGTAAGGCTTCACAGGTTCTGTGATCGAAACCGCTTTGTGGAATATCGACTAGGACTGGCTGCTCCGACGTCCTCAGAAGAAGCTGGAGCTCCGTCAATGCTAACCATTATTTACCTACATCGTGAGGAAGATAGCATTCCACAGCACACCTAAATGGTTGGCGGCTAATCATATAACAATACCCTACATCTTTAAATCAAGTGTTCTAGCCCTATTATAATGATTTTTAGTTTATGTTTTGATGAAAAAGTTAGGACAAGATGCAAGCACCATTTTATTGAAATGTTTTAAAAGTGTTGCTGAACTGAGGGTAAGGGAGTTACATATAACATTAGTTCTGGGAGGTAATGCATTTTTATCACGAATATTTAATTGATATACAGGAATTGTATAACTCAGTATTATTAACTAACTATTACATTGTACTTACATCCAGTAGGGTTAAATTAATTGTAACATGAAATATAGTTTATAAGTTTTCGTCCAGCGTCACACTGTACTCATACTAAGTAAAACAATGTTTAAAGGTGTTTTTAATCATTTATTAATAAATAATACATATTATTATACTCCGTGTCCGTACGTCTCGTTCCACTTCACGTACTGTCCGAGATCATCCTGGGACACGCTGGGCCTCACTCTCTGTAGCGCTGACTTGAAATCTTGAATATTGACTGGACGGACCTTTGACGTTAAAAATATTGCGTTATATAAAAGGTTTATTATAAAACTAGCTTTCCGCCCGCAGCTTCGCCGCGTGGAGTTCGGTTATATCGCGTTTCCAAGAGAACCTTTCAAAAGTCTGGGATAAAAACTATCCTATGTTCTTTCTCAAGGTCAACTCTATCTCTGTACCGAATTTCATTAAAATCAGTTCAGTGGTTTAGGCGTGAAAGCGTAGCAGACAGACAGACAGACAGACAGACAGACAGACAGAGTTACTTTCGCATTTATAATATTAGTAGGGATACTAGAAGACCCGGCGAACTTCGAATCTCTCTATAATCAAGAAATATCTGTTACGTTTTTTATATATATTTTTGGAGTTTACCTATTAAAGCCATAAATCTCCGTATTTTGAAGTGCGACAGAATGATTGACATATTAGTTAGTTGTCAAATTTAATGTCAAAAAAAAAGTTTGTATCAACAACTATTAATAAAAATTAATTAAAAAAACATTGTCCAACGGACAAAATTGTGAATCTTAACCATTCCCAGATCCCCTTGAACACACACAAAAAAAAACATCAAAATCGGTCCAGTCGTTTGAGAGAAGTTCAGTGACATACATACTCACAGAAGAATTATATGTATAAAGATAAAAAAAAATATTGTCTAATCAAAAGATCTAACACAACACTGACGTCTTATAATGAGAATAATCGTAAAAACGAATGACATTTCGCCTGCCCGTTATCACGGTTGCTAAAAACTAACCCAAATGTCATGAGTATGTAGTTTTTAGAATAATAAAACACGCGTTGTATAATCCGAAAAATATTGGTTTCATTTGTTTGATAACTAATAGATTTAAAAATTAATATTTGAATGATATCACCGATGAGTAAATTATTGTTTACAAAGTTTATCTTGTTTCGTTGGACCAGTGACATCAACGTCATGTTATATATATTATAGCTAGTGTGTTACACCTGGCTGGCGCTGATAGATGTGATGTCAGCGAGGCTCCTCACGGGTCCCATGGCTGCCTCCGCACACAGCGACCTCACGTCCGCGCCGGAGTAACCCTCACACTGCTCCGATATTGACCGCATGTCGGCTGGCGATAGACTGTGACGCTCGCGGGACAACAGATTGTGTATTATCTGATGGCGAGCCTGGGAACATGGGTTATCGATAACTCAATAGTTACTCCCAACACCCAACACTAAGAAAAAGGAAAAAATCGTGACAGAAGATATGTTATCAAGAACTCAATAGTTACTCCCACACCTAACACTGAGAAAAAGTTGGTTACAACTCATAAGGAGTTTGTTACCACTGACTGTGAAGAAACCGTCACGGTAGATCCATTTTGGTTGAGAATAAAATATATTTATATATATATATATATATATATATATATATATATATATATATATATATATATATATATATATATATATATATATATATATATATCACACATGTCAGTTTTAAATGTAGTTACAAAATTATACGCAAAAGTATAATATACCATATTTATTCGATTTCACTGCATATATAAAAATTATGTTTGATGTATATTATCTTCGGTTCTAGATTAAGAATACACCCGAAGTAGGAGAAGTATATTGATACATAAATACTATATCGTATCTCGCAAATAAGATGTGATACAATGTACAGAACTTTTGATGGAATGTTAAAACTTCTTATTATTAAAACTTCTTTTTATGTCGTATGAAGCGGCAATCTTGCAAATGGTTCTAGTGAATAAGTTTTATTTATTTATGTAACAAAATAGTAGTTACATTATTATAAAAGAAATGTACAAATGATAACTTGTCTCTTAAAAGAGATCTCTACCAGACACTTTCTGATAGAAAAACTAGAAACGAAATATGGAAAAAGTACAATAAAAATAGGTTCTTTAAATTCCATTATTAATACAATACCAAGTTATTATATGTTTTTCCCATCAGTACGTTATATATGTTCACCTGTAAGTCAGGTAGCGGTATGTACAGTCGTTTAACGAGCCTCCTGCGGGCCGCGTCGTCCAGCTCGTGAGGTCTGTTCGTGGCGCCCACAACCAACACACGCTCCTCCTCACCTACAACGAACAATAATATAACATATTATTATATTAAGAACACTATTGTATATGTATTACAACCATATGTATGGTTTGGACTTATATGTAGAAATAAAGACCGTTTTAATAACTGTAGCGCATGCGTTTGCTACGGCTCTCAAAATAATGTCAATATTTAATTTAGTTAGTAGAATATTGTAACTTCGTTCCAGCAACAGATTGATTGTAAGAACGTAGCAATTACTACTTAAGTTAAAATTACAGTTGGATAATTTCGTGTTTACTTTGATAAGTAGATCTCTATTTAAACAGAGTTACTTAATAATTGTTACAATCAACATTTTAGTATATTGTATAGTTTATAATGAATATCTAACCGGTGTTGGTTCCGTCAAACTGCACGAGGAACTCAGTCTTGATGCGGCGCGACGCTTCATGCTCCGCGTCACCTCGCGCGCTCAGCAGGGAGTCGATCTCATCCATAAACACCACCTGCTTAGTTAAAATTATTAATGAAGCCTTGAGATGAATCCGTTCACATCGCGAAGTATGTGAGCCGCGTGACAAGGGAGGTCTATTATACATATATCTCAATATGTCACTATTAAAATATTTCTTATTCACAAGGTATATCTTGAGATGGTTTTGACAAACGAATCATATTTTTTAATATAGACATATGTATGTATTACTGGTTAATATATAAATTAATTCAGAAATCACGTTTATTAAGAGGAATTCTATGATGGTTATCTGAAGATACATTTGTCCTCCAATATATATACAGGGTGACTGGTGAATTACTATTGATATTTGAGGACGTGATATTTGACGATCATATATGACAAAATAAAAATTAGTATAACATAAATATTAATAAACTTCTAAGTAAAGTTAACCAAAAGTTATGTAATTAATTACGCATCGTATGAACACCCTACAGATTAGGTATACACACACACTCACACAGACGCGGCGGCGGCGTAGTGTTGTATCAGCACGCCGCCGCACGCGTCCACACTTGCAACACTTGGAACGTGTCAACACTTTATTTATTTATACGGAAATTTTGTCAAAAATTAAGTACCTATTTTTTTTACATAATTCGAATGAGAATCATGTACCGAGTATGCTCCTTAAATATTGATAGTAATTCACCAGTCACCCTGTATATTAGTAGTTAGGTATCAAGATGAATAATAGATGCCTTACTTAAGCGTTTACTTTCTAGTGTATATTATATAACAATGTTAATGTTCCTCACGGCTGGTTGATGGCAGCGCGCCACAGCGAACAGCGCGCGCACCATCTTCTCTCCGTCGCCGATCCACTTGGACGTGAGCGAGGAGGACGAGATACTGAAGAACGTGGCGCGGCACTGGGACGCGATACACTTACCTGGATGATATATGAAAATATAAAACGGACATATAAAACGTATAGTGAGCCAGTGGTGGCCTAATGGTTAAAAGGCCCGCCTCTCATGCATCCTCATGCATCGGTGCATGAGAGGCGGGCCATCCTCATGCATGCCAGGGTTCGATCCTGACCCTGGCAAGTACCAATGTGATTTTTCCGAGTCATATGTACTTTCTCAGTGTATTTAGACATCACTAAATTATGTTGATTCCCAAAAGGGTTGATGTCAGGCAGACGGCCGATCGTAAAAACAAATAGCCAAGACTATTCACAACATGTAAGGCAGACCCTGGTTATAGCTGCTAAATTGCCAGGTAGAAGAAGAGATATAAAACGTATAGAGAACAGGTTTTAGACTTGGATTGTGAGAGAGAATCGGTACGGCGATTCTCTATATACACAGGTAAATAGCACAAATAATATCTTATGTTATAATTTTCGTCTATCACTTCTTCTAACACTGAGCGTGTGTCGCGAGTAGTAACTTGTACTACTTATTGAATGTACCTATATAATGAGTAGTAGTAGTAGTGACCTATGAGCGTCTTGCCGGTGCCGGGCGGGCCGAACAGCAGAATGCCGCGGGGCGGGCACCGCAGACCCGTGAAGATGTCTGGTCTGAGGAGCGGCCACACCACCGCCTCCTGGATCACGCTCTTGGCGTGTTCCAGGCCCGCTATGTCCTCCCAGCCTGGAATAAATATATATAAATGTATTAGTATATTTATTTGTATTTAGTGTGTGATGTATTTATTTATAAAAAAAAAAAGTCTACCTTAATGTTACAATAATCAGTAGTTTGTTGATGGTGTACCTACACTAAAATTTTATATTTCAAATGGTCTCCCCTTATTTAGGATTTCTGGAAGAGATCTCTTCTAAGAGATAAGATATTCCTTTGTACACATCTGTTATTGATAATTTTCTGTATACTCGATTGGTACAAAAATAAATAAATAAATAAATAAATGTGTGTATGTATGTGTGGTGTGTATACGTAAGTTAAATCAAATATATGAGTTAACTATAGGTACAAGGATAATGGCTAAAAGATTTTCGAATCAAGCCGTGTTCATTTATACAATCATACTGTCTACTATAGTACTTTGGCTAGTGTCAAGCAACGAGGTGTGTCAAATATCCACAGATTGACCGTGGACCCAATTCGAATTGATTCTTATGACTTTTTTCAAGAAATTTAAATAAATACTCACCTATAGGCGTTCCTTTGTCTATTATTTCGTTTTCTATGAGTTCAATCATTTTCGGATCGATATTCTTCAGTCTATCATCGATCACAGCGGGTTCAGCGAGCTCCTGTTTTTCTCTGAAATTTTAATTCTCAATGATTCTATGAAGTATTTTAATGAGCTCTAGGTGGTGATACATACTGTGCTCCGAGCATTGGTGATATGAATTTCGCCTGAGCTTTCCTCGACGCTCCTAGTGTTCGTCTGGCAGCTGGGTTTGATGAAAGCAGAGCTTCTTTGGCCGTCTTAAATGTTATTTTGGCAACATTACTCTTGTGAGCCTTTTCTTCATCTTCAATAACTTCATCTGTAGGAACAGGCTTTGGATCGACATCCATTTCAATGTTCCTATTGCTATTTGTAACATTCTTAGACACATCAATTGGTCTTTTGACCCGAGGACGACTGAATGTAGGTTTAAATAATTGTCTTTCACCGCACGACCTTGAATCCTCACTTGATTCCCTGTTCAGTGGCTTGAAGCTAGTGTTATCATTGTAATGCTGGTTGTGATAACATTGACAGCTTATGCCTATTGAAGTACTCGTAGTATTGGTTTCAGTATAAGTACATTTATCACAAGCCGGTAATGAACTCTCGAAGATGCGGAGTGGGTCGATGTTGCTGAAAGGTAAATGAACATGATAGCATAACAAACAGAATAATTAATATTAGGAGTCAACCATAAAGTATGTCACGCGAATTTTAGAACTTTTGAACTCCTTCGCCCGTTCTTGTCACAGGTCATCACATTTTTATAACCCCCCCCCCCCTACTAGTGACGTCACACATGTATGTAGTTATAAATAATCAATAGAAAACAGCTAATATCTAATCCAACAAAATCAACTTAAAGTCCAAAATTTCGTAGCTGACAAAACAAATGACTAGTTAGAGAATAATAAATGTGATGTCACTTGACCCCCCCATACCCCATGTCACACTTCGGTGATACTCTTTCCCCAATTAACGTGTGACGTACTTTATGGCCGCCCATGAGATCTAAGACTTTAAATGAAGCTAATAATTTCGGAATACTTCGCGTTATTTTATTATTTAAAAGAAAAACAATTTTCTCGACGTTTCGATTACTTTGGAGTAACTATGATCACGGACAGACCAGATGGTTTATAAATAATACTGTAATTGAGTTGAACACTTTAAAGAAAATTATAGACTTCACCTTCTAGATAGTAAAGGTTCAGTCATCAAACTTATTAAGGAATTATACAGTGTGAAAGCTATATAAGACTATATCAAATAGTTTGAAGAAGAAGCACAAACTGGTAGCTGATGCTTTCACAAAGATTTATACATAGGAATCAAAGATTAATGAATATAAGTATATGATAGGCAATTTAGCAGGTTATGGGATCAACATGATAAAATTAAATGATTTTACCAATAGAATGCTATGAGACAATATGATGCCTTACTAGACCCACAATTATTTAGTTACTTTGGGGCAAAGTCCTAAGTTATTTTCATCTTGACTCTAACATCAACCTGACTTCCAACACATGAGGTGACTGCAAAACATTTCCTATCTACTAGTAATGACACATAGATAAACTAGCGAGAAGATTTTCTCAAAAATAGTCATAGAAGTAGAACGATAGTGGTATTTTAAAGTATGGCTCTCAGTTAACTGGTTTGTTAGTGAATTTCTTCATAAAGACTATGAAAATATTTTCAGTAACAATTTGATTCTTTTGATACTCTTAATAGGAAGTACATGATTTAAAAAAAAATAACTGTTTTTTATCTGATGGTTGAACTTTTATGCAAAACATGAATGGAGGTATTTTTTTTTTTTTTTTTTTTTATGGGAAAAGGGGGCAACTGAGCAGACGGCCTACTTGATGGTAGGTAGGTACCGTCGCCCATGGACATCCGCAACGTAGATTTGCGGATGTGTTGCCGCCCTTGATTGGGGAAAAGGAGGAGGAAAAGGTGGGAAAGGGAGGGAAAGGAAAGGTTGGGAAAAGGGAAAGGGCAACCGGCTCTCTCACTCACCGGACGAAACGCAGCCTTTAAAGACTACTTTACGCCGATTTTCTGTGAGAGGGTGGTACTTCCCCGGTCGAGCCAGCCCATATTCGAGCTGTAGTAAATTGACTACAGCTAGGCTCTACCACCTTGAAAACTAAACATACCCCCTTATATATTAAATTATTTCCGGTTTGTTTATTACATATTTTTAGATATCCCATGTATTTTGGAAAAATAATGTATGTGATGAAATACTATTATAATGTATTTTGATTAATGTTTAAACTATATTTTATAAATGGATGTTCAGTGTAGGAAATTTTAAATAGTTCAGGGCCAGTCACAAACTACTCATGGCCATACCATGAAATTGAAATGCTATGTTTTAAACTGATATCATTATCAACTGTCTTAAGATATTATATTTTAAATTACCCTACACGAACTTTAGAGCAGAAAGAGGTTTCTGTTTCATCACTTAATATAAGTAAATATATTAAAATAATACGTTATTGTTTATCTTTTAAAAGCACAATTCAAACCTCAAATCTGACTTCCATGTATTAGATATATCATTGTTTGGGCTTTTGAGACCTTCCTTACTCGCACTTAGAATGTAGTTCATAGTATGTTCATTTAAATTATTGGTATTTTTGTCCCACACCTCTTTCAATAACAAATTCGAAGTTATGTTGGAAGATCTGCAAAATGAAACAATACAGAAATCAGCTCTAAAATAATTCAAAACAATCTACATTCAAATTTTGTTTCAACTCACTTGGAAAGGGATTCTTTATATTCTTGTAATGAACATTTATCTAACAAAGTTATATTTTCTAAGTTTGGGGTTTGGCAACTCATTCCTTGTGATTGATACATTTTATAAAATAATAAGAAGTTTAAAAATGTATTTTATTTGAAACTTGTTTTGTTACAGTTACAAACATGACATTAACAAAATAGGCGCGTAAATCGCGTAAAATAAATACTTTTTAACGTTTCGTTCAATTTAACAACTTGAATTGTGAAAGAAATTATTACAACACATTTATTCCCATTCGCTGGAAATATAATCTGTAATAATTCTAGATCAGGAATATGCAAATTATTAAGCTTTTCATTAAAAGAATTCAAAGTACCCTAACAGAAATCATAAAAGAAATAATATTTTTGTCAACCGATTACTTCAAAACCTAAGTTACTACTTGTAATTATAATGATTTTTAATAGTTTCTTTATCATTCCTATTTCCAATAACTTATTTTTTTATTGATTACACTATTATTGCGGCGTATAATGGCACAACAACACACTGAACTTTAAATTACCCTTTTTAATTTGAACGCATTTTAAAATATGTTGCATTCTTCCCGTCAATGCTTTAATTCTAGTCGCTCATTCGTCAAGTATTAGCATCGGCTGTCGGCCATCGGCTGTCATTCAAATTATTGTTAAATTGTCAAGTAAAAATGATAAAAAATATTTTTACTTTGTTTTAAGTTAAATTGAGTGTTTCGAAGTGCTTCGAGGCATACTGTCTCATTTATACATATTACTAGTAAGTTAGAATTTGTGAACTAATAAACATGGTGAAATTGTAATCAAGATGGGTTCAAAACCTCAAATTTACCATGAAAAGCAAGTTAAAGAGCTGTGTGCTCTGCATGCACTTAACAACTTATTCCAGGTAAGGCATTAACGAAACACGGTTTGTGAATTTTACTAATGATTAGGAAATGACCATGAAGATACTACGCGACCGTCGAATGTAAACATTGGTTTGTCTCGGTCATTATATTTTAATTATCATGTCGTTTGATTCCGAAATTCCGTATTTTCCTACCAATTTAAAAGTAATTTAGAATGCTCTAGACAATTTTCATTAATAATACTTAAGTGTTAATTTTTTAAAAGGTATAATTTAGTATTTTCCTTTACAATTTCAAATATTTTATGTTCTTTGCGATTGTTTCAGTCCTTAGTATATGTTTTTAAGATAATATACCGTCTAATCAGGCGGCAATTCTCTTGAAATTGTATATTATATTGAATGTTATTAAATATAATATATATTTCAGTCACGAAACACATTTTCAAAGTCGGAATTGGACACCATATGCAGTCGACTGTCTCCCAACGTCTGGATCAATCCTCATCGCTCAATGTTAGGGCTCGGAAACTATGACATCAATGTTATTATGGCCGCTTTACAGAAAAAAGGCTGTGAAGCTGTGTGGTTTGACAAACGGAAGTGAGTTAATACAATAACAATGGAATTGCGTGTTTAAATTATCTATGATAATAAAAAAACTTGTCATATCTTTTATAAATAACATTACTTAATTATATTTCTATCTATATGAAGATGATATTTAAATAAGATTTTTATGGTTTCCAGAGATCCTGGCTGTTTAGATCTCTCAAATATATGTGGATTTATTTTAAATGTGCCATCGGACTACAAGTTAGGATTTGTGATGTTGCCGCTGCGTAGACGGCATTGGATCACAATCAGGCAGATACAGGGGAACTTTTACAACCTGGACTCAAAACTGGATTCACCACAGTTAATAGGAAGGGTGAGATTATGTTCCGAGGAAGAAAAAAAGCACTAGACTGTAAGCATTAATAAATGTATCTATTTTTTCATCTTTCAGAACACTGACTTGATTACATATCTAAAAGAGCAGCTGGAATGTAAAGAAAAGGAATTGTTTGTGGTTGTCAGCAAGGAAGTTGAGGAGAAGCAGCAGTGGATGCACCAGTACTCGGGTAATAACTACCAAGTGCAGAACAAGGGTAACGGAGCGTGCGAGAGTGACCACAGTCCCAGCCTCAACGACTGTGATGTTGAATGCCTTAGAGTTAGTGACGTCAGTAACTGTGCCGTCAATGGTGACAATTTTTAAGTGCATTCATACATAGTAACCTCTTGTGTTCAGTTCTTCTGTCTGATTAACTATAATTGGAATTTTGGTAGACTTTTCTCGTAACGTTTAAATTTTCTGTGATTATATATTTATCGGTACCTTTACTACGTGTTTGCATTGTGAAAATAAATATGGAGTACGTCTAGTTCAATGATACGAATATCTTGAGTGAGAAACTTCTTTATACATATTTATTTTAATGATGCAAATAAAATGTTTAGTAAGGGTAGTACTCTTGATACCAAGGAGTTTGCATGCTATAAATAAGATTAACATGAAAATGTTTTCTACGACTTATGTACAAACATGTATTATATATTGATATAAGAATTTAGTATATACAACCTATGTATTGATCTGTTATATTTTTTTTGTTATCCGAGCATTTTTTATTTAATGGAATCTACGGCATTGTTTTGAAATAGGTATGCGGAGGTTTTAATTAAGATATTTTTAAATTAATGTTTATTTAGTTTTTAGAAGGCATTTTGTTTTGTTGTTACCATTTTCTCGAGATCATTATCACGGCCTAATACAGAGTTAGTGCTAAGTGACTTAATAAATATATTTCTAATAGAATTTTACTACCATTTTTTATATTGTAATATTTATACGTACATTTAATATTTTTTAATTGATTTAGTGTGTTTAATTATATCATTGTGGATGGTAAAAAGAAATTTCGAATGTATGTATATATATTATATATTCTTGTGATGACTAGTATTCTGTGAAAAAGTAGAAATCTGTCTGTTGATTGAACTTCTGTATTTTGTAAACACTTAGTAAAAACATATAACGCCAAATAAAATATGTATCATAGTCATATCCCCTAGCAAGATTCTGAGAATAGCCAAATTAAATAATTATATGAAAAGTAGATCTTTATAAATTCAGATCATATCAAATATAAATTTTTATCTATAGCAACATGTAGATGTTTTTCATGTAACAGATTATAAATTAATTACAGTATATACTGAACGGCCAAAGTTTATGGGTAAATAAATTTTAAAGCAATAATATAGTGTTAGTTGATGAATAACTCGTGTCACAATACTTGAAGCCTTGTTTATGAATGTGCCGAGCTCATTAGAGGTGGTTCGCTGTGGTGTGATGGTTTTGACCTTTGTATTTCCATTTCTTAAGTCTATTGTTGTAAATAAATGATATTTTTTCAACAAAATGTGTCATATATTTATTTCCTGACAGTATTGTCTTAGATAATATTTTCAAAACAGCCTTTTGTGATATATTTGTGTGGTTATTTTTTTTTATATTATAGTGTTCCACTAGAGGACATTATAATTATTGCTAAATATTTAATTAAACGAAAGAAACAAACTTGGGAGTATAATTTTTATAAATTTCTAGAAATAAATATTGGTTTTATTATCTTGCACTATCTTTGGCTGTGCTTGATTGCTATGACGTAGTTTGGTAAGCCAAGAATTCAAGTAAGTAAAAGTAAAAAGAAAATATATTTTAAATGTTACATATATAGTTCTAATAAATATTCGAAATCTTTATATAGTGAAATAATGACAGAGAAAAAAACAATGAGCACAATTAGACGTGTCAGTTTAGTGGTGGGTTTAATATATAATTGGTCTATACCAAGTGGGGTAAGGGTATATAAATAGAAGATTAGTGCGCTAAAAGAAACAAATACCTATTAAAAATTAATATGGTGTTGTTGTATTCGAAATTAAACCCCTAGGACCCATTTTACGTATATACCGCATACTACTATTAAGTATATACAACGTAGACAGAGATACTAAGCAAAGAATAATCATTTCTACGAAGCATATTATTGTAAAGAATTATAATGTACAAGTAATAACTTTTCAATAAAACAAAAGAATTGAGAAATTTTCAAGAAGTAAAATAAAGAAAAAAGGCGAGTGAAAAAATTGTCAGTATTTAAATTGAAAAAAATCTCAAATCTGAGATATCGGTAAATAAATAGTTAGGAAAACATAACTTCGACCTGTTACATATTAATCCTGTTTACTATTTTTAGTTCAGTTTTACGCAGTTGATTCATTAAATAAAGTTTAATAATTTTCTAAATATTGGTTATATATAAATGATAAACTAGAGCCATTTATTATAGTAATATTTATTTTATTTCAGTCGTAATCAGTCGTGAGGTCTGTAGAAGTGCAATTATTATTTTTCGTAAGCAGCAGACGGTCGGGGTCCAACCCTAGCGCGGTGACGATCGCGTACACGACCGCGCGAGTGTTTGCCGCTATAGACCGGTGACGGCCCAAGATCCACAGACGGTCTGACACAGAACGGATATATTCATTAGTTATACATAAACACTAAATGAAAGTTAACATAATCTCTATATGTCTTTATGATAAGTTTAATAAATTTCGATGATGTATTATGGAACTTTTGTTAAGTTTTCAAGTGTGAAAATTAATACTAACAAGGTTTTTTTTAATGAGGCAAGGATTCATTGACACTGATTCTGATGTATTTTTTTTACATTTTTTTATTTATTTAAATCACCACCACGCCTTTTTGAAAAAAATATCGAAGTTTTTTTAACAAATACGTATATTTTTTAGCTACATTTTGTAAATTTTAGAAGACACTTGTTAAAATCTAACAAAATTTGGAATTGTTATCATTATAAAGATAATAAATTATATTCATACGTATATTATGTATAAGAGGCATTTAAACAAATTGTGTAATATAATATAACGTACCTGCATGTGCTATACTATAGTTAGTGCAGGACCAAATTATTGCAAATCGTTCGTAATCGGTAAAAAGTACGTTGTAGAGGCCGGCTCCGGGCAGCATGCGGCCTATGATGTACGGCATACGGTTGTTCAACTTGTAACGGAAGGAAGACGAGCCGTTATGACTAGGAATACCCAACCCGTAGCTAATTGACGGCGCGTTTGTCCTGTAATATAAAAATCAATGGCTTAAAATGTGAAATAAGTAGTATTATTGAAAAAAAAAAACAATATTAATTAAATAGATTGTAGTTACAAATGTTATTCGTTAATCTCAGCACAAGCTGTCAGCAGTTTTTAATTCACGAATTTTCTCTCACGATATTCTCGGCGTACGTTTATGAATGAAAAATAGATCAAGCACAGCGAATTAATCACTTTCTAACTTCATCAACAATAATAACTATATTTAAATGAAACTGTAATTATCAGTTAAACTTTTTACTTTATATTTCATTTAACTTTGTTTTAGTTACTACTAAGTGTCTGTCAGTTGATCTTGTTATTTGTCATCTACTGCCAAGGAATTCCTAATATTCGTCCATATTGCACCGGATGGTATTAATTTAAATTTCATACTAATTTCAATATAGAAGATAGTTGGTAATTATATAAAAATGGATTTAAAATGTAAAATAATATAAAAATCGCCTATTCAAAAATCATAGTATGTATATATCTATTTAAATGTGTACTCGCGAGAATCTTAGATATCAACAATAATTGTTATTCAAATTACTGCATAATTCTACAATAGGTATTTAGGTAGAAGTAGGTACCATCTATTAATAGTGTTGACTGTGATGAGTAGAAATCCTCTTTCATTTAATGTGACGTCCAGCTGAATACAGCTTGCAGATATTTCCATCAGGTGGAAAGAACGCTCCACCTCGTACCACGTGCCTGTCATCTGAAGAAATACGACGAAAAAGGTTTTATAGGATTTCCATTAATTATTATTACATAAGAAAGCATTTTTTTGATATGAATATTAATAAGATTTATACATTAATTCTATGTAACTATTTTCGGATTCAAAGTTCAAAGACCCAGTGACGGTTGCGCGTGTTTATTCAATGAATATTCTAAGTATCCAAAATTCCCCAATAGCGTGAGTTGTTCTGTGTCATACGATTATTAATATTATTAACTTTTTGTACCAACTACCGCTTATAAATATTTCAAACCAATGTTATAACGAACATGATATTAATTATGTAAGTAGAAATAACTTTAGATTATAAGTTAGCTTTTTTGAAATAGATTTGGAATGAAGAATTGTAAAAAGTATTTATTTGTATCGTTATATCAAAAAACGTTGTGGCGAAATGATGTTAGATACGTGGTCACCATTAAATGGAAAAACTAAAGAAAAATCCTTGAAATCTTATTCTTTTTTTCTTCCTGAGGAGAAAAAGGCTATAATAATGGCTTTAGAACTTTTGCGACGCAAGTTGTAAATTGACGAACGAACGAAAGACTTAATATTTAAAATACTATTTTAAGAGCCCTCGAGTAAAGTATTTTTTAGGGACACCATATTTATGTATATGTTATTCTGTAGGAACTCCCCTGCAGGTAAAGATGTCTCCGAAATTGGGCCTGTTTTGTCTGGATTGCAATGTTCGCAGTGGTACACATTTGATATCGTCTTTCCATCTGTTGCAAATTGCTATATCTACGTTTCTTTCTTTTAACCTCTTACCCGGTTCTTACCGGATTAAGGTTCATTCGTAAGTCCGTTCCGCAAGTGTGATTTCCCAAAGTCATCTCTTTAAGTTCAAAATGAAGGACGACTTGTAAAATTTTTATGTAAAACATTACTTCACAGTAATAATACAGTAGTATTATAGTATTCCGTGTGAAGTCTCTTCAGGAGCACTATCTCATTAGGATATATAAAAATTTATAAATATAGAAGTACAAGCTTTTGTGTGAAACTTAAATATTCCTGTATCAACATTTTCTTGTACTCAAACATTATTTAAAGGTTCTATTGTCAAAACTGTCAGTAGTGGAGTAGTGGTTAAAAGGCCCGCCTCTCATGCATAAGGGGGCGGGTTCGGTCCTGTGAAGTATGATGTGATGTTCCGAATGTGATTTTCCGAGTCATATGTACTTTCTTAAAGTATTTAGATACCACTGACATACGGTGAAGGGGGATTCTACGGGAAAGTAAACCTGGATGTAATTTTTTAAAGTTTTTCTTTTTTTTTTAATTATTATGTATATCGATACAAAATACTTAAAATTGCACGATACTTTAAAAATATTAGTATATTAATATTTTTTTATTTTTTTTAAGTTGCAAACTTGATTAATGAATCTAATGCTAATGAAATTGATGCAGACCCAAGCTACATGATGAAACTAGCATCCATATCAAGAAATAAAAACTTTTAAGTGACTCCTTGTACCAAGTAAATCGTACGTGTCCCACCCGTGACAGTGAAAGTCCCACCCGTGACACACTTTATTATTTTTTTTTAAATATGTGTAAATAATAGAACATTATTTTCTATTCAAGAGTGAAGTTTAGTTTATTGTCTCAAAGAAATATTATAGTCTGTATTAAAAAGTTTTATCAACTAGCAGAGTTTTATTAAATATGATACATGTGTAACAAGAATGTCACAACTTTGTCCCACCCGTGACAAACATTTACTGTCTTCTTTATAAAATTTTACCTGGTGTTATTATTCCATCCCATCTTTATTGTACCTATAAAAGTACATGGATAAATTTATTATATTCTATATAAACCAATTAAAAATCGAGGTACAAGTGTCCCACCCGTGACGCTAGAATACCCCTGAAGGAAAACATCATGAGGAAACCTGGACCTATAGTTTCACAATTATAAGTTTGAAATCACCAACCCGTCTTGAGCAAGCGTGGTGATTAATGCGTTCCCAAAGAGGGTTGATGTCAGGCAGGCGGCCGGTCGTAAAAAAACAATTAGCCAAAACTATTCACAACATGTAGAAAGACTCTGGCTAAAACTGGGAAATTGCCAGGAAGAAGAAGAAGAAAAAGATTGTCCAAATTGTCATTATTTTTAGGTAAAAATGAAACCTCTTAAAAATTAAAACCTAGCGTTCTTTACGTAATTTTTTCCGAAACGTAGGTGTCAACATATCTCTTCTAAAGATTACAGAATATGTGATATGCCACTAACTTGCTATAGTCCGTTAGACTTAAGCTGAGCTTTGCGTTTGTGTGAGTGAAAGTAAAAGTAGAGTTAGACAAAAAACTTTTACAATTTAATTCTATTATATTTTAAATAGATATGTACATAATATAAGTACGAGAGTTATTCTACACTTAAAATTAAATAAGCAAAACTTGTAAAAGGCCAGATGGAAATATTATAAATATTATGGAAAATAATTAATTGATAAAAATTTTGAAAAAACTATACAAATTCTTCTTCACTTGACATTGCGTTTTCACCATTTGACTCTGCTATCATTACAAAAGGGTGAAGTGCGGAAGGTGCGGGGCGGCGTAAAAGCAGCATAAACCGGTTCAAAACTAGAAAATAATGTTGCATTCAAAAATTTAACATCTCACCTACACTATCCGTGTGCACTCACACAAATGCAAAGCTCAGCTTAAATCAAACGCATTATAACTAGATTACAATCCGTTAAAATGTCTGCACTTTCAGTTGCAATTTATTTTTCCAAACAGCTTTGACAAATTATTCTTAATAACTGACTATTTCAAAATGTATAGATTCCTACAAAATCTCAAATTATTAAGTTTGCCGATGAATGTTCTCAATGTTTATTACACAAAAGGAAACATTTTTTTGTTTTCATTTCAAAAAACTTCGACATCTAATGACAAATATGTAAACAAAGTAAACCTATTGGTTTTACAATAATGTAGCTTTGAATTGACAGTTAACATTTTCGTGCGTACAATACTTTTGCTGAAAAAGGTATAGTATGGTATACGTATTTTTTGTCTCAAAAGAATGATGTCACTGAAAAAGTATTTTTTTGAATCGTAAATAAATATATAAATTCGTATTATTTGTAAGTAAATATAAAAACGTAAATTATTACGATTTCTATTTGGTAAAGGAACCTTCATATATTACTAACATAAATTAAAAATTTAATAAAACCCCCGACCCAATTAAAAACATGAAGAGAACCAGTCAAAACAAACTCGATGGATTTACTAAAAGGCAGTCCAGGGTTACGTCACCTATCTTCGAGCCAGCAGAGCAGACCAGCTCAGTGGTTCCAGAAGACATTAGCGTTTCAAATGTCAGATCCCACATATGCTTGCAAGCAAAATGTGCGTGTAATATTCCTATCATATCTAACAAACGACCTGAACTGATTTCCACCAAAACATAGTTAAGAACACTCTCGGCGGATATACCTTTCAAACAGAAAAAAACAGCATTTAAATCGGATTATCCGTTTGAGAGCTACGTTGCCTCAGACATACATATACACATTGACACACACACAGACACGTCAAATTTACAGCTCCCCGTCGATTTTGCGTCAGGGATTAAAAACGATTCTTTTCCTTCGAAGTGACAAAGTCTAGAACACAATTACGATAGAAAATCAACTTATACGATGAAATAATAGCCTAATTGAACCTAGTGCAATTTCATAAATGTTTTGTAATAAAGGCGAATATTATTTCTTCTGCCATTTTATCACTACAATATCATAATTAATAAGTGTAGAATAAATTTAAATTTGTTCAAAACATTCTTTTTCTTGGATCAGTTAAATACGAAAAGATTTTTTTCTTACATCAAATAATAATCGAACTTATATATATACTTATAAGTCGACTTGTAGACACTGAAGTCTCCCTGGCCATTTATACGGTTTAGTAACTACAATCATTTTAAATACTTAATTTAATTAGGTGCCTAACTCGATTCTTTCCTTCACGTCCAAATTACAATGAATCTTTAATTAAATCGGATGTTTTGTTAAATAAAATCGATTACCTACATGAATTATCATTTTAATTTTTTACAATTTTATTATTACATAGTTTTAAATTAGAATTACCCACCGCAATTTACATTGTTATGTAAATAACATGCAAAAATCTACCAACAGGCTACGACACAGGTTTAAGGTCTGCGGTTTTGATAATTAATAAGTTAATATTAAATAAATACTAGAAATAATATAAAAGATATACATATATGGAATAGAAAAAAATGTATCTATGTTACATACCCGATTGATGTCATAATTGGGGAACTGTGGATAAATTGGACATTTTCCTAAGCCGGTGCTAGTAACAGTTTTAACTACGGTACACAACAATATAAATTCCAACTTGATTCCCATCACTCGGAAGTCACCCATAGCATTTTAGACGTTCAAGTCTCGCGATATTGTTTTGTAAACAGTTCGGTTATTTGTAAATCAAAACCGACCGCGGACACTCCCCGCACTGACCCATTGAGCTCAGAAATGAATATTCATTTGAATTTATTTCATGTTTTACACTTGACGATACGTACAAAACTATATTATTACTAGAACAATAATTGTTCACGATCTCACACTTCAGTTTATTAACATGATAATATCAGTTAAAAAATAAATAAGTCTAGATTATTATCCGTAAAGATTCTTCTAATAGCTTTTTTATATGTTCTAACGACTTTTGCTTTTATAATTAAAATAATAATAATAGAATAACTTGTTTTTCTAGACCTTTATTAACACAATAACTGAAATGTAATAAAAATCGGTGTTTTGAATAAAAATATAGATTTTATTCATTTTAAGAAATCTAGCATTTAGGTAACAAGTCATTACGTAAATTATTTATTCCAATATACCTAATGAGATAGGATCTAGCAAAAGACCTAAAAACAAAATCAATTGTCAAATAAATATAGACTATAGACTCAACAATTCGTAAAAAATATTCAGAAAAAAAAAAAAACATTTTTTTTTCATTTCAAAATTTAAAAAGGCAAAGGTTTCTCTCATAAGTCCATGTCGTTATCGTCTCCCCGTGTATAAAGACCATAAACACGTGTTCACACAAATTTACATAAACAGCATTGAAACTGACGACGCATAAGTCACCACCGCACGCTCATACGTCACGAATGCACTTTGTTATGAGACGGACAAAAAATAAACACGCAATAATATAAACGATTTATTTACACATTAATAATATTTACATTTTATTATTGGACATTATTCTCAGGAACCATAAACAATTTTATTATTTTTTTTGGTCTTCAAATTACAACCTCTTTGTTATGGTGTATTCGGATAATAATAATTAGACATGTATTACATATTTGTACCTATTATTATTTATTGTGCTTTATCACCATTATTCCTTCTAGGATATACATATGTAATTACCTACAACATAATGAAGCCGCCATTACATCTAGAAATAACAACTAATATCTCCTTATAAGTCTAGTTTTCCTTATACTATATTTTTAATATAACATATGAACGTATTGTTTCTATATCATATATCCGTTCACCACTTGGTAGTAAGCGCGATATCGTTAGTCTGTACAGCGTGGTAGGAGGTGTGTAGCGCGTGCCTCGCCCGCTCCGGGCCCGCAGCCCCGAGCCAGGCGCTCCAGAGGTGTCTAACCGCGGCCCCGGAGGTCTCCGCCCGCGGGAGGGTCTCCATCAGGTCCTGCAGCCTCCCCACTAGAGAGCGACCGCTCTCACCCTCGGTTGGTCGCACCTGGGCACCGCCGTTCAGACAACCTGCAGGGAATATACATTATAATAACTTACTGTCGAAATAGCTCAGAATTAATAAGAACTCAAAATGCTATAGATGAATGTTATAGGTTTGATTCTTTACAGTTATTTTTGGATTTTAAAAATTTATATTTTAATTATATCTAAATAATGATGTACTGCATACCTTTTATTATAAGTAGTTTTTTAATCTTAACTAGTTTTCATCCACGACTTGTTTGCAGTAGATTTCAGAATTGGACAAAGAGAAAAATAGTTTGTTAACATATGGTGACTAAGCTAACGACATCTATAGCCTATAATAGTTCTGATATCTAAGTTACATATTGTAAAGTTTCATCACAATCGGTCAAGGAGTGTGCGTGAAAGATCCATACATAGTTACAAACTTTAATATTAGTAATGCGAGTGTGATTATTTGAGTGTGTTCTGTTTGTATGTACCTGAAGGGCAGGCCATGACCTCTACGTAGTGGTAGGGAGACTTGCCCCTCTTGAGTTTCTGCACCAGGTTCTGTATGTTCCGGAAGCCGTTGGCGATGGCGAACCTCAGCACCTCCTGACCATCCTTCTCCAAGGTTATTTCACGGAAGTCGGGATTCCTGCGTCAGACATTTCATTATTCTTCCTCATCAGCCTATCTCAGGTCATTGCTGAGCAAAGGCTTCGTCTCACATGGAGAAGATTTGAGCATTAAAACCACGCTTGCTTAATGCAAGTTGGTGATTTCAAACTTATAAGTCCAGGTTTCCACACGATGTCTTTCTTCACCGTTTGTCAGTGGTGTCTAAATACTCTGAGAAAGTACGTATGACTCGGAAAAATCACATTGGTACTTGCCAGGTTTCGAACCCACGCCCTCAAACACGAGAGGCGGCCCCTTAACCTCTAGGCCACCACGACTCATTTTTATTTCATTATTAAATACATCTAATATTTGTGTATAGTTTTATTAGTGTAACATAAACATTAATTCAATATTTGTTTCGACAATTCAATAGTTACAAAACAATGAAATAATTATACGAGAGCGTTCAAAGTGTTATAACTACTATAATGGATGACCAGGGGTCAGTGTTGCGTTAGGGTTCCGCCTCAACTTATATTGTTCATTTATATGTTATAATATAATATACTGTAGACATCAATATTGCTTTAAAAAATGTATAGGACCATACTTTTTTATTTTTCCTTACATGTAGTTTAAAAACACATAAATCACAAGTTTTTTGGGTTCTAATCTTCTAACAATGTAAGCTTCGACATAAAGTTTACTCTTTAATAAACAAACTATAGAGTACTGTAACAAACAAACCAGCCGTTCATTAGCGATACAGACATGAAAATACTTTAGAAACTAAGGCTTTGATCGTCTGGCCCTGATTAAGGAACCAAAACACATGGAGTATGTAGTGTTTACAATAATAAAATACGCATAATTTTCTGACAATATTAGTTTCATTTAAATAAATACTCGCAAAAGTCTTACATCCCATTACAACTAAGGTTTTTAAACCCCTCATTATATACCTTAGATTCTTATAAACGAGTGGGACGTCTTCCTCTCCGAAGAGTTCCTTCGCCGCGTACATGAACACCTCGTCTGCAAGGCCTCCGGAGCCCGAGGACTTCGCCCCCGGGGCTCCGTGGCGCCTCACGCCCGGGGTCATTGACACTTCCCAGCACCAGTCCAAGGAACTGTCCGGAAATTCTGACAGGTCTTTGTCCTGGTTGGACAGCATCTGTTCCAACTCGACTGCAAATAATTACACTTAATCTTAATAAAGATAGTCTACGCCTAGACGACCACGAAAATACGACTACATATAAACATAGAATAGAATAGAAATATACTTTATTGCACTCAATATCATAGAAAATACAGAAAATTAAAAACATAACATATGTTATGCTGAATTGTTATTGGATTCAAGTACTAAGGTTTTTGGATGAATGATGCTTGATCTTTCTACCTGATAGTGGGTGGAATTTAAGGCATAAAACTTAAATTACCAGAATCCAGAATAGTAACATGACGTCATCAAAGACGAAGATACTGATAGTAGATATCTTCGCGGATATACACAAATAACCAACATGATGAAGTTATACTCAATAAATCCTGGCTATGTTAGGTAAGACATGAAATTTCTTGGGCCACAAAAACAATTACGGCTTAGAAATCTCTAGGGCTTTGTGGTTGAAATTTGCAAGTTGCCATGCAAATTATATTTGGCTATTATTAATTTTGAGAAATATTATACCTTTGTTTAAATTTCTTATTTAATATTAAGGAAAAACAACTCACTGGGTGTAATAACACAGTCCACATCATGACAATTCAATATCTCGTTGTAGAAGTCCTCCCTCGAAGCTTCTAACTTCTTATCATAGCAGGGCATCAGAGTTACGTGGTAGAGGGCACCCGGCGGGAGCTGTCTCTTGGTAGCGAGGAACTGCTTCACCAGTGACCCCATCACTTGCTGCGACGATTTGGTGGTGGAGATGTAAGGAAGGATGTAGCTGCCGTGGGCCTTCTCAGCGTAGCACACCCAGCCTAAATACACATAATATGTATAAACCAATAGGACTTATTAAAAAACTTCTTACAAAAGAATTGATAGTATATTTGTATAAGTTGACACTGTTACCCATCTTTATTGCCTATCAAAACTAAGAGTTAAAGAAATAAACATTAAATTATTTAGAGAGGGTATATAGTGTAACTTTCTTAATCATTAACATATTTCATTCACTTGGCTATTTGTCAAATAAAACACTTAATTATATACTGTCTCATAGATAAAATATTACACAATATTTGTGGATAATTGTTTAAAAAGATTGTTTTATATATTAACCTGGACAAGCACTAGCCAACATCGGCAGTGTCTTAACATCTGAGTCTGCCTGATCTCTGTACCGCTGGACAAACTCCTGCTGGGCTTCCATTATGGACAGGTCTTCAGCCACTGTCATATCTAGCACCAGGTCCGCGCCAAGACTCCTGAAGTAACCTGGAATGTATACAATAAATTTGGTATTCATATAAACAAACATAATTTTATATTGTAGATAACAATATAGAACTGCTGTTGATGTGAAAAATTTGGAGTGAAATCCTCTAAATTCTAGAAGAATCTAGCAGATACATAAGGAGATCATATTTATTAATTAAACACAAATTTCGGAGCTAACATGAATGCAACAATGAAAAAAAATATAGCAATAATTAATTAAATTCAAATATTGTATAATGACAAGCTAATGTTAATACCAGCTAATTTTCTAGTAGCTTCTTCTGGCTCTAGCTTATATCTAACAGCTAGTGAGAGTAGAGGTTGTGGAGCAATTGATATCACAATAAGGCTGACATCTTGGGTCACACCTCGGCTGTCGGTGTATTTTCGTTCTGAGAATACTCTGAAATATAACACAGTGTTTAAGTTCGACATCAATGGAAGATAAAAAAAATATTATTAATTATTTAACTTGATTAAATGTTCTCTAAATATTATATATGACTTGGGAATATATTATGAATACCTAAGTAATTCTTCTTGGCTCTGTTTAGTAATGAGTACACTCTCTGCTGACGTGATACATCCACTACAAGCGAGACAGTCAGCCAGAGTGATCTCCACTTTCTGGAGCTTCTGTTCCTTTCCCGATGAAAGGTCAAAGTATCCATCCTCACCGATTTTTATTTTGGAACCCGTGTGAGTTTTCTTTTTCTCTATTTTCACTGGTTTTATACATTCCTTTAAAACATAAATTTGTATTAAATTTTAAATGAAAAAAGCCATTATTTTATGCTTCCTCAGGGTATTAAAGTTAAAGATATGGTTGTGTAATTTTTAAAATACTTTACATTATTTGTTTATATTAAATAGTCTAGATTTTGGTCAATATATAAAAGATCTGCCTGAATTAATTCTAAAATAAATATGAAAAACCTTGATTAAAAAACATAGGAGATCAGGGAATAGAAAATTCAAGGATCAAAACCAAAAACATGTCACGTTGTTGGCTTTGATCTTATATATTATCCTCATTAATGTTGTAAAAAATTTAAATTAAAAGATTATACACAATAAAATTTATTTTTATTTTAACTAATCTACTTTCGTAAAAATAAATAGTACACAAACAAAAATAATTGTAACAAGTATGTTTATAATGATGACGAAATGAATATATTCTCATACAATAGATTGTACAATAGGTTATGTTTACCTGCGATGGAGTAATAAAATCATCAAGGTCGGTCAATTGTAGCGCCCCACTAAACCGCGAAGCCATAATTAATATATAACTTTCATAAAATGACTACAATAAATTACTTACACTATACTCTTTATTAATACGAAAAAATAAATTAAAGAGACCTAATAACGAACAGCTGACCAGACCGTATAAATATTTTGACAAATTTTGGAAAATCAACATTGACATTGACATATAAGCTAACTATGGGTATAGATTCTCAAAACTTGATATGTGAAATATTAAAATTATTAATAAAAGAGAAATATTATTCATATATTATATTATTAGTCGGAATAACATAAAAATTGATTCCAGTTTAAATTATCAATGTCTGAATATATACGGTTTATATACGGTAGTAGGTCTCTTTGCACCCATAAAATTCTATAAGAATATTCTTTTAGAGTACAATAATTTATTTCAGACTATAAAAACTTCACGCAATTCAAATTATTTATATTTTGAACATGTTTACAGTTTATGTCCTCGAGATTCACATAAACTGGCAATTGGTAGCGAGAGATTTGGATGCTGAGAAAAATCAATCGCAACATCCCGCCCACCTCCGGTTTCCAAGGCGACAAGTAAACAGTGAGGCGACGACTGCGTTGCATTCGATACACGCTGCGTTGCATTCTTATTATTGCTTTTCTATTTTGTGTTTTTTGGATTTGCAGTGAAGTGATTTAAGAAAATGGGAGAGGAAGCAGCAGCTGCTGGTGCAGCCGTCGAAAAAGTGGTGCACACTTATCCGCTTATTAGGGTGATTATTTATTTATTCTTTTCATATTTAAATCAATCTTAAATATTTGTTTACTTTTAAAATTATGTATCTTCGTAAAACATGGAATTTGAAATAGAAATTTAATGTAAGGAGAATATGAATTTTCTGTTTATAACATTTTACATGATAAGGAATCATGATTAAAAAATGTCATTTTGAATAACTACTATTAATTACCTGTTAGGCAAATTCTTGCGTTTCTCGTAAATTTTTTAATAGATGTATCGTTTATTATAATTTAACTAACATAATTGTAAGTAACTTATTAAATATATAAAATTGCGGTTGACTTTTCTAATTATGACCTATCTTGTAAAATACGTTTTGCGATTTTGGTATAGAAAATAAACATTATAAGGTTCTATAAATTTTCCCACTTTAAATACATATGTAATAACGGGATAAAGATCTTTAATAGTTTCGTTACTTACTTTGTAATTAATAGGCATTTAGTCATAATCTGTCCATAAAAATTTAAAAAATCATTGCAGTATATAATATGCAGAAGCGTACGGATGTACCAAAAAAAAAAAGTGGGGGTGGCGTGTCCATCGCGTTGCAGGGAGAGGAGCTTTAACAATGCCTGGGACTTGCGACCCAGGTGTAGGTTTAACTTTTAAGGGACCCCTATCTTACTCGCTTTAAACGCTCACCTTCACCATCCAAGTTCCTCTCTCTCTACCTAATCAAATTTGAAACAAACCTACTAGGGTTGCCTTCGAAACATTCTCCAATAATTAATTGATATTAGTTCTGGACAGGCCCGAGTTTTTAAAGAGGTTCTAGAGGGATATAGCCGTTATACCTCTCAATCCCACTTTTACCATGTACACATTTAAGACGAACCTATTCTACGGAGTATACTTATTGATCTCGATGGCACCGTCTTTGGGGATGTTGGTTTTGCAAGTAACCAGGAGCTCTATTAACAAAACACGCTTTAAATTCGCGAATGTTGAAATATATCTGATGTAGGCTGCAATGCGCAAATATCCTCTGGGATTTTATATAGTTTCTCATACGTATCCATCATTACAATCCGAAGCCGCTTTAAGAATAGAGTAAGGCGTTTGATTTTATAGCCTTCTTTCACAAAACCTACTGATGACTCGTATGTGGTTATTTCTTTTTTAATTCTGGCTACCGAAAGACTAACAACTTCACGTATGTTTTCTAGAACCGTAATGATTACTGGTAGAATTGTGAATTTCTTATGAATAATAATAATATTTTATTAATTTGTCACATTTCCGTCAATCATTATTTGTAACCGGATCAGATAGATACTCGTAGCTCCATTGTAGCGAATCGGCATATAACCATACACCGTGTCCAAGATATCGGATTATTCGTTATGGATACAAAAAACCTCTAAAGTAATGAACTAAAAAAAATAGTAATAACGGTAAATACATTGAAATAAAACACAGATAAAACTGTCAAAATAATTATGACCAAAAAACATTGTTCATAATTATCTGTCCCTATTTTTTATTTAATTTATAAATACATATGTAAAGTATTTTTTTGTAATCTCCATTCTACTTAAGGATATAAGTATAAAAGTAAACAGTGAAAATATATTTCTACATTTAAGTCTTCTTTGTCATTGAAACTCTTTTGTAGAATATTTCCTGAGTGCACCGTAGTTACACTCCAAAAATTATTACATAATGTAATTTGGTATCTCTGTGTCTCGTGGGGCTTTCAACCTTCCCACTTATAACCAACATCACAACAAGTTCCAACTGAATCTCTTCAAAGCTGATGTTTATTTTTCCAGATGCGTTCAATACTTCGGCTAATTTAGAAAACACTGTTAATGGTTATGACTTTGCATTGTAATCCCTAGCAGGTTTTACAATGTTACTTATTTCTTTTGGTCGAATTATATTTAAAATGCTCTTATTTTTAAAAGAGACGCGATAAAAAAATTAAAAAGGGAAATAACGCGCTAAATAAAAAATTTGAAATTTGTATGTTTCTAATAATAATTAGCTTCTTTATTTAACACGCAAGTATTGTTGTTAACGATTCCAGATTATTTAAATTTGCAAATAATTTAAATTTCAGTATGGATGAGGTCACAGCTTTATGAAATAAAAAAAATGACTGCAGATTACCATAATGTATAGTATAGACATATATTTGATAATCTTTATTTGACTTTTCGTTACTTTAATGAACTTAATCTTGTTGTAGCACACAGATATGTCTGAGGAAATGAGGGTGGAGGCCATCGAGTTGTCTGTGACGGCGTGCGAGAAGTTCTCACAGAACAACGAACTAGCCGCTCGAATGGTCAAAGAATCCATGGACAAGAAGTTCGGCCCGGCCTTCCACGTGGTCGTGGGAGAGAGTTACGGCTTCGAAATAACATACGAGTGTACAACAATATGTTATATGTATTTTGGCGGGAATCAAGCTATCTGTATTTGGAAATGCTCCTGAATGATTCTATAATTTTCGTACATTTTTTAACTATATACTTTGAAGGTTACTCCGTCCGAAGTTACCTTCAAATATCTGAACGCCAGAACTTTAAACATTCAATGTTATGACTTATAAGACTTTGAATTGTTGAAAACATTAAAATACCATCCACAGATAATATTTAAAGATGCGGAATGCATTGCGTATTTTTAAGACGAAGCTTACATGCAACATATGTGCCTACACAACAGAATATAAATCTTTATGCGATATAGAGTAAAAATATAAGTTATAATTTATAAATAACAAATCTAATATGCTTAAAAATTGATAGTTGAAAGCTTAATAATATTTTTATGATACATTTTCAAGTTTTTTATACCATCCCCGATGGTTAAGAAGATAAAAAGTTTAATCTTGCAATGAAAGATATTTTTTTGCATATACATACCTAAATATTGAGACTCGAGAGGCTCTACATCGAGTAATTATTAACTACAATGTACTAATAAGCATCCAAAATAACGGATGATAACTTTTTTATAATGATATTTTATTTGTTCGGAAATTTCTTTACATAACACTCACAATCCTAATTTGGAAACAAAAGCATATGCAACAACAAACACAAGGTGTGACTGTTACTTCTAATCTCTCTAAACAAACATTCCTTTTCATCTCAATTGGCACCCTGTATTAAACTTAAGTGTTCAAAGCTTTATTTTTTTTTAAATAATTTCAAATAAGATTCTTCCACTCGACTATTCAAAAATACTTTTGTTTATAAGTTCCCGCATAACTTTTTTTATTTTAAGATGTTTCTTTTATTTTATTCGCATTCGAATTTTGATTCTACATAATTGTTATAGTATAAAAAAATATTACATGTTTCGTGAAAATCTCGAATATTCTAAATATTCGAGTTGCGTCTAAATTTATTGATGTTCTATTAAATGTGTATTTTTTTTAGTTTACAGGCTACCGGTTATTAAAAAACAATATATATAAACATTTATAAGCTATTATTTTATACGGTAATGCCATTTTTTATATATCATAAATTCCTTTACATTCTGACCCCTTTACCATTACTGAAGTTATTGACATTAGTTTTATTAAAATAGTATTTTAGTGTAGAAATAGAGCTCTTAATATATTTGTGTTATGTTTTTATAATTGTAGGTACGTAGCAAGGCCATCGTTATAACTAACAATTAGAAGAGTACTTCCAGTTACTAAACTATTGCCAAATAGTTAATTTGACTTTTAAAGTAGTTCGTTCTTGTATTGTTTTTTGGGAGTAGTGTCATTCATTGTAATGTTAATGCCGCATACTTATTCTGTCTTCAAGAAACTAGTTTTCTTATGTTTTCATGCACCTTTAAAAGTGTTTTAAGATTTTTGGTACTGTATTAGTCAACCAGATATAAAAATATTAAAAGACATTTTATTTTATTTCAACAGAATTATTTTTTTTTTATTGACACAATTTGCCTTAGATTCAAGGAAAATATTTTTTCTTAAAACCGCTTTCTTTTTTCTTTTCTAAATCATGCTTATTGTTAAAACCTTTTACATAAAATGTAAATTATTTTGAGAGATTTTTTAGCTTTATTTAATCTTTTAAGTAGTTGTGACGTAGTAGGTATTATGTCCCAATCATATTAGAAAGTACATACTCCCCTGTATTTATTAGTATTGAAAATATTTTCGCATAAAATTTAGTTATGTTAACGACTATTTTCGGTTCTCAGTCTAGTTTATTGTATCATATTGACTATGAAAAGATATACGTGTTTAATGTTACAAACACTACACGTAGCTGGAGCAAAAAGGTTAATTTATATTTTCAATCTTATTTAGTTGCAACACTGATACAGATTATAATATGCGTGTCAGTAATAGCTGTTTTTTTATTTTTTAACTACGGTATATTTTTTATGGTTCACATATTCAGCCAATAACACTAATTTCGTCTGTAGTGTACTATATTTTATACAAATTTAAGATAAATACTTATAATAATATAAGCAACACAAACACAAAAACTAATGAGCACCTTGTCCTCTGTGTACAATAATGAGAATCTTAATTGTAGTGACAATACAACTTTAAATGCCATGGATTCAATGTCAGTTGTGGTATTTTACCTATGTATGTATAATTATTGTCCAAGGTCGCTATTATATAGTAATTTGTAATAAACATGGCTATTTGTAGAGTATTTGTAAAGCCAAGAGCTATTTGTAAAGCCAAATTTTAAGAGGATAATGATTTATTAAAAGTTTGTTTTCGTTTTTAAATATAAGAGGGTCGTACAGGGGAGCTTTGTTTAAATAATTATCGTACAAAACATAACGAGGTCAAAGTAATTTATAATCAAAAATTAAGGCTTATAAAAATATTTACAGAAATGGATTTACTTACATAGAAATAAATATTTTAATAAATCGTTTGTTTTATTTCAATTTATACAGAATATTATGAAATAAAAATAATGTTTTAAAATATTTTGGGAATATGATTTACTTCACTGTATGATGAAATGTAGATGAACGTATTAAAACTTAGTCGCTAGTACCTTCTGAGGTAGTATCAGTAAATCGAAGGGCACTATAGATACCTCGGAAGAAATGAATCTCCGTATTACCATTTCACCAGTTTTGTATTTAGATCACAAAGATCTACTGTCTCGCCGGAAGAAAGCTCTCTTCTTGGAAATAATCCGGGGACTTAGAGTTTCGATAATTTAACAGTAAATATATTAGAAACGTAAAGAGAATAATAATATAAGTAAAATAAAATAATAGCGTCTGATCTCAATTAAAAATTAGAAAACTTTCGGCCAACGATAAGATGCAAATAAATGTTGCATCTCATGCCTAACTGCTGACTTGTTTTACCATAATCTCCCGTCACCCTCAAGCTTCTTCTTTCTGGCAATTACCCAGCTTTAGCCAGGGTCTGCCTTACATGCTGTGAATAGTTTTGGCTAATTGTTTTTACGACCGGTCACCTGCTGACATCAACCTTCTTTGGGAATAGCCACCCTCAAGCTTGTGACCTTCAAAAAGGATATTCGATAGAGACTTAACTAAACAGCGATTCAAGGTACCCAAAGGGGGTGAGACTTTAAAGATGTATCTGTGTGGGTCTTTTGTCAATAGAAAATGCAATTGGCTGTATGGTCATCCACATGCGGCACTCTAGTAGCTTTTTTACCGACGAGGATAGACATAAGGACAAAACAAATATCATTCTCCTCTCCCAAAGCTCAGATTGTATTGAAACAACAAAGGAGCAGATATCCTAAAGGGAACTAAACAGTCTCATCAGCAGCCTTCTTATAAGTGACATGTTCAAATAAGTGTTTCGTCTCCTGGTCACCGCTATGTGATCGGTAGACAATTTTACAAGCAGTTTTGTCCAAACCTGTGTCCACCAGCATTCTGGGGTTCGAAAATGTTGGTTATGCAAGTTAAAGACGCTTATAGCAGATTTAATTGTAGATATACAAGCTTAGAACGGTCCGCTGACAAAAGATTATACTTAAATTACCTTTTCATCTAAGGTGACTTGCCAGGCGTATTACCAGCGGTCCATCAATCTCCCAACCCACTAAACTCCATGACCAAGTAACCGACACAATCTTGGTGTAACATACTCGGCTCAAATCAGAAGGCAAATATTCAGACCCATCCTGATTCCTGAATACAGTTTGATTAGAAAATATAGAAAACGGTTGATAAAGAAATGGTTAACCGCGTGCTTTTGCCTAATGGGTGGCAATTTTACCGACGACCGACGTTAGGTCTTCCACTAAAAAAAGAGTTAAAATACTAAGTCGCTACGGTGACATATTTCAAAACATACTATATGATTCATAATTAACCCAGAACGAGGGCTACGAAAATCCACCAACTTATTAAATAAAATAACTTCAATGAAACTAATATTTTGCGGATGTACTACGTGATTTTTATTTTTGACTATAAACAACATACTCCCGACGTTTCGGTTACTTTACGGCAAGATGTGATCTCGTCTGCCTGTGATCACGTAGTACATCCAAAAAAAATATTAGTTTCATTTAAATGAATACTCGCGAAAATCTTAGATCTCATTATAAAATAACTTTGAAAGTTACTTGTAATAAAAAAACAATTTTGTATTCTTTCTGTGTTAATATTGAACATGTTATTCACTAAACCCGCTCGGTATAATGAAAACCATTCATTTTATACACAGGAAACTTGTAAAATAAGAGAAAAAGACATCTTGTAAATCAATATTTAATTATTATAATATAAATTATAAATTCTCGAATCGTTAATTTGAATTCCCGTTTCCTAGGTGTTGCCAGTTAAAATTTTATTATTTATTTAAGTGTTACTTAAACTATTAACTCTAAATAATTGATATAAACATGTGATAAAAGTGTACGCTTGGATAAAATACAATTTTGGTTATATTTTCGGTTCTATAGATTTAAAATTAAAAAATCCTTTTAGAAGGTAGGATGAAAATAAAAACTGTTATAACAAAATTATAAAGCGGTTACCGAAGTTCACATCTAATATGTTTCTTGCGTGTCTTTACTGTAAGTTTACATTGTCACACGGAGCGGATAATTTTCAATTTGAACTACATATCAGTATATGTATACAAGTGTATACTACTACCATGTGCGAAGATTTATCAATGGAAAACTTAGCATAGTTCGTTTCAATATTGTCGAAATATAAACATTCTGTTATACCACTTAAGAGTTAAGGTGGCACTTCACTTGGCGTTTATTTGTTGTGTTCGGCCAAATAAGACCATGTGTGGAGGATTTATTCGACTTCATTTGACATATTTGCAAAAATAAAACACATACACAAATAAGCGAAAACACGTAGACGTGTTGTTGGCATGCCAAGTGTGGATGTCGTGTTTGCGCTATTTGGACTACGTACAAATATTTGAACAAATGCGGCGAATACGCTACACCAAGTGAAGTGCCATCTTTATAAAACACACCCGATTGTCCATTATGAGATGTCATAACGACATGTAACATTTCAGTATTTGTTTATAATCAATTAAATATTTATTACTTGTAAGTTTATACTTCATATAAATCCTTTATACTTTATACCAAGCATACTATACAGCTTAGTGAGTGCTTTAGGAAACGGGAGAGTAAAAAGTAGTGCTAATAAAATACGTCTTTTACATATATTGGCACATAATGCGATCACATAATACAAATGTATAACTGCTTTATGCCTACACGTCAAACACTCGACGCATACCTCTGTAAATAGAACTCCGTATATTAACTAAGAAAAATTAAAAAATAATACTATAAAATATAATCATTAAAGCATGTACGCAAATTATATTAGCTTAAAAATTATAATGAACACAACTTTAAAATTCCTAGCTATGAAATAACTTAGTAATAAAACGGCTATGATGATTGAAAGAAAAAAATCCCACAGAAGTACTATTTACAGATAATAATATTAAGGAATCATATAAAATAATATATTAATAATTAATTAGTAAAAATTTGTGACCATCTGTATATGATGTAATCAACAGTTAGTAAATTTTTCCTTTATAAAGTCAAGACATCACCGTACACATTGATTCATCAAACACCATATCTACAAGAACATAGTGGAACATCGGTATAAAATCTACTCAACTGATAAAATATAGTATATAACTAGTTATCTAAAAAATTTTGATATAACATTAACATTTCAGGCACAATAACATTACTTATACAGTCAACCAAAACTATTATCATTACACGACCATGATCAGGCACAAAATATTCGATTCCATCATTAAAAAAATGTCCAAAGAAATTCATCTCACAACTCAGCTGTTTGAACTAATAAAGCAATAATATTGTTTATAGTTGACTGCACAAAGGCATTATTATAATAAGCACCTATAGACAACATCAAAAACTAGCATTCACATACATATACTATATTTATATTAATTGAAGGCAGTTTTATAACATTTACATGTGACATTACAACGTCTCAACACTCATAAATTGTTAACTCACAAATAAAATACAATGTGAGCACGTTATATAACATTGAAGCAAGTAACAATCGTATCTCTTACATATTTACAATAATTATCAATAATTGCATCTATCGAAATACTCGGAACTGTGTAAAATAATCATTTTGTACCGTATATTGTGATGTACATATGTTTGTGAACATTAATAAAATCAATGTTGTAATTATGGCACCTATAAAAAAATTAAAGCATTACAGTTGATAGTGATTTGTTTTGAATTATTTCATAAAGAAATTTGAATGAGAATATGTAAAAAATCTTCCTAGATCCTACTAGATCAGAGTCATAACAAAAATTATAACTTTTTGTACATTTCTCAATTGCATTCAGTTATTTGTGTACAACAATATTAAACAACATATCAAACTTTCAATAAGTCATTACTCACTCATCTGGAGCTTCTTACATTAATTTTCAAAATTACATCAATACATTTACAAAAACCGTTATCTATATAAATAACATTTATATATGACTTACAACCACAACAAGCAATACTGTATCTTGTTTTACAACCTGAAACCAAGTAGATACTTGCAAACTGAATATACAATGTTCATACCTCAAATGCTGAAGTACTACTTGAATACAAAGCATGTGAATGTCATACAACAATATGACAATATAAATGACTAATGTAATCCATACATATTGTTAAATCAAGCACCAAAGCGAGGAAGTATTGTGGGGTCTATACATAATATGTTTGTAGACAACACATTAACTGATTTAATTGGTAATATTTCCTATGAACTGCATTTCGTTTTGTGATTTTTATAACAGATATATGCACTTATCACTAGTTGAATGTTTCAATACACTGTTACACTACAGTGTGGTGTAGGTTCGCTAGGAGGGCGTGAAGTGTGTTACTAGCAGCTTGGTAGCCTTGGCCAGGTCGTAGGCCGCCGCCCGCACCTGGTCCAGCGGAGCCCTAGTGCTGCAAGACAGGACCACCGCCTCACTGGCTGATCGGAGATCTGATATGACTTGTTGGAGGGCACTGTCCGTACATGTCTGACAAATATAGGATTTTTTTAAAATTGTATTGTAACTTATAAATATAAAATATCTGGTTACCGAGCAAAGCTCAGTATTTAGGAATTTTAGTATTTATTTTTTCATTCGTGTAAGCATTTCTAAGTGAACACGTTAAGAAGACACAAAATAAACACTCAATGACTTCCTGTTACTTAGCAACGCCATCTGCTGTTGTGTTGTTTAACCCTTAACCACCTATTTTTGTCCTTTAACCACCTACTTGCGGTCACAGACACCGCTCATAAATTTCTGCGATTATTTTGGGATCTATGATAAGAAAGTAAAGTTTAGTTAAATAAAATACATGGCTATACTTAATTTTACAACTCTTTTTCTTATTTCTATTAATTTGAATAAACTTAAAATAAAATCAAATAAAAAAAACGAAACAAAAAATTAAAAATTAAACAAAATTGCAACACCACAACTTTTAAATTTTTTCGCAGCAGTAACAACACATTTTTTACAAAAATTTCAATGAAATAGGTAGTTTACATACAAAACATAGGTAAGCCGGTTTGTGTTTCCTTTTTATATCAACCGTATTGTATTTTGATTTCATTAGTCTTATTTCATTATTTGTGTGTGGTAAAATTTTGTCCAAAATCTCATCCGTAAATAAGAGAGAAACTCCAAATATCAAGTGGTCTAGTAGAATTATTAAGAATACTCACTTAGGTGGTTAAACGATTATTAAAAGCAAATAGCAAAATGTAGTATTACTATTCGCCAATAGATGTCAGGAAGAGTCATATTTTAAAGGCTTCCTTTTTGTTATTTTTTTTTAATAAAATGTATTTTTCTAAAAATTATTCCTAGCTAGATCGACTTATCGCCCCCGAAACCCCTATATACTAAATTTCATGAAAATCGTTGGAGCCGATATATACAAGAATTGCTCATTTAAAGATATAAGATAAGTGTACATAAATTGTCAGCATGCCCATAGAACATTCCTATTTCATATTTTTTATATGAAAATTTACAAACAATTGATTAAGACAATAATGTGTAGTTTCATATTAGGAAAATTTAAATAACATTTATAGTACATATATATGTTTTTGATATACCTGTGGGAACAAAGACAGTAGATCAGCGACGGTTCTCCGTATAGAGTCAGCGCAGTCTGGTAGTTGTGGTCTCCTGAGCCTCGCGGCGGCCCACAGTTCCTGTATACAGCGGGTCACGGCCTCCGCCCTTAACTGGACCTCCCCCGACGGCGCCTGCTGGACCGAAGCCCCCTCAAGCGCACCTTGAGTCAAAGAGCGCTCCAAACCAGGAATACTTGTTAGCTGGAAAACACCATTCCATCATTACTTATATCATCAACATATAATAATTTTAACATCTTTTCCACTTCCATATTACTAAACTCCAATCCTAAGCTAAATTACATCTACCACCAAACCACTTAACTATTAGTTAGTCTGTCTTAATCGAAAATAAAATCTTTAAATATTAATTTATTAATAAATATGAATTCTTCAAATTTAGGTCACCATGTTAAATTTAATGAATACCAAAACTGTAAACCGTTAATTGGTCACTATATATAAATTAGTATAATTAATGATTAGTACCTGGTGTTTAGTAACCTGCCAGTTATTCTTTGGTCCCTCCCTAGCCTCAAACATACTGACCGGCCGTGTTTTCACCGCTTGCCTCAACTCCACGTCTTCTGATAGTGTCAGAGGTTCCGTGTCCAGACTCCTCCCCCTTTCTTGAGGTGATAGCTCCAGTGTATTACTCTCGTTGATAGATGTTTGTGACGTCATACTATGGTCATCATCCACACTGCTAGTTTTCAACGCGCTGTTTTCTTTGGTGAGTTGCTCGACTATAGTTTGCAGATTCTTCAGCTGATTCTTGAGTTCTGTGATAGTTGAATCTCTATTGTCTAGCTCTTTCTTGAGACTTTCTATCTCTGTCTTCTTCTTGGGAACGCTCAGCCCGGGACTGGGTGAGTGGGACCGCGTCGGATCGGATGTGGATTGATCGGTAGGCAGCGAAGGGTTGTATGTGGAAGCTACTATTTCACCGGCTCGAGGATCTAGATGTGACATCTAAACGCAAAGTGGGGAATTAAAAATATTAAACGTATTTTCTTTACCATTTTTAAGAATATAACTTACATCGAGGTCGATTGGCGCCAGAGCGGCGTAGTCTTCGTCGGAAGCAACCGAGTCGTATAAAGGTTCGTCATCTGACATCTGCGAAAGATGCTTAAGATGCGTCGCGGAGAGAAGAGGGTTTGAAGGGCCGCTTAGACCTGAAACAAAAATCCAGTTTAAATATCATCCTGCCAAGAGAAGAGCAATTAAAAAACTGATCTTTCAACTAGAAAACTTGTTGAATGTGTCTGGTTATGAATCGTTGTACTGAAATATTATAGAAAGGACATACATCATACTTCTACATCATGAATAAGATCAAAACCTTTTAAATGTAAGTATTATTTCGGATTACTAAGCATATTGTTTTATTTTTAAAATAACATACTTCCCACGTTCGGTTACTTTACCGCAACCGTGATCAGGGCAGACGAGATGTTTACATCTACGTACATACATAGTAATCCGAAAATATTAGTTTCATTTGCATACCTACTCGTGAAAGTCTTACATCGTATAAAAATCAACTTCATCACATTCTCCATATTATTAAAATAGCATCAGTCACAAAGGTGAGTATCACTATCAAAATCTCCATTCACATGGGTCAGTGTCAAGGTTTATAATAATAATAAATTTTTATTTCAAGTGACTATAACTCATTTTATTTTTAGTGATACATATTACCTATCTCCTATGTTAGTATAATAAATTAATTAACAAAAATAAAATAAAAAACTATCACTAAATTGTAATCATGGTAGTAATAGCTAGTACCTCTAGGTTGTAGGGCCGCGATCCTTTGTCTCCTGGTAGCATCTAACAACACGTCCCTCAACAACGCGGCCAGTTCAGGTGCAGACAGTCGCGCCAACTTCTGACGACCCTGATTCCTTGGAGCGGAAAGCGCGGGATTCACGGGAAGAAATGCCACGCCACAACGCTCTAAGCCCGTGGCACTTGTCTGCCATACTGAAAAATAAGTTTATTTTAATTAGAAAGCATTATTTTTTATGGCAGGTTGAAATGCTGACCTATAATAAAATATTAGTGTTGGTTCCTAACCCGTCGACGCTGGGTCATATTGACCTTCGGCAATTTTAATCATATTTTTTTGTTTTCGGACTAAATACTAGATGGAAAAACACATTCTTTGAAAGGCCAGATGTAATATCAGCAGTTGACTATGGCAAAACTGAGTAAGACTCATTATCCCTAAAATATTGCTAAGAAATCCACCGTACACAAAATTACAAAGAATAGCCAATTTCCTAGGTTAATATAGAGAAAAGTCTCCAATAAGTTCTAGGAGCTCGTAAAAAATGTGAATAAAATTCGGGTCAATATCATGGATGTTGTGATAATTTTCTAGTAATTTAAACTGAGTTATTTTTATAGCAGGTAACATATAACTTACTCGCTTCAGTCTCCCTACGGTCTATTTCATCGTAGATATCCATCACCAGCTCTTCAAATAAGTGGTTGGGGAGCTGGAACATGGTGAATTTGGTTACAATATGAATAGTGAGGTTATAGTAAGGCAAGATATTCACATCTCGTCTGCCCGTGATCACGGTTGATGCAAAGTAATCGAAACCTCGGAAGTGTGTTGTTTCTAAAAATAATAAAATACGGTACTAATCCGAAAATATTAGTTTCATTTATTATGTACTAGCTGCGCCCCGCGGTGTTTCCCCGCGGTTTTCCGGGATGCAAAGTATCCTATGTGTTATTCCTGGACGTCAGCGTCATGTATACAAAATTTTATCAAAATCGGTTCAGCCGTTTGAGCGTGAAAAAGTAACAAACATACACACACACACTCACAAACTTTCGCAATTATAATATTAGTAGTGTAGGATCCCTGGTTCTAAGTGAAAGTATAACTAGTCACTGTCTCACTACTATCTCGCCTAGAGCGACGCACGTCCCCGTTCTGCTCCGCGCTAGTCATTAGACTGCCGAGCGCATGCCGCCCCCTCCAGTGGGGTACGTGAGACAGTGTATTATATCTATTGTAAAGATACATACACTACAAGTATGTAGTATATCTCACCAATTGTAGTTTTCCCCGAGCTGCCTTAGCTACATCTGTCATTTCATGTGAGTCGTGTGCCCGAGGTACTATGTAATGTCTTCCAGCGGAGTGCTCGGGCTTCGCTCCCGTCAAGAACTGTATCAACCTGTCCGTACACTCGTACACCAGCTCCGTCATACGATCCGCCAACTCCGTATGACCACCTGCTCTGTTGGTGTAAACCACATTATTATAAAATGATACATTATAAAGCTTCTATCATCAGCCTATCAGAGCCCACTGCTGAGAAAAGGCCTCTTCTCACATGGAGAAAGTTTGAGCATTAATCACCACGCTTGCTCAAGACGGGTTGGCTAGTTCAAACTTATAATCTGAAGTTATAAGTTTTGGGTTTCCTCACGACGACTTCGAACCCGCGCCCTCATGCACGAAAAGCGAGTCTTTTAACCTCTAAGCCACCACGAATATTTTTTTTTATTTACAAAGCTTATACAACCTTCACATTTATTATGTCAGTATTACAAAAAATCTACAACCATATATGTAAGTACAATGAAAAAAAAACACGCGGGCGGCTGTGGGTGTTCAATTCATAAGGAATCAATAGTTATCAATCATTTTAAAATTATGTTCTCATTGATTTGATAATTAGAATATTTCATAAGGATGCATGATACATACATATATGGATAAGCCTAATTTCATTTAAACCATTATTTTCTTTGTTAACAAAAGACTTACAAAAAATTTGACTGTAAGATAAAGACACATTTATTAGATCTATTTAACGCACCTGGCACTGTCTGCGGGCATATTCCCCATGCTGTCTCGGGCAGTGGGATCAGCACCCCACGCTGCTAATAATTCTGCTTGAGCAGGTTGTCCTGCCCGGCACGCTACATGAAGACAAGTGTTTCCCTTCTCCTAAATCAAAAATAACTCCTTACAAAATCTAGTCACATATTATTGAATATTTATTACTGTTATTTTAAGAATATTTAATATTGCACCACTGTCTTCCAAACGCAATCCTCTAACCCTAGGTAGTCTGGAAGAAATGGCTAATAAGCCATAAGGCCGCCTTTTGTTTTACCATTAGTTTTTAGTTTTTATTTTTCTGTAATTGTTTGTATTGTAATTGTGGTGTACAAAAAAGAGTTAAATAAATAAACATATCTAAACAATTTAAATTCTGTTTAAAGTACAACCAATCTAACTTTCATGGACTTTATTAATAGAGCCGTGGCCTCATTCACAGTAATCAAGCTTAATTGAAATTCCAAACTCAATTAATTACTAGAACTGTCATGGACTACATAACAATAATGTTTATGTATATTCCATTCCTGTAAATGGAATCGGAATAAATTATCTGTTACATATTTAGAAAAATATATAAAGCATAAAATTTATTTGGTAATTGGTTCTTGAAGAGACAAACCTCTTAGCATTCAATGGATTCACCGTGTCGGTGCTTGGTCCATCATTGCAGGGAGAGGAGCTTTCACAGCGCCTGGGACTTGTGACCCAGTTGTAGGTTTTTTAATGTGTGTTAAACGCTCACCTTTACCGTTGAAGCTCCTCTGTCTACCTAACCAAATTTTAATTTAATCTTAATCTACAAATAGAATGTCACAACTGACCTGATTAAAGTAATTAGGATCGGCTCCCTGAGCTAACAATCTCATTGCTGTATCTAATGAGGAACTTCTGACTGCACTGTGTAACTGTCTGCCGAGCTCGCCGGGAGGCTCGTCACGTCTGGCTCGTAGAACATATGCCAGCCTTAAATGCTTGGCCAATATGAACTCAGATTTAATTGGACTGTAATAAATATAGAAAAAATCTAAATCTTTCAATTATATTGAAAATAAGTTCTGATGCAGACTTTGAAAAGTATATAAATTGTTATAATGCTATAAAAGTAAACAAAACAATAATTGAAGTATCTTCAAGGTTTAAAGAGAGATTGAATTTAAATAATATATATTTTTATATTGAGGTAAATCTTACTGGAGAGGATCTTTAGGCTGTGGTTTCTTTCGTAAATGCTTTGGAGCTGAAGTGTCCAATAAAGAATGCTCCCAAATACTGTTTACATTCTGAGCTGTAAGAGCTTGCACCATCTGTGTAAAATATAGATGTTATAGATATCAGACAACCTATCGTATATTTAACAAAGTTATCTTATGTACATACAGATAACAAGGAAGGCGGCCAAGATCCCTGCCGTAAGGATTTAACATGAGATATATGTCGACCCATACTTCTATGAACACTGCAGCACTCGGCACACAGAAGTAATCCTCTGTTTATAGATGCCCATGACGGATCTATAGTCATATATAGAAATATAATTATAAAAAAATATGCCGGAATAATTAACAACGATGATGGAAGTTGTAATTTAACCTGATGCCCCACAATCTGAACACACTTCCACCGAAGAACGGTGTTTTGTACGCGACAGCATCATATTCTGTTCACTTTACTGGAAGACCTAATCATAAAAAGAACTAATACCACGGCCAATTAACTTGAACAACTATTTATCAAGACATAATTAACTTCAATACAAAAATAAAACATTTTACGAAGTGTCAATCAAAATAATTATGATAGGTAGCATAGACAAATGATATGTATTTATTAGAACAGGTTATAGATTAAAGGTGTCTAGTATTTCTTTATAATATGATTTCTTTGTAAATACGATTATTATTTCATTAATTATTATATAAATCAAAGTAATTACAACAGGACGACTATATTTTAATAAAATCTAACAGAATTTTTTCACATTATTTCTTTATGTACACACTGCAAACCGATTACTGAATTGAACACGTCAGAGTTGCAAAGTGTCAAACATATTAACAGTGTGTAATAGAATAAGTAAAATGAAAAACTTAATAATTCTTTGCCTTTTAGGCTATTTATCGATAGCTTTTGCCGATAAAGAAACTTTAGTTCTAGTAGATAACTTGAATATCCGAGAAACACACTCATTGTTCTTCAAATCTTTGCAAGGTAAGAAAAATCGATTGCGTGTAGATAAAATGCCGGTTAACTGAGACTTTAATGATCTCCAAATTATATGATATATCGAGATATAAAATGTTAAAATGAGTTTATACTTATTAAGAGTTCTATATTCATTTCAGAGCGCGGTTACACCTTGACTTTCAAGTTAGCTGATGACGCTAACCTAGTTTTATCAAAGTATGGAGAATATTTGTATAAAAATTTGATCGTTTTTGCGCCATCTGTGGTCGAGTTTGGTGGTCAGCTCGATACTGAAGCCATAACCAGGTTCATCGACGATGGTGGAAATGTTTTGATGGCTGGAAGCTCAGCCGCTGGCGATGTGTACAGAGAGATTGCTTCGGAATGCGGTTTCGAGGTAAGAAAGTATAAATAAAATTTTATTATTAGGTTTTAGAACTCATACCAGGATACATGTATCAAGTAATACTATAAACCAATTATTGAGTATTTAAAAATTGCAAACTGATTTTAGATGGATGAAGAATCAGCAGCCGTCATTGACCATTTCAACTACGATAGTCTAGATGAAGGTGATCACACAAGGATAGTAGTGTCACCAAAGAACCTGATTGATGCCCCCACTATTGTGGGAACACATAATACTCAGCCCTTGTTGTTTGATGGTACTGGCTTGATTCTGGACAAAGACAACAGCTTGGTATTGCCCATACTTACAGCTGATAGTACAGCTTATAGTTACAATCCTAAGAATCAGGTGAGGAATTAAGGATTATAATTATGTATAACTTTATTATAAAAAACTTTAAGCAAATATTTTTAGATAATACATAGGTATTAACAAGTAATATAAAGAGATTTGGCTTTGTTTTCTATTCAACAACATATTCTAGCTTAAGTAAAATTATTATGTAAATTTTACAGTTTGTCTAATTATATTTTGCAGGTGAAAGAGTACCCTCATGCTGTCGGTCGTAAAACAGTTCTGATAGCAGCACTTCAAGCAAGGAACAATGCTCGTATTGTTTTCAGTGGATCCCTATTCTTCTTTTCTGATGAAGCATTCAATTCTCCAGTATCTAAAGTCCATGTAAGTCCATATAAAAGTCTTTTATATGGAAAATTAGAGAAGATAAAAAGTATTCATTTACTACAGAGTCATAGAAGGAATTGTTATTAATTGTATTCTACTTTACACTTACATATTTCACATAAGACATATATTCACATAAAGATAGAGACTGTTCACTATAGAATATATTTAAAAAAAAAATCCTTCAATAAAATAATGAATGTTTAAATACACAATTATAATATATTGTTTTAAGTAACATTATAAACACAAGTAAAGCAGTTCCACTAATACAAGTAAATTCCACCCAAGATGTTCTCCTGACCACATGTTAATTTAATAATAAATTATTTAAGCAATATAAAGTGAAGAATGGTCTGAAGTATGTTATCAATTATTATTGTATATTACAGGGTGACAAAATCAAAGCAGCTCTGTCCGGGAACAAACAGTTATCGATACATCTCAGTCAGTGGGTGTTTGGTGAACGAGGACAGCTGCGAGTACAAAGTGTACACCACCAAAGACAAGGAGATAAACAGTCCTCTAACACTTACACAATCACTGATACTGTGGTATGTATATTTATAACCAAAATGTAATTAATTTAAAGTAACATTAGGTAATTTTAGCTAGATAAGATAATTCAAGCTATAACTATTTTTTGCTTAAACTTCATAAAGCTTTTTTAGTTGTGAAATGGTTTGTGTCTATGCAAATGTAATTTTAACTTTATAATACAATTGTTTTAATAAATGAAACATAAAATTTAAGTATCTTCTTTAATAAAAATTATTTAACAGGTGTACAGAATTGAAATCGAAGAACTCAAGAATGGAAAATGGCAGCCATTTGAAGCCAATGACGTTCAGCTAGAGTTTGTCCGAATTGATCCCTTCATCCGTACAACCCTTCAGAAGAAGCCTAATGGCATCTATGAGGCCATCTTCAAAGTTCCCGATGTATGGGGTGTTTATCAGTTCAAAGTTGATTACGACAGAGTCGGATATACTAGACTATATCACTCAACACAGGTGAAAAAGCTTACTACTTATTATATACACTGAATGCATATACTATTGCCAAATTCTTCTTCCTCACAATTTCCTAGCTTTAGCCAGGGTCTGCTTTACATATTGTGAATAGTTTTGGCTAATTGTTTTTACGACATCAACCCTCTTTGGGAAAGATAATATTACCAAATTACTTGCATCTAACATAAATTTATCTAAAATATTGATTTTTTTTTGTTCTAGGTATCTGTGCGTCCATTGCAGCACACACAATATGAGAGATTCATACCCAGTGCTTACCCTTACTATGTGAGTGCGTTCTCTATGATGATTGGAGTATTTCTCTTCTCATTCGTCTTCCTCTACTACAAGGAAGACTCTCCGAAGAGCAAAGCTGAATAAGGGCGCAAAATATTATAGAATTCACAAAATTTGTTTTTTAATATAAAATTATTGTATGTCAATGTTTAATGTGAGCATTGTGTGATGTGTGTTATTTGAATTATACACCTAATAAATATGACTGTTTTTTATTCATTTTTATAATTATCGGAGTAAATAAAATGTTGATGAAAAAATAGAAATTTTTATTATATGAAAAACGGGTTTGAACTTTTTTGTGCATGAAAAAAAAAAGCCTGCCTTATGTATTTAAGATTTTCAAAGAGAAACTTAAACTTTCAATAACGTCGACTTTTATAAAATTTGTAAGTAAAATAAATGAATTACTATTATAATTTTTTTGTAACAATCTTATCCTAATCCTTTTGAAAGTTTTTTTGTCTACATTGGATTGAATTCATAACACTTGGGTATCAATAACCTTTAAAAACTACGGAAATTAAAGCAATAGTTGAGTATAACATCCAACTAATCTTTAATTTTGACTGCATACATAATTATGTTAGGGATCTACTTAATGATAATATGTTTAAAAAAATTGTAGCGAATGGGTCTTATGTTAAAAGTGACATTCCTTTCTTGAACGCAACGGTTTTAAATGGCAGAAAAAATGGCATGCATGTCATAAAACGTCTATTTCATTTTTAGTAAAAATAGTTAATTTCAAACAATAACTTATAAAGAAATTATTTACAAGTTTCCACAAGTTATTCTGGTGCCAAAAAAACGTTCATATATTAAAAGCGAGTGTTTGTTGACATATCAACCCATGTAAATCGTGTAGGCAGTGATTTTGTGTGCTTGTATTTTTTTAAATCGACGATTAACTAGTAATCTAGTTCAGTTTGAATTCTTTTCTCGCGAAAAGTGAACGTATATAGGTATTTGTGGTTTTGTAATAGTTGCAGTGGCTGCTGGAGTAATGTGTTTACATCTCTAAATTGTCACCGTAAGTATGATGTCATTGTAGCGACTGCCATTAAAAATATGTTGGCTTCGTGCCCAGCCGTTTTCCTATTAGTATTATAATTCTAATAATGTTTTGTGGAAACATCCACGAGGGAAAGCACAAAGAAATCCTCTAGGTTATAGTCAGCTTGTTCTACTTAAATATGTTAATGTCTGATCTTTGGATTAGAAAGCTTTAGGCCGACGATTTTTGTGTTAAAATCCCTGGCAATAACATATAGAGAAATGGTTAACATGCAAGGTAGTATAAGCTATTTGAACCATATATCTTATGTACATTGAACATTTGTGCTTATCCAACCTTGTGCTACGTATGGGAGAAGCCCTACATAGTATTGAATACCTGCAAGAGGGTTTAATCACATATGTATAAGTTGAATGGAATGTTCAATACTTTTATAACACTGCTATAATTTTATTAACAATAATATTCTTAACTGTATATTACAATTTGTCTCAAACATAATTGCCTGTTCAGATAACCCCGTTACAATACATTATGATAACTCGGTTTACTTATCTGTTGCTGATTCTTTAACATAATGAGATTCTAATATCGCTTATATTTATTAAATATTAAAATTTTGAAGTTATGTATGAGGTCAAATAAAAAGTTACACTGAAAAACAGTTTGTTTGCTTATAGACAAACCAAATCAAAAAAAAGAGTAAATAGCTTGATCTATATGATATAATACACTACACAACTAATATACTAGTTCTTTTATACTTGTGATATTTAGATTTTATCACTATTTTATAAATAAATGAAGTATTGAAATTATGAATAACATGTTAATTATTATCATTCAGCCAGTTCAGCGACAGTCAAGATGGACCCGTCGCGAAGGCAGCGCACCCAGACCAAGGCCACCGCAGAGGAGCAGGCTCTCGATCAGATAGCCAGAGAGGTTCGTTAACACAACATTCGTTATAATTTATAAATATTGTATAAAGTATGAGCATTCATTGTAATATTTACCTTGATAAATATATTGGATTATGACCATGGCTCATGCCAAGTGGTTGAAACATAAAAAGTAAATAATAACTATTCTTAAAGACTTAATATTATAAATATATTAGTATATAAGTAATATGGCAGACTGGTAAATATAATGATTCATAATAAATTTATAAACAGGATAATTATTATTTGGATATAGTATATGGATATAACTTACTTGTACACAATTTAAGTATATATACATTACAAGTTGACAGCTCCTCAATTAAATTTAGAATGGAACTAAATTATCATTGATAAGATATATATATGTTGATAAAACAAATGATAACTTGCTATGTTGATAAATTATTTATTTCTATCACACATTATTTATACATTTTTAACATACATTATATACTTTATATGGTATTAAGTCTGCTTATATGTAAGGAGCTATATATTATATGTATGTATATAATAGTATTGTATATAACTTGTTAACCGTCTCACCTGATGCATCTCGTCGTACTGTGAGATGCCAGACTACACGTGGTTAAAATTAAACACAGACAGACATATTTATAAGTCTTAGAAAATTCCGTTAGTATAGTACTTGTATTGAGGGTGTCTATTTGGGGAAGTTTCTGAGTTAATCGAAAATGTTTTAGAAGAAGAAATAGGTACTGAATCCTTAGTTATTCTGATTGATAATTTTTATGTAATATATTTATATATTTTAAATGAACACAACACATATATAAAAATTAATGTTGTCAGTGACGAACCATAATTTTTTTTTGTGACCATTTTCTTTGATTAAAAAAAATCTAATACATACACATTTTACGTGATTTATATGATCGTGATGTAGTGTAGGTCGATGTAATGAGTTATGTGATTTATTCCATCTGTGTCACATGGTTGAGATGTTGAGGTCACTGACCCTTATAAGGAGATGTTGCTAATCACACTTAAAATACAAACTTTATTTACTCTCACAAGATTTGGTTTTAAAGTAGTAAATTGCGAAGTTTTTTGCTGTAGAGGAATCAATTAAATTAATTTCATGATAATTTTATTAAAGAATACGATTCGAATATTTTTTTTAAGTAAAATAATAATAATATTGGTAACAAATAAATAATGCTTGATTTTATTGGGACGAGATGAAAGGATCAAAGATCACGGTCCTTGTGAAGTATCGAAATGGGAAAAAATAAAAAACGCGTAGTTAATTGGAGAAATGGTTTCATTTTAAATGTTATGTCTTCATTAAGACGAGTAAAAAAAAACTTTAACAGTGTTAAATCTTTAACAAATAACAAAGTAGGCGATGTTTAGAATCATGAGAAGTTCGTTCGTTCGTTTTGACGTTGCGTGGACGAACATATTATAACCAGTGGCACTTGACAGTACATATCTTAACAAATTTTTGCATAACAATCGTTTAAATTTAACAATTGATTAAAAACTTATTTTAAATAATTGAATATACTGTATTATTTCTCGTAAATATTTAAAAATTTCGTAAATATAGTCCAAAGTCTGTGTCATAACATTGTAACAACTAAATCTCTTTACAACCTATTTAAAGATCTCCGTCTGTGCAGTACTAACATCACTTCATTCTCAAAACGTGCGTCGAAGGCAGTCCTAGTAGGTTTTTTTCAAATTTGGTGAGGTAGAGAGAGGAGCTTCGCCGGTAGAGGTGAGATTTTAACACGCGTTAGATAGAGACCCCTTAAACCTACACCTGGGTCGCAAGTCCCAGGCACTGCTGAAGCTCCTCTATCAGCAACGGTGGACCCACATACTCGCATTGTGAATCCATGAAATTTTGAAAAGTTTCGTGTCATAATAATTGTAAGGGCATTTTTCCATAGTTCTATGTGGATTATGATTACTTATATTAATGATGTAGCTCTAATGGAGCAATATAAATCAGTTTTAACAAGGACAGTTTATAGCCCGCATATTACATCGCGTGTTCAAAGAAATTGTATATAAAAAAATCTATGCCACTATGTAAATTGAATTAACTTTAGCTTGTTCATTCTGGCTCTAGCTCTACTAATATCTCACAGAAGATCAATAAAGGTATCTTCTGTAATATCTTCTTTTTCTTCTATAGAATCGGTGGTCCAAAGTCTTGTAGTAATGCTCCTTCCTTTATAATAAAATTTCTTAGAATTTATTTCTAATCATCACTTGAATGCAGTAAAGAAGACAAAATTGATTTTATTTTCTATAACACCAGTAAATCGTGTTTTTTGCAAATTTATTAATTATTTTAAGTTTCATGCTCATTATATCAAATTATCTTCTGCCAACCCTCACGAAGTTATTTCTTAACTTCTAAACTTGTATCAACCCTGGCATATGCGTGTGATTCTATTTATGCATGTCAAGCGCGACTCTCATGCATGTCGTCGAGTTTGAAACAAAAAAACGCTGCATCAAAATAGCTGTTCCGGCCCTTCGTTATTTACGAACACCTCGCTGAGACGTTATTGGGTCTTGAATGAGATTTTCAATAATTACGCTTTGAAATTATATACGTATAAATAAATTTTCGTTTTTTATCAATTGCATTATTATGTTCATTATGTACTGTACATTTATATTAGGTACTAGTTTTTGCCCGCGACTTCGTCCGCGTTAATTTCGTCATTAGTAATATAGGTATAGCTGACCGGGCAAACTCTATTCCGTCTTCAATAACCCGGTATTGGTATTTATTAAATTTCTACTGTTTCAATCGAACAGAATGATTGACATATTAGTTAGTTGTCATGTCTAATGTCAAAAAATCGTTTGTATGGCAAATAGAAAAGGGCCGTTTTTAGGGTTTTCCCGGCAATTATTCCAATTTTTCTCACCTTTTAAACCTTCCCTGGACTTCCAGGAGCATTTCAAGACTAAAATTAGCCAAATCGGTTCAGCCGTTCTCGAGTTTTAGCGAGACTAAGGAACAGCAATCCATTTTTATATTTATATAGAAGATAGAAGATATGTCTATGTTACAAACCTTTTTAAACATACGTAATATAATTTTTTTATGAAAGTACGTCATTACACTTAAGCCAAATCAATTATGTGGTCATTAAAGTTATACAATCGTGAATTATTCTTTACGAAGTTACTACAATATTTTAACCGTTTTTCGATAGGAACTTGTCTGGCTGACTGTACGTCCTTTCCGATTTCTATTTTCTATTTGGCCTATATTAGAACTATAATATAAACTATACAGGGTGACTGGTGAATTACTATCAATATTTAAGGAGCATGCTCGGTACATGATTCTCATTCGAATTATGTAAAAAAAATAGGTACTTAATTTTTGACCAAATTTCCGTATAAATAAATAAAGTGTGTACACGTTCCAAGTGTTCCAAGTGTGGACGCGTGCGGCGGTGTGCTGATACAACAACACGCCGCCGCGCGCGTATGTGTGAGTGTGTGTGTATACCTAATCTGTAGGGTGTTCATACGATGCGTAATTAATTACGTAACTTTTGGTTAACTTTACTTAGAAGTTTATTAATATTTATGTTATATTAATTTTTATTTTGTCATATATGATCGTCAAATATCACGTCCTCAAATATCGATAGTAATTCACCAGTCACCCTGTATAAAGAACTGTCCACAATACAGTGGACATCACAGCTTCAAAACTGCAAGATTTAAAGTCCTATAACTAATGTAAATACAACCGATTTATTATTTCATGCATTATCTATACTTTTAGCTTTTCGATAATATTTTTTGTAATATATTTGTGTTAAAGCTGAGCAGTAATAAAGATTCAACAATAGAGACAAGAAAAAAGAACTACGTTATAGTGCACACTGCATACGTGCTACGTAGTGCGTACTATATATCAATAAAAAAATTATAAAAGAAAATATATTTAAAATGTTAAAAATTCAAAAATCTGTATAAAATTTTATGTTTTATAACAAAACCGGCGGGAGGTTAATTCAGGAAGTAGGTTTTATATCCGTGTATTGATCCAATGTTCCACTTAACCACGAGAATGGAAGTCAACGCTCTGGACTTAATTTTGACATTTTTATTTAAAACTTAAATTATAATTTTCTTATCTTAATAGATGCGATATTAAAAGTTTATAATAATGTGTATATACTTGAAGCTGTGTTTGTGAGCAAGATGTGAATATCTGTTTTGAAATTTTATTTTAACAATTCTTAATTGAGATTCCGACAGTCCTCTTTAAAATGGTTTTAACAGTTTGTTAATTTATTCACGTCTATAATTCGAGTCAGTTTTAATTACTTGATCGCAAATGAAGATTATTTCAAAAGAACATATAATAGATCATTACTTTTTTGTAACACCAACAAGTATTTTAGAAATACGTAGACGAATTATAATACGTATAAAAAATATATTATTTTAGTCTCTTCTAGACTAAGTCTCCGATTCGTCTGGTCACTGACGTCACATATCGATCGCTCTACAGACTACACCCCGGAAAAAGGGTGGGGGGTGAGACTAGGGGTGGGGGGCGGCTGATGCAATTCAGATGATTCTTTTGAAATTTTACCTCACATCATTAAAAAATATAAATTCACTGCTGAGATAGAATGAAACATTCTAATGTTAAGAAGTAGCAATTATTATGCAAGCAGATGCAACTGGAGATAAAAGAATTGTATGAAAAGATTACTTGACATTGCTCTAAATACGTATAATGAAAATTTTAATACGACCATGTCAGGGTAGTGGAGTGGAGTGGGAACGAACCTCCCTGAATGCAACGAATTAGCATACACAGAATACGACGATCTCGAATTCATTATTTTTATACAAGGCTATTATGGAGTGAAATTTTTGCCAGACTCAAAACCGGTTCGCCGAAACGCAACCCACTTAGGACTATACGAGAAGAGGTTGCTATAACATAATCTAAACAGTTACCATCAGATGCCCTGTCAACAGATTTTGCTATAAAACTTGTCAGTTTGTTTATATGAAATAACTTTGTTTACTATTGACCCACATAGCTGTAGGTGCCAGTGATTGCGTTATGTGGTGAAATTTAATCAAATCATTGATTATAAATAGATTAATGCTGGATGTGCATAGCGGGGTAGTTCCATGGGCGGGCAGCTGGAGGGGGCTGGAGGGGTAACGTCAATGACCTCTTCGCTGTAAGAGCGAGACTCGCCTCAGTTCAGTCGGTCCCTACTCCGTTAACGTCTGCAGTCGACTTTAATTTATTATTAGTTGGAATTTCATCTTAGTACCATTTTGAATAACTGTCTCGACGTGTGATGTGTTTAGCACGTTCCAGTGTTTTATGTGTTCTGATGAGAATAGTTTAAATTTCGTCGTCACTGATCATTTGACAATTGGTTGCGTATTAGGACGCGTTTTTACTTTGTATTATTGGATTTTGTGTGTGATTCGGATGTGAATGTGTGAATTATTGAGCTGACAATGGTGAAGTTGGGTCTGGCGATGGTGGTTGGCGTGGCGCCGGCTCTCGTCTCCTGGTGGAGAGGCCAGGGTCCGTGGCTGTCGCTTCCATTGACCTTACAGAGCCCATGCTCTGAAAAGTCCATGAAATGGCCCCAACGAAGATCACCTTCTTTATCCGATTGCTTGGAATCCACTAGCGATGATGATTCCTCACGGTCTGTTGTCTGCCACGTGAGGACTAAGGCCGTAAGTAAAAAGTAAACCTAACAATTTTAAAATTAATATAAAAACTATATTCACGAGCTAAGAATCGATCATGAAAGTCAAATAAAATTGAGCAATATTCCATTTTGAGATTTATTTCCTATAGCTTACACTTTTCGTCCATCTAGAACTCTAGAAAGTATCAGTAACACTATCAAAATACCCCGGAGTTCCCTGTTCTTGAATACAATTTGTATCAATAGATATTGCGAAGAAAGTTGATTTACATAACAAAGCACGCGAAAGACAATCGTTATATACACGGACGTACAATCATACAAATTTGTATATAAGTGTTCTATGTGTTACAAAGATAGTATATAATACGTGAGTACATAATAAATGAATTTAAATGTATTTATGTAGTGGTGTTGTTATTAATAGAGTAAGGAAATATTAGTTTAAGTCATAATGACTCATACAAGACACATCGAGCATACGAACCTAATTGCTGTTAGGAGTTATTATCCTTAAGTTATAACTCCGTACTGTACGACTGACGGTTCATAATTATAAATTACTAGCTTTCCGCCCGCAGCTTCGTCCTCGTGGAGTTCGGTTATATCTCGTTTCCAAGAGAACCTTTCAAAAACCTGGGATAAAAACTATCCTATGTTCTTTCTCAAGGTCAACTCTATCTCTGTACCAAATTTCATTAAAATCAGTTCAGTGGTTTAGGCGTGAAAGCGTAATAGACAGACAGACAGAGTTGCATTCGCATTTATAATATTAGTAGGGATTATTTAACAATAATATACAAATATTACTAAAACAAACTGTAAGGTCCCTTAACGTCGTAGTAGTTTTTGGAAACGAATTTTTAGTAGTTTCAATTTGATGAAATAATATCGTTTTTATACCATTACCTCATATTTGAAATTTATGTAACGTCATTAAAACCAAAACAATAGTATGTATTGAAAGCTGTATAAATATTATCCTTTGTGTGAATTTTGTTATGATCAAAAAATACCTAAGAAATGGTTGTAATATATTTTATTGAAATATATTACTTTATTTAAATGAACTAATATTTTTTCCGATATACTATGCGTGCTTTATTTTTGTAAAAAAAAAACTACATGCTCTCGACGTTTCGGCTACTTTTCAACAACCGTGATCACGGGCCGATGAGGTAAAAAGTAGCCGAAATTTCGGGAGTATGTAGTTTTTTCCAA